>OY992876.1:19454566-20175844 GCA_963921405.1 Cepaea hortensis
TTTATTAACTATGAGCTTAGCACCATTAGCCCAATGAGCCTTGAGTCGTTTCAGTGGAATCTTTACAGTTTGTTACCAACATCGCACACTCGGTGATATTTTAAAAAAATAAAAATTATGAAACTGGTCTCATAGGTGTTCCCAGACTAAAATGTGTATCAAGCAGTAAAGGTGAAAGACGTGATATGTCATGATAAGCGTGGAAGATCATGTTTGGCCATCTCACTCGATCACCAGAGTCGTGGATCAGCTCTGTGTCCTTGTCTCGACCATGCCATGTGGTCAAACCATCCATATATTTACTTCGCTGCGCCCTCCTTGTTCATTCCCCTTCATTCTTACCAGTTGTCATCAAGTTCTCAAGTTTGTATTCTCATAATGTGCCCAAAATATGTTTTACTGTCTGTGTCTAATTTCTCCATTCTCTTTACGATTTTCATTTGCTTCATAAAGGATTTGCTCATTGGTTTTCCTGTATGTCCATGATATTCTTTTCATGTTCCTCAAAAGCCACATTTCCACAGCCATTAGATGTTTTTCAGCTTATCTGCTCATTGTCCACGTTTCACATCCATACAAAATTAAAATGTCAATGCCTGTATAAATCATGTCCCGCATACATACATACATCTTTATACCGTAGTAGAGACCTACTCCGTGATCTTATACCAATCTGTAATTCACCCACAAACAAAAATATAATTTGGTATTCTGCCATCATCCATCCTTCTAATGTGTCCTATCCATCTAAGTCTACGAAGATTGAGCATGGAACAAATCGTCAGACAACCCGATCTTTCTAATACTTCAGTATTTGATATTTTGTCTTGCCACTTAATACAAATTATTCTTCGCAGACTTATAAAAGCTGTTTAAACGATTCTGATAAAGATTGATAGTTCCCTATTTGCACCTTGTGTCATAATGTGTGTCTTCGCTTTGCTAATTGTTAAACAGAATTCATAACAAGCATTGCAGAATGCATACAGTAGACGAGGTAATTATTCTTCAGAGTGGATTGTAATTGCAGCATCATCTGCAAAAAGCAACTCTGTCATCTGAATCCTACTAATTTTGATCTATGCCTTTAATCTGTGAGCATAGTAGAGGCCGCCATCTGAGCGTGAGTGAATGTGTATACCACTATACTGATCACGAAAAGTATATTTCAAAATAAGTTAAAAGTACATTCATTCCAAAGATGGTGGGAGCAAGAACACAAACTTGCTTAACTCCACTCTTGTTTCAAACTCTCCTGAAGATGCACCATCAACGCTGATCATACGTTCTGTGTGGAACGATTCCACAATGGACTGAAGAGTTGGCGGGCAATGGATCTTCTTTAGCGCCTTGAAAAGACCCTCATGGCTGACCAATTCAAATGCCGTTGTGAGATCGATAAAGGTAATAAACAGTGGTTGATTCTGTTCACGGCTTGGCATAAGTGAGTGGCACCTTGCCGTCTTGACAGACGAAAGTATGTGGATTGGAATTTGGCCAAAATCCCATCGCACAATGCCTGGGCATGGATTCAGAGAACATGTGTTGCCCATGTAGCATGTTCCCTCTGTCGGCCTTGTCTTGTTTACTCCAGAGGAAAGAATAACCAGTCTGTCTGGAACAAGACAGGCTGCAGAAGCTGGCGGTTCAGCATCAAAACTCCAAGAGCCAGAGGCGAGTCTCGCCTTCAAGAGCAGAAGATGAGTGGTGGCCAGACTCTCATATCTGTGGGACTTAGCTTAGAGGCGTTCAGCCATATCCCGTAGTAGAGGGCCTTAAAGTAGGTTCTGGACCTGTATGAGCGTGTACACCTATCAATCGTAAGTGTCCGGACCAATGTAAGCGTGTACTACCGTCAGATTCCCTGCCTGACTCTGCGGATCTCGCGACCAACGAGAATAGGCCCACTGGAGATATTGCTCGTCTCTTGCGAACAAATCTCCCCCCTGACACCGTGTGGATCCCGCGACCAGCGAGAAAAGGCCCGCCGGAGATATTGTTCGTCTGTTGAGACAAAATCTCTGTGACTGAATAAGTAAAGAAACGATAAAAGTAGTGGAATTTCAATTGTGCTTGCGCTCCCACATATGTTACACCCTTCGTATGTCTTTACAAAGTCGGACTAGAGTCAAGCTCAACAGGGTCTTCTTTCCCCGCTGATTCTATGACTCTCTTAAGGTAGCCAAATGCCTCGTCATCTAATTAGTGACGTGCATGAATGGATTAACGAGATTCCCACTGTCCCTATCTACTATCTAACGAAACCACAGCCAAGGGAACGGGCTTGGTAGAATCAGCGGAGACTTGGCATAAGATATAGAGGGTTAAATTTATAACTGCATAAGATATAGAGGTGTAAATTAATAACTGCATAATATATAAAGGTTAAAGAAACAAATGCATCAAATAATTAGCGTTAAAGTAATGAATGCTAAGAATGTAGCAAATTATTTTTAAAACAAAACGATGGCATAGGATATAGACGGTTTAAGTAAATGATACGTGGGACCCAAGGAGTTGAAAACACAAATAGGGTCAGGTACACGAGAAATTTGAATTCTATCTCATCAGAGGATACAGGTTCGAATGTGAACATGATTTGTTTCTATGGGAGCCTGCAGACTGTCTGGTGACTGCTTGAATGAGCAGCTGTTATTGCTGGTGACTTGTGAGGAAACACTGCTGGCAGACACCACCAGTGGTAACAAGAAGATGGGGTTTTATTGCTGGTGCCTTGTAAGGAAACACTGCTGGCAGTCACCCCCAGTGGTAAAAAGAAGATGGGGTTTTATTGCTGGTGCCTTGTAAGGAAAAGGAAACACTGCTGGCAGACACCACCAGTGGTAACAAGAAGATGGGGTTTTATTGCAAAGATAAATGGGGTCGTTTTTTTTTTTCGCTCACTCGCTTTGAACTCAAGCGTTGCCCATACACACTATTTACAGAAGTGATGGACTGAATTTTGTGTGTGGAATAGCTTTTACCTATTAATAGTGTCCCTTGCCATCAGGCAACCCACTCAGACTTCAGAGGTACTTGTAATTTATGTCTCAAAGTGAAGGACGACAGGTCAACATCTTTGTCCAACTGTCCGGTGTAGAGGTTAAACCCCTGAGCCCGGCTTTAGCATGCCGGATGTTTAAGAACGTGAGCTCTTACCTATTCGAACATGCTGTCCTGCGGGCTCTGTTTTAAAAACAAGGGAGTTTGGAATGTACTACTACAACTAGCAAGAGAATGGAAGCCGAGGCTGTGACGACGGCCTTCTGCTGGTCGGGGGGCAGCACAGCCAGGCGTGTGTTTGTAACTGACTCACAGTGTATGCTTTGGAAAGTGGAAACAGGTTAAGTGCCGGATGAAGTGGCTAGTATAGCTCGATAGATTGAGATAGTTTGAGAACACATCATGGATTTTCTACCCACGGTCTTCAGAAATGAGTGGCAGTGAACAGGCTGATAAATGTGCTTCTGCTGCCTTAGGAAGGAGAGCAGCTTTCTGATAAAGGTGACGTGGTGAGGTTAGCGGATCTGGTGGATAATACAGCTTAACAAATGACGTATCCATTCTGAAAAGACTGCCTCAGGAGGAAGTGAGTAGAAGGTCTGGACGGTACTCAAATCGTAGATGGAAAACCAGATGCAGTTTTAATCAAATTGCACCTTGATTAATCAGCATAGGAAGCTTTTCTGTGGCTTTTTAAGAGGAAGCACGTGTGGAAATGTCCCGAGTGCTTTGATGTCGATTCTTAAATTATGTAATCAATATCAGGTACGACCATTGGTATGAGAACTGATCTATACGGGTACATGGCTCTGAACATAACATGACCAGGAAAGGCATCAGATGTAGCAGTTCTCCCACCGGACTGGCATTGTAAACATCCATGCTCATCATCACTATCTTGTAGCAGGTGCTTTACAGAACTGAGTTCTCAATATGTCGTTCTCGTCACGTTGTTGTTGTCATGTCGTTATCGTTACGTCATTCTCGTCTCGTCGTTCTCGTCACGTCGCTCGCATCACGTCGTTCTCATCACGCCGCTCTCGTCATGTCATTCTTGTCTCGTCTTTCTCATCATGTCGTTCTCTTCACGCCGTTCTCTTCACGTCGCTCTCATCACGTCATTCTCGTCACGTAGTTCTCAACACGCCGTTCTCGTCACGGCCAGCTGAAGAGACTCTAGATCATGTACCGGTTCTCCTACCTCATGCATCTTTTTGCTCCAGGTATCTGCAGTGCCCCGTGTCCATCTTTGCAATGGTCGACATCTACGACACCTAACAGAACCCATCCTTTCATCGTTATTCCTTCCACACAGCAATGGTTTTTAATATGGCCAAAGTGTTTTAGTTTCCGTCGCATAATGGCATTAAAGAGCTGGCTCTACAGATGGTCAGCCCATGGATCGTTATTAATACCCTTAGATTGCTGTTGAAAGCGATGGACTTTGACGCCGGTGAATCAACGTCATTGTCTAGACTCTAGAATGAGAGACTTGGGAGTAACAATTAGCACGACCACACAAGAGAGACACATCGGGAGAACTGGTGCTATTAGCTGCCGGATGCTGTTGCATATGTTGGAAAGAAAGGGGGCGGGGGGGGGGGGGATTAGCACCGGAGTGTCCGGAGTGCAGGAGCGATACCCAAAACAGATAACAAGGTAGCAATGATGTTACTAACTCCGTTTTCTTCTATGTTCACATGTTGTATAATTCAGCCTGTTTCTTCTTCTTTGTCCACGATATTTCTAAAAACATTCCCGTAACTTTCTGTAACAGCTGAGTTCGAAAGCCCCATTTTTCGTCTGAAATAATTGCGAAATAGTCATCCGTATGCTACAACTAGGACCGATGACAGATTACAGACATGGTGTGCTTCACTGCAATACCATGATTGAGTGAAGCGGCACTCGGGTCACGCCCTCTAAGCACTTCTGCTCCTTCGAAGTGTATGAATACTGACTGTACCGGATCGCACTGTGATTGGACGCACGTGAAATGTCAACGCAAATAACATTTAGCATTAGTTTGGTGATTATGATGATGGTGATGATAATGATAATGTCGATGAAGACGATCTCATATATTAAGATACACAAATAAGCAGGTAAATAAACTTACTTGATATCCGCGCCATCACTAACAGTAATGTGGAAAACACAAACCGCACCATGTTCACTAACTTTAAATGTGCAAAGCGTATCCTTGTAGTCACCCGAAAAGAAAGTAAATCACATATTATGTAACACAAATCCGCGCAGACAAGATGTACATTTCTTGATCAAGTCAACGACATTATAACCCCTTCCCTTGTATTGTATTCACTTGTGTACAATAGAGAACTTAAACAGTTGTGCTGGCTTGAAAGTTACGAACGAAACAAATATGCATCGCACCGTGTTCAAGATTGTATAACTGATAGCTCCTGGATTACCTACTCGAAGTCGGTGTGTACCGTGTTTTGTTGCTGTCGGTTTTTTGCCCCGGCAGTAAACGATATCGCTGGGAATTATTCGTGTATAGAACTACCAGCATTGACACCGCTTCTGTTACAGCATGTCGACTGAAGAAGACGGTTTCAAATAATGTAGATTGCTTTCCTATAATCCTTTACGCTTTTAAATAAACCTGTAAAATATGCAGAGAGCCGCGGTAGAGAAGTGGCTAGACGCATTCCTGCCGGTCTGGTGAATATGGGTTCGAATCCTTATCGAGCTGGCGTGAGCCACCATGCTTCTCCACATCTCATTATATCCAAAAATATATCTAATCAGGCACTGATATTATTTAAATCTACGGTGAACAACTGTAAATCCCTATCTCATTTGCCATAAATCTTTCCAGTTCGTACAATAAGTTCCGTATTCTTCTTATGTTACAATGCGGCCCAAACAATGATGATTATTTCTTTCTGATATTTGTGATGATGTTTGTTTCTTTGACTCTTCCAGAATATTACCGTATGTTCAGAATTCTTCAGTGAAACGACATTTCTGAAGATTTACGGGATTCCATGTCATATTATTTTCCCAGCCACTACAGCCCCGAAGTCGACCCATCATCATCATCATCATCATCATCATCATCATCATCATCATCATCACCAAGAGCTTTGCCAGCTGGCGTAGGCGTTCATGTCTCTCCACAAATCTTCGCATTTGGTGTTATGGATCAACTCTGCTGACGATATGCCTCATGCCACGGTTGAACCAGCTTCATAAAATACGTAGTTTAAACGTTTCCGAATTTTCTGGGAATTACATGTGAATGCAAGGCAGCAATGAAGGGAAATGGCCACCCACTCATTATGTCATGGCTTAGAATATGTGAAGATCACTGTGCAGTGTTTGAAAATATTGCCAGTCCAAGTTTTGTATTTACCTTTTATGTTGCATGAACTTTACAGAGGGTAAATACAAAACGTGGACTGGCAATATTTTCAAACACTGCACAGTAATTAAAAATACACACTATATTTCAGACCTCAAAGCAAGCATTTGCCATGCGATTGCAATTATTTTTTTAAATTTTACAGAGAACAGCTAAAATAATTGCAAATACACTACAAACACAGATTTGCTGGTGTCTGCTCACAATGTAAGGGCTAAACTAGATATTACAGAATCACCGCTGGAGAGCTAATAAAACATAACAGTAAAGAGCCGTTGAAGTTAATAAACCTTGAGAGGTATTGGCTATATTTACATTCAGCAATCGGCACTACAAGGGTCATCATCATCATCATCATCATCATCATCATCATCATCATCATCATCATCATTATCATCATCATCATCATCTTCCACTTTTGCGTTCCCGCGCCCGATGGGTGGCACTGGATAGTGTAGAATATATTTGATTGTAGAATATATTTGATGTCGTCGATTCATTTTCTTCTCGGGCGTCTTCTTGCTCTGGTAGCAGATATCCAGGGGTCATGGAGTCAACATCACACAGTCCAGAGGTCACTCCTGAGGAGTCCAGAGGACCGACACTCATACATTTGTATGGAAGCCAACGCAAGGCAGTTTGCTTCCAAATCTCCCGCAGCTGTGATTCGAACGTACTGTGCGGGATTACGAGGAAAATGGGATGAACTAAACAATCCTATTGTATTGTCAGCAAGAAAGAGCAGAGGACCGGGGGATTTGGCGTAAGCTGGTTGAGAGAAGATAAATATATTTATATATATAAAAGTGGGAGATAAAAGGCAGAGTATACGTGATACGGTAGATCAGTCATATCTATGGGAATGTCCCGAATGCTGTGATGTCGGTTCCTAAATCAATCAATCAATCAATCAAACATCTGACAAATTCCCAACATTCGGAGCTAACAGAAAGCAGATAGTACCGTCTACTGTCATACGATATCTCTGTCACATCTGACAACATCCCAACATTCGGCGCTAACAGAAAACAAGTAGTACCGTCTATTGTCATACGGTAGCTCAGTCATATCTAAGACCCAACATTCGGCGCTAACAGAAAACAGGTAATACAGTCTACTGCCATACGGTAACTCAGTCATTTCTGACTAAGACCCAACATTCGGCGCCAACAGAAAGCAGGCAGTATTGTCTACTGTCATACGGTAGTTCAGTCATATCTGACTTAGACCTGACATAGATTCAGTTATAAGTGAAAAGTGAAGACCTCCTTTATACTCCACGAGGCGTATCGTGTTGTCATGGTCGGTGCGTATGTCTTCTAATTCCCATCGACACGAGGATGTTTGTTTTTTAAATTGATGCCTGAGGTGTATTGAGTTTATAGTGTTTACAAAGTTAGTTGCAAATCCTGTACAGGACGTCGCAGTCAACCGCAAAATTTTGGCTATTGTTGGTTTTTAGGCAAGATTATGGGAGTCGTCGCTGGAGCTACGGAGTTCGTGCTTTGTGCGGCACTTTCGGCGGGTCGCTCTGCGGAAAGAGACCGAGCATTGTGGGATAAAACCCGGGTCAATGAAGTCTTTCTGGTGACTGCCGATTCCACCGACGATGAACTGTAATTTTCGTGGAGGACTTCTGTGTTGGCATTCTGGCGGCGGCATTGTGCACAATGTACATGTGCGGGCTGTTGGATTGCCGAGACTCCTGTCTGTTCCACTTTTCACATTGGGCAGTGAGAAGCATTTTGTGTGATATTCACTAGCACAGGAAGGGAGCATAATGGGGACGACCCGTTGCCGTGAAGTTGGAACCGCGACTAACTAACTAAACAACTAACTAATAACTAACTAACTAACTAACTAACTAACAAACTAACTAACTAACTAACTAACTAACTAATTATGTTCAGTAGTTTGCCATTCTTTTCTGAACGATCGGCATTCATGTCATTGTATGAAAACCAACACAAGGCGGTTTGCTGCCAAATATCCCGTAGCTGTTTTGAATGTTGTGTGTGGGATTACGAACCGTATTGTAACCTTTTCGCAATAGAGCCGAGGTATATAATGCTTGTCCCATATGGACACTGTCGACCCATTAACATGTTTCCTGGGCTTTCACTTGTATACGCCTTATCTTCCTCCCCAACTTGATCCACCAATTCCACGCAGCTACCTGGAATCTTCACTGGACTGCTTCCATCCCCTACCCCCCGTTCCTATTACACCACAGACTATCACGGCTGGCATTATAAGAGCATCAACGTCAAGATTCACTTTAGTTTCACAGCCTGGAATTCTCAGATAAGTATGACATTAACAAACAAACAAAAACAATCATAATCTTTTCATAAATCTCACCCCCCCCCCCCCCCACCCCAAATCTGATCATTCTTCTCATTCGGTTATTTATACTTTAATGATTTCACTGTAGTCGCTTAAAAGTCGACAGGGTCGACTTAATTGCACCGGGTTTTATCCCCTATAGCTCGGTCTCTTTCCGCAGCGCGGAAAACGTCGCACAAAGCACGAACTCCGTAGCTCTAGCAACGACCCACAGGAGTCTCCGAAAAATTTTACTCGTGAACCGAAGGACGCGGCCCGGAATTGAACCCACAACCTTCGGAGCAGGAGTCAAACGGCTTGACCACTTCGCCACGGAGACTCCTATTCACTGTAGTGTCCTCCCCGTGTTTATATGTTGTGTTTTCTTGTTTGCTGATGAAGGCGATCGCATCAACGTCCTTTGTTTTCCGTAATTGTGTTCTATAAAGCTGCATTGTTTCATGGTATCTTATATTGAACCATATAACAGTCCATTCTGCACTCGATTGGTGACGTGGTCTGTACGACAACAGCCTCCGATAACCTCCTTGAATGTCTATTAGTTCCCGTTGTATTTTGGGTCGGCATGACAGAGAAAATCATTTTTTTTTTAAATCCCAGCCTCGCTGGGGGATTCGATTACGTGACTACTGAGCCAATAGTCAAGCAATGTTCATGTAAACTACATGTGACCACTGCGCCAACAGGCAAGCAATGTTCATGTAAACTACATGTGACCACTGCGCCAACAGGCCAGCAATGTTCATGTAAACTACATGTGACCACTGCGCCAACAGGCAAGCAATGTTCATGTAAACTACATGTGACCACTGCGCCAACAGGCCAGCAATGTTCATGTAAACTACATGTGACCACTGAGCCAACAGGCCAGCAATGTTCATGTAAACTACATGTGACCACTGCGCCAACAGGCCAGCAATGTTCATGTAAACTACATGTGACCACTGCGCCAACAGGCCAGCAATGTTCATGTAAATTACATGTGACCACTGCGCCAACAGGCAAGCAATGTTCATGTAAACTACATGTGACCACTGCGCCAACAGGCCAGCAATGTTCATGTAAACTACATGTGCCCACTGCGCCAACAGGCCAGCAATGTTCATGTAAACTACATGTGACCACTGAGCCAACAGGCCAGCAATGTTCATGTAAACTACATGTGACCACTGCGCCAACAGGCAAGCAATGTTCATGTAAACTACATGTGACCACTGAGCCAACAGGCCAGCAATGTTCATGTAAACTACATGTGACCACTGAGCCAACAGGCCAGCAATGTTCATGTAAACTACATGTGACCACTGCGCCAACAGGCCAGCAATGTTCATGTAAACTACATGTGACCACTGAGCCAACAGGCCAGCAATGTTCATGTAAACTACATGTGACCACTGCGCCAACAGGCCAGCAATGTTCATGTAAACTACATGTGACCACTGAGCCAACAGGCCAGCAATGTTCATGTAAACTACATGTGACCACTGAGCCAACAGGCCAGCAATGTTCATGTAAACTACATGTGACTACTGAGCCAAAAGGCAAGCAATGTTCATGTAAACTACATTGACGACGAAGTCAGCCACATGGGATTTGGAAGTAGATCCTTTTGCGTTTATTTTCCCAGCTGCATGAGTGTCCGCCGTTCAAGAAGTCAGGACAAACTAAAATAATTAATAATTAAATTCGTTGCCCGTCCTTTACAGAACGTCACAAACAGTCACATGGTTTGTGGGCTGTTTGAGCCCTTACTACGCAAGTTTCCGTTCAATAGTTTGCCATTGGTTTCTGAACGACCGATGCTCACATCATCATTAAAAATCAACACAAGATCGTCTTCTTCAAAATCGCCTGCAGCTGATTTCGAACGCGGTATGCGGGATTGCGAATCGCGTTCGCTATCCCTTGGCCACAAACAGACTACTGAATGTAAATCGCCTACAAAATCATCAACGGCCAATACATGCCGGTGTTGATGGCGACGTCCAGTAAAGGATACGGAGTTAATAAATTAAATCTGTTCAGCAACCGGTGGCCGTATTGCTAGAACTTTGAGACCCCCGTTGAGATCAACGTGACATGAATACACAATCTGATTATGAACAGCGCAGACGAGTCATGGTCTATTATATGAAAATTACCTGTAGAAATAAAGTTATAACAGCGGCTGTCTTAATCCAGCAGGACTATTTTAAGCTGATCGGCTGTCTGAATAAGTGAAAAGAACGCGGAGTAGAACATTCACAATGTGTAATAGTTGTACAAGCTTGTGATGGCAAAGATGTATTTTGTCAGCTGTGTTTGTCAATAAATGCAACCACACATCATCATCATGTGCCCTGGCAAATGGCGAAGGCGTCCATGCATTTCCACATATCTGGATCAACCATCCATCCATCCATCATGTGTAATGCCGGTAAGCGTGGGCGGTCATGTTCTGCCATCTCACTCGATCACCAGAGTCGTGGATCAGCTCCGTGTTCCTGTCTCGACCATGCCACATGGCCAAGCCATCCAGGTATTTACTTCTCGGTCTTCCCCTTGGTCTCTTCCCTTCGATCTTGCCAGTTCTCACCAAGTTGGATCAACTCTGTAGATGATATTCCTCATGCCACCGTCTTTCCAGTTGCCGCCATTTTTTCATTTGCATCTCTTCTCATTACATGACAAAAGAACGATGTTTTCTATTTCTTGTAAGTGTATATAATGTGCCATGCCGGAATGCGTGGGCGGTCATGACTCGCCATTTCACTCGATCACCAGTGTCGTGGATCAGCTCAGTGTTCCTGTCTCGTCCATGCCATGTGGCCAAGCCATCCAGGTATTTTCCTCTCGGTCTTCCTCTTGGTCTGTTCCCCTCGATCTTGCCAGTTGTCACCAAGCTCTCCAATCCACCTCCTCTCACAACATGTCCAAAAAATATAATGTTCTCCTTTCATTAGCTCCTTCTAAGTAATCGTTGCTAGTTACTCCAACAGTCCAAGGTATTCGCAACATTCGTCAAAAGAAACAAGTCTTCATTGTTTCAAAGCTCTTCCTAATTTATTCATTACAATATCTAACTTTTCTATCTCATTTGATCTTTGTCATCAGTAGCTGGATAGCGGTCTGGTGTCACCCGAGGATCATGACAGTCCCTACCGTACGAGGATGTCCTAAGACAGCTATTAACGCCATTTTCTGAATCTGATCTGCAGAAATTCGTGAATTCCTGAGACGATAATGAGGTGGTTTCCTCTTGTCTTTCATATCCACATGGCGGTATTTGACCGCTGCCTTTGACAGCAATTTCCGACTGTCAGGACAAGTGACTGCACTTCTGCAACCAGACCGGGTTATAAAACAAGGACGAATCCAAAGAAAGCATCAGTCAACGTAAGTTTATGGCATCTCTATAAAATATGTTCTCAAATGTGGCGGGTGTTGGCCAACGTACTTTTCTCTGTACTGCATACACTCCTGCAACAGGTGTTTAGCGTTTTTTACCAGTTTCACGGTCACATGCACCAGTATCTCCTATATTTAGATTGTGAAACATGTGGTACTTCAGTCTATTGTGGTCTGTGAGGAGTCCGAAGATTAATACTTGTCCTTTTAGGTTGAGTTTGCAATATGCATCACCTATCTGATGGCCTGGATGCTATGATTTCCTCTTAGATCCATAACTCCATCTTATAAATCTCATAATAGAGATCCATTACATCCGAATAACAATGCCAATATGACAACTGGTCCGAACTGTTATAACTTGAGAAGCATTGGAAGTCTGTGTTTAGGATTCATGATCTAGATATTCGTGTGACAACACTGCCGCCCTCGCACTGCGCACGTTGAAGGGCCACTGGAGACAGAAATTTGTTGATAAATTTTACATGACACCATGGGAAGAGATTTAATTAATGTCTTTGTGGCAAACAGGTGTAACTTTATACTTTCCAGTTGTACTCGATTCTTTTCTTCCACATTTATGCAGCGGATATTTCGTTCCTTGCACAAGTTAACGCATTGCCTTTTTTATTTTTAAGATTTGACAATGCATCTCCTCTTTTACCGATTCTACCACCTCCTCCACTAAATCGCAACTTTTCTCACTCCTTGTCTTCCTAATTCTTCTTCTTTTTTCTTCTTCTGCTTCTCTCATTTCTTCTCTTCTAGTTCTCGATCTTGTTCTTCTACGTCCTCTTCTTCTTTGTCTTCTCCACTACAACCACGTCCATTTTCTCTATCTGCTCTTTCTCTCCAGCCTCCTACTTCCTCTTCTTGTTCGTCTTCTTCCTCCTCCTTTTCTTCTTCACCACTACCATCATTACCCCCATCTGCTCTTGCTCTCCCCCATAATACTTCTTATGTTTTTGTCTTGACGGATGTCTCCTACACCAATATATAAATGGGGAGCAAATCGTCAAGTGATGACAGTAAATACAGTGATGGCATGAACAATATCTTCTTCTTCTTCTTTTGTTCCTTTGACATTTGTCTATAACTGCAATGTGTATCTTGTGTGACATTCATTGTCGCTTTAGTTCACTCAGTGGTCCATGGAGTTTTTCTTCCACTGTTGTGTCTCCAGGCATGAAGGTTTGCCTATATGTCATATTTTGGGCAGTCTTGGAGTATGTGCACATGGCTGATTCGTCAATTTTGATAGTTGTATATATGTAGTTGCATAATCTATTATGTCATGTTCTGAGGAGCAGAATAATGATTTGCTCTGGTCTGTCCATAAAGTGGTTGTCGTCTTGAGTAGGTTTTGGTGGCTTTCTGACAGATTTGATCATTATTTTCTTTTGGTGGTATGTGAAGGGCACATCGGGTTGTTCTTCTATTGATCCTTCCTTAGCCAGTCTTCCAGCTCTCTCGTTTCCAGGTCTCCACAGTGAGATGGTATCCACTGTAAAGTGACATTACGCTGGCTGCCAAGTTCAGAAAGTAGGAGTCCGTGGTACTGGCAATTTCCCAGACAGCAGCGCCTCATGTACTGATCTTGCATCTGTCAATAGCACCATATGTTGTGTACCATGGATGGTATTTAGTAATTTCTCTGTTGCTAACTTGATTTCCTGGATTTCTGCATCATAGGAATGGCAGTACTTTCCTGTTGGTACTCTGACAGTGTTCCTAGTATTATTTGGGTAATCTATGTACAATCCCGTTCCTCCATTTCGTGCTGACTTATCTGTGTAGACTCGGATCCAGAGGTCCTGTGGGTATTCTTCATCAAGGAAGCTGAGAGTGGTTCTGCAGAAACAGTATACAACAACCACTGAATTAAGCAGAAAAAAGCATGCAACATTTCTCTCATTATGAGAAAATCACAACTGTAATCTATTACCACAGCCAACACTACCACTATTACTAATATTGTCACCACTACTATCAATACCATCACAACTAGCACCACCAACTCCAAAGCTTCTAATCCCACTACTACCATCGCCGTCAACGCCGTTCTCCCACGAGTGTCACAACCAATACCACAACTACCACATCTTTACAACCACAACCAATATCATCTCCACTGCCACTTCCATTACCACCACTACTACCATAATCATCATCACAACCATAACCATCACCAACGAAAATAATAACAACAGTTCATCGGTACATGGCATTTCATCATCATGTGCCATGCTGGTGAGCGTGGGCGGTCATGTTTCGCCATCTGACACGATCACCAATGTCGTGGAACAGCTCTGTGTTCTTGTCCCAACCATGCCATGTCGTCAAGCCCTTCAGATATTTATTTATCTGCCTTCTCCTTGTTCTTTTCCCCTCAATATCGCCAGTTGTCACCACGTTCTCTAGTTTATTTATCATAACATGTCAAAAAAATTGTGACTATCTACGTCTAATTTCTCTAATCAGTTTACGGTTCTCATTTGCTTCTTGTAGGACTTGCTCATTTGTGTTTGTGTCTGTCCAGTTTATTCTTTGCAGTTTCCTCAGAAATGTTTCGTCAACATGTACGAATACCTACCACTGGATTGGCATCTGTTGGAGATGAAATACCTCACATCTGTAAAGAAAATACTACGTATTCACCTAATCTACCGGCTCTGTGGGGAAAGCGTTTCGGCCGCTGTTCGTAATCCCGCATACCGCGTTCGAAACACATCTGCGGGAGATTTAGCAGCAGACGCCTTGTGCTGTTTTTTATGAAATGGTATGAGTGCCGGTCGTTCATAAAGCAATGGCAAACTACTGAACGTAAACTTGCCAAGAAATCACACACAGTAAAAATATATGGGGTTGACTGCGGGGTAAAAGATATGCAACTAACTAACACCTAATTCCATCATGTCCATGAGTGCTGTGCTGGATCACAGCCTGGTTACTTTCTTAAATGTCTCTCCACAAATGACGAGTTGCGGTGTCTTGAATGGGGAAAGGTGAGTTCCGCAGCAACATTCAAATGGATACGGTACTTTGCTACAAATCTATGCAGTAACATTCAAATGGACATAGTACTTTGCTACAAATCTACGCAGTAACATTCAAATGGACATAGTACTTTGCTACAAATCTATGCAGTAACATTCAAATGGACATAGTACTTTGCAACAAATCTATGCAGTAACATTCAAATGGACATGGTACTTTGCTACAAATCTATGCAGTAACATTCAAATGGACGTGGTACTTTGCTACAAATCTATGCAGTAACATTCAAATGGACGTGGTACTTTGCTACAAATCTATGCAGTAACATTCAAATGGACGTGGTACTTTGCTACAAATCTATGCAGTAACATTCAAATGGATATGGTACTTTGCTACAAATCTATGCAGTAACATTCAAATGGATATGGTACTTTGCTACAAATCTGTGCAGTAATATTCAAATGGATGTGGTACTTTGCTACAAATCTATGCAGTAACATTCAAATGGATATGATACTTTGCTACAAATCTATGCAGTAACATTCAAATGGATATGGTACTTTACCACAAATTTATGCAGTAACATTCAAATCGATATGGTACTTTGCTACAAATCTATGCAGTAACATTAAAATTGATATGGTATTTTGCTACAAATTTATGCAGTAATATGATCTGATCTATGTCTGCCGGATCTGTGGCAAAGGGGTTACAAATGCAATTCGTAATTCCGTACACTGTGTTCTAAACACAGCTGTGGGCGATTTGGAAGCAGACCGCCTTGCATTGCTTTTTATACAAGCATATGATTTCCGGCCGTTTAGAAAGCAATGGCAAACTACTGAACGTAAATTTGCCCAGGATTCACAAGCAGTTAAAAATATGCTGGAGTTTGTTCCTGCTTCCTGTAAAGGATTTGTAACTAACTAGTTCTGTCTGCAGGGCAAAGTACATACATCATGTCTCTCATCCAACTAAAGCAATCCAATCTCTAAAATAAGATTGGAACAATCTTTACCACTTCGTGCCGACTCTATAGCCACCTCACCAAGTAAATACAGTGCACCTCAGCCGGAGGCGCTGTGGAGTGGTTGGCACACCATATGTGGCGATCATTGAGATAGAAAAATGTCGTCCGAAGCCCAACTTCTGGAGTCAAGCCACAACAAAAGTGGCTAGTGATTGTACAAGATGTTTTGCGAGGACCGCGCTCCGCAGCAAAGACCATACGAACGAACGAACGAACGAACGAACGAACGAACGAACGAATGAACCAACGAAAATCTTTATTTTCAAAGGGTTAAGAATTGGGCACGCAGGCCCGTTTGACATTCTGCTCTTCTTCTCTATTTCCTCTCATACATTCTTTCATTCAACATCTCTTATGAAGCAATTCTTTGACAACAAAAGAACAATAAGCATTAAAACGCGTGAAAAATAATCTATAATACATGACTCGTTGAGGCAATGTTTAACAATTGCATTATGAATACCCAAGGTGGGTGTAACGTGCCATACATATGGGAATGTTGTTGTTTTTTTTTTTTTTTCATTTGGCTAGTTGTCGTTCGAGATAATTTACCATTATTATTGTCTTTGTTGCTGTTTTTTTTTTTTTTTTTAAAGAGGGCATGTAGTCTGTCCTGAGGTAGTGTTTGCCATGCTATTGGTACAGCATTCATAACAATTGCATGCAAAATGTCCAAATAGCACGATCAATAATTTCGGCTCGACACAAACTTATAAAAGTAAACGAGCAAAGTTCAGAACTGGAACGGCAGGGAAATGACGAAGCCAATTGTCATGTTGAAGATTTTGAAACGTAATAACATTTAATAAGATCTCACAGTCAGTTTGAGATTTTCTATCAATTCTATCCGTACCTAGGTGCTTGTTGTTGCCAAGCGGGACCTAGTTCTATTTACAGGAACTCATTGATACTCAACACTAACCTGCTTACATAGATATTGTACCTTCGTATCTTCCATTGCCCTTCTGTCATTCAGCCTGAAGTTCTCCTTTGCCGCTCTGCGCGATGTAGGTCTAGGTACCCCGTAAGTTATGTAGCGACACGTTGTAGCAAACCCTCTATATCTTCATTCTTTGCTATCTCCGTCGCAGCCACTGTTTCATGTGCCAACACTATTCTACCGCCAATATTTGTATTTCACGGCCAGCTAGTACCTTCCCAATCAATGTCCTTTCTGTTGATAACTGACGTCACTGTCCTTTGTGTTCTTTATCCACAGTTTATTAGTTTCTTGTGGTGTTTTCCTATATGATTTTTCTACCGCCTTTTCCGATGACGTCATTATGTCTAAACGCAATGTGGCAGTGTTCAAACAGGTTGCGACTGTATGTATAATGATTGGTGGTGTCTTTGATTTATTGTGGAAGATTGTTCCACAACTGAGTGGCAGAGTAGGCTAATCTTGTTGTATATAAGTCTATCCTAGGTTTAGGGACATGGAGTATATTTAGTCGTTCGCTATGTCTTGCATTATATTTAAACAATGGCCAAAAGTAGGCGTTTGTGGAGTGGCAGTAACTGAAGACGTTCATGTAGGTTAGAATTGTCTGGAAGCTTATCACCATTTATTAGACGCAATGCCCTTTTCTGGAGCGAATAAAGGCGTTTTGTTATTGATTTGGAGCATCCATCCCAGATTGTGGAGCAATAATAAATATGTTTTTGTATGTGGGAAGTATAGAATATCTTTCTTGTGGTTTTCGTCGAGGAGATTTTTAATTTTGGCAAGTTGGTATACTTTTTTGGCTATTTGTTTAACTAGAGCATGAACATGGGAATTGAAGGATAGATTTTGATCTATGATAAGATCCAGTGCCTTGTGCTCGGTTACACTTTCTATAGGCGTGCTACCAATGTGCAGCTGAAAAGTTATCTGCGAGTTTAGAGTGAAGTATTTGCATGGTTCCTATTAACATAGATTTTGTTTAAAAATGTTAATTTGCATGCCGTTTGCATGACTCTAGTTAACTACACTATTTATTTCCTGTTGCAGGGATAATTCTAGAACATTACGATCAATTGCGTTTGTATATACTGTGCAGTCGTCTGCAAATAGATCTCAGGACGATGACAGATATAAGGGAAGATCAGTTATATAAATGGCAAATAACGGAGGGCCAAGTATAGACCCCTGAGGTGCTCCAGTATTAATGGTAATGGCTCGGGATAGAGATTTATTGTGTGATACTACTTGTTTTCTGTCTAATAAAAATGAGTTTATTAATGCCACTATATTAAAGCTTACTTTAATTGTTTCTAGTTTTTTAATTAGGATAGATGATCTATCATATTGAATGCTTTTCTAAAGTCTATAAACATTGTTCCACATAGAGTATTGTTGTTAATATTGTGATGCCAGTTTTCTATCATATTTGTTAGGGCCGTATGACAGGAATATTTAGGCCGAATTCCTGACTGACTGTCAGCTATTAGTTTGTAGCCAACTAAGTGCTCTAGTGTTGTTTTGTGGACGTGCTTTTCTAGCGGTTTGGATAGTGAGGATAATATGGAAATTGGCCTATAATTACTCATGATACAATCGTCTAATGAACCAGCTTTTAAATGAGGATACACTTTAGCGATTTTAAAGGCTGATGGGAAGTGACCTTTGTTGAGACACTGATTGTATATAAAAGTTAGTGATTCGCAGATCGCTGGTGCAGCAAAGCGAAGGATCCGATTACTGATTCCATCTAGTCCTGATGAGTTATTGTTTTTTAGGTTACTGAGATGAGTAAATAGTTCAGTGGACGTCATGCGAGAGTAGGGGAGCCCAATTCCGCATTTAAAGTACCTCCGAGGAAGAGCTGGTTCGCTCTGAGTGCATGCAGGAGAGCAAATCCTCTACCTATGAATGGGATGTGTAGAAGACAACCTGGTGACGGTTGCGTCGATTGGGCTATTGCGAAACAATGAAATAGGCAAACAATGAGAACAAAGCTGGATTTATCGCGGTCGAATGGTACCCAGATAGTTTAGGCAGGTCATGAAACACGGGTGTGCAATGTCTGCCTCCCCGAGGGCGGGATGGCTTGTGGGCTGGACACGTAACGGTGTTCTTGTGGGATAAGTGCAAAATACGATGAAACGTCACGGATTAAACGTTTCTAAACAGGGTGTGCGAATGTACGATAGGAGAAAGAAGTGATGCCAAACGTCCCAGTTTTCTGTGACCGTCCTAGTTTTTCACGAAATAAATCATTGTCCTGAAAAATGCTTTCGGAGCGTCCATGTGTCCCCCCCCCCCCCCCATAAAATGAAAGATCTAATTACATCGAACTGTTGATAGATTCCAGTTGTTAGAACTGTTTAACTTGTAATAGAGATTAAGTGCCGAATTTGTCGAGCAAAGGCTGGATTTAAAAAAAAAAAAATTAAAGTATATCTTGGCTGTCAGCGACTTGTGCGCTGCAGTTTTTCAAGACTCCGCTACTTTCGCACTGCACGAAATAAGAATTCATGACATTTGCGAAAGGAATGCAATTTATTCAGAGCCGACATTTGAATGGCTCTACGAGCGTTAGGTTTCATCATTGTTACACAATATGCATACATCAACGTGATGATAGATGATGCTAGCATTACACAATCTAAATGAACAGCCCTATGTTTGCCTATGGCCTAGAAAGCTATCGTATTGGTCAAGGATACGTCTGCTCTCTCTACCGTCTCCAGTCAGTCTGTCCCGCAACACATTGCGTGGACAAGCACGGACACTTTACTCTCCGTGCAATCGCTATTATTGCGTGCCTGGTCTTGCCAGCACGCTGGCTGGTGAGTTCGAGTAACCTGGCATACCATGGTTACTCGCAAGGACCAGCATCTCAATTGCTTGGGGAAAGCCCTCGCTCATCTGTACTCGTTGACCTCTGGTCTGACATAAATGTGTCTCCCTGTGAGGTTATTAATAGTACTCGGTGTCTTCCCTGTCTGGTGTCTCTCTACTAGACTAGTGTTAACTCCTTACTCCTGTAAGGTCTTATTGGGGATGCTGACAGGGTCCCCTCCTCTCCGCGAAGTGTTACTTCCCTTTTCCTCATGTTTGTAACACTTCTTGGTCACAAAAGAAAAATTGGTTGTCCCAATTTTGTCAGATCTCCAATAAGTATAGAACTTTCTAGTTTGGGGATAGAACAATATCTTCTACCTTCATTCACAGTGTTCTATCTTTTCACTTGGCTAATTCAGTAGCCCATGTCTCAGTATAGTTGGTTCCTGATTTTAAAGGCTGATGGGGAAGTGACCTTTGTTGAGACACTGATTGTATATAAAAGTTAGTGATTCGCAGATCGCTGGTGCAGCAAAGCGAAGGATCCGATTACTGATTCCATCTAGTCCTGATGAGTTATTGTTTTTTAGGTTACTGAGATGAGTAAATAGTTCAGTGGACGTCATGCGAGAGTAGGGGAGCCCAATTCCGCATTTAAAGTACCTCCGAGGAAGAGCTGGTTCGCTCTGAGTGCATGCAGGAGAGCAAATCCTCTACCTATGAATGGGATGTGTAGAAGACAACCTGGTGACGGTTGCGTCGATTGGGCTATTGCGAAACAATGAAATAGGCAAACAATGAGAACAAAGCTGGATTTATCGCGGTCGAATGGTACCCAGATAGTTTAGGCAGGTCATGAAACACGGGTGTGCAATGTCTGCCTCCCCGAGGGCGGGATGGCTTGTGGGCTGGACACGTAACGGTGTTCTTGTGGGATAAGTGCAAAATACGATGAAACGTCACGGATTAAACGTTTCTAAACAGGGTGTGCGAATGTACGATAGGAGAAAGAAGTGATGCCAAACGTCCCAGTTTTCTGTGACCGTCCTAGTTTTTCACGAAATAAATCATTGTCCTGAAAAATGCTTTCGGAGCGTCCATGTGTCCCCCCCCCCCCCCCATAAAATGAAAGATCTAATTACATCGAACTGTTGATAGATTCCAGTTGTTAGAACTGTTTAACTTGTAATAGAGATTAAGTGCCGAATTTGTCGAGCAAAGGCTGGATTTAAAAAAAAAAAAATTAAAGTATATCTTGGCTGTCAGCGACTTGTGCGCTGCAGTTTTTCAAGACTCCGCTACTTTCGCACTGCACGAAATAAGAATTCATGACATTTGCGAAAGGAATGCAATTTATTCAGAGCCGACATTTGAATGGCTCTACGAGCGTTAGGTTTCATCATTGTTACACAATATGCATACATCAACGTGATGATAGATGATGCTAGCATTACACAATCTAAATGAACAGCCCTATGTTTGCCTATGGCCTAGAAAGCTATCGTATTGGTCAAGGATACGTCTGCTCTCTCTACCGTCTCCAGTCAGTCTGTCCCGCAACACATTGCGTGGACAAGCACGGACACTTTACTCTCCGTGCAATCGCTATTATTGCGTGCCTGGTCTTGCCAGCACGCTGGCTGGTGAGTTCGAGTAACCTGGCATACCATGGTTACTCGCAAGGACCAGCATCTCAATTGCTTGGGGAAAGCCCTCGCTCATCTGTACTCGTTGACCTCTGGTCTGACATAAATGTGTCTCCCTGTGAGGTTATTAATAGTACTCGGTGTCTTCCCTGTCTGGTGTCTCTCTACTAGACTAGTGTTAACTCCTTACTCCTGTAAGGTCTTATTGGGGATGCTGACAGGGTCCCCTCCTCTCCGCGAAGTGTTACTTCCCTTTTCCTCATGTTTGTAACACTTCTTGGTCACAAAAGAAAAATTGGTTGTCCCAATTTTGTCAGATCTCCAATAAGTATAGAACTTTCTAGTTTGGGGATAGAACAATATCTTCTACCTTCATTCACAGTGTTCTATCTTTTCACTTGGCTAATTCAGTAGCCCATGTCTCAGTATAGTTGGTTCCATAGATATCTTAAGGATTGGTAGTGAACCGGAAACCGTTGTCTTATGACTTATGTCCTGGCTTCTGTCGTTTGACCCTATGTCTTCTGACTTCCACCTATTGACTTCCGTCTTGACCTGTTCCTCCTATTGCCCAAAATGACAACCCACACACTAGTTGACTCTATTATGAGTACAACACATGAGCACCAAGTGTTCATGTTCCCATCAATATCCCCTCCAACTCTATACACATAGCTCTACTGTTCACCTTCTTGCTTCCGCATGTGAAAAAGCTATATTCACTGTTACATTTAGGTTTCTAATAATTTATTGTGTCCTCTGAATTTAGAGTTATTGTTCTTTGAACTTATTGGTGTGTGCAACTTTTATGTGTTCGTTTTCCTGTTTGTTTGCGTGTTTTCTAATAAACTAAAGTGTACTTAACTCTCTAACATGTGTATGCGTTAGTGTACTAAATGTGTGTGTTCCTTCGAGCGCCGCAAATCGGTTTATTGTGGTTACAAACGTTCGTCATTTTTATTTGTGACCACAACTCCGTTTTCTGAAGCTCAAAGTACGTTGTCTATATACTCTGTTAAAGTGTGGCTGTAACACATATAAAAACCTTCGACAACACATTGAAAACACAGATGACACAGACAAGTCAAATAAGACTTTTCCAGTGGTGGAAAAAAAAACTTTCCCTGTCTTTCTCTCTCGCTCTCTTCCTTTTATTGTTTACTAAGTTTTTGCATTCTCTCCTCGCATTTTCTCTTCTTTCATTCATCTTTCATTCCCTTTCATACTGTTCTTTCAATCAATCATTCTTTCGTCATTAAAATATGTTTCATAGTATTACATACATAAACAATATATATATATACATTAAACGATTGGCTGATTTATACCAGTAATCACGCCAAATGACTGTGCGTTTTGTTTGCACGCGTCATGTCTGTACAAAAAATATACATAGTTATAAGGATGGTTTGTCACCGATCCTGACATAGTAACTTCCATAATTTGGTGTGCTGACCTAAATTACCCTAAAGGGAAATAATTTACTACTACTTTCATTTAAGCGAAATGGGTTAATTACCTTAAATGTTACTTGTGAAAAAGATGATGTTAATTCCTAAATGATTGGCGTTAGTTTTGAAATGATATATTAGCTAAATGGATGTATAAATAATTATGATTATAAGTTAATTAACTAATATAAGATCTAATAATTGTATTTCTATAATGGATGTTTTAATAAATGGGTTATTAATTAAATGATAGTGATTTCTAACTAAGCAAATAAGAAAATAAAGTTATATATGCGTTTACATAATTTGCAATAGAATAAATAATAGAAAAATGAAGTTATAGATATTGTAAATAAAATAATAATGTACATATATCACAGTTACATTTCTATATCTAATTACACTAAGTTGACGTCTTCCGCGTTGTGAAGATGGAGCAAATCTCTTTGTAGACTATTCTAACATAGTTCATTCCGCCAAAGTCTTTTATGCTCTCCTCGAAGGATAGTGTATTAATATAGTTGCCTACCACATTATGTAGGTACATAGCTAACCCTGGCATGTTATTCGGGGTCTAAGCGTTGGTTCAATATATTCTAGATTCGGGGTCTACGCTGGGTTCGCTGTCCTCTTGGCGTTAGTTCCCATAATCTAACTTATGTGTGTGTCAGCGCATGTTAATTCTGCGTCTGTTCGTTACACTTTTCATAGCACTGTTATATTCACACAAGTTATATATCAGGCGATAGTAACGCACTTACGATATGTCTTACTCACCACACATGGCACTTGGTTATCTAACATTATAGTGTCACTGTTTCTGGTGGTGTATGGTCGCTTCCTTCCTGTAACTCAGGTATTTGAATGGATGAAGGACGACTTAAAATGTCTGCAATCGTATTTAATCTCCCTTTTAAATGCTGGATGGTAAATGTGTAATTTTGGAGAATCAAAGCCCACCTGTAAATTCTATTGTTGGTAGGGTGTCCAGAGTGCATCACAGACAATGGAGAGTTATCGGATTGGATTACAAACTGTGCTCCTGCCAAAAATCGGTGAAACTTTCTCACGCAATAGATCAAACTAAGGCCTTCCAATTCTGATGCTGAGTATCTTCCTTCAGCCGGAGTGATCTTGCGACTTACGTACATTACGGGATGGAACGTCCCGTCGTAGAACTGTCCTAGTATCCCAGATATGGATATGGCAATCGCGTCTGTGCGTAAGAAATAAGTGAGTTTTGGATTAGGCATACGGAGGATAGGTGGAACGCTGAAAAAAATGTTTCAATTTCGATACCGCACTAATTAATCGTGCATATTTTACAGATAATTTAGCCGAAGATTTTAAGATGTTAGAAACAACACTGGTGATTTCCCCCAGGTTTGAAAGGAATTTAGTATAGTGGTTTCCCACACCCAGTAAACTTTGGACCTGTTTTTTTGGTCGTTGGCATTGTCAAATTCAGAATCTTAGTGATGATTCTGTTATCAGTTTTCAATTGACCCCTGCAGATGGTATGACCCAGGAAGTCAATTTGTTCCATGCCCAACTCTATTTTGGACGGCTTCGCTGTGAGTCCAAACAATCTCAACCTGTTGAAGACCTGTTGACGTTTCAGTAGGTGTTTTGTCACGTCTTTCGTCTGGCTGCATATGTTATTTCTACATGTCGAGATATTTGTCGCAGTTCCGTTTACTGTAGGAACTGGTAGTTCCATCTCGTCAAATACTGTTGTGCTACTAGTTGTGTGTGCTGTTATCTGGCTAAGCGTGTTTGCGTTGTCGCTGTCGTGTGTCGCCCTATCTAGTGAAGTTGTGTTGTGTTCGTCTGTCGTCTCATTGCTTGGTGATGGTGCAATCTGTTCGTCTGTCTGTTGTACTTGTTGTGAAACGTATGGTTTCAGGATGTTGATATGAAATATCTCTAAGTGTTCTTTTATCGATATTTCATGATCCGCATCTGATATTTTGAGTTCAACGTTGAGAGGCCCTTGGCAACATGTTAGTACCATGTTATAGTTATCAGTTAGTTGAATCACAGCCTTTTGGTTTGGTTTAAGGTGAATCGCTTTAGTACCCTTGTTTGGATAGTTTTGGTTCCCATCACTCGACACCTGCATTAGGGGTCCAGTAATATCGACCGCTATACTCTCAAGTGGTCTAGATGCTATCACTGACCGTTGCACTTCGGTCTTTACATGCTTTTTCTTTCGTACTCGATGTTGACACACAGTACAAGAGCGACAGAAAGATTTTATGTCCGAACAAAATTTCGGCCAGTAAAATTGTGATAGAATTCTGGCTCGCGTTTTATGATAGCCCAAATGTTCAGCAAACGGTGGTGAATGTGCGATTTTTAGCACCTTTTTTTTTGGGTATGTTACAGGTAACACCGTCTGCTGAATTTCATGGTTATTATATGTGTAATAACGCATGAGAATTCCGTTAACCTTTTTAAAGTACCAGGAAGAATTTTTAGAAACTTTCTTTCGCTCACACAACAAGTTAAAATACGGTGTGAGTGTTTGGTCGGTGCTCTGTGCCTCGCTCAACTTTTGGCGAGTATTGTTGATATCTGCACCACTTGGTGTTAATAGCTGTAGTGTTTCATTTTGTAAGTCAGTATAACTTATTTCTGTATCTGACTTAGTTACAGCGTTGACCATGTGTGTTTCATTCCAGGCTTTTATGTTGTCGTCTGTACATTCTTTCAATGCATCAAGACGTCCTAAAATAAGATCTGTACAATGATCTTGAAGGATAGCGCACGTAAATGTGCCGGTAAGGAACGGGGTATTGATATGCGCTTTTGCCAGTGGATATTTCTCGATGGTGCCCGAGAAAGTACGGCATTTGACAAATTCACCCGTATAATCTTCTGTTCTAGCAAGTTCTCTCCTTAATCCCAGTATAGTACTGCCGCTATCAACTAAGCATTGGCATGGTTTACCATTGAACTGTGCATCGTAGAACTTAAGGTTACCTCTGGAGGCACATGCTGCATTAGCTTCTTCATTTGAACATGATATTACGTGTCCACATTTCAATCTCCCCTTCGCATGAAATTGCTGGCATACTTTACATTTCTTAAAGTCTAAAATATCAGTTACTGATGATACACTCTGACATTCATTCATTGGCAATACATTGACAAGTTCGGGATCTATGTCACTTTCATCGTCTGATGATGTATCGATGAGGGCTGCGTTGTTTGCCTTCATTCTCTGTCTCCCAAGACATTTATTACTATAATGGCCATAACTAGAACAAAAATAACATTTTACAGCACGTTTAAACGATGATCTTCTGCTTTCTTGCTTACTTATCACTTGTTCTAGGTGTGACGGATATGTGGGGTTCTTATCACACATCGAATAAGTTGGGTGAAAAAGATTGCAATAATTACATCGAGGTGGTTTCTGATATGGTTTGTCTTTCTTGCTGTAGTCTTTCTGTTTGTAGGATCTATCAGGGACTCTATTTGCAAAGGCTGTAATTTCTGTGTCATATGGTGTAGTTTTAAATATGTCCCGATTAGAGGAAAAATAAGCTGACCCCCGTTTCTCTAATTGTTGAATGGACTCAATATCTGACTGTTGTAAGAATTTAGCAAAAGGGGTAGGCACTGTAGAAACAACTTTGTCCATTACCATTAGCTCTTCTAGTTTTTCATAGCTGTTACCTACTTTAGCCGCCTTAGTCCATTTTTTAAATGTGCTCTGCACGTTAGAAATGTAGTCTAAGAACGTTTCAGTTGCTTTTGGTTTAATCTGTGAGAATTGAATTTGGTAACCAGTAGCGTCCAAAAGAAAATGTTGCATTATCCTATCGTGTATGTACTGGTAATTGTTTCTAAGATCTGTAGGTATGGATTCTATTACTTTTAAAGGCTCCCCACTCAGGTTTCTCATGTAAATCATTGCCCAATCCTCTAAAGGTATTTTCTGTGTTTTTAGTTGGAACTCTATATTTTCAGTCCATGCGCTGATTGAATCACCTACAGTGTATGGTTTAATAAGGCCTTTGTACTTACTAAATTTGTTCTGTTCTTCTTGGCTCTTTTGTTTGCTAGAGGCTATTTGTATGTTAGAATCTACCTCCATTTCCTTCATCTTTAGTTTAGTTTCTGAATCTACCTGTATTTGCTTTTCTTTGGTGGCATGCTCTAAGTCTAACTGTTTCTGTTTGGTAACTTCCTCGACCTCTTTCATTTCTTTTTGATGTTGCCTTTCTAATGCTCTTTCGTCTCTATCAAGAGCCGCTTTCTTTTCCATGCGAGCTATTTCTTCTTTATACTTTTGATCCGCCCACTTTTCTAACTTATCTCCAGTGTGGCCCATGGCGATGCCCGCCTGGATACATTCATTTAGTGACGCCATTTTGTGGCGTAATGTTAATTCAAAATGATAATACAATAATATGCACAGAATAGTTTACAATAATATGTTAGTAAATGTACATCTTTCGCTGGAAAAGAAGATGCATGATTAAGTTAGAGCATATCAAAATATTCGGAAAATATACTCATCTAATTTGTTGGACAGTACGGTACTTGGGATGTTCCACCGCAGTCTTTCGCACTACACACTGGTTTGATTTGCGAATAAACAGGCTGCGTTCTGGTTAGTAGAGCAGCAAAAATTAGACACACGCTTACTTTGTAAATACAAGCTCACAATTCATCATATTCTATCAAATATTTCATATTTCATAAAGTTGTTAATATAATTTCCTATTTCATGCGACTGGTGAATGAGAATGTGCTAAATAGTGATAAATGGTATTAATGATGAATGATATGATCGTCTGAATGATTGTTAGATGATAAATGAGATGATTAGTCGTATGGCCGTCAATGTCGTCTTGTCTTCGCCGTTTGACTCTGGCGTACCTTCGTTCTAGGCTGCAGTTCGTCGCTACTCTATTTACTGATTTCGTAGAATGGTGACATTGATGGCTGTATCACACGCAATGGAATGTACATGGTGGTTACGATGGTAATGTTCACTGATGATTTTATACATTTCAATTGCTTTTAGTATAATACCACACTTTCTAAATAATATTGGTAGAATTTCACACTTTACCGATCTAATTTGACTCAATTGTGGTTCACACTCCACAAATTTGGCGATCGTATAATTCACCACAAGAAAAAAAAATTATTTTATAGCATGTATCACAATAAATTTGTATTACTTTGCAATATATCACACATCAATCATGTTGAAACGTGCATTGAATTAATTCTGGTACAGAATTTTGTAATATCAATCGATAGCTAGCGTTCGTTCAGTGGTTTATAATACCACTTGCATGTTGGCGTTAACTGCTCGTTGAATATTATTACAACTGCCTGCTATGACTGCTCAGAAACGTTCACTGAAATCTGACAGCAATTGTACTGCTGGCGTTCGTTTAATGTGTTCTGATACAAATTCGCCGCTGGCGTTGATTCTTTGACGATTCTGACACCAATTCGCTGGCGTTGATTCATTGACCATTCTGACACCAATTCGAGGTCTAGCCTGTCAGCGACTTGTGCGCTGCAGTTTTTCAAGACTCCGCTACTTTCGCACTGCACGAAATAACAATTCATGACATTTGCGAAAGGAATGCAATTTATTCAGAGCCGACATTTGAATGGCTCTACGAGCGTTAGGTTTCATCATTGT
Source organism: Cepaea hortensis (assembly GCA_963921405.1). Taxonomy (NCBI): domain Eukaryota; kingdom Metazoa; phylum Mollusca; class Gastropoda; order Stylommatophora; family Helicidae; genus Cepaea; species Cepaea hortensis. The sequence goes on from OY992876.1 coordinate 19,483,261, forward strand.
TACACAATATGCATACATCAACGTGATGATAGATGATGCTAGCATTACACAATATAAATGAACAGCCCTATGTTTGCCTATGGCCTAGAAAGCTATCGTATTGGTCAAGGATACGTCTGCTCTCTCTACCGTCTCCAGTCAGTCTGTCCCGCAACACATTGCGTGGACAAGCACGGACACTTTACTCTCCGTGCAATCGCTATTATTGCGTGCCTGGTCTTGCCAGCACGCTGGCTGGTGAGTTCGAGTAACCTGGCATACCACGGTTACTCGCAAGGACCAGCAACTCAATTGCTTGGGGAAAGCCCTCGCTCATCTGTACTCGTTGACCTCTGGTCTGACATAAATGTGGTTCCCTGTGAGGTTATTAATAGTACTCGGTGTCTTCCCTGTCTGGTGTCTCTCTACTAGACTAGTGTTAACTCCTTACTCCTGTAAGGTCTTATTGGGGATGCTGACAATTGCTTTTAGTATAAATGAAAGATCTAATTACATCGAACTGTTGATAGATTCCAGTTGTTAGAACTGTTTAACTTGTGATAGAGATTAAGTGCCGAATTTGTCGAGCAAAGGCTGGATTTAAAAAAAAAAAATTAAACTATATCTTGGCACTAAGTCACTATCGCTGTATATCAGACAGACGTACTGACATGTTATATAGAACCTTATTTGCTGTATGGAAGTGAATCACGAAACGTGAATGAACAGATTAGGAAGTGCTTGGAAGCAACGAAGATCTGGTTCCTGAGACGAATGTTGTGAATGTCTTGGACTGCCATAGTAACTAACAGCGATTACCTGAAAGAGGATAATGAAAGAAGAACACTGTATACGCCTATAGGAAAGAGACAGACAACGTTCTGTGTTCCTGTAATGAGAGGAGTCTAATGCAAGTAGAACATGATTTACACCTATAGGAAAGAGACAAACACCGTTCTGTGTTCCTGTAATGAGAGGAGGATAAATGATGTTGAATGGACAGAGCTGATCGGGAACACCAAGGAGCGAGATCTGTGAAAAGAATGAACTCCTACGTCATCTGACAGTGCACATGATGTTGATGACGATTAGAAATATTAATTGTGTAATATCCTTATTACACTCAGGAAATAAATGACCGTAGAACCCGAGGTAGACCAAGAAGACGGTGGAGAGATAATATATATACAGACCTACAAGCGCTTGGAATCAACGACTGGCAAGAGAAGGTCAACCAGAGAGACGTATGGCGACGGATTGTATCTGCAGCAAAGAACCTCAATGGGTTGGAGCGCTGAAGAAGAAGAAGAAGAAGAAGAAGAAGAAGAAGAAGAAGAAGAAGAAGAAGAAGAAGAAGAAGAAGAAGAAGAAGAAGAAGAAGAAGAAGAAGAAGAAGAAGAAGAAGAAGAAGAAGAAGAAGAAGAAGAAGAAGAAGAAGAAGAAGAAGAAGAAGAAGAAGAAGAAGAAGAAGAAGAAGAAGAAGAAGAAGAAGAAGAAGAAGAAGAAGAAGAAGAAGAAGAAGAAGAAGAAGAAGAAGAAGAAGAAGAAGAAGAAGAAGAAGAAGAAGAAGAAGAAGAAGAAGAAGAAGAAGAAGAAGAAGAAGAAGAAGAAGAAGAAGAAGAAGAAGAAGAAGAAGAAGAAGAAGAAGAAGAAGAAGAAGAAGAAGAAGAAGAAGTATCCTTGATTCTAAGAGAAACGACCCGGTTTCTCAGTTACAAGATGTGGCAACCCCATCAGAAATACAAATGGGAGTCATGATCCGGGTGGATCCGCCAGCTAAGAATGTCAAAGAGGTAAAGGGGCCAAAATATTCGGCAAGGGGGAGCTGTTTCTGATGACCGGAAGCCTCCTGTCATGCTTGCGGAGTTCATACAAATACGAGGGAGATTCAAAAGAAAACATGAAATTTTTTTTTATTTTTCGTGTGAATATATTCTGAACAAGTAAAGAACAAATGTATACTTTTCCCATGTAGTCACCACTGCGTTCAATGCAAATCCTCCAGCGCCGATAAAGTACTTGGATTACTGTAGACAAAAATGCGCTTGATCGCGTGTATAACCACTCATGCATAACCTGCTGTACCTCTTCACAGAAATCACACAGAAATCAAATTCCTACTCCATTCATACACTTAATGGACTGACAGGCAAGCATCACCATTACTGGACCTTCATTCGCCAATGAATTTCTACAGGTTTCACCCATTCACTGATTAAAATCAAATTGTATAACAGAACGCTACTCCTCTTTAGTGCATGTCAAAAGTGGGGCGGCCATGTTTAAACTATCCTTATAACGTCACCGTGTTCGTCTGCACTGTGAAATCACGTGCTTAAAAATCTAGACATCCTTAACAGCAATATTGACAGTTTACAAGACAATGGTTATTTTAATTTCTATCACACTTTTAAAGTTTTCGTGTGAAACCCCCTCTAGTTAGATAGTCGACATATCATCCTCATCGCACATCGAACCATTCAGTCCATAAGTGCTGGGATCCCCTTCTCAGCAAATCCCGCAGCGTGTAGCGGCTTATGACACCAATTCTGTGTTGGTTAATCAATCTTCTTTGGCTTCCTGCGTAGTGTTCTTGTTTGGCAGCACCTCTTTTAATTTTCAGTTCTCGCAGTCTGACCATGGTTGTAGAATCACAGTCATCACTTGGTTCTCGTAACAGTCTTACTTTTCGTAGAGCATTCAGAATGTCAGCCTGGTCTATAGCGCGTCCGCCCTCCACAGTAGCATTACCCCCTCTTACAACACCAACCTCATTCGGAAAGACGCACGCAAGCACTCTTTGATTCCCTTTCCATCCTAACATCAGTCTAACGGACTTATAAGTAACATAATCTTACACAGGATTCGGAAACAACAACAAAACAAGCACTTGACTCAGTGTCCATATCGAATAGTGATTAGTATGCTTGTCAAGACGGCGATCCGGTTTCACTCCCCAACAGTGGCAGGTTTAATTTTTCCAATCATGGTGACTCCAACGCCAACCCAGCTTCGGAAATATAGGTACCAGACAATTCCCGGAATTTTCTTGGGAGGAAAAGCGACCGTAAAACGAGTTGACCATCCCACCTGAATTATAGTGACCTAGAATATATGAAGACGAAATATTTCAGACCCCAACTTTCCCGGCTAGGGAAGCTCCATTACCCTCACGCAACACAAGTCATCAAAGATAGATAACTCCAGATAAAATTCTGACGATTCAGTCCCTTCAGTTACATTCAATTATTGGTCGAATGACTCTTTGAAAATCAGAGAAACGGCCTAAATTGGTACTCCATAGGATCAGCCTCGCCTGGTAGGGATAGTCATGCCCCAGGTGAGTCCAGACGGTCAGCAGGCTACTGAGTCAATACCTGGATGGCTTGGCCACGTTGTCAAGTCGAGACAAGAACACTGAGCTGATTCACAACTCTGGTGATCGAGCGAGATGCCAAAACATGACCGCCCACGCTTACCGACATGGCACATGATGGTGATGATGGTGAATGCTCCCTTTTAACTACCGGTATGTTGATGGTAAGTTAGACTAAAATGTTGACTTCTCGTCTTTGATTTGGGGACGTAAATTACAAGTACCTTAGAAATCGGAGTGGGTAAGCCGGATGGCGAGGGACACTGGTAATAGTGCCAGCTAATATAACAGAGTAGCCTGTTATAGGAGTTGGGTGGCATTGAGGGGCTAGCTGGTGCGCAACGTAAAGATTTTATTATGGAGCACTGCACAGGTGAGCACCATGGTTGGAGGTAGCTATTGCGGTGTCGTGGTGTGACGACAGGCGAGTTAGAGGTTAGAAACCGTAGTACCATCCGCCAGACCGGTCGCATATCTGGGGTTCCATCTGGAATGTGTGATGTTGAGCAAGCCTCGGTTTTGAAGAGTTGGTCCTGATTTTGACATTCCATTGGCACCTTTCCGTCTTGACAGACGATAGTTTGGTACATTGTGCTTCAAAAAGGCTTAATAACTACGATCCATGGCGGTGGCGAGTGTGGCTGGTAAGGCCAATTCTTGCTGCAAATGTTTGCCCACAGTAGGTGCATGTGAAATCATGGTCATTTCCACCATTTTGCACCATCTTACGTCTCTCACGCTCTGTGTGTGCTTTATCTGCAATCATTTTCTCCTTTGTCTTTATTCCATTTCTGATAGTTGCCCTCCATGCAACACGTTCAGCGGCGACGTGCTCCCAATGTGCATTATCAATGCCTGTATCAATCATGTCCCGCTTACACACATCTTTGTATCGCAGTAGAGGCCGACCCTGAGATCTCCTACCCGTCTGTAATTCACCAAAAAAGATGTCCTTTCGTATTCTACCATCATCCATCCTCCTAACGTGTCCTATCCATCTAAGTCTACGAAGACTGAGCATGGAATACACCGTCACACAACCTGATCTTTCCAATACTTCAGTATTTGTGATTTTGTCTTGCCACTTAATACCAAGTATTCTTCGCAGACACCGCATATGAAAGCTGTTTAAACGTTTCTCTTGGCGTGAGTAAGTTGTCCAGGTTTCACTGCCATAAAGAAGAGTACTAAGGGCACAGGCTTGGTAGACGAGGACTTTTGTTTTGGCAGTAAGCTTCCTGTTCTCCCAGACTCTTTTTGCTAACATGTTCATTGTCTCAAAACTGAGGAGCAAAACCTGCAGAGCTAGCAGACCTAAAAGCAGTACTTTATGGACTATGTCTGAAATCCAAAATCTGTAATACAATGGATCCCATCAGTTGTAGTATACCTGCAAATGAAGACGCTGACAGACTGGAAAAGGAAGGCACAACACTACCAACGCCAGATATAGACATTGCCTATGATGAGGTCAAAAGATTTATACGAAACACCTCTAGAGCCAAATAAGAATCAGAGCATCCGGGTCATTGCGCTTGTGCACATCGCCATCTGTTATTTCCTGTGCAGCTACATCTCCCAAGCCCACAAGCAAGTAGCCCAGAGAACGAACGGTTTCCTAGAGACGAGCAGTGCAGCATCCTGAGCCATGAACAGAGTACGAAGTAGGCAATATAGCGGCAACGACGTCTACTGGCGCATAGTGAACCGTCGATACGGAGACGACGACAGAGACAAATGGGGAGAAGAAGCTGACTTCTCACGGCCGAGGGTGTTAAGATATATCATGTGAGGGCACGAACAACCGTATGCATGATGTTCTCATTCCCGAGTGCGGGGGTGGCTTTGGAGCAGACACAGTGCGCGTGCACGGAAAAACCAAGTGAACGTCTCGAAATACACGTCAGGAGAAAGACACCCGGGGCGTGACCCGGGTTGGCCCGCCCCAAAAAGAGTGTTATGAAGGTAAAAGGCCGAAACATTCGGGGAAGGGGAGAATTTCTGACGATCGGAAGCCTCTTGCTACGGGGCGGGGGAATTTTTATCACTACTTCTCCGAGGTCTTACTGATTTCCCCTCCTATCCTCATTTAACTCCTGTTTGACAGTCAGTTCTGTGCTTCCCTACTCTTTCCCCGCCTATTTTATTATAAGTATTTTTATTATCCACTTCTATTTATCTCGTGTTTTGCTTAATTAACATATTTTACTTGTTGGCTCACCTTAGACACCCATGTCTCTGCAGATCTAGGTACTAGGTGCTCTGGATCATTTCTACCGCTGACGCTCCCCGCCCTCTGGAATGCCACAATCTTAGACCATCAAACATAATTTCTCTGGCTCCACCACTGCCTTCTCTACTGGTGGTCCCCTTGGCCAAATGGTTAAGCCGTCTGCTTCGCGTTCCGAAAGTTGTGAGTTTGATTTCGGACTCTGTAATTCGACTTATATTTACAGGTTTCTCAAGGTTCATGAGAGTCGTCGCTGGTGCTACGGAGTTCATGCTTTGTGAGACGCTTTGGGAATACCGCCCTGAGGAAGAAAAGCCATCCATATTGGATAAAATAAGTTGCAATGGTGTTGATCATCTCTCCTTTAAACTGTTAAACCTTTAAAAGCCTTTTCTACTACTGATGTCTCCATTCGTCATCAAGTTCTCCAAGTCTGTCTTCTCATGATATGACCAATGAACATTGTCTCTAAATTATAGTTGTGTTCTACTTTTGCTACTGTAGCCTCTTCCAGGCAGTTAATTACTCTGGCCGTCCAATACATTCCCTTTGTGAGTTTAAACACAGATCCCATAAATATGTACTCCCATGTATTCGCAACCTTCTCAAAAACCACATCTCCGCTCCCAGCAGGCATATCTTAATTTGTTTCTTCACATTCCACGGTGCACTGCCAATGAACACATTCGGAAGATTATGAAAGAATGTACTGAATTTGATCTGCACGCCCTATTAGCGCTCCACGACTTGACCTATCCCTGAGGTAGTTATTTGTAACAGTGTGTGTTTGTTGTTTATATGCTGAAGAAAGCACTTAGCCACAATGTCCATTTTATCACTTTTGATAGAAGATAGAGAGCCAACATACCTTGCAGTAACATGTGATGACAGGCTGACATGAAGAAAGCACACCAACGAGGCAGTGGCAAAAGCCAGAAGGAAAATAGCCATCTTGAGAAAACTAAGTGGAACCACATGGGGAGCCAGTGGGAAAATACTTAGCAAAGTTTATCAACTTTTGGAATAGTTTTCTGCAACACTCTATCCAGGTGCTTCAATCAAAAGTCAGGTCTGGATCTAGATGGATCTAGTCATTACCTGAAATTTCAGCATCAAACATATATCTACTGATATCACCAATATGAACATTAGAAATGGAAGACAGTCAAAATTTCAAGAATATCAAGGGAAATAAATACAAGGGATTTTGATCCTGAGCAAAAATAAACAAGGGAGGAAGAAGGTCTTGGTGTTCTCCAATAGTTATCAACCCCAGGACTGGTTACTCTCCATCCAATCCTTCATTATAGAGCGCTCAAGGATTAGACTACCAGATAAGCAGTGTCATCTTCACCCAAGGTCTCCCGGTTGAGTGATACCTTGATCGATTCAGAATTTGATAACTAAGTTCACCATTCCCTTTTGTACATAATTATTAATGACATATCTTGGCGTGAGGCTTGATCGTAGCCTGTCCTTCAGAGATCATGTCGATTATGTCATAACGAAGGCTCGAAAAGGTTTGTCAGCAATGAGAGTCATGGCGACTGCCAATATCGAGCAAAGACTGCTAATACTTCTGTTCCAAGGACTGGTGCTTTCACGCATCGAGTATGCCCTAGCCATCCTCACTGTCAGCCCTACACAGATTGGAAGACTTGAAAAGGTACAAAACGAAGCCATGCGCATCATTTTGGGCTGCACGAGAGACATCAGCTGTGTAGCAATGAGATACCTCCTTGACTTCCCGACAATGGAACACAGGATCAAGATCTGGAGAGCTCGTGCATACTTAAAAATAAGTGCAGATGAGCAGCACCCTCTGCTATATTCAGAGAAAAGGGTGACAGGCTAAAGAGGGGCAAGTCATGGATGGGTCGGGCGGAAGCTGTCGTCAGACAGGTCTGCAGTCTTACCAGTATCAACCCCGGCAAGGAATGGGTGCCGGTACCTCCAGCTTTTAAGTGCACTTTCTCCTGCATTATCACACTCGACAGACGGTGCAGAGATCAGAACCCTGCCGCTGTCAATGCAGAGGTTAACGCGCTCATCTATGAACACTCAGATAGCCCCGAAGTGTTCATCTATACAGATGGATCTGTTGTAAAGCAGCAGAGAAGTGCATGGGCATTTACAGCCCGTTCAGCGGGCCGAACCGTTCAAGAATCCAGTGGTGCCCACTCTATGACCACGAGCAGCATGACGATGGAGGTGATGCCAGTTACACAGGATTTCATACGGCTGGAATCACAGCTTTATACCAACGTGTGTGTACTAAGTGATTCAATGAGCATGATTCAGAAGGTCGAAGCTGGATCTGTACGTAGACAGTGGACTGAGTCGCTGCGGAAGTCTGTTGTCCGTAAAGTCACCTTCATCTTCGTCCCGGGACATGCGGGAGTCAAGGGAAATGAACAAGCTGATAAACTTGCTGGCTCTGCACCCCCTGTAGATGGCCAGCCCATGGATCGTGCCGATGTTATTAACGTCCTTAAAGATATGGCGAGAAGAGAGGACTTTGACGTCAGTGATTCCACATCGCTGTCCGGGATGAAAGACTTGGGAGTAAGAATCGGCACAGCCAGACGCGAGAGATACATTGGGAAAACAAAGCGCCTCGTCAACCAACACAGAACTGGCACTATTAGCCACAGGACGCTGATGCACATGCTGGGGGGAGGATCTGAGCACCTATGGACATGTCCGGAGTGCAATGAAGATACCCCACCTGATAACTGACATAATTATTGTCTCTAGATATCCTTCCATTTAAAAGAAAAGGTCTCATACAGTAAGGGTTTTAATTCATTCCCAGATGCAATGAGTGTTTGCTTATAAACAATATTAGTACATTATGGTATCATCACATGTATAACTTCAGGTGAATTCTTCCTAATCACATGCTTCTAGGAGGAGAATCCTCCTCTTCACTATGTACGTAATATGCCTTTATCTCATTCATCATCATCATCGTCATCATCATCATCATCATCATCATCATCCTCATTATTATCATCCAACACAATTCAGGACACAAACTATGTGATTGTAACATGAGTGATATGGAATACAGAGTGGTGACATGCTTAGAAGTGCACTAAATTATTAATTAGTGTATTGGTTATCACTAACATCATCTCCTCTGATAGACATTAATAAAAAAAAAAATTTTGTTGCGTATCCCTTACGGGACGTTGCAGTCAACACCAGCATTTTCAGCTGCTGTTGATGTACTAGGCAAGTGTTACGTTCAGTAGTTTGCCATTGCTTTCTGAACGACCGGTCTCTATACCTTTTTCGAAAATACGAGCACCGCCGTGTTTCGAACCCGGGTATACGGGCTCACAAACCGCGTTCGCAAGCCCTTCAGCCACAGAGACCGACAGACATTAATGCCTATAACAAAAAATTACAATTTCCAGTTTATTACACAAGAGCACACAACTCCGGAAGACTCATCCCCAGTTAAACAGAGTTAGCTAAACAGGTTAACCTAGTGAATTGTGAAATATTATTAAACTATGATATTACACCAGATAAGAACAAACTCAAAGCAAATATAACACTTGTTTATGACATCACTGGACAGCTCAGTCGGCATCACTGTGGCTGTAACATTTGCCATAGTCCATGTGATATACTAGTGTGGCAATATTATTTTGTGTGGGCTTCTAATCAGTTGTGATAGTCACATTATTTGTAAATGCACAGGCTGAAATTACGGGCACACCTACACAATTGTATATACATAATATGCAGTATCTACACTATACACAAATGGTTTACACTGGCTGTTGTAGCAGGGAAGACTGGCCAAGCAAACATAGTTGGCCACCATCACCTTCATTGAGTTATCTACCAGATATAGTTTGGCATATGATTTTTGGCTGTTCCTGTCAATCACAGCATTATACCAACCTGTGTGTACTAAGTGATTCAATGAGCATGATTAAGAAGGTCGAAGCTGGATCTGTACGTAGACATTGGACTGAGTCGCTGCAGAAGTCTGTTGTCCGTAAAGTCACCTTCATCTTCATCCCGGGACATGCGGGAGTCGAGGGAAATGAAACGAGCTGATAAACTGGCTGGCTCTGCCCCCTGTAGATGGCCAGCCCATGGATCGTGCCGATGTTATTAACGTCCTCAAAGATATGGCAAGAACAGAGGACTTTGACGTCAGTGAATCCACAGGATGAAAGACTAGGGAGTAAGAATCGGCACGGCCAGACGCGAGAGGTACATTGGGAAAACAAGGCGCCTCATCAACCAACATAGAACTGGCACTATTAGCCACCGAACGCTGATGCATATGCTGGGGGGAGGATCTGAGCACATATGGACATGTCCGAAGTGCAATTAAGATACCCCAATGCCAAGCTGTAGGTTCCTCTTCCTTAGTATATTTGGTCTAACAACTTTATGAACCAAACAGCAGGTATCATTAAATTCAGCTCGATGATAACTGAGTCAAAGTAATAGCAACTGGAGCCAACTGTGAATGTAAAAGATGAAGTGACTGCAGAGTTGAACAATACGAATGCTGTTTATTTCGACAGCTAACACCATTGGTTGTAATGAATATCTTGAACAGTTAAACTGCCTGTTATTGCCAGGCGTGCGTTTAAGTTATAGTTACAATACATATTCAATCAAACCTGTTACAAAGTGTTCTCCATTGTTCTTATACCTCTGTACATGTCCTTCTCTCATTTACACAGTCTGTCTTCACTGCTGCATAGATTCTGTATAGGTTTCTGCCCGCCGTTTCTGAATAGGTGGCGTTATCGATCTCTTACAAGATCCTTCCATCTGTTATTAAGTTTATAGCCACTGATAAATGCCTAACAACTCCGTAGCCAGGTCAATTGGTTCCAGAATCAACATTGCACTGCCTTCTCTGTCGAGAACCCCACAAAGTCTGATTTTTCTTACTTGACGTCAGCGTGACGTTTCTCTGTTGACAACTTGTATCCTAGTTTCTCTGAGCTTTTGGCATCTGGGATTCTCTACATTCTTTTTATGACGTAGTTCGGGCACCCGCTATATGGCACCCAACTGATAACTGAATAACTAACTGATAACCTGTCAAGATCACCGTGATAGTCTGTTCATTGTGATACCCCATCATTAGAGATTTACAAGTGTTGAGTAAAGTGGAACACAACCATAAACATCACATCCGTGAAGGTAAAGTAAAGAACCACCTCTTACACCATGAGATATACTGGGTATATGGTGCTAGCCCCACATTGTTAGACCAATTAACATTTGATGGGCGATATGGTTGATTTGGTAAAGCACACAGTTATAATTTTCAAATATTTTAGAGCTTAAGTTTGATTTTAACAGAAATCAAAATTACGAGGGCGAGTCAATAAGTATGTGACAAATGGCTGTAGAAAAATAACTAAATATGATAACTTGAAACCAGTTTATTTTTATACATATATTGTCCCTTTATTTCTCAACATAATTTCCACCAACAATGATGCACTTATCCCATCGTTTTATCAGGCCTCCAAACCGGCTGCAATGAACTGTGTGCTTTGTTTTCTAAACCACGTTTTCACTTCACATTCAACTTTGGCATCATTCGCGAAATGTCTCAAACATACATCTTACAGCCCCGACTTAGCTCCTAGTGATTTCCACCTTTTTGGTCCACTGAAAATCCACCTTGGCGCGAGACATTTCGCAAATGACGCCGAAGTTGAATGTGAAGTGAAAACGTGGTTTATAGAAAACAGAGCACACAGTTCTATGCCACCGGTTTGAGAGGACTGATAAAACAATGGGATAAGTGCATAAATGTTGGTGGAAATTATGTTGAGAAATAAAGGGACAATATATGTATAAAAATAAACTGGTTTCAAGTTATCTTATTTAGTTATTTTTCTACAGCCATTTGTGGCTTACTTATTGACTTCTCCTCGTAATATATTTCTAAAGTTTCAACACAGAAGTCACAAACAATATGTTGTCAAACTTATTGCCTGGCAAATTTTGCTGCATCTCGTCAGGTGCATACTGCAGAGTTATATATCATATGAAGTGAATACATGAATTATACTAGGGCTGAAATTCTTACAATATGTAGTCACTGATAATGTTTGAATGTGGAGCAAGAGTTTTCCCCATGGCAATAGCAAACTTAAAATGAAATCTTTATGTTTGCATAAAACTGGCCTGAACCATCTAATTACTAATGCTTTGATGTATTTGAGCAATCATTTATTATTCATCAAATACAATATACAAGATTTCTCGTTTTTAACTTTATGATGTTTATTCAACAAATGTCTCAAAATTGCCAAGCTAAGAATGTTATGACCTGTCGACTGTACAAGGATTCTGAAGACTGATTAAATGTTTTCCCCCCACACTGGTATATGTTTAGTTACATGATTTGCGAATTATCTTTCCATTCTGCCTATGTAAGTTGCTTGGCACTCACACTGGAATTGATAAATGCAGTTAGATTTGGTGTACAGAGACAATAGTTCTTTCACAGATGGGAACGAATGAACAAACTTTATTTTCAAAGGGTAATAAATTGGGCACGCAGGCCCGTCTTACATTCGGCCCTTCCAATCACTCATCTTTCGTTCATCAGTGCATAGTGCATTTACATAGGAAAAGAACATTGTCAAAGGAGTTTTTGGTTTGTTGGAAAACATTTAATCAGTCTTCAGGAATCCTTGTGCATTGGGAGTAGTATCCTGGTAAATGTTTGCTTTATGCTGTATAATGTATTTGCTTCATTAGTGTCCCCTGGAAAGTTTAGTTGAAAAAAACACTTGAAGTCTGGGGACTGATAATTCTGTGGGAGTAGGTTTGTGTGGCTGGTAATGATGCTTATTAAAGACAGCTGAATATACATTAGATCGTAGATTATGGTTAAGAGTTTCCGGTCTCCTTATATGTGTGATTTTAGCAAATCATTCTAGCTCCATTAAACAGGGTCTGTACCAGGCCACGTTATACTGAATAGGTGCAAAGCTATTTAAATTCAGGTACTGGCCCGTCCATATTCCCTTTCAATAGACAGATCTTTGGATGGTGCCATCCTGTCAATGTTGAATTAGTATTTATAAGAATGATAAGGTGTCATTATGTTTGTGGCCAACAGACAAAGAAATGTTCTTGTGGGTTTGGTTCATGATGGAGTGGAATGATTCAGCCTGTTGTATGGTCTCTGGGATGAATAATATATCATCCACATACCAGCAGTGTGGACCTAGGTCCTTAATATTTGAGGCTCTTTGTTTTTCTGAGTGCACCATAAAGACTGCTAGAATGAGACCTAGAGGATTCCTCATGGCCAATCTGTCAATTTAGTGGTACGAGGTTTAAAAGAAACATGAAATGAATATCAGATGTGCATAGCAGTAGTAATTTCTTGAATTTGTATGTTGGTAGTTTCTTCAATGGCAATATCTGTAAAAATAGAGGCAGTATCCATTGACACCACGTGCTTTAGTTTAAGATCGATAGTATCCAGTAGTTTGACCAGTTTAAATTAATCTGTTAATATTTAGAGGTTGACTGATTTTACACTGGTTTAGCTGTTTCTACAAGCCTTTTCAACATCCTTTGTTGGACAGAGTTGAGCATAGATTAAAGCGGTATCAGTAGTACCCCAGGCCTGTGCAATTTAGGAAGGCCATAAAAATGGGTGGGGGTTTATGAGCCCAGTGGAATGACTAACTGTGCAGTCGCCTCACTGATTAATTTACTATCTAAAAGTAACTGAATTTCTTCCCTCACTTGTGCATCCAATTCCTCAGGGTTGCTGGCTGTAGAATCTAAGTAAAATCTTGGTTGGATTCAATAAAATGCCTTTCATTTAGTTGGAAGTAGCAAAGATGTGATTCCTGAGATGGTTGTTGTGAATAGCTTGGATTGTCAGAGTGACTTAACAATGATTGCCTGGAAGAGGCTAATAAAAGTAGAACATTATATACAACTATCAGAAAGAGACAATAGCGTTCCTTAGTATTGTGATGAGACGAGAAGCATGGAAAAGTATTGTGATGACTGGAAAGATCAGCGGGAAAAGAGACATGGGCAGACTGAGAGAGATGATACTGGATGGACTGTATGGGACATTGAGAAATATTATCAGCAGAGTTGATACTGAATAGGGAGCAAGATCTGAGGCGATACATAAACACCTATGGTAGTTGGCAGGGCACATGATGATGATGCAGTCTCGTATGTTTCTTCAGACTACAAGTTTGAGTAAAAGAAGCACCACAATCATCACACTTGTAAGGTTTGTCTCCTGTGTGTGTTCTCATATGCCTCTTCAGATCGCTAGTGTAAGTAAAAGAAGCACCACAATCATCACACTTGTAAGGTTTTTCTCCTGTATGTGTTCTCTTATGTTCCTTCAGATCCCTAGTGTAAGTAAAAGAAGCACCACAATCATCACACTTGTAAGGTTTTTCTCCTGTATGTATTCTCTTGTGAGTGTTCAGGTGGCCTGCTTCAGTAAAAGAAGCACCACAATCATCACACATGTAAGGTTTCTCTCCTGTATGTGCTCTCTTATGTCTCTTCATACTGTCATCTCGAATAAAAGAAGCACCACAAACAATCACACATGTAAGGTTTCTCTCCTGTATGTGTTCTCTTGTGAGTCTTAAAGTCACTAACGACAGTAAAAGAAGCACCACAAACATCACGCTTGTAAGGTTTTTCTCCTGTATGTGTTCTCTTATGTTTCTTCAGACTGCCAGAATGATTAAAAGAAGCACCACAATCATCACATTTGTAAGGTTTTTCTCCTGTATGTGTTTTCTTATGTATTTTCAGATAGCACGCAAAAGTAAAAGAAGCATCACAAACATCACACTTGTCAGGTTTTTCTCCTGTATGTGCTCTCTTATGTCTCTTCAGACTGTCAGCTGCAGCAAATGAAGCTTCACAATGATCACACTTGTAAAGTTTTTCTCCTGTATGTCTTCCCTTGTGAGTCTTCAGGCTGTGAGCTTCAGTAAAAGAAGCACCACAATCATCACACTTGTAAGGTTTTTCTCCTGTATGTGCTCTCTTATGTCTCTTCAGATAGTCAGCTCGAATAAAAGAAGCACCACAAACATCACACTTGTAAGGTTTTTCTCATGTATGTGTTTTGTTATGTCTTTTCAGATAGCACGCAAAAGTAAAAGAAGTACCACAATCATTACACTTGAAAGGTTTCTCTCCTGTAGGTATTCTCTTGTGATTCATGTTCTTTTGGCACTCTAGATGATCATCTTGAATTAAAAGACCATCCCATTCATTACATTTGTTTGGCATCCCTTCAGTATATGTTCTCTTATATCTGTCTACACAAATATTTGGACTAGAAGCATCAGACACGTCTACTGTGCGAGTTCTTTGAGAGCTAAAATTGACATAATCAAAAATGTCATCAAGAGACTTTGCAAAGCTCTGTGTTTGTTTTTCTTGTGTTTCCTTATTTTGCTGCTGACAATTCTCAATAGCCAAAGATAGTTGATTGTTTGTATCAATCAAAGAAGACACATTTTCCAACATTTGACAACAATTTTCATGTTTTACTGATGAATTACAACTGTTCTCAACAATTCTTGATTCTGAGTTGCTGTGTTCTGTCATTTCTTGAATGATGCTACCCCCAGCTATGTCTACCATTTTACTGAAGCTGTGACTCCTGTCCTCACACAGAACATCCAATGGTTCTTGTTTCACAACTTTCATGTCTATGCTGTCATATGTCCACTTTTGTGGATGCTCTTGTATGGAGTGGTAAGGACTCCATGGAGACAAAGAGTGTATTTCTGAAAAACACCAAAATAAATTATTAATATCCTCATTAATAGGTTTTGATTATGAACAGATGTGTAATCAAGCAGGCACACACTGCAACTATAGACAATCAATTTCAAGTGAACGAAAGATGCAGAAGAAGAATGATTAATGTGTTCATGTATGATCTAAAACAAACAAAAATTAAGTTGCATGTCCTTCGCATGACGTAGCAGTCAACCCCAGCATTGTCGCCGTTCGTGATTCCTGGGCAAATTTTACGTTCAGTAGTTTGCCATTGCTTTCTGAACGACCGGCTCCTATACCTTTTTCGAAAAAACCAGCACCGCTGTGTTTCGAACCCGGGTATACGGGCTCACAAACCGCATTCGTAAGCCCTTAGCCACAGAGACCGGCGTTTCTAGGTTGATGTATGAACTAAGCCAGGGGTCACCAGACTTTTTTCACAGTGGGTCGGATAACTGACAAAATGATGGGTACGGGCCACATAAGGCATTTCCTTGTTTAATTGTTATTTGTTTGTTTCTAGTTCCTTCATTGTTCATGGCTTTCACTAGTTTCCATAGTTTGTTTCCATCCCTGTCAAAATTTAGGTTTTCTGTTTTTTCCCTCCAACAATCTCTTGTTGTTTGATTTACTGTTCTCTTATATTTTGCTGAGATGGCTTTGAGTGAGATGTTCGCTTCAATTGTTTGTTCTCTCTCTCTGCTGTCTTCCTGGCATCTTCAACTTTGTCCTCCAAAATTTGTAGTTCTTCAGTCCAGTATGGTTTATAATTTTTCCTCGCTCCTCTTGGAATAGACTCAGTGGCCGCCTGTATTATTGCTCTGTTTAGACTTTCCACCATTTGCTTCATGTTGCCATATCGTGTATTTATGTTTTCACAATATTTGTCTGTTAGTATGGCAAATCTATCTCAATCTGCTCGTTTGTAATTCCAGCGGAGCAAAGGCTTTTGCTCCTGTGGAACATACTCCATATTCATTACAAGTTTGATTGGTCAGTGGTCACTACCTGCTAATTGGTCAAGCACATGGCGATCGATTTTGTGGAGGAAAGCTAAGTCTGGAGTAGAAGTGGTAAACCATCTTCTGGAGTAGAAGCTCGGTGTGTCATCCTCTTTGTTGAGTAGATGGAGATTTGAGTCTATTTCCCAGTCCACTTCATCTCCTCTTTTGTCAGTATCTGGGTATCCCCATCTTTCTGAACGGCTATTAAAGTCTCCGACAATAATGCAGTTTGTGTCAGTTATTTTCATGTTTGAGAGTGTAAGGTCCTTATCTGCTGGGCTATACAGATTGTAAATTCTTATTTTCACGTCCTTTATCATTATATCAACACCTATAATTTCCTTTTGGTTGTCAGAGATCACAGATACTTCGCTGCAAGGTATTGTATTTCGTATAAGTATTAGAACTCCTCCTTTGTGTCCTTGGCGGTCGAAACGTGTGGCCTGGTATCCTCTGACTGAGAATTTTCGATCAGGGTTGAGGTGTGTCTCTTGAATGCATGCCACATCTATTCTATCTGTATGAAGACGCTTTGTTACGGAGACTTTCTTGTTATAAACTCCTTCAGCATTCCACTGTAGTATGTTGAGTGTCCGGGGTGTTTGGTCAATAGCTCTTAACCTACTCCTCTGTGCCTTGACTCCACAGCACAGGGGAAGGTCACCACCAGTAGTCATGGGTGGACCCCCTCGAGGCAGGGGGCCCGGCACTATCACCGCCTGATGGGACTTCACGGGATTAACACCATAACGATTAATTTTAATTTGTGACATCATGAAATGATAAAGTTACGTTGCACTGCTTTGTCAAGCCTGTGGCTCAGTACATCCGATTTCGACAAGCATTTTTCGGGATGCTTTCCCTAGCCTTTGACTGTCCCCAGTCTACCTACAAGGCAGCAGGTTTGTGTGCCTCTTCGTCTGGTCCCTCTCCCATGACCTGTCCGACATGGGTGACCCTACCAGTAGCTGTGCTACCGTCGGCATAGCTCTTGGGGTCATTGGAACGCACAAGCCCCTCTACCTCGTCAAGGTGGACACACGGCAGAGGGGCAAGAAGATTTGATATTGAAATACAGGAAAACCATATGTCAGTATCTTACTTGATGGACATGCAGACAGATCTGATGATGAGGGGCTGATACTATATTTTCATTTTATCAGAGAAGAGAAAGTGAAGGAGACATTTCTTTCTATTGTGCCATTGGAAGATGCAACAAGTGCTTGCTACTTTAAAGCTCTAGTGGGAGTCTCCGTGATGAAGTGGTCAAGCCATATGACTTGGGCTCCGAAGGTTGTGGGTTCGATTCCGGGCCGCATCCTTCGGTTCACGAGTGAAATTTTTCTGAGACTCCTGTGGGTCGTCGCTAGAGCTACGGAGTTCGTGATTTGTGCGACGCTTTCCGCATTGCGGAAAGAGACGTAGCTATAAGGGATAAAACACGGTACAATGAAGTCGACCCTGTCTACTTTTAAGCGATGTTTTTTTTTTTAAAGCTCTAGTGACATGTGAATAACTTAAGTGTTGAAACCCGTCACGATTTCTACTTTGTCATAACATGTTTGTACTTCCATTTCATTACTGCTTGTTTTATTGAATTATCGATCAGACAGGCTTAAAATGGTCAATTTGAACTTCTAAAGTTATAGAGAATACAAGTTTAATAATAATTAATTATTAGTTATTAATAATTTTTATGTATACTTTTACTATTTTTTTATAATTTAACATGACGGAACATATATTTGAGTTCTATTTTCATATCATTGGTAGCGTGGAGGTAATGGCCACACTGAAGAGATTCAAAGTCACAGAAAACGTGAATATTTTATCCAGATACTGTCAAACTGTCATTTACTGCCAATATAATACCTTGCGGTCTCCCCCATGTGTCTCCACCTTGCCGTGGTGGGGGATCTTGAGTGTCCCACTGACCTCAAGCGCTATGTCGATGGGTATTAACTACGTATTGGACAGCTCTTGGGATAGGGACCAGACTAAGAGAGACACAACCTGCTGCTCTGCAGGTAGACTGAGGATAGCAGTCTAAATCAGGCAAACGATGCCAATAATCTCAGTCCGGACATAACCTCTAAGGCTCCCAGCCGAGGTGTATGGCTGAACGTCTCTAAGCCATAAACCCTCGGAAGTGAGAGCCTGGCCGACACAAACCTACATCAAAATTGAGGTGAGGTGCTGAGCACGCTACATGCCTGGCACAGATACTCGTTCGATGGCTCTTAGCTGGGGGATAAGAGGGATCCCCGGATGAGAGGGCCTGGCCGTTACTCGCCCACAGGCGCGAGGTGGAATAACACCTCGGTCACACGTTCCGTAGATAGTCTGTAACCGTACTCATGGAGTGTGGCGAAAGGTGGAAAATTGTCTCGTTGACATGAAATGGAACACCTGGCTTGCGAATCCATTACGTGGCAGCTCGAAGCAAAAGCTTGCTGTGTGGAAGTCGAAATAAGAGTCTAACGTGTCTTGAAACCCGAGGAAGGCTAACCTCATTAAAAATGCCCGCTGAAGTCGGAAGTGCCAGCCTACGGGCAGCAAAATAAAAATGGCACTACACAATTACATCCGAGTGAAATGTCTTTCGTGACCGGAAAAGCTCTAACTAGTCTTCCCTCGTGCTAGGAACAGCTACCTAGTTTCCGAATGCCGCTCTTGTTCGGAACAGCTCTGACTAGGTAGTTTTCCGAATGTCCGGCGTGTCTGGAACAGTTCTGATGGACACAACGACAAGCACATGTCCGAAAAACTCGCTGAATGGATACTGACTGCAGACCAGTCTGGTCTGTGCGGGAACGGCCCGGGGCGAACGAAATGCCCAATATATTGAAGTGAGGAATTAAAGCAGCCATGAGCAGGACGTGACGATTCCCTCGGTGAGCCCAGCACCAGGGCGCTATGTGCCGGCCCTGCAATTATAGAAACCACCCTGGATGGCAGAAAATGCCATGGACTGTCCCTGCCTTCCTTTGAGGGACGACCGTGGTCTTCGACCGTTCCAACTTGGCCAACTGGGTTGTGGACGGTACCGCAAAAGTGAGTGTCTTCCAGGAATGCTACCTGGTCAAAAAAGCACGCAAAAGCCGGATGTGTTGGCCTACGGGTTTCGGCCCAAGGGCGCATAACAGACACACCGCAATCACATCTGAAAAAACACTCCGGATGAACGCAAAGAAGAAGAAGATACCTTGCGGTGTATGGCAGAGGGGTCTTTGATCCTGAGGAATTAAGGCCGCCTGGCTAGTGAAGTCACCGCGAACTGTGCAGGTTAGGATTTTCTTTTTGGTCCCGACAGAAAAAAGTCCCACACCATACTGAGGGATCAAACCCGGGTCTCCCGAAGGAGAGTCCAGCGTACTAGCCACTCGGCCAGCCGCTCCTCTTATCCGAATATTATCCGGATACACCTTCACAAAAATGTGAGTATCTCCACTTATAATTGACATACAGGCATCACTGAGGTACCATTAGGTTTGGTTTTTCAAGGCCAATCTATCAGTGTGGTCTCATTAGTAAATACTCAATTTTAAAATCATGATCGAATTTCCTAACTTTTGTGTTGATTTTGATGGCATAATGCTTTGACAATTCAGAAAGCAATGGCAAACTCCTAAATGTAGAATTATCTAGTAAATTACAAACAGTCAATAAATGCTGGGGTTGATTGCAAAATCCAGTAAAGAATATTCAACTAACTGTTACGTTATATTGCACTTAATCTTACCTTGATCTAGGCAGACTTCAGGTTGTTCTATCTTGACACTTGATGGTAGTTTACTCTCCATCTTATGTTTACAGTCAGTCTGAAAGCATTTGTAAGTTACATATGTAACTATATAAATGAATTTGATGGTTTGTTTTTCAAGGTATAAAATTATCTTAAATGATACAAAATGTCTTATGATTACTTCCAGACATGATTTCTGATATGTTATTCCTCAAGTTCCCTTTAAGAATTTGAGTTTGGCAATCAATCACAGTGTAATGATATTGGTTTATCATGACAAAAGTAACATAACAATACATGACATCTTTGTGAAAAACCCTTATTACTTGTGCCACACATCATACACACATTAAAGTTGATGCAATACTTATAACAGCAGCCATTCTTTGGTGTATCTTTTCCCCCTTCCATACATCCGTAATGAGTCTTCATGTGGAGATAAAAACTAGAAAATCTTGTCATAAATGTTCCCTCTAAACTGTTGCTTATGAGCAAATATTTTATTTTGTTAGCTTCTGACATGAAATTTGTGAGCTTGACTACATTGAACAATTTAGGTACATTTGGTCCCAATATCGCCTGCTTATGCACTGAAGCTCGATGATCTAAACTTCATTTATAACATTGCCCTCGTGTCCCACACAATGAAATGAGATGCAAGATTTAGCTAAACACATTGGACTGGAGGTCACAACAATTAAGTCTAAAAATCCACAGGGAAAGACACAGATAAAAAGAATAAATCAAGCATATGATAATCTGATCTCCCTTGATGAAACTTCACTTCAAGAGGCAGAATTATATACCTATTTAGGTAGCAATGAAGACACAGATGGGTCAACATATAAAGATATTAAAATAAGAATGCAAAAGGCAAGAGGATTGTCATAGCAATTGAACATTTGTGGAAGTCAAAAAATTAAACAACAGATTGTTCAAATAAGACATTAAAACTGTACTACTGTATGGATCAGAAACATGGCGAAGAACTTACACTGATTATTAATAAAGTACAAACATTCATTAATGGGCAAAATAGCTGGACTAAAATAGAATAACAGAATCACCAATGTGGAATTCCTGGAGAGAACTAAGCAAATACAAGTGTATCAAGAAGGAATACCAGATGCTTTACCAAATGGGGGATCAAGTGATAATATATTAGATTGTATTGTCCATACCAAATGGGGGATCAAGTGATAATATATTGTATTATCCATACCAAATGGGGGATCAAGTGACAATATATTATATTGTATTTTCCATACCAAATGGGGGATCAAGTGATAATATATTGTATTGTCCATACCAAATGGGGGATCAAGTGATAATATATTATATTGTATTGACCATACCAAACGGGGGATCAAGTGATGATATATTGTATTGTCCATACCAACTGGGGGATCAAGTGATAATATATTATATTTTATTGTCCGTACCAAATGGGGGAATCAAGTGATAATATATTATATTGTATTGTCCATCATGGATCGTAGTTATTGCCATATGACAGTTATTAAGCCTTTTTGAAGCACAATGTACCAAACTATCGTCTGTCAAGACGGAAAGGTGCCAATGTAATTGTCCATACCCACAGGGCAAATGAAACAGAGGGAGACCTACAGAGAAGACAAACAGGATGAGGTGAATAAAATGCCATTATTATAATATTATTAATGGGAGGGGGGGGGGGGGGCTATTCTTAAACAAATGAATTGGTACAGTTATCTCGGAACAGTCATAACATCAGATGGGAGATGCTTTGAAGATATTAGAACAAGAATTGCTATCGCAAAAATAGACTTTAGCAAGATGAAAAACATACTGACCAATGAAAAGATATCAACTGAAATGAGAAAAAGAGTATCTCATCAGTAGAGATAATGGCTACGGCCACCGACTAGTACAGTCACTGCCCAGAAGGAAAGCAATAGCAAACTACCTTCTGCAAAACTAGCCAAGAAATTATAACCATGAAAGAAAACATAATAAGAAAGAGATCTGAAGTGACCCCCAGGCCAGGCAGATCAGATAACACTGGGAAAGAGTGTGACACAGGAACCAGTAAGGTAATCGTGATGACGGAGTTAATCCTGTCTGTGTTACCAAGGAAATCCCCTGTGTCAGACAAAGAAACAGCGTGAGAATAGGAACATGGAATGTGAGAACAAGAATTGCCATCGCGAACGTAGAATTTAGCAAGATGAAAAACATACTGACCAATGAAATGATGTCAATTGAAATGAGAAAAAGAGTATACGACCACACCTGGAATATGTGTCAACTGCGTGGTGTCCAGCATCAAAAACCACACTACAAGAGCTGGACAAAGGGCAAAATCGAACACTTAGAGTCACCACAGGAGGGATGAGATCAACCCCTATAGTGGAAATGGAGAAGATGGGGAGGACACAAGCACTGAGTGAGCGCAGAGATACGAAAATGCTAATACAAGCAGAAAAGTTCCTCAGCTTGCCAGGCCACCCTATGAAGAACAGATTTGAAAACCTAGCTATGGGGCGGTTGAAAAGAAGTAGTTTTATCCACCAGGCCAAACGACTCTGCAGAGAAACCACCGATCTGCCCAGTGGTATCCACCTAACAATTATTCCAGAGCGAACTCCATGGAAAGATGAGCATAGACTATCATTACAAATCCAGACAAAAGTGAGAGGAATATTTGACAAGGAAGAACAGAACAGTGTGCAGCGCAGAACAGCCACTCTCAGCTTCCTTGATGAAGAATACCCACAGGACCTCTGGATCCGAGTCTACACAGATGGGTCGGCACAAAATGCTGTTCGAAATGGAGGCGCGGGAGTGTACATAGAATACCCGAATAATACTAGGGACACAGCCAGAGTTCCAACAGGAAAGTACTGCCATAACTATGATGCCGAAATTGAGGCAATCAAGATAGCAACAGAGAAATTACTAAATACCAGCAATGGTACACAACCTGTGGTGCTACTGACAGATGCAAAATCAGTACTCGAGGCGCCCCTGTTTGGGAAATTGCCAGTACTAAGGACACTACTTTCTGAACTTAGCAGTCAGCATAAGGTCACCATACAGTGGATCCCATCTCACTGTGGAGTACCCAGAAACGACAGAGCTGATCAACTGGCTAAGGAAGGAGCCGAAGAAGAACAGCCTGATGTGCCCGTTACATACTACCAAAAGAAAAGAATAATCAAATCAGTCGAAAGCCACCAAAACCTGCTCAAGACAGACCAGAACAAGTTATTATTCTGCGCTTCAGAACAGGACACAATAGATTACGCAACCACATGTATACAAAATTCAAGATTGGTGAAACAACCATGTGCACATTTGGATTAGCCTCGCAGACAGCAGAGCACATACTCCAAGACTGCCCAAATTATAACATATCTAGGCAAACCTTCTGGCATAGAGAGACGACAGTGGAAGATAAACTCTATGGACCACTGTGTGAACTGAAAAAGACAGTTAAATTCATACAAGAGACAACATTGCAGATATAGACATATTTCAAGCGAATGAAAGAAGAAGAGAAAAAGAGTGTTGAAGTGCTATTATATGGAATATGTGCTTGTGTATGGATGTGAAGTGTGGACAATGAGCAGACAAGCTGAAAAACATCTGATGGCTGTGGAAATGTGGTTTCTGAGGAAAATGCAATGAATACCATGGACAGACAGAACAACCAATGAACAAGTCCTTCAAGAAACAAATGAAGAGTGTAAACTGATTAGAGTCTTTAGACTTGGGCATGTTATGAAAAGAATCGGTTAGCTGGGTAGGGGTATCCCATATCAAAGGAGATGTAAGACACCTCCTTTCCTCCATTAGTCTACGGGACACTCTTGGGCAAGGTGGAGTACCTGTTTAGCCCCCCAGTCAGTATTACGTGAAGCCATGGAAGCAGGTGGTTGATGGAGTGTGAGAGCAGCCGACAGATTGTTGTTGGTTATGGTCTGCACTCTGCAGCAATAGGCAGATGATCTCATCAGTAGAGATAATGACTATGGCCATCGACTAGTACAGTCACTGCCCAGAAGGAAAGCAATAGCAAACTACCTTCTGCAAAACTTGCCAAGAAACTATAACAACCATGAAAGAAAACATAATAAGAAAGAGATCTGGTGGCGAGACCCCCAGGCCAGGCAGATCAAATAACACTGGGGAAGAGTGTGACACAGGAACGAGTAAGGTAATCGTGATGACGGAGTTAATCCTGTCTGTGTTACCAAGGAAATCCCCTGTGTCAGGCAAAGAAACAGCGTGAGAATAGGAACATGGAATGTGAGAAGTCTGTATGAGGGGAAGCTTAAAGTAGTATGTGATGAGATTGAGAGGTTAAATATTCAAATTTTAGGAATAAGTGAACATTGCTGGAGAGGCAAGGGACATTTTACAACTTTAAATGGAAGTCTCTCCATCTATTCTGGTAGAGACGTCGGAGACCAGAGTGGAGTGGCATTTTGTTTAGATAAAACAAGTGCAAAAGCTTTAATGGGATATAACCCAGTTAGTGATAGAATCCTCACTATTAGACTTAAAGGCCGTCCAAAAAACACAACTCTCATACAGATATATGCACCTACTTCAACAGCAGAGGAGGAAGAAATTGAAGATTTTTACAACACACTACAAGACACATTAAATAAGATTGGTTTTAATGATATAGCAATAATAATGGGGGATTTTAATGCAAAAGTAGGTACAGGAGCTGAAAGTGAGAGACACGTTTTAGGAAAATATGGATTGGGAAATAGAAATGATGCAGGTGACAAATTAACTGAATTTTGTATAAAAAATGAGTTAACGATAGCCAACACACTTTTTAAACAACACCCAAGAAGACTCTTCACATGGAAGTCCCCGGACAGTATTACCAAAAATCAGATAGATTATATTTTAATACAAAGAAGATGGAGATCAAGCATAACATCTGCAACAACCCTACGTAGTGCAGACTGTGATACAGATCATCAGTTATTAGAAGCAGATCTGAAATTAAAACTCAAAAAGCTTACCCAAGGACTAAGGCCACTTAGTTTTGATCTCACAAAAATACCAGATGCATACAACGTAAAAGTTAGGAATCGTTTTGGGGTTTTGATGTCTGTGCAAGAGGGAATGACACCTGATGAACTGGCAGTACAAGCTAGAGATATCTTGATAACTACAGTCAAAGATTTAATTCCAACCAAGAAAAAGCAACTTAAGCCAAGGATTACATCAGACACGTTAGAATTAATAAAACAACGAAGGGAACTGAAACAGAAAGGAGGTGAATCCGATAACAGCAGGACGAAGTATAAATCTTTAACTTGAGAAATAAGAAAGAACACAAGAAAGGACAAAAATCAATATATACAAGATTGCTGTACCAGAATAGAGCAATATCATAAGACTGGAAGAGGTTGTGAAATGTTAAAGAAATGAAGTTATTGAAAAGAAATGATCAACCTCAATTGATTGTTATCTGTGACAAGATGGGAAATACCTTAACAGAATCTAGACAAATTCTAGAAAGATGGCAGGAGTACTGCAGTGGAATGTATGATATGAGTGACAGTGAGAATATGAATGAGATACATGAGCCAATGACAGCAGAGACAGAACCTGAATCCTCATTAGATGAAATTGTATGGGCAATAAAGAACCTGAAGAATGATAAATCACCTGGATGTGATGAGATACCAGCTGAACTAATTAAAGATGAAGGAGAAAAAAGCATACAAATCTATAACACATTA
The DNA here is from genome assembly GCA_963921405.1 of Cepaea hortensis. Taxonomy (NCBI): domain Eukaryota; kingdom Metazoa; phylum Mollusca; class Gastropoda; order Stylommatophora; family Helicidae; genus Cepaea; species Cepaea hortensis. Next base: position 19,509,146 of record OY992876.1, read on the forward strand.
TGTAAAAAGATATGGAAATATGGTATGTGGCCAAAAGATTGGAAGAGAATTATCTTCATTCCAATACCAAAAAAGGGCAACCTGAAATTATGCACCAACTATAGAACTGTTGCCCTGATCAGTCATGCAAGCAAAATTCTACTAAACATCCATAATGGGAAGACTTTGTAAGAAAATGGAAGAAGAAATTAACGTGGTTCAAGCTGGATTTAGACAAGGAAGAGGAACAACAGATCACATTCTCAATATGCATTTAATAATAGAGAAGTGCAGAGAATTTAATGTAAACCTATTCTCATGTTGTGTGGATTATTCAAAGGCATTTGACTGTGTACAACATCAGAAACTTTGGGAAATCATGAGGAATAGGGGCTTTCCATCACATGTAATACAACTCATAAGAATGCTTTATCTAGACCAACAAGCAGCAGTTAGAATAGATGGCGAGACATCATAATGGTTTTACATCAAGCAAGGGATGTGTGCTGTCCCCCGATTCGTTTAACATGTACGCCAAAAATATAATGAGAAATGTAAGAGATGATATAAACAGGGCACTATATGATGCCCTAAATATCGGTGGTCATGACATGCCAGAGATTCGGTATGCTGATGATACAGTATTGCTATCCACAACACAAAATGGAATAGAAAACCTAACAACCTCAACCCAATTGAATAGTGAAAATCACAACTTATATCTTATCATAGCAGAAACAAAGATAATGCATACAGATAAAACTACTATGGAGAAAGAAATATATGTTAATGAGAAGAAATTGGAGGTGGTGGAAAATTTTGAATATCTTGGGTCATTGATTACCAACAACTGTGACACAATGAAAGAAATTAAACAACGACTATCAATTGCTCTTCAAAGACTAAAACAACTGAATAAATTATAGAGTGTGACAGACAGAACTACAAAAATTAGATTTTTATGAGCATGCATCTTTCCCATTGCAACACACGCCTGTGAGACCTGGACACTTACTAAACAAGCTGAACAGCGCATAAATGCCTTTGAATATAAATGTTATAGACGAGTTCTAAGAATATCTTGGGTAAAGAAAAGAACAAATGCATTCATACTTCAAGAGCTGAACACTGAAGAAGGTTGGCTATTAAAGACGATAAAACAAAGAAAATTGAAATATTTTGGTCACTTGAAACGTCACGAAAGTTTGGAGAGAACAATAATGGAGGGGTATATGCCTGGGAAGAGAGGAAGAGGAAGGCCAAAGAGAAGATGAATGCAGGATGTGGTGGATGATCTTCAGGTGGGTGTATCGGACGCGGGACATCTTGCTTCTGATTGAGAGATTTTCCAGAAGGTTGTTAAGGGAGTGAGGATCTGCAAAGGACATGCTACTGAATAAATGAATGGAATGAATATGAGAAGAAATAAAATGACTTGGAGAACTTGATGAGAACTGGCAAGATCAAAGGGTAGAGACCAAGGGGAAGACCGAGAAGTAAATACCTGGATGGCTTGGCCACGTGGCATTGTCGAGACAGAAACACAGAGCTGATGAGATGGCAAAACATGACCGCCCACGCTTATCGGCATGGCACATGATTGATTGATGCTAAAAGAGAGAATCAACCACTGGTTTTTATATGCTCGGACTCTTTCCACTAGGCTAGGCAGCCTGCCAACAGCGGCACAATGGACATTAACTCCATAGCTCCAGCAACGAGCCCCAGGATTTATCTCAAGCAAAACGTGAGATTCAAAGTGTACGGTGTACCTCTACCTGTTGTGAACAGAATGACCGAGACCGGAGTAATTGAATCCACAACTTTCGGAAAGCAAAGCGGGCTGCTTAACTACCCCCCCCCCCCCCCCCCGGTGAGATAGTATGAGTATATTCAACACCATACAATTATAAATGAATGATGTAGTACAGTATTCAACATTACCAAAGTGAGACTGTGTTTGGTCCAACATTTAACATGACGCCATGTTACCTCAATCAGAGGAAGTTAGTACAAAAACTCACAGATACTCTCATCTCATCTCATCATGTTCCTCTTGTACCTTGCGGTGTCGAGGTGAAGTATAAACATCGTCAGCAAGCCCAATTATGGGTTTCATATATCGGTACTCCCATGGACTCTGCTATTCCCTCCGTCCAACGTTTACGTGGTCGGCCTCTTCCTCTGCTTCCCTCTGGTCTGTACATCATTGCTTGTTGTGGTATACTGTTAGTTGGTTACCTGCTTGCATGGCCAAACCATTCGACTTGCTGCTTTCTAATAAAATCTAGTGCAGCTATAACCCCCACTTTAGTCCTGATTTCTTCATTTCTGATCTTATCTCTTCTTGATACATTGAGTATTCTTCTCAGAAATCTCATTTCTGTTGCTGTGATTTTTCTTTTCTCTTTTTCTGTCATTGTTCAGGTTTGGCATTGGTAGCATAGAGTTGGTAGGAAGATTGTGTTGTAAAGTGCTTTCTTAGTAGTTATTGATACATAATTGTTCTTTAGTATTGGTGCCATTTGTCCAATGGGTTGGTTTGCCTTATTGCACCTATCTTCGATTTCGTCTTCTGATCTGCCATTTGATGATATTATACTTCCTAGGTACTTGAAACTCTTTACTTGTTTCAAGGGATGTTCGTTTAGGTGAATTTTTGTTGTTTGTTCTTCTTTAGTTATAGCCATTACCTCTGTTTTGCGTGTGCTAATTTTCATGTTATGTTCCCTACACATTTCGTTTAGACTGTTAATGTGGTCTTGTAATTCAGCTTCTGATTTTGCTATTTATTAGTGCTTGGTCGTCTGCAAACAGGAGTTCTCTAATGGTTAGATTTGCAGATTCTTCTTCTTCTGTGTTCTTGTCATGCGGTATTCTTGATGTCTTTGTTTGACTGGTTTCTTTACATAGGTTGTCTTTATATGTTACTATCAGACCCGGCCCGGCTTCGCCCAGTCCCTGGTGGGGAGCATCTCATTTAATTCATATAAGTAGTCATATAAGTTCTCGTTTACGTTACCGACTATCTGTCTGTCTGTCTGTCTGTCTGTCTGTCTGTCTGTCTGTCTGTCTGTCTGTCTGTCTGTCTGTCTGTCTGCCTGTCTGACTGTCTGTCTGACCCGGCCCGGCATCACCCAGCTCCTGGTGTGGGGCATCTCATTTAATTCATATAAGTAGTCATATAAGCTCCCGTTCCCGTTCCCGACTATCTATCTGTCTGTCTGTCTGTCTATCTGTCTGTCTGTCTGTCTGATCCGGCCCGGCTTCGCCCAGCCCCTGATGGGGAGCATCTCATTTAATTCATATAAGTAGTCATATAAGTTCCCGTTCCAGACTGTCTGTCTGTCTGTCTGTCTGACCCTCCCTCCCTCTCTGTCTGTCTGTCTGTCTGTCTGTCTGTCTGTCTGTCTGTCTGTCTGTCTGTGTAATCATTTATTGGTTGCAGTTAGAACAACCTTAGATAAACGAAGACCAACTTACAAAAAGCATTAGAAAGAGCACTTGAAAGATCTTTACATCTTCCCCAACAATTAACTTGGGTAAATGGAGCGGCAGCAGCAGCAGCAGCAGAAGAAGAAAAAGGAGGAGTAGAAGCTGGGAGGAGGAAGAGGGAGGTGGAGGAGGGAGGAGGAGGAGGGAGGAAGAGATAGGCTGAGAGAGGAGGAGGAAGGAAGAGGAGGGAGGAATAGGAGTAGGGAGGAAGGAGGGATTAGGAGGAGGAGAGAAGAGGAGGTGGGAGGAGGAGGAAGGAGGTAGAGGGAGGAGGAGGAGGAGAGAGGAGGAGGAGAGAGGAGGAGGAGAGAAGAGGAGGGAGGAGGAGGAGGAGGAGAGAGGAGGAAGAGAGCAAGGAGGAGGGGGAGGAGGGAGGAGGAGGAGGGGAGAAGGGAGGAGGAGAGTGAAGGAGGAGGGAGGAGGAGGAGTGAGGAGGAGTGGGGAAGGAGGGAGAAGGGAGGAGGAGGAAGAAGAGAGGAGGAGAAGGGAGGAGGAGTGATTAGGAGGAGGAGGAGGAGAGCAAGGATGAGGGGGAGGAGGGAGGAGGAGGAAGAGGGAGGAGGAGTAGGGAGGAGGAGGAAGAGGGAGGAGGAAGAAGGAGGAGGGAGGATGAGGGAGGAGAAGAACGCTGGAGGAGGAGGGGGAGGAGGAGAGGGAGATGGAGGAGGAGGAGGGAGGAGGGAGGAGGAGGTAGAGGGAGGAGGAGGAGGGATGTGGAGGGAGGAGGAGGAGGGATGTGGAGGGAGGAGGTAGAGGGAGGAGGAGGAGAGAGGATGAGGAGGGAGGAGGAGAAGGGAGGAGGAGGAGGAAGGGAAGGAGGAGGATGGAGAAAAAGGGAGGAGAAGGACGAGGAGGGAGGAGGAGGGATGAGGGGGGACGTAGGAGGAGGAGGGAGTAGGAGAAGAGAGGAGGAGAAGGGAGGAGGAAGGAAAAGGAGTGATTAGGAGGAGGGAGGAGGGAGGAGAAAGAGGGAGGAGGAGGAAGGAGAGGGGGATGGGAAGAGGAAGAGGGTAGGAGGAGGAGGGGGGAGAGGAGGAGGAGGATTATAACGCATATGCCTGTAGATAACTGCAGCGAAAAGGTGGGTCTGTCTATCTATCTGACCCGGCGTGGCTTCGCCCAGCACCTGGCGGGTAGCGTCTCATTAAATTCATACAACAAAATAAAGTAACTTAAAAGAATGTCCTTCCACACACCATCCATTATTTCTAATGAAAACCGTTTCTAATCACCTGCATGACTGTAGATAACTTCGTAAGCATAAAAAGATGAGTTACAATGTTATGCATTATGCATTATTTTTATGAAAACTTTGAAAATGCCTTAAAGATTGTATCATTATTTATTATAACTCATATGCCGGTACATAACTATAGACAAAGAGTTTATAAATCGTTGAAAACGATGCAACAATATGACTATAAGGTATACAGAAAAATTATTAAAAGTTATGCCCATTGAAGTGGCTTTTACAGAGTTAAGTCCCCTCGCTGTATAGAAATTATAATGAAAAATGAAAAATTAAATAATATTAAGTAAGCAGACGATTTCACACTAAAAACATATCACAGTTGGCTGCGCTGGAATGAAAGGAAGACGTGTAGAAAATTTCATCTCAATCGAATTGACTGTTCGCGAACGCATAAAGGACATACACACACACACATCCTGTTTTATATATAAGATGAACAAGAGAGGGGACAGGACACAACCTTGTCGTACTCCAAATCTTATGGTGAAGGGTTCTGAGTGTCCTCCAGTTGCTTTCACTATGCATTCACTGTTGTTGTATAAACTTCTAATTAGGTTGGTTAGATGTGTCAATGAAGGTTGGCTGCAATGGATCTCCAACACTGTCTCTTGCCTTGACTGTACATTCTGTCAGGCTGATGTTCGTTCATCTCTTGATGTTATCCTCCCACTTGTATCGTTGTCTATCTCTTGCTCGCTTGCCTTCAACCTTGCCTTCCAGTGTGGTTTTTATATGAGTGTCATGTCTTTTAACGTGGCCAAAATATTTTATTTGTCTCCTCTTTATTTCTTTCATCATCTCCCTCTTCATTCCCAGTTTTTCTAGGACCTCTGCATTTGACTGTTTTTGTTTCCATGAAATACGACCTGTTCGTCTGTATATCCACATCTCCAGGGCTTCTATGCGACTTTCTAGTTGCTTGTTCAATGTCCAGGCTTCCGAGCCATACAGTAGCCCTTGAATATATGTAGCATTTGACAGTTCTCATTTTTAATGCGTTATTAATCTCTCTAACTGTTAATATTGATTTCATGCCGTTGAAAGCATTTTTGGCCATTCCTATTCTCTTTTTGATTTCCATTTCACTTCTGCCATCATCTGTTATTATATGTCCAAGATAAGAGAAACGTGTTACTTGTTCTAGTATCTGCCCGTTTACTGTGATGTTCATTGATGACCTTTCCTTTTCACTGCTAAGTATCATAGTTTTTGTTTTTTGGATTTAATATCTAAGCCACATTCTGCACTGTGCCTGTTTACTTCTTCCACTAGGTCTTGCAACTCTTGCTCACTTTCTGCTAGTAACATGGTATCGTCAGCATATCTAAGATTGCTTATGATTCTTCCATTGATGCTGAATCCAGGCATTTCAACTTGTTTAAAAATTCTTTCTGTGTATAGGTTGAAGAGACTCATGGAGATCGCCTAATTGATGGGGAGGTAATACCTTTGAGGGTACTGGCAGACCATCAACATTTGATGTGCTGGGCCATCTCCCAGAAACTGAACATGCGCTAAATGCGTAGGTTCTTGTAGATCATCTGGATCGAACCTCCAGTGAGCAAGAGTCGACGCGGTCAACTCTCTTAAGAGGTATATATATCACGGTATTACTGGAGATGCCGATCAGAATGATGGATTGTCGTCAGAGACAGTCGTTTCTAGGACGCTGCAACTCTTTGTTGCTGAGAAAGATTTTCCTTTATCAAACGCCGGCCAAAATTCTTTGAGTACAGGGGAACATTTCCCTGATCAAAAGGGGACCGTCGGAATGTTGTTTACTCCGATCTGAGGATGAAAGAAAGGGAGTCTATCGGCGTCTGGATTCCAGCCAATTCAGTGACGTCATTCAGACAATTTTCTCGGCAGTCTGGAGAAAAAGGAAATTTGCAATCAGTGTGCCAGATGGATTGAACAGAAAAGGAGTATTCTGCTGTTCCAGTCTAAATAAGAAAAGGAACCACAGTGCCCAGTGCCAACTGCTTGGCACGCGGAGGACTCGTATTCCGGGAATGTCGGCAAATCTCAGCCAGTAACCACCATTGTGCACTTGCCAAACATCAACACACCCCAAAGTCAATAATTATGTGTGTGTAATTCTGTTCATAATAGGAGACTTATTACTGCATATGCACCGACACTCGATTCCTCTGATGATGTGAAGGATTTGTTCTATGAGGAGTTAGACTCTGTGATCAAGGCAGTTCCAAAATCCGACTACATTTATATGCTCGGTGATTTCAATGCTCGTGTGGGCAAGGACTCGAGTTCATGGCCAGTGTGCCTTGGAAAATACAACATCGGTCGCATGAATGAAAATGGGCAAAGGCTGCTGGAGCATTGCACCAGTAATGACCTATGTATTACAAACTCTTTTTTTAAAACAAAAGAGATGCATAAGGTCACATGGAAACATCCAAGATCCGGCCATTGGCACCAGCTGGACTTCATCATCACACGGAGACAACATCTGAACCATATATCATTGACTCGTAGTTACCACAGTGCTGACTGTGATACGGATCATTCTTTGGTTGTTGCAAGGGTTAGACTGAGACCAAAGAGAATCTACACAGCTAAACACAAATCTAGCCCCAGGATTAATATTATTAACACTCATGATCCTGAAAAGTGCTTTCAGTTTCAACAGCAACTTGAAGACGCTTTCACTGATACACCAGAAAATTGTACAGTAAATGATAAATGGAATAAACTTAAGGAAACTCTTTGTAAAACTGCCGTAAAGGTTTACGGCACTGTGGATCATAAGAGGCAGGACTGGTTTGCGGCCAACAGCGAGACTCTGCAGCCCTTGATTGATAAGAAGAAGAAAGCTCTCTTAAGAAACAAGGAAAGACCAACGCGTAACACTCTGAGTGAGCTAAGGCAAGCTAGGAAGGATGTGCAAAAGGCTGCCAGGCAGTGTGCAAATGATTATTGGATCAAGTTATGTGAGTCCATTCAAATCGCAAGTGATAAGGGAGACATAAGAAGCATGTATGAAGGAATAAAGAAAGCCTGTGGTCCAGTGATCAAAAGAAGTGCACCATTGAAAACCTTGACTGGAGAAGTCATCACTGATAAGAAACAGCAGATGGACAGATGGGTAGAGCACTATTTGGAGCTTTACTCAAGTGAGACCAAACTAGCGGATAATGCCCTCAACGCCATAGAGGCTCTACCAACTCTTGACCACCTGGACACACTTCCCACCATAACAGAAGTTAAGTGTGCTATAAATGAACTTGCATCTGGCAAGGCTCCAGGTAAGGATGGGATTCCAATAGAGGTTATCAGGAGTGGGCAAGACACACTCACTATACAGATCCACCAGCTAATAGAGCTATGCTGGCGTGAAGGACAAGTCCCACAGGATTTCAAAGATTCAAGCATCATAACACTGTACAAGAACAAGGGCGATCAGAGCGACTGCAACAACTATAGGGGTATCTCACTTCTGTGTATTGTTGGAAAAGTATTTGCCAGAATTGTTCTGCGCAGACTTCAAGTCCTAGGAGATCAAGTCTACCCCGAATCACAGTGTGGCTTTCGACAGAACCGGTCTACCACTGATATGATATTCTCATTGCGACAAATGCAAGAAAAATGCCGTGAACAGAATCAACCACTGTTTATTGCCTTCATCGACCTCACAAAGGCATTTGATTTGGTCAGTCGTGAGGGTCTGTTCAAGGCACTAAAGAAGATTGGCTGCCCACCAACTCTTCTGTCCATTGTGGAATCGTTCCACACAGGCATGAAGGGTATAATCAAGTTTGATGGTGCAACTTCTGAAGAATTTGAAATCAAGAGTGGAGTTAAGCAAGGTTGTGTACTAGCTCCCACCCTCTTTGGAATATACTTTTCACTTCTACTGAAATATGCATTTCGTGATCAGGATGGTGGTATATACATTCACTCACGCTCAGATGGCGGCCTCTACAATGCTCAGAGATTGAAGGCTAAGACCAAAATTAGGAGGGTACTGATCAGAGAGTTGCTTTTTGCAGATGATGCTGCAGTTACGACCCACTCTGAGGAAGAATTGCAATGTCTACTATCTGCATTCTCCAATGCTTGTTCTGAATTTGGTTTAACAATTAGCAAAAAGAAGACACAGATTATGTCACAAGGTGCACATGGGGTACCATCAATCTTTATTGACGACGCCGAACTAGAGATAGTAGACCATTTTACATATCTAGGATCGGTGGTAAATAGCAAATTATCCCTAGATCAGGAAATCAACATCCGGATTGGTAAGGCAGCAACAACAATGAACAGGTTAAGAAAAAGAGTCTGGGAGAACAGGAAGCTTACTGCCAAAACAAAAGTCCTTGTCTATCAAGCCTGTGTCCTTAGTACTCTTCTCTATGGCAGTGAAACCTGGACAACTTACTCACACCAAGAGAACAATTTAAACAGCTTTCATATGCGGTGTCTGCGAAGAATTCTTGGTATTAAGTGGCAAGACAAAATCACAAATACTGAAGTATTGGAAAGATCAGGTTGTGTGACAGTTTATTCCATGCTCAGTCTTCGTAGACTTAGATGGATAGGACATCTTAGGCGGATGGATGATGGTAGAATACCAAAGGATATCTTTTTCGGTGAATTACAGATGGGTAAGAGATCTCAGGGTCGGCCTCTACTACGATACAAAGATGTGTGTAAGCGGGACATGATTGATACAGGCATTGATAATGCACATTGGGAGCAAGTCGCCGCTGAACGTGTTGCATGGAGGGCAAATATCAGAAATGGAATAAAGTCAAAGGAGAAAATTATTGCAGAAAAGTCACACACCAAGCGTTTGAGACGTAAGATGGTGCATGATGGTGGAAATGACCACGTGTTCACATGCACCCACTGTGAACGGACATTTACAGCGCAAATTGGCCTTATCAGTCACACTCGCTACCGCCATAGTTAAAAGTTATTATGCCTTTTTAAAGCACAAACTATCGTCTGTCAAGACGGCAAGGTGCCAATGTATGTGTGTGAATAGGAGACTTCAATGCAAAAGTAGGAAATCAAGGTGATAAATACACAGTAGGAAACTATGGTTTAGGAGAGAGAAATGAAAGAGGATACAGACTCGTAGAGTGGGCTAAAGAAAAGGAAATGATTGTAGGAAACACCTGGTTTAAGCAACACCCTAAAAGATTATGGACATGGAGGAGTCCTGATAGCAGGATCAGAAACCAGATTGACTACATTCTGATTAGCAGAAGATTTAGAAACGCACTAACAGTAGCAAAAACAGTTCCCAGTGCTGATTGTTATCGTGACCACAGACTACTCACAGGAACATTGAGGTTAAAGCTGAAGAAAGTCAAGTGTATAACAGGAAACACTAAATATGATTTGTGTACATTGAGTAATGACAAGGAAATACAAAACAAAATTAACATAGAAGTACAGAACAGATTTGATATATTGTCTGATCTAGAGATATTATTCCAGGATGTGAATGATCAATGGGAAATGTTAAAGAACTCAATCAGTTTGGCTGCAGAAACAACTATTCCAAAATTAAAGAAGGTGGGTCGTAAGAAATGGATGACTGAAGAAATTTTACACCTAATGGAAACAAGAAGACTCAACAAAAATAATCCTGCCAAATATGAAGAAATTCACAGACAAGTCAGAATATTATGTAGGAAGGCAAAAGAATCATGGCTTGAGGAAAAGGGCTTAGAAATTGAAAAACAACACAACAGTCAAAATACCAAATTCGTGCACAAAAGAATTCAGGAACTTACTAATAAAAGAACAAGTACATCAACTGGCTGTCTAAAAACTAAAGATGGCAAAATCATAATAGAAAAAGATCAGATTCTACATGTATGGACAGATTATGTGAAACACCTTTATGATGATAACAGAGACGAACAGTATGATATTAGATTTAATAATGAAGGACCGCCAATTTTAAAGATGGAGGTTCAGAATGTTCTTAAGCATATGAAAGCTAGCAAGGCCCCCGGTGCAGATAACATCACAACAGAAATGATTAAAGCTTTAGAAGAATTTGGACTAGAGCAAGTCACCAGACTGCTGAACACATTATATGATACTGGAGATATACCTTCTGAATTATGTAACTCTGTATTTATTGCAATCCCAAAGAAATCAGGAACCTTGGAATGTGATCAACATAGAACAATTAGTATAATGAGTCACATCACAAAGATCTTGTTACGAATTATCATGCAAAGAGTGAGGAAGAAAATACAATCTGAAATAGGGGAAGAACAATGTTAGTTTGTAGAAGGAACGGGTACAGTAAATGCTGTGCATATGCTGTGAACAGTTATTGAACGTGCTATAGAAGTAAACAAGGATATACATCTTTGCTTTATTGACTACACAAAGGCATTTGATAGAGTTAGACATGTCAACATGGTAGATATGCTTGCGGATCTACAAATTGATGGGAAAGACATTAGACTTATTAAAAACATATATTGGAAACAACAAGCTGCCATAAGGATTGACAATGAAGTGGGACAATATCAACCTATTAAGAGAGGTGTTAGGCAGGGATGTGTAATGTCTCCAGATCTTTTTTCCCTATACAGTGAAAATATTTTCAGAAATGTAGAAGACATAAATGGAATCAGCATTGGAGGACGAAACATAAATAACATTAGATATGCAGATGATACAGTATTGATCGCAGACAATGCACAGGATCTGCAACAATTAGTAGACGCGGTTGTTGTCCACAGTGAGCAGCTGGGGTTGGAATTAAATTGTAAGAAGATACAGGTTATGGTCGTCACTAGGAAGAACGAAGTACGACAATGTAATATACAAGTAAATGGGAATATTCGTCAACAAGTGAATCGGTACAATTATCTCGGAACAGTCATAACACCTGATGGGAGATGCCTTGAAGAGATTAGAAAAAGAATCGCCATGGCGAAAGTAGCCTTTAGCAAGATGAAAAACATTCTGACCAATAAAAAGATGTCAATTGAAACGAGAAAAAGAGTGTTGAGGGGATACATAGAGCCTGTTCTTTTGTATGGATGTGATACTTGGACAGTGAGCAGTCAAGCTGAAAAACATCTGATGGCTGCAGAAATATGGTTTCTGGGGAAAATGCAAAGAATACCATGGACAGACAGAAAAACCAATGACCAAGTACTACAGGAGACAAATGAACATCGTAAACTGATTAGAGAAATTAGATGTAGACAGTCAAAATTTTTTGGACATGTTAAGAGAAGAAATGGATTGGAGAACTTGGTGACAACTGGCAAGATCGAAGGGAACAGACCAAGAGGAAGACCGAGAGGAAAATACCTGGATGGCTTGGCCACATGGCATGGACGAGACAGGAACACTGAGCTGATCCACGACACTGGTGATCGAGTGAAATGGCGAGTCATGACTGCCCACGCTTTCCGGCATGGCACATGATTGATTGAGTTTGCCATTGCTTTCTAAACGACCGGAAATCATATGATTGTATAGAAAGCAACGCAAGGCGGTCTGCTTCCAAATTGCCCACAGCTGTGTTTAGAACACAGTGTGCGGAATTACGAATTGCATTCGTAACTCCTTTGCCACAGATCCGGCAAACATAGATAAGATCATGTTACTGCATAAATATGTAGCAAAGTACCATATCCATTTGAATGTTACTGCATAGATTTGTAACAAAGTACCATGTCCATTTGAATGTTACTGCATAGATTTGTAGCAAAGTACCATATCCATTCGAATGTTACTGCATAGATTTGTAGCAAAGTACCATATCCATTTGAATGTTACTGCATAGATTTGTAGCAAAGTACCATATCCATTTGAATGTTACTTCATAGATTTGTAGCAAAGTATCATGTCTATTAGAATGTTACCGCATAGATTTGTAGCAAAGTACCATATCCATTTGAATGTTACTGCATAGATTTGTAGCAAAGTACCATATCCATTAGAATGTTACTGCATAGATTTGTAGCAAAGTACCATATCCATTTGAATGTTAATGCATAGATTTGTAGCAAAGTACCATATCCATTTGAATGTTACTGCATAGATTTGTAGCAAAGTACCATGTCCATTTGAATGTTACTGCATAGATTTGTAGCAAAGTACCATATCCATTTGAATGTTACTGCATAGATTTGTAGCAAAGTACCATATCCATTTGAATGTTACTGCATAGATTTGTAGCAAAGTACCGTATCCATTTGAATGTTACTGCATAGATTTGTAGCAAAGTACCATATCCATTTGAGTGTTACTGCATAGATTTGTAGCAAAGTACCATATCCATTTGAATGTTACTGCATAGATTTGTAGCAAAGTACCATATCCATTTGAATGTTACTGCATAGATTTGTAGCAAAGTACCATATCTATTTGAATGTTGCTGCGGAGTTCACCTTTCCCCATTCAAGACACCGCAACTCGTCATTTGTGGAGAGGCATTTAAGAAAGTAACCAGGCCGTGATCCAGCACAGCACTCATGGACATGATGGGATTAGGTGTTAGTTGCATATCTTTTACATGACCTCGCAGTCAACCCCATATATTTTTACTGTGTGTGATTTCTTGGCAAGTTTACGTTCAGTAGTTTGCCATTGCTTTATGAACGACCGGCACTCGTTCATTTCATAAAAAACAGCACAAGGCGTCTGCTGCCAAATACCCGCAGCTGTGTTTCGAACGCGGTATGCGGGATTACGAACAGCGGCCGAAACGCTTTCCCTACAGAGCCGGTAAATTAGGTAATATTTTCTTTACAGATGTGAGGTATTTCATCTCTAACAGATTCCAATCCAGTGGTAGGTATTCGTACATGTTAAAGAAACATTTCTGAGGAAACTGCAAAGAATACAATGGACAGACACAAACACCAATGAGCAAGTCCTACAAGAGGCAAATGAGAACCGTAAACTGATTAGAGAAATTAGACGTAGATAGTGACAATTTCTTTTTTTTTGGACATGTTATGAGAAGAAATAAACTAGAGAACGTGGTGACAACTGGCGATATTGAGGGGGAAAGAACAAGGAGAAAGCAGAGAAATCAATATCTGAAGGGCTTGACGACATGGCATGGTTGGGACAAGAACATAGAGCTGTTCCACGACACTGGTGATCGTGTAAGTTGGCGAAATATGACCGCCCACGCTTACCAGCATGGCACTTGATGATGAAATGCCATGTACCGATGAACTGTTGTTGTTATTATTTTCGTTGGTGATGGTTATGGTTGTGGTGATGATTTTGGTGGTAATGGAAGTGGTAGTGGAGATGATATTGGTTGTGGTTGTAAAGATGTGGTAGTTGTGGTATTGGTTGTGGCACTCGTGGAAGAACGGCGTTGACGGCGATGGTAGTAGTGGGATTAGAAGCTTTGGAGTTGGTTGTGATGGTAGTGGTGACGGTATTAGTGGTATTGGCTGTAGTAGTAGATTAAAGTCGTGAATTTCTCATAATGAGAGAAATGTTGCATGTTTTTTTTCTGCTTAATTCAGTGTTTGTTGTATACTGTTTCTGCACAATCACCCTAAGCTTCCTTGATGAAGAATACCCACACGACCTCTGGATCCGAGCCTAAACAGATGCGTCAGCACAAAATGGATGAGCGGGAGTGTACATAGATTACCCAAATAATACTAGGAACACGGGTAGAGTACCAACAGGAAAGTACTGCCATTCCTATGATGTAGAAATCCAGGCAATCAAGATAGCAGCAGAGAAATTACTAAATACCATCCATGGTACGCAGCATATGGTGCTATTGACGGATGCAAAATCAGTACTCGAGGCTCTGCTGTCTGCGAAATTGCCAGTACCACGGACATTACTTTCTGAACTTGGCAGCCAGCATAAGGTCACCTTACAGTGGATACAATCTCACTGTGGAGACCTGGAAACGAGAGAGCTGGAAGATTGGCTAAGGAAGGATCAATAGAAGAACAACCTGATGTGCCCGTTACATATCACCAAAAGAAAATAATGATCAAATCTGTCAGAAAGCCACCAAAACCTGCTCAAGACAAGAACCACATTATGGACAGACCAGAGCAAATCATTATTCTGCTCCTCAGAACATGACATAATAGATTATGCAACTACATATATACAACATTCAAAATTGGCGAATCAGCCATGTGCACATGTGGACTGGCGTCGCAGACAGCAGATCACATACTCCAAGACTGCCCAAAAATATGACATATCTAGGCAGACCTTCTGGCGTGGAGACACAACAGTGGAAGAAAACCTCTATGAACAACTGAGTGAACTAAATAGACAATGAAGTTTACACAAGATACACATTGCAGTTATAGACAAATTTAAAAGGAACAAAAGAAGAAGAAGATATTGTTCATGCCATCCCTGTATTTACTGTCATCACTTGGTTGGTTGGTTGATTCAAAAACAAAAATTCCAAATTCGGCCTCGTCTAACCTGCTTCATGAGCTGTAGTTATTGTTGAGGTCCGTGGTTTTTGTGGGTTTATTCACCCTAATTCTTGTCTTGTGAGTCCTATCTCGGACTGATTATGTAGCGTTTGTGTCTGTGACGTCAGCGGTGGGATCGGTCGGCGGCTATCCTTTGTGCTCGTCTGTTCTTGTGGTTTTCTTTGTTTGCGTAGGCTCCTGGCTCGTCTGGCTAGACTGGCTGCAGTCCTTATAAGGACTTTTCGTTATCCTCCTCCATGCATCGTAAGCTGGGGGATCGGTCGGCGGCTGTCCTTTGTGCATATTTCCTCTTGTTGTTTTCTTTGTTGGCGCAGGCTCCTGGCTTGAATGGTTGCAGTCCTTAAAAGGACTTTCTATTTAGTACTTTTGCCTCCTGTTCTGTGTAGAACCTTTTCGATGTTATTTAAATCCTTGCGCTTTCTTTCCCTTTCGTGTGTAAGTTTTTGCTGTTTTTCGATTGCTTCCTCTGTGGTCAGCCATGGGACGATCTCTCCGTCTTCTATGTAGTACTCGATGTCGGTATCGTAGTCGTAGTGTAATTCCGGGTATCCTGTCGGTTTCCCCCCGAGTTTCTTGGGCTTCTTTCCTTTTGCTTCCTGTCTCCTTATGTATTCCTCGTGTCTGGGTTCCTCTTGTCTTGCTCGTTTCTTTCCTTCTTCTATGTACCCCTCCATTTCCTCCTGGGTAGGTTCCCCTCCAATCCACGGTATGTCGTCTGAAGGTACCTTATCTTGTCTTTCTTCGGCTGTCTGGTGGAATGTTGGTTTCCCCTTGGATGTTTTGGGCGTCGAGGTTCGGCTGCTGGTTTTATCTTGCGTCTCCGGCTCGGTTTTTTGTTGTGTTTCTTGCTGCTTCTTTGTGGTCACTTGCTTGATTTCTGTTGATTTGTTTTGAGTTGATTTCATTTCAGCTTTTAGCCGCTCTTTCTCCGCTTTTATAGTGCGTATCATTTCTTCGTTTTCCTGCTTCAATGCGGTCATCTGTTCCACTTCTCGCTTGATGTTTTACCGGATCTCCTTTATTTCCGCCAGTAGATTCTCGTTGTCGCTGGTCGGGTTAGGCGTCAGCAGTGCCTTGACTTGTTTCTTCAACTCGTCTATCTGCTTTTGAAGTTTATCTCTTTCAGCTTGTGCTATACCCGTGGCTGTCTCGCTCCTCTGCATTGCTTCCTTGAATGGTGTCTTTGTGATGATGGCGATCTTTAAGACGTCTCTGTGTCTCTGCAGGTACGAACAGCCCTAGTATCTTGCTCCATGTTTGCCCAGGCAGTTGGCACACTTTCTTTTGTTGTTGGGTGCTCGGAAGTCCGTGTCCATCTTGGCCAGCGGACACTCCTTGAAGGCGTGGTGAGCGGCGCAGTATCGGCAGATTTCCGTCTTATTGCGACACGTAGCTCTGCTGTGGCCGGCCTTCTGACATCTGGAACATTGAGTGATTCTTGGTATGAATCTCTCTGGCTGTTGAGTTTTCTTGCTGAATGATACTGTGATCGGCATTTCGCTGCCCTCCGACGTCACTACTGCCAAGGTTGTAGGTATCTTGGAGTAGGTGAGAAGCCGCTCCGCCTTCAAGAATGGGATGGGAAGATTCTCTTCACGTAGCTGCTTCAGGATTTCTTCATCTGTCAGCTCCGCAGGAATCCGCTTGACAACCCATCGGACTGTTTTTGAGTCGGTGTTTCCGACTCTGGTGTCTTTCTCCTACTTCTTCTCTGCTGTCTTGGTTCTTGACTGTGTTGGGCTGTCAATCTTCTCCCTCGTAGTAGCTTCAGTAATAGCTGTAGTATCAGGCTCTTTGATGCAGCTAGCAGGTGGGCTCTCGACGTTCTTCTTCTTGTTGTCGGCTCCCACGCTGCACATCTTGGCAACAGCGTGTTTCTTGTTGTTGGACTTTCCACGTGACATTTTCCCGCGTACCAGGCTTCTTGACAGGATAATGCGACTTGACTTGTTAGCGCTCGCAGTGCGAAATGAGTCATGGCGACGACCCATCACTTGACGATTTGCTCCCCATTTATAGATTGGTGTAGGAGACATCCGTCAAGACAAAAAAAAAAAGAAGAAGTATCATGGGGGCGAGAAAGAGCAGATGGGGTAATGATGATAGTGGGGAAGAAGAAAAGGAGGAGGAAGAAGACGAACACGAAGAAGAAGTAGGAGGCTGGAGAGAAAGAGCAGTTGGAGAAAATGGTCGTGGTGGTGGTGGTAACGACAAAGAAGAGGCGTAAAAGGAGAAGAAGAGGACGTAGAAGAACAAGAGAAGATCAAGAACTAGAAGAGAAGAAATGGGAGAAGCAGAAGAAGAAAAAAGAAGAAGAATTAGGAAGACCAGAAGTGAGAAAAGTTGACGATTTAGTGGAGGAGGTGGTAGAATTGGTAAAAGAGGAGATGCATTGTCAAATCTTAAAAATAAAAAAGACAATGCGTTAACTTATGCAAGTAACAAAATATCCGCTGCAGAATTGTGGAAGAAAAGAATCGAGTACAACTGGAAAGTATAAAGTTACACCTGTTTGCCACAAAGACATTAATTAAATCTCTTCCCATGGTGTCATGTAAAATTTATCAACAAATGTCTGTCTCCAGTGGCCCTTCAACTTGCGCAGTGCGAGGGCGGCAGTGTTGTCACACGAATATCTAGATCATGAATCCTAAACACAGATTTCCAATGCTTC
Source organism: Cepaea hortensis (assembly GCA_963921405.1). Classification (NCBI taxonomy): domain Eukaryota; kingdom Metazoa; phylum Mollusca; class Gastropoda; order Stylommatophora; family Helicidae; genus Cepaea; species Cepaea hortensis. The sequence continues at coordinate 19,526,997 of OY992876.1, forward strand.
TCAAGTTATAACAGTTCGGACCAGTTTTCATATTCGCATCGTTATTTGGATGTAATAGATCTATATTATGAGATTTATAAGATGGAGTTCTAAGAGGAAATCAGAGCATCCAGGCCATCAGATAGGTGTTGCATATTGCAAACTCAACCGAAAAGGACAAGTATTAATTTTCAGACTCCTCACAGACCACAACAGACTGAAGTACCACATGTTTCATAATCTAAATATAGGAGATACTGGTGCATGTGACCGTGAAACTGGTAAAAAACGCTAAACACCTGTTACAGGAGTGTCCAACATATGCAGAATAGAGAAAAGTACGATGTTTGGTACGTTGTTTAGGAGGCCTGGTGTTCCTTGCCAGTGAGAAGTCCTGATCGTTCGGGTCCACATCGATTGACGGACGTCAGTCGCGGCGATTGGGCAATCTTGAGCATAACCTACGATGGGTAACGTTGTAATATTCTGTTATGATAATTTGGCGTGTCCAGCGTGTGCCGCGTGGTTACACACCCGCTTCACACGCCAGTGATCCGGGGCTTGTTTCCGGATCCGGTCAGGGATATGCACTACTGACGAGCTCAAACGAGAGCGAAACTCGAGTATAGTGCTTCCATATTGACGTGGATAGGCTTTAGGTTCATCCCAGAATACGATTAGCGTTGCCAGTAGTGGGTTATGCTCAATATTTAAAAGTACGTTGGCCTACATCCGCCACATTTGAGAATATATTTGATAGAGATGCCATAAGCTTACGTTGACTGCTGCTTTCTTTGGATTCGTCCTTTTTTATAACCCGGTCTGGTTGCAGAAGTGCAGTCACTTGTCCTGACAGTCGATACCGCCATGTGGATATGAAAGACAAGAGGAAACCACCTCATTATCTTCTCAGGAATTCACGAATTTCTGCAGATCAGATTAAGAAAATGGCGTTAATAGCCGTATAGGACATCCTCGTACGGTAGGGACTGTCATGATCCTCGGGTGACACCAGACCGCTATCCAGCTACTGATGACAAAGATAAAATGAGATAGAAAAGTTAGATATTGTAATGAACAAATTAGGAAGAGCTTGGAAACAATGAAGACTTGTTTCTTTCGATGAATGTTGCGAATACCTTGAACTGTTGGAGTAACTAGCAACGATTACTTAGAAGGAGCTAATGAAAGGAGAACATTATATACACCTACAAGAAATAGAAAAACATCGTTCTCTTGTCATGTAATGAGAAGAGATGCAATCGAAAAAATGGGCGCAACTGGGAAGATTAGCTGGAAAAGAGGCTGAGCAAGAGAAATTATGCTGGGCGGTCTGAGACGGTGGCATGGGGGAATATCCTCTACAGAGTTGATCCGGACATGTGGAAATGCATGAACGCCTTCGCCAGTTGCCAGGGCACATGATGATGATGTGTGGTTGCATTTATTGACAAACACAGCTGACAAAATACATCTTTGCCACCACAAGCTTGTACAACTATTACACATTTTGAATGTTCTACTCAGCGTTGTTTTCACTTATTCCGGTCACCAACATGGCGGTTAGGCGTTAAACAGTTAAGGCCTGTGGCGTGTTTGTGCTTGCAGCTACGGTTTGAAATCGCATGGACTGGTAGTACATGGTTCCGTCGCCCTGCTACTGGGTGAGTGCGTGGGTGACACTGTGAGCTGTGAAATTCGCGGGGAATGCTTTTACATCTGTCCTGTACATTGACCTGCATGTTCGGAACAATGGCTACCGGCGGTTGCTGAATTGACTGATTTGCCTTCTCGGTTCACGAGTGCATTTTTCAGGAGACTCCCGGGAGTCGGCACTGAAGCTGCGGAAGTTTGTGCTTTATGCGACACTTTCGGCGGGTCGCCCTGCGGATAAAGACAGTGCCACGTGAGAAAACCCGGGTCAGTGAGGTCTTTCTGGTGACTGCCGAGTCCATCGACGATGAACTGTGGTTTTCGTGGATTAATGTTGTGTTGGCATTTTGGCGGCGGCATTATGCACAGTGTACCTGTGCGGGCTGTTGGATTGCCGAGACTCCTGCCTATTCCACTTTTCACATTGGACAGTGGGGATCATTTTGTGTGATATTCACTGGAACAGGAACGGAACATAATGGGGACGACCCGTTTCAGTGAAGATGGAACCTCGACTAACTAACTAACTAACTAACTAACTAACTAACTAACTAACTAACTAACTAACTAACTAACTAACTACTAACTAACTAACTAACTAACTAACTAACTAACTAACTATCCAGACAGCCGATCAGCTTAAAATAGTCCTACTGGATTAAGACAGCCGCTGTTATAACTTTTTATTTCTACAGGTAATTTTCATATAACAGACCATGACTCGTCTGCGCTGTTCATAATCAGATTGTGTATTCATGTCACGTTGATCTCAACGGGGGTCTCAAAGTTCTAGCGATACGGCCACCGGTTGCTGATCAGATTTAATTTATTAACTCCGTATCCTTTATTGGACATCGCCATCAACACCGGCATGTATTGGTGATTTTCTAGGCGATTTACACTCAGCAATCTGTCTGTGGCCAAGAGGTAGCGAACGCGATTCGTAATCCCGCATACCGTGTTCGAAATCAGCTGCAGGCGATTTGGAAGAAGACGATCTTGTGTTGATTTCTAATGATGATGTGAGTATCGGTCGTTCAGAAATCAATGGCAAACTACTGAACGTAAACTTTCGTAGTAAATCTCAAACAGCCCACAAATTATGCGACTGTTTGCGACGTTCTGTAAAGGACGGGCAGCTAATTTAATTATTAATTATTTTAGTTTGTCCTGACTTCTTGAACGGCGGACACTCATCCAGCTGGAAAAATAAACGCAAAAGGATGTACTTCCAAATCCTATGTGGCTGACCTCGACGTCACACCTAGTTTACATGAAAATTGCTTGCCTGTTGGCTTAGTAGTCACACGTAGTTTACATGAAGATTGTTGGCTCAGTGTTCTGAACTACCGTATGACAGTTGACGGTACTACCTGCTTTCTGTTAGCGCCGAATGTTGGGTCTTAGTCAGAAATGACTGAACTACCGTATGACAGTTGACGGTACTATCTGCTTTCTGTTAGCGCCGAATGTTGGGTCTTTGACAGATATGAATGAGCTACCGTATGACAGTAGACGGTACTACCTGCTTTCTGTTGGCGCCGAATGTTGGGTCTTAGTCAGAAATGACTGAACTACCGTATGACAGTTGACGGTACTATCTGCTTTCTGTTAGCGCCGAATGTTGGGTCTTTGACAGATATGAATGAGCTACCGTATGACAGTAGACGGTACTACCTGCTTTCTGTTAGCGCCGAATGTTGGGAATTTGTCAGATGTATATATATATATATGTTTTTATCTTCCCTCAACCAGCTCACGCCAAATCCCCTGATCCCCCGCTCTTTCTTGCAGCTAATACAATAGGATTTTTTAGTTCATCCCGTTTTGCTCGTAATCCCGCACAGCACGTTTGAATCACATCTGCGGGAGATTTGGAAGCAGACCGCCTTATGTTGGCTTCCTTACAAATGTATGAGTGCCGGTCCTCTTGACTTCTCAGGAGTGACCTCTGGACTGTGTGATGTTGACCCCATGACCCCTGGACATCTTCTACCAGAGCAAGAAGATACCCGAGAAGAAAATGGATCGACGACATCAAATATATTTTACAATCACACGGAATTACACTATCCAGTGCCACCCATCAGGCGCGGGAACGCAAACGTCGAAGATGAAGATGATGATGATGATGATGATGATGATGATGATAATGATGATAATGATGATGATGATGATGATGATGATGATGATGATGATGATGATGATGATGATGGTGATGATGATGGTGATGATGACCCTTGTAGTACCGATTGCTGAATGTAAATATTCGGCTGTCACCTTATAGCCAATCCCTCTCAAGGCTTATTAAGTTCAACGGGCTCTTTACTGTTATGTTTTATTAGCTCTCCAGCGGTGATTCTGTAATATCTAGTTTAGCCCTTACATTGTGTGCAGACACCAGCAAATCCGTGTTTGTAGTGTATTTGCAATTATTTTAGCTGTTCTCTGTAAAATTTTAAAAAATAATTGCAATCGCATGGCAAATGCTTGCTTTGAGGTCTGAAATATAGTGTGTATTTTTAATGACTGTGCAGTGTTTGAAAATATTGCCGGTCCACGTTTTGCATTCACCCTCTGTAAAGTTCATGCAACATAATAGGTAAATACAAAACTTGGACCGGCAACATTTTCAAACACTGCACAGTCATTAAAAATACATCCTGTATATGGTCTTCACATATTCTAAGCCATGACATAATGAGATAGGGTGGCCATTTCCCTTCATTGCTGCCTTGCATTCACATGTAATTCCCAGAAAATTCGGAACCGTTTCCGCTACCTATTTTATGAAGCTGAGTCAACGGTGTCATGAGGCATATCATCAGCAGAGTTGATCCATAACACCAAATGCCCAGATTTGTGGAGAGACATTAACGCCTACGCCAGCTGGCAAAGCTCTTGGTGATGATGATGATGATTATGATGATGATAATGATGATAATGATGATGATGATGATGATGGGTCGACTTCGGGGCTGTAATGGCTGGGAAAAGAATATGACATGGAATCCCGTAAATCTTCAGAAATGTCGTTTCACTGAAGAATTCTGAACATCCCGTAATATTCTGGAAGAGTCAAAGACACAAACATCATCACAAATATCAGAAAGAAATAATCATCATTGTTTGGGCCGCATTGTAACATAAGAAGAATACGGAACTTATTGTACGAACTGGAAAGATTTATGGCAAATGGGATAGGGATTTACAGTTGTTCACCGTAGATTTAAATAATATCAGTGCCTGATTAGATATATTTTTGGATATAATGAGATGTGGAGAAGCATGGTGGCCCACGCAAGCTCGATAAGGATTCGAACCCATATTCACCAGACCGGCAGGAATGCGTCTAGCCACTACTCTACCGCGGCTCTCTGCATATTTTACAGGTTTATTTAAAGGCGTAAAGAATTATAGGAAATCAATCTACATTATTTGAAACCGTCTTCTTCAGTCGACATGCTGTAACAAAAACGGTGTCAATGCTGGTAGTTCTATACGCGAATAATTCCCAGCGATATCGTTTACTGCCGGGGCAAAAATCCGACAGCAACAAAACACGGTACACACCGACTTCGAGTAGGTAATCCAGGAGCTATCAGTTATACAATCTTGAACACGGTGCGATGCATATTTGTTTCGTTCGTAACTTTCAAGCCAGCACAACTGTTTAAGTTCTCTATTGTACACAAGTGAATACAATACAAGGGAAGGGGTTATAATGTCGTTGACTTGATCAAGAAATGTACATCTTGTCTGCGCGGATTTGTGTTACATAATATGTGATTTACTTTCTTTTCGGGTGACTACAAGGATACGCTTTGCACATTTAAAGTTAGTGAACATGGTGCGGTTTGTGTTTTCCACATTACTTTTAGTGATGGTGCGGATATCAAGTAAGTTTATTTACCTGCTTATTTGTGTATCTTAATATATGAGGTCGTCTTCATCGACATTATCATTATCATCACCATCATCATAATCACCAAACTAATGCTACATGTTATTTGCGTTGACATTTCACGTGCGTCCAATCACAGTGCGATCCGGTACAGTCAGTATTCATACACTTCGAAGGAGCAGAAGTGCTTAGGGGGCGTGACCCGAGTACCGCTTCACTCAATCATGGTATTGCAGTGAAGCACACCATGTCTGTAATCTGTCATCGGTCCTTGTTGTAGCATACGGATGACTATTTCGCAATTATTTCAGACGAAAAATGGGGCTTTCGAACTCAGCTGTTACAGAAAGTTACGGGAATGTTTTTAGAAATATCGTGGACAAAGAAGAAGAAACAGGCTGAATTATACAACATGTGGACATAGAAGAAAACTGAGCCAGTAACATCATTGCTACCTTGTTATCTGTTTTGGGTATCGCTCCTGCACTCCGGACACTCCGGTGCTAATCCCCCCCCCCCGCCCCCTTTCTTTCCAACATATGCAACAGCATCCGGCAGCTAATAGCACCAGTTCTCCCGATGTGTCTCTCTTGTGAGGTCGTGCTAATTGTTACTCCCAAGTCTCTCATTCTAGAGTCTAGACAATGACGTTGATTCACCGGCATCAAAGTCCATCGCTTTCAACAGCAATCTAAGGGTATTAATAACGATCCATGGGCTGACCATCTGTAGAGCCAGCTCTTTAATGCCATTATGCGACGGAAACTAAAACACTTTGGCCATATTAAAAACCATTGCTCTGTGGAAGGAATAACGATGAAAGGATGGGTTCTGTTAGGTGTCGTAGATGTCGACCATTGCAAAGATGGACACGGGGCACTGCAGATACCTGGAGCAAAACGATGCATGAGGTAGGAGAACCGGTACATGATCTAGAGTCTCTTCAGCTGGCCGGGACGAGAACGGCGTGATGAGAACTACGTGACTAGAACGACGTGATGCGAGCGACGTGAAGAGAAAGACGTGATGAGAACGACTTAACGAAAACGACATGACAACAACGACGTGACGAGAACGACGTATTGAGAACTCAGTTCTGTAAAGCACCTGCTACAAGATAGTGATGATGAGCATGGAAGTTTACAATGCCAGTCCGGTGGGAGAACTGCTACATCTGATGCCTGTCCTGGTCATGTTATGTTCAGAGCCATGTACCCGTAGAGATCAGTTCTCATACCAATGGTCGTACCTGATATTGATTACATAATTTAAGAATCGACATCAAGGCACTCGGGACATTTCCACACGCGCTTCCTCTTAAAAAGCCACAGAAAAGCTTCCTATGCTGATTAATCAAGTTGCAATTTGATTAAAACTGCATCTGGTTTTCCATCTACGATTTGAGTACCGTCCAGACCTTCTACTCACTCTCTCCTGAGCCAGTCTTTTTAGAATGGATACGCCATTTGTTAAGCTGCATTCTCCACCAGATCCTCTAACCTCACCACGTCACCTTTATCAGAAAGCTGCTCTCCGTCCTAAGGCAGCAGAAGCACATTTATCAGCCTGTTCACTGCCACTCATTTCTGAAGACCGTGGGTAGAAAATCCATGATGTGTTCTCAAACTACGATCTATCGCGCTATACTAGCCACTTCATCGGGCACTTAACATGCTTCCACTTTCCAAAGCATACACTGTGAGTCAGTTACAAACACACGCCTGGCTGTGCTGCCCTCCGACCAGCAGAAGGCCGTCGTCACAGCCTCGGCTTCCATTCTCTTGCTAGTTGTAGTAGTACATTCCAAACTCCCTTGTTTTTAAAACAGAGCCCGCAGGACAGCATGTTCGAATAGGTAAGAGCTCACGTTCTTAAACATCCGGCATGCTAAAGCCGGGCTCAGGGGTTTAACCTCTACACCGGACAGTTGGACAAAGATGTTGACCTGTCGTCCTTGACCTGTGGACGTAAATTATAAGTACCTCTGAAGTCTGAGTGGGTTCACCTGATGGCGAGGGACTCTATTAATAGGTAATAGCTAATCCACACACAAAATTCAGTCCAGCACTACTGAAAATAGTGTGTATGGACTACGCTTGAGGTCAAAGCGAGTGAGCGTTAACAAATAAACAGAACCCATTTACCTTTGCAATAAAACCCCATCTTCTTTTTACCACTGATGATGGATGATGGCAGAATACCAAATTATATTTTTGTTTGTGGGTAATTACAGATTGGTATAAGATCACGGAGTAGGTCTCTACTATGGTATAAAGATGTATGTATGTATGCGGGACATGATTTATGCAGACATTGCGGGATATGAGGGTCTGGCAGTGTTTCCTTACAAGGCACCGGCAATAAAACCCCAACTTCTTGTTACCACTGGGGGTGTCTGCCAGCAGTGTTTCCTTACAAGGCACCAGCAATAAAACCCCATCTTCTTGTTACCACTGGGGGTGTCTGCCAGCAGTGTTTCCTTACAAGGCACAGGCAATAAAACCCCAACTTCTTGTTACCACTGGGGGTGTCTGCCAGCAGTGTTTCCTTACAAGGCACCAGCAATAAAACCCCATCTTCTTGTTACCACTGGGGGTGTCTGCCAGCAGTGTTTCCTTACAAGGCACAGGCAATAAAACCCCACCTTCTTGTTACCACTGGGGGTGTCTTCCAGCAGTGTTTCCTTACAAGGCACCGGCAATAACAGCTGCACATTCAAGCAGTCACCAGACAGTCTACAGGCTCCCATAGAAACAAATCATGTTCACATTCGAACCTGTATCCTCTGATGAGATAGAATTCAAATTTCTCGAGTACCTGACCCTATTTGTGTTTTCAACTCCTTGGGTCTCACGTATCATTTACTTAAACCGTCTATATCCTATGCCATCGTTTTGTTTTAAAAATAATTTGCTACATTCTTAGCATTCATTACTTTAACTCTAATTATTTGATGCATTTGTTTCTTTAACCTTTATATACTATGCAGTTATTAATTTATCCCTCTATATCTTATGCAGTTATAACTTTAACCCTCTATATCTTATGCCAAGTCTCCGCTGATTCTACCAAGCCCGTTCCCTTGGCTGTGGTTTCGCTAGATAGTAGATAATGACAGTGGGAATCTCGTTAATCCATTCATGCGCGTCACTAATTAGATGACGAGGCATTTGGCTACCGTAAGAGAGTCATAGAATTAGTGGGCTCCCCCGATGTGTCTCCACCTTGCCGTGGTGGGGGATCTTGCGTGTCCCAGTGACCCCATGTGCTGTCGATGGATGAAAACTACATATCGGACAGCTTATGGGATAGGGGCAAGACTAAGCGAGACACAACCTGCTGCTCTGCAGGTAGACTGAGGGTAGCAGTCAAAAGTTTGAATCAGGCGCACGAAGGTAGAAGTTCTTGGTCCGGACACATACTCTAAGGCTCTATGTCGAGGGTTGAGGCTGAACGCCTCTAAGCTTGGATGTGAGAGCCGGGCCGATACCCACCTACCGAAAAATAGAGGTGAGATACTGAGCAAGTTACATGCCCAGTTCAGATACTTGTCCGAAGGCCCTCAGCTGGGGGATATGAGGGGTCCCTCGGATGAGAGGGCCTGGCCGTTTCTCGCTCACTGCTGCACGGAGGTAAGGTGCTGAGCCGGCAGCACATGTAGCCTACCTCGAGAGCGAGTATTAAAAAATAGAAGTCCCCAGTCGAATAAAATGTTTACGAAAACTGTCTGTATCTAACTCATAGAGAGTGTAGACAAAGGTGGAAAAACGTCTCAATAACACGAAATGGAAAGCAGGGTTAGCGAATCCATTGCATGGTCCGAAGTCAAAAGCAAAAACTTAACTTAGTAGATGTCGCCCGCAGACTGACCGTTCCTGGTGTGTGCTTGAGCGACCAGTGGCATGCGAGATGCCCAACACATGGTAGTGAGGAACTAAAGCAGCCATGAGCAGGACGTGGCAACTCCTCGGGTGAGCCCATTCTCAGAGAAATATGTGCCGGCTCTACAATTATGGAATCCTCCTTGGATAGCGAGGGAATGCCCATGGTCTACCGCTGCCTTCCCTTGAGGGTTGACCGTGTCTTTGACCGTTCTATCTTGACCAGCTGAGATGTGGGCGACATCATAATAATAAGTCTAACGTGCATCGAAACCCGAGGACGGCTAACCTCATTAAAAATGCCCGCCGAAGTAGGAAGAGCCGTCCTACGGGTGGCAAAATTAAAATTGGCACTACGCATTTACGTCCGAGTAAAATGTCTCGTCCGAATGTCTCCCGTGCTAGGAACAGCTCTAACTACCTAGTTTCCGAATGCCACTCTTGTTCGGAACAGCTCTGACTAGGTAGTTTTCCTAATGTCCGTCGTGCCTGGAACAGCTCTGACGGGCACAACGACAAGCACATGTCCGAACCGAAAACTCGCTGAGTGGATACCGTCTGGTGCGGGAACGGCCCGGGGCGAACGAAATGCCCAATATATTGAAGTGAGGAACTAAAGCAGCCATGAGCAGGACGTGACGATTCCCTCGGTGAGCCCAGCACCAGAGCGCTATGTGTCGGCTCTGCAATTATGGAAGCCACCCAGGATTGCGGAAAATGCTATGGACTGTCCCTGCCTTCCTTTGAGGAATATGACCGTGAAGTCTTCGACTGTTCCAACTTGACCAGCTTGTGAGGTGGACGGTACCACAAAAGTGAGAGTCTCCCAGGAATGCTAACCTGGTCAAAAATGCACGCTAAAAGTCGGATGTGTTGACCTAAGGGTTTCGACCCAAGGGTGCCTAACGAGATACACCGCAATCACATCTGAAAAAACACTCCGGATGAACGCAAAGAAGAAGTAGAAGAATCAGCGGGGAAAGAAGACCCCGTTGAGCTTGACTCTAGTCCGACTTTGTAAAGTCACACAAAGGGTGTAGCATAGGTGGGAGCGCAAACGCAATTGAAATACCACTGCTTTTATCGTTTCTTTACTTATTCAGTCACGGAGATTTTGTCGCAACAGACGAACAATATCTCTGGTGGGCCTTTTCTCGCTGGTCGCGGGATCCACACGGTGTCAGGGGGAGATTTGTTCGCAAGAGACGAGCAATATCTCCAGTAGGCCTATTCTCGTTGGTCGCGAGATCCGCAGAGTCAGGCAGGGAATCTGACGGTAGTACAGGCTTACATTGGTCCGGACACTTACGATTGATAGGTGTACACGCTCATACAGGTCCAGACACCTACTTTAAGGCCCTCTATTGCGGGATATGGCTGAACGCCTCTAAGCTAAGTCCCACAGATATGAGGGTCTGGCCACCAGTTTTAATATCACTACAAAATTTTGGCCAGTAAAAATGGGTTAGAATTCTGGCTCTAGTTTTGTCGTAGCCTAAATGTCCAGCAAACGGTGAGTCGTGTGCAATTTTCAACACGGTTTGGCGGTGTTTTATAGGTAACACCGTCTGCTGTATTTCATGGTTATTTGTGGTATAATTTCTCACGAGAATACAGTTATGGAGTTTAAAGTACCATGAAGCATTTTTGGTGACTTTAGGTTTCTCTCCCAAAAACTTTAAATAGGGTGAGACAGTTGGGTCGGCGCGTTGCGCCTCTATGAAATTTTGTCTTGTGGTATTACTTATTGCACCACTAGGTGTTACTAATTGTAGCATTTCTTCCTGCAGGTCGTCTTGTTGTTTCTGCGTTTCAGATCTGATCACTGCATTAGCTATATTGTTTTCTTGCCAGGCTAATATTTCTTCTGTAGTGCAGTTTTTCAGCTCTGGTAGGCACCCAAGAATCGGGTCTGTACACCGTTTGTGTAAAATGGCGCATGTGAATGTGCCGGAAAGGAATGGGGTGTTTATATGGGCTTTTGCTAGCGGGTACTTTTCAATATTACCCGAAAAGGTACGGCATTTCACAAAGCCGCCCGTATAATCCTCTGGTTTGGCCAGTTCTTTCCTCAAACCGATTAATGTACTCCCGCTGTGCAGTAAACATTGGCATGGCTGGTCGTTAACCATTGCATCGTGGAACACTAAATTGCCTCTGGAGGCTATGGATGCGTTGGCGTTCTCGCTAGAGAACGATACAGAGAGCCCACATTTAAGTATCCCATCTTCGTGGAATTGGTGACAAGTATTGCATTTGTCAAAATTTAAAATATCACTAGCAGCTGACACAATCTCACAGTTATTGAATGGTAACACTTCCTCATTCTCACTTTCGTGCTCGCTTTCAGACGAGGTATCAATAAGTACAGCGTTGCTGGCCCTTAATCTCTGCCGTCCCGGACATTTAGCTGAATAATGCCCGTAAGAAAGACAAAAGTAACATTTAACGGCACGTCTAAACGTGGTTCTTTTGTTCTCTTGCTTCTTAATCATCATTTCCAGGTGTGACGGGTAAGAAGGATTTTTATCGCACATAGAAAATTCATGATGGAAAAAACGACAATACATACATTGAGGTGGCTTTGATTTTTGCCTATCTTTCATTTGAAATGGTTTTTGACTAGGAGTTTTTCTTACTTGACTTTTTGCAAAAGCAGCCATTTCTGACTCCTCTATTGATGTCTTAAAAATGTCTCTGTTAGACGAAAAATAAGCCGAACCACGTTTTTCGAGTTGTTCAAGTGATTCAATGTCGGCTTGTTGTGAGAACTTCGCGAAGGGGGTTGGAACAGTGGAAATAACTTTGTCCATTACAATTAAATCCATTAATTTATCAAAATTTTTCCTATCTTTGCCGCCTTAAGCCATCGTTTGAAAATACTCTGGACATTTGAAACATAGTCTATGAAAGTTTCTGTAGCTTTTGGTCTTAGCTTGGAAAACTGAATCTGATATCCCGGAGCGTCAAGTAAAAAATGTTGCATGATACGCTCATGTATGTATTGGTAATTATTTCTTAAATCAGCTAGAATTGACTCTATTACTTTTAAGGGCTCCCCAGAAAGATTTTTCATATAGATCATTGCCCAATCTTCTAAAGGTACCTTTTGGAACTTGAGTAGGAACTCGACATTTTCGGTACATGCGGAAATTGAATCCCCTTGGCAATAGGGTTTTACTAACCTTTATACTTATTGAATTTGTTCTCTTCCTCGTGACTCTTTATTTTTGTGGTAGGAATCTGAACATGTGAGTCAATTTCCATTTCTTTCATCTTTAATTGTGATTGTAACTCTATCTCTTTCTGTTTGGTTATCTCAGCTATTTCTTTCTGTTTGGTGGTTTCACTTAATTCTGCCAGCTCCTTTTGATGTTGTCTTTCTCGTGCCCGTTCATCTCTCTCAGCTGCAGCTTTCTTATCTGTGTATTCTTTATATTCGTTTTTAGCCCATTGTTCTAATTTGTCCCCACTAAATCCTAGATCTTTCCCTGCTTGGATACATTGACTGAGTGTTGACATTCTTACTGTTTGTGTTTATACGCCGATGGCAATGAGAACAAGAATATTCAATTATATATACTAACTTACAATACAATCTGAAAAATTAAGATGCGTTGTTAATATGCTTAATCAAAACTGTAATTGTACTCATCTGATTTCGGTCTTTTGCTTGATATCTTGGACTGTTCCACTCTCTCTCTCTCTCTCTCTCTCTCTCTCTCTCTCTCTCTCTCTCTCTCTCTCTCTCTCTCTCTCTCTCTCTCTCTCTCTCTCTCTCTCTCTCTCTCAGCTATTCGTACTGTATTTCTGCTCGCTACTACGTTTCAACCTGTTACGCAGAGCAGCAACAATTAATAAAAAAAAAGAATATACTGGAAAATACACAATGTTATTTATGTTTCAATTCCCTTAGAATGGAAGACGAAAATGTGATACAAATGATATGAATGACATGAATGAAATGGATGGTTGCATGAATGAATGTATGAATCGTCGTTGTCTGTCTTATGTCGTTTTGTCTTCAGCTTGTCGGTTATAGACTGTGTTGTACCTGTAAGGGAGATTCTCCTAGATTTCGACAATCTTAATCACTTTTTAGTGGTCAGTTGATATAACCACTTTATTTCAGCATCTCATAGGTGATTCCTCAACAAACATTCTGATTGTGCTATTCTATTAATTGCAATGACTGTTTCTCATGGGTAATTTTCAAATAACCTTTCTAATAACAATTCTGATATCAAGATATCACTATCGCGGGTAGTAAAGAAACCACGCTATGATACCATAATGTTATTATACTAATTATGGAATGTATCAGTTGCAATATGGGTTGGTTTAACAACCTCTTTATAACACCAAAATACTTCAGAATATTTCTGTGGGTACTTTTAGTTTTCAAGTGGGCCCTTTATAGTCAAAGGCCCACTTCTGACACCAGAATAATCCCGTCTGTCAACAACCTGGTTTAGACAGACATTCAAGGATTCTTCATTTGTACCGCACGAATCTCAACTCGTAGGTGTACAAAGGGTAAATGAGTAAATTCGCTTTATTACGCACTGGTTGCATTTGGCTCCACGAGCTCACATGAACATGCATATATCATCAACATATCATCACATTATACATTTACAATACTGCTAAGCACATTCTCTATCTATCCTAGCGTAATTCACTATAATACTGTGCCCTGAAAACTATACAATGGTTAGGGCAAATACATCGACCTGTCTGCTGAGCTGTCCAGTCCCCGTCTGCCTAAACTTAGCAGTGTTGTCCAGCTGCGGACTTGTGAATCTTCGTGCGCCAGCACTATTGCGTGCTCGGTTACCTCGCACGTAGTACAGTAGCCTGTCACCAGCTACTGTGCTCTAGTTAACACTGTTTACGGGTACTTCCCGTGTTTATAGTTCCCTACTCTAACCTGGGAGTAAATCCCTGTCATGTCCTGCAGTGTCCTCGTGCGTGTCCTGTTGGATAACTGCTTAAGAGTTCTATCTTCTACTTCTGTCCCTTGACTCTCTATTCCCTGTTCATGGATGTTATCTCTATCCTATCTTATCCCTCACTTATATCCTTCTGTTACTTCTATCCTCAGCTTCTTGACAATGAATGCCTTTTGGTGGCTGAGTATTTAATCACATTTATATTGTATCATATTCATTAATGGATTCCATGTGCTAACGCGACTATGATGCGTGAATAAATGTTAGTTTTTACATGCATTTACGGCTTGACACCTTTGTGTATGCATGTATCTACTGTCTCTGTCACACCCATGACAAGTAATAATTGAGACGTTGACATTCCTCTACCTCTCTTTCTGGAAATCTTTCCGATTGTCACATGTTCCAGTATTTGTCTTCTCATAACATGGCCAAAAAACAATGACTGCTTCATTCTGATGGTTGTGATAAGTTGTCTTTGCAATTCAGCTTCCATTAAAACGTCCTGATTGCTCAATTCCAATTCCCTCAACTGTTCCCGTAGAAGTGATCTCGAGACCGTAGGGATAGAATGCGTTTGGTTAGAGGTGAAGCCAGCCTGCCAACAACCGCTTCTCATTGGATACCTATATAGGAATCCTTGTGCCGGGTGTCATATAGCAAATGACAGTAGCATACGATTTATTTGATGAGTTAGCGCATCAAGAGCAAGTTACAGAGTGTCACAAACGTTGCACGTAGTGACAAGTACATTGAACGCAATGAGGACGTCATTGTAATACGTCACCTAACACCGTAACGGTTAGGTGGCCAGGGTGTGATCCAGCAAGGACAGCGTTAGGACGTGCTTCAACACCATTCACAGAA
The DNA here is from genome assembly GCA_963921405.1 of Cepaea hortensis. Classification (NCBI taxonomy): domain Eukaryota; kingdom Metazoa; phylum Mollusca; class Gastropoda; order Stylommatophora; family Helicidae; genus Cepaea; species Cepaea hortensis. Next base: position 19,542,233 of record OY992876.1, read on the forward strand.
TACCGGCCGTTATACTGCTGCCAGTCCTCGGTGTCCACATTAAGTCGCTCTAGTTTGTGTCCGGCGTTTGACTACAGGTACTCCTGGCTCTACTGACGCCATGGTCGCTGGCATCTCTGGTATTCGCTATATGACAGTGGAAGGTAGGCGTTTGTCATACATTCATTCTTATAACAGGCGGCCAGCTTGGTGCCCAACTATCTACGCAGTCTAGGGAGATGATGTGCGATGGATAAGCAAGAGCGAAAGTGCTGTGCGAAAGACTGAAGCCTGGAAGTGCTCACTCGCTCACGTTTGCTGTTGAAGTTGCCTGCGATAAATTATATCTCAGTTCACTCGAATGACTTTGTCGTTAGATTTATGTTGGAGTCAGCATAGGGAGGCTGTCCTATACGTGATTGTACCATACATGTTGGTGTTTGACATCCATCTTCACTGAATCAGTTCATACCCCTGAGCCATACAGTTCTAGCGGTTAAACGTCGGGTCAATATCATGAGAGGAAGCAGAGATCAGCGTTTAACCCATGACATGGGGACGTCGTCCGAAGAGATTTGAACCAGAGGATCGTTCACATTAAAGTTGTCATTGAGTCAAGGACAACGGTTAAAGACACAAGGTCAATATTTTACGGATACTATACAGAGACACAGTCAGTTGATTTCATCTTTGTTTGAATGTATAATGCCTTTTGAAATTGCAGATGCAAACCTATTAATAATTTGAAGCTGAGCGAATATCAGACTATTTGATAACAGGATTGAATGACATTATAACGGTCATATTCTAATCCTAAGGAATGAATACAGAACACGCAGCATCACATTCACTAATACGCAACACACATCTGTATTTGTGAGGATAATGTTGGTCTGATAAGCTGGAGACCAGTTGGCGCATCCTCGTTGTTCGTTTTGTGTCTTCAGTTTAGTAATTAGTGTCGTCTGTTACTTGGAGATGGCAGTCAGTGCGATCACATCATAATACGTATCGCTTCACGCAGAGAGCTTCCTGCTCTCATCGATTAATCCTGACTCTCAGGTATAAATATAACTCTCGTCATCATATATTATATGAGAGTACTATGCCAATGAAGTGACATTATTGTGAATTTGTCTTGTGAAATCACGGATTGATGGTTGAAAATGCACATAACCACTATTTCAAGATTAACTCACCCAGTGGTATTCAGGGTGCATATTCGTCACCTGTGCTGAACATTACTGTAGATAAACTTGCAGCACCTCTGACACTTCATCCACGGAAGACCAGTATACATTGTTTTGCAAGCTCAGTGTACTGAACAGAAAATTGTGTACCTCTCAACGCCTCTTGGAAACGGAAACAACGCAAGTGAATCCTTTTTCTTGTGGTACAACAGAAACTTCAGGAACTCATAGGAGGTCGGCTGAATGTCTTGATGTATCAACGCCTCAGTACAACGGAATCAACGCAATCTTATGAGTTGTGAAATTGCGCATACCTCGGATTTCAGGATTATACATGTTAAGAAACCTGGAAATTCTGTACATTAACTCATCAATTTAGTGTTGGCTAAGCAACATTAAACAAATTGAGGAGCTTTCTACATTATAGCTACACTTTGTAGCAAATGACACCTACATCAATTACGATCCACTTCAGGGATTGATGACAGGCAACTTGCCTAAAGGTGTCAAAGTCGTTGGCTAAATTATCAAGTAAGCCTTTATAACAACCGCCAATATTTCTACACCATTATTGGATTATTGGATATACGAACAGAATTGTTTATCAAATCGATTGGATTGGACTACTATTGAACTATTGGAAAATATTTGCTGATTCTTGAGCTGAGTATTATATTTGTTTGTGGTTTTTCAATTAATTAGTTATAGTCAAAATACTGTAATTTTGCACGCATTTATTCTTTCTTTATTATCGCAACTTTGATGACGTCATAGTCGCGGTACACAATATTGTGCTATTTTGTGCGGTGCATTCTTCGCGGTACATTATTTATTTGTTGATATAATATTATTTTGTTTACTAATTTCATTGATCCAAAGAACTTTAACTCTGTCTATACTTTAATTGCTGAGTTATAGGTCTTGTCTATTATAAAATTATTTGTTATTTTTCATTATTAATTTATCTAATTGTAATTTATTAATTATTTCTTTCTACTTTCTTGGACTTTGTCTGTTGATCGTGGTACTTATAAGTTCTGTCTAGTTTGTGGTAAACTTCTTTCTCCATTTCTCTCTTGTGATTATTATTATTGAATATTGTGAAAACATAACAACATGTCATCTTTACAGGATTTTGTGGCAATTGGTAAAGATGCAGGTTTGACAGGAGCAGATCTTATATCGTGGTCAGAGAAACAATTTGCAAATTTTCAGGCTCATGAAAGAGATGAGAGAGCTGCGGTAAGACAATTGGAAAAGGATCGACTAGATGAACAGGAGAAACAAAGATTATTTGAGAGGGAAAAGATGGCTGCGGAGAATGATAGAATTGCAGCTCAAATTGCGGCAGATAAAGAAAAGTTGGCTGAGGAGAATGACATTGCAGCTCAATTGGTTGCTGAGAAGGAAAGGATGGCATTACAAATTGCTGCAGATAAGGAAAAGCTAGAGAGAGAGATACAATTAAGAGAAAAAGAGATGGCTTTTAATCTTGTGAAATTGAATACAGAGAAACTTCTGAAGGAAAAGGAGTTGGAAAATAACTTTAAAATGAAACAGTACAAGAAGGACAAGGATGAACAGATCGCTAAAAACAAAGTGGAGGCACATTCCACAGATGCCATTAAGAAATATAATGGGGTGGTGAAGACCTATTCGAACTCTGATTCGGTTTCTGCATAGCTAACTAATTTTGAGCTCATCATGAGACACTATGGAGTTGCAGAAACCGAATGGGCAGTTTTGCTGCATAGACACTTAAGTGATGAACCTTTACAGGTTGTAGAATTAATTCCAGATGAGTTACGTAGTGATTACTTATACATTCGAAATAGACTGCTATCTCATTTCTGTTTGGACGAATTTGGCCTTCGTACATCATTTAAAAATCTTGTTCCTAAAGCAGGACAGACGTTCCTTGACTTCTCTTCTCTAACTCAATTGACATTTGACAAATGGGCTCGATCAGCTAATGTTAATGATGACTACAAGAAGCTACGTGACTTAATTGTTAGAGACAAACTGATCTCGGCGGTTCCTCCATCTATGTCTACCTTTCTTATTGAACAGAAATGTTCGAGTATTCAGCAGATGGATGAGAAAGGAGAGTCTTTCTTCGACGCCCACAAGGACATATTTAATAATAGTTTTTCCCCGTTGGTGGAGACAAATGCGTGTGATAGATTCACTCGTAAATCAAGGATGCAGGGATATAAAGCTCAACAACAGTCTGGTGGACAATATCAAAGGAGAGAAAAACAACAACAACCGAAATATCAACCTTACGTTAAACAAGAGAAAAAGGGTGTGTGGACAACTTGTAAATTTTGTGGTTTTGCCCACGGCACAAATCAAATGTGCGATAGAAACCCACAATTTGACAGCTACATAAAGAAGTTGGCACTTAGAAACAGAGATAGATTGAACACCTATGAAAGACAGACACAATTCTTCAAATGCAAAAGTTTTGGACATGTCTTTGGCGTCTGCCCTTAAGGCGTCTGTATAAAGAGGCAAACATAGGTATGTTGACATCTAGTAGTGACAGTGACTCAGATGACACTGATCATGCAAATACGGTGGAGGTAGAATATTCTCCCATCGACCCGACTTGTAGTACCTGCCGGATCTTTCATAAAGAAGGCAACTTGACGTGTGGTCACCAGGTCTCCGTGCAGGAGGCAAATGCAGTCCATATTAACAATGGATCATTAGTTGTACATCAGGCCATTGTGAATGGACAGAACTGCAATTTGGTCCATGATTCCGGGTCGAGTATAGTGGCGATACATAAAAAGCTGATTAATGAAACCGACTATACTAGAGAACATGTGACCTGTAGAACTTTTGGAGGTAGAAGAAAAACGTTTCCAGTTGCCTGGGCTGATATAAACTGCCCATATTTTTCTGGGAAAATAAAGGTGGCTGTGTTGCCTGGCCCATTTGTGGATGTCTTTATTGGAAACATCCCTGAATTATGTGATATTTCGCTTGAGGACATAACAGAATGGGAAAGGAAGCATATTGTAGCAAGCACCGTTGATAGTACACAAATACAAAAAGAGAATCAATTACCTCATGATGTTCTGGTTTCGTAACACACACATATCACATCCAATTGTAGTAGAGCCTAAAGATATTAATACAGTTCAAGCCGCAGCAATAACGCTGCAACACGGCATCACGCGAGTGGATAGACAACCACAGGCATATATTATATCAGTGACAGTTCCTTCTTGTGAACCGAAGAATATGTTTATGAAAACAGATACTTCATTTGGTTTGGTCGATACTTTCTTCTGGTTGGTTTTCGTAGTAGGTAGTATGCTATCTATCATATCAAACAAAGTAGTAAAATGTATAGCTAAGGCTACAGTGAGTTTGAATAAGATGTTACAATATATATATATATATATATATATATATATATATATATATATATATATATATATATATATATATATATATATATATATGATACTGTACAGCATATTCGAACAGTCTGTCTGGCGGTACGGCATAGCGAATCTGAAATCCCTTTGCAGGAATCACATTCGATGGTCAGTTCTCAGATCATTCTCAGATCAAATAGTTGTGTTGTGGTGGATTATACCTGTTTACTGTCTGTTGTATACATTCTTCCACAAGGGTATAGGAAATTACTACATCTTGTCTTGTACTCTGGGAGAAAGGTATATGAATCACACAAGCGGTATGAAATTACTCTATCATTGGTGAATTCTGTTCAGAAATCGGCTAAATATCTTTTAGGAAGAAAATTCTTGGTCATCTCAGAATGAATTTTACTAGCTTTAAATAAAACATGTAACGATGTTGTGATTGTATTGTCATCATGAATATTGTTATAAGTGCCGTATACCGTATTCATATCATTGTCTTGTTCACATTAACAATCATTTTTTTTATGTGTATGAGCGATTATCTTTATCTAAAACCTATGCTCAAATAGACTTAGTAATAGCGAGCATGGCGAAATTTATATAGTTTTATAAATCATATCTGTCAATAACAAATAACCCCGATGGCGGAAGATTCTGTACACATTACCGCCTTTGCAACGCCTTTAAGCCTTTATGTTTATAGGAATTCTTATACCTTCTTTGAACTCTCAGAGTCTTCAGAACTCTCCTTCATCATTCTACATTTACTACTTAGGGACATCACAAACATAGCATCCTACATCGACGACATCGATATCCATAAAACTGAAACAGTACATCATCGTACATTCCTAGACAGATTTTTTTTTTTTTTTGGTCGCATTCGGATGTTTGGTCTTACGGTAAAGCCGAGCAAAACTGAAATTGCATTTCAGGAAAGTCAATTTCTGGAACAGAAAATAATTTAGCTGATCTACTCAGTAAACTATAAATGAAAAATTATGAAAATGTTATGCATATATGGATATTTTTTTTTTTTTTTTTTGTAGTGTAACATTACAGTATGATGACTGTGGCTACATTCTGAAATGCCATATATAATTTATTTTTAAAGAGAATATAGATGTAAGTTGGTCACTTATTGTTATTATTATTTCAGAGAGACAGGTGAAAAGGCAACATGAACCATTAAAGAGGCTTCTTTCGTGGACAAGCCAGTGTAGTATTATCGGGGGTGGTTTGTGAATATAATTTTAATTGTGGTGGAAAATAACAAATTTATTATACGTAAAAACGTGATAAATTACTAGTTCTTAGATTTCCGGTGACATTATGTAGTTATAGTTTAAATGGTATTGTTCATAAATGAAAATATTTATTATTTTAATGTTATTTTTAGATTGATTTGATATAACTATTATTGATATTTGTTATTTGAATTATCAATTATTCGTCTATTGGATATGTATTGTCAGTAGTATGTTCTGTGTTAACTAATCATCATATATGTATCATTTTCATGATGGACGAATGAAGAGAAAGGAATGAAAGTAAATTAATGAATACAAACATACATACATATTGATAACACATACAGATATGAAACAATATAGATTATGATATATATATATATAGATAGATAGATAGATAGATAGATAGATAGATAGATAGATAGATAGATAGATAGATAGATAGATAGATAGATAGATAGATAGATAGATAGATATAATTAACTACACATTACAGATATAGAACACAGTTATATAGAGAATAGATTTTCCCTATCGACATGATGGTTAGCGAAGATAAATGATGGTCTACCATGTCGGCTTGGAGTTGTGTTGACATATGTATCCACGTCAAGGAGGATCAGTTATCGACTACGGATCATGTGATCGTTGGGTATACACCATAGAACGGTGTCTTTATTTAACTAACGGCACTCGGGGTTACAGAGACCGTTAGTAATTTTAAGGTGTCAGCATGTATACGCGATAACAGTTCTTATTATATTAACTAGCGGTGTTTGAGCCTGATTTAGTTTCAAGTAGCCGGGCATTTAACGCTATAACATCTCGATGATCATTGATAGAATGTAGGAGGTGGCGGTGTTCTTGACTTGTAGTTTAATCCGATCTAGATTAGTTCACGTTGACTGAGGTCCAAGGACGTTGGATTCGTTGTCTATCACAATCTGATGTAATTTACGTCGCAGACATCATTTGCTTACATGTCGAGATAACATGGAAAATGTTTTAACAAACATTTTCATTGTGGAGGAGGCAAAGCTGTCATATAGCAAATAACAGTAGCATAAGATTTATTTGATGAGTTACCGCATCAAGAGCACGTTACAGAGTGTCACAAACGTTGCACGTAGTGACAAGTACATTGAACGCAATGAGGACGTCATTGTAATACGTCACGTAACACCGTAACGGTTAGGTGGCCAGGGTGTGATCCAGCAAGGACAGCTTTAGGACGTGCTTCAACACCATTCACAGAATACCGGCCGTTATACTGCTGCCAGTCCTCGGTGTCCACATGAAGTCGCTCTAGTTTGTGTCCGGCGTTTGACTACAGGTACTCCTGGCTCTGCTGACGCCACGATCGCTGGCATATCTGGTATTCGCTACATGACAGTGGAAGGTAGGCGTTTGTCATACATTCATTCTTATAACAAGCGGCCAGCTTGGTGCCCAACTATCTACGCAGTCTAGGGAGATGATGTGCGATGGATAAGCAAGAGCGAAAGTGCGGTGCGAAAGACTGAAGCCTGGATGTGCTCACTCGCTCACGTTTGCTGTTGAAGTTGCCTGCGATAAATTATATCTCAGTTCACTCGAATGACTTTATCGTTAGATTTATGTTGGAGTCAGCATAGGGAGGCTGTCCTATACGTGATTGTACCATACATGTTGGTGTTTGACATCCATCTTCACTGAATCAGTTCATACCCCTGAGCCATACAGTTCTAGCGGTTAAACGTCGGCTCAATATCATGAGAGGAAGCAGAGATCAGCGTTTAACCCATGACACCGGGTACAGCTGGTATGACTGCTTCACTACAATGATGGATAGAGTTTTTACAGCAGGTAGAAAAGTTATGATACTAGGTGACTTCAACATAGATATTAGTAAATCCAACCAGACATGGGACGATATCATTCTTTCTTACAATTTCAAACAACTAATAAACATTCCCACAAGGGTTACTGACACATCTTCAACTATAATTGATCATATATATGTTACTTGTCCAGATAATATTATTGAATGTTCTGTTCCTGTTAGTACAGTTAGTGACCATTACCCTGTATGTTATACACGGTCAAGAATTGGGTTCAAATCTCTTAAAAATAAACATGTAAGTGTCAAATTTAGAAATTTTAAATCATTCAACCAAGATTTATTTTTGCAAGACTTAAGAAAAGCAGCCCTTGATCATATTTACCAACTTCCTGACCTGGACGATGCATTAGCTTTCTGGACGAAGACAGTCTACAATGTGTTCGATAAACACGTGCCAGTCAAAGAAGTTCGAGTCAAAAATCAACATAAATCCCCATGGGTCACTAGTGAAGTTCTGGAAATCATGAGAGAGCGAGATACAGCACACAAAAATAAAGACTTCATCAATTACCGTAGATTAAGGAATAAAGTTAAATATGAAATTCGTAGGATAAAAAAAAGATCATTTTAACAATTTTACTGTAGATAATTCAAACAGTACAAATATATGGAAGGCTATTAACTTGCTAACCAATAAGAAACGCCCTACAGAATCAGCAATACCAAATTCTATAACATGCGATGAATTCAGTTGGTTCTTTTAATCAGATATAGAGAATCTAAAGTCTTCAATACCAGACTCATCGTGTAATTTACGTTCACTGGCATCATTCTGTGAGGAGAAGTGCACCAGAAATATTCCCGCTAAGATTCCGCTAATGTCTGTTGCAGAAGTTTATAAATATCTCTTAAACCTCAAATCAACAAATTCACACGACCTAGATGGTATCAGTAATAGAATTCTTCGTTGTGCTGCACCAGTCATTAGTGAGTCCTTAACGTTCAGTGCCTGGCCAAAAACTACTTTCCATCTGCATTTAAAATTGCTAAAGTGTTTCCTCTACTTAAAAATGGCTCAATCGATAATAGCATTTTGGGTAATTATAGACCTATTTCCTTACTGTCGTCGCTATCAAAACCACTAGAAAAACACATTCATAAAATAACGTTACACCATTTAAAAAACAAAGATCTAATAATTAACAGTCAATCTGGGTTTCGACCTAAATATTCTTGTCATAGTGCTCTAACAAAAATGATCGACAACTGGCACTTAAACATCATCAACGGTAGAATTTGTGGAGCGGTGTTTGTAGACTTTAAAAAAGCTTTTGATATGGTAGATCACGATATTTTAATTATAAAACTAAAACAAATGAAGACAAGCACCAACATGGTGAACATAATTACGTCATTTCTATCCGACAGGCAACAAGTCGTGTCCTTCAACAACTGTCTATCAAGACCCACACAGCTTAATATTGGTGTACCTCAGGGCTCAATACTAGGTCCGCTGCTTTTTGCAGTTTATATTAATGATCTTCCTTTATATATCAATACAACTTGTGATCTATTTGCAGACAACTGTACTATATATACTAGTCAAGAAAACCGTAGTGAATTAGAGAATTCTTTACAAAAGGAACTTGATAATCTTACTAGATGGAGCAATGAAAACCGCATGCAAATTAACATCGACAAAACCAAATCCATGCTGATAACGACCAGACAAAAACTACAGACACTAACTGGAGCACCGCTCGAACTCCGCATGGACACGTTACCTATAGTTAAGGTGAATGAACATAACACATTAGGTCTTTTAATTGACAGCCATTTGAGCTGGAGCTCTCATGGTCACGTTCTTACCAAGAAAATAGCACAAAAAGTTTACCAACTTGCTAAAATTCAGCACTTCCTGGACGAAAGCACGCGAAAAATATTCTATACATGCTGTATCCAATCACATCTCGATTACTGTTCCACAGTTTGGGATGGTTGCCCTAAATCTAATTTAAAACGACTATGTTCTCTACAAAACCGTGCTATTCGTCTGGTTTCTAGCATAAAGCACGTCGAAAGTAATAATTTATACAGTCATCTAAGACTTCTACCACTTCGAAAGCGCTTCCTTTTTAACAAAGTAGTGAAAAAATCTCAAAATACCCCAGAGTATCGTCTGCCGCTGATTCAATCTAATGCAATGAACAGCAAGCGCCTAAAATTGTTACATGTCCCAAAGCCTAGATTGGACCTATACAAAACATGGTTCGCCTATTCTGGTGCTCACTTATGGAATGATCTACTTCCAGATCTGAAAACTCCAAGGAGTCCCTACACATTTAACCTAAAACTCTTTCAATACTTAATCCATACCGACTATATGCCACGATAATTCATTTACTGGTAAAATTGTTCATTATAATTAACTATAACTGTTCACTATATATGTGTGTGCGTGTAGGAAAGAGAGAGAGAGAGAGAGAGAGAGAGAGAGAGAGAGAGGAGAGAGAGAGAGAGAGAGAGTGGGTGTCAGAGAGTGAGAGAGAGAAAGTGGGTGTCAGAGAGTGAGAGAGTGAATGTGTGTGCGCGCACGTGCATGCGTGTGTGTGGAGAGAGTGATTGAGCGAGAAATGGTTAGGGAATGTGTCAGTGCATGCATTCATACGTGTATGTGTGAGAGTGAGTGATGGAGTGTGTGCGTGCATGCATTCATGCGTATTTCTATGTGTGAGAGTGTGTGTGTGTGTGTGAAGGATTTGTGTGAGAGAGAGAAAGTGAGTGAGTGAGTGAGTTAGTGAGGAGTGAATGAGTGAGAGAGTGAGTGTGTGTGAGTGAGTGAATGAGTGTTAGAGTGTGTGTGTGTGTGTGTATGCGAGTCAGAGAGAGAGATAGTGAGCAAAAGAGTGAGTGAGTGCGCTAGGGTAAGTGAAACATTGAGTGGTAGAGTGAGGGTGTGTGTCTGTCTGTGTATGAGTGAGAGAGAGAGAGAGAGAGAGAGAGAGAGAGAGAGAGAGAGAGAGAGTAAGAGAGTTAGAGATAAAGTGAATGAAGATGGACAGAGTGAATGAATGGGGGAAATAGTGAGTGAGAGAGAGAGAGTGAGACAGTGGGAGAGTTGATGTGTTAGTGTGTGTGCGTGCGTGTGAGTGTGTGAAAGAATACAGAGAGAGAGATAGAGAGAGAGAGAGATAGAGAACGAACGAACGAAGGAACGAACGAACGAACGAACAAACTTTATTTTAAAAGGGTAACAAATTGGGCACGCAGGCCCGTCTTACATTCGGCCCTTTCAATCGCTCATCTTTCATTCATCAAATGTGCATGTTACATTAACATAGTGGGAAAAGACATTGTCAAATGGATTTTGCAAGCATAAACAATGCATATTACGCATGATACATTCACATGAGAAAACAAAAACAAAAAAACATTATCAAATGAAAGTTGTAAACATAAACAGTGCATATTGCTATGTTGCGAGACACATTCCCCCATCCACCCTCATATCACGCAGCCACCACCACATCCCCCACCCACACAGATGGAGAGAGAGAGAGAGAGAGAGAGAGAGAGAGAGAGAGAGAGAGAGAGAGAGAGAGAGAGAGAGAGAGAGAGAGAGTTGAACAGACGCATGTCATGCAACACGCATGTTATGTAGCTCGCGAAGCCATATGTTTGTATATTCTCATCTGTCATATTATCAGTTGAATACCATTTGATTTTATCATGTATAACATAAACTTATGTACATTACTGTAGTTTTCAGTGAGAGAGTCAGTGAGTGTGAATGAGAGACAGAATGAGTGAGCGTAAGAGTGAATGTGTGTGTGTGTGTGTGTCTTCTGTGTGTGTGGGAGCATCACTATTTTTTTAAGTCACACACTGTTTATGTACACATTTTTCTCCATGTTTAACATTTTTATGAGACTGCTCATGACAATTGTCAGTGTATGTGTGTGAGTAAAGTGTGGGAGTTTGTTCATACTAGTTTCAATGCTCACATGAGACATTTTATATGTGTCTAGAGGATGTGTGAGTATGTGTGGAGGATGTGTGTGAGTGTGGGGATATGTGTGGGTGGGGGATGTGTGGGTTTGGGTGTGTGGGTGTTGGTGGGATGTGTGGATGGATGTGTAGGGGTGAAAGTAGGGGTGTGGGGGATGTGTGCATGGGTGGAGGATATGTGTATCGGACGGGTGCGGGGGATGTGTGTTCTGGTGGGGGATATGTGTGGGTGGGTGGAGATGTGTGGATGGTTTGGGGAAGTATGTGTGGGTGGCGGGGTGGTTGTGTGGGTAGGGGATTGTGTGGGTGGATTGGGGATGCAAGGGCGGGTGAGGAGAAGTGTATGGTGTGTGGGTTTGGGATTTGTGTGCATGGTGTGTGGGTGGGGGTTTGTTTGTGGTGATATGGGTGAGGATATGTGTGTGGGTGGGGGATAGTGTATGGTGTGGGGTTGTGTGTGATTGGTGTGGGGAATGTGTGTATGGGTGAGGGATGTGTGGTGGTAAGTAGGGATGTGTGGTGGTTTGGGGAAGTATGTGTGGGTGGTGGGGGTGTGTGGGTGGGAGATGTGTGCATGGGTGGGAGATGTGTGCGTGGGGGTGTGTGCGTGGCTTAGGGATGTGTAGGTGGGTGAAGTATGTGTATGTGTCGGGGTGGGATGCATGAGTGGGTGGATTATGTGTGTGGGTAGGGGTATTGTGATCGAGAGATGTTTGGTTGGGGGTGGGTGGGGGTGTGTGGGTGCATAGTGGAGGATGTGTGGGTGAGTGAGTGTGTGTTGGAGGATAGGTGGGGAGAGGTGTGTGGTGTGTTGGTTGGGGTATGTGTGTGGATGGGGGATTTTTGTAGTGTGGGTGGGGGTAAGTGCGGTGGGTGGGTGAGGGTATCTGTGTGGGTGTGGATATTGTGTGGTATGTGGGTGGGGGATGTATGTGTGGTGTATAGGTGAGGATGTGTGGTGGTATGTGGGTGTGGTATGTGTTGGTGAGGGATATGTGTGTGTGTGGTGCGTGGGTTGGGAATATTGCGTGGTAGGGGATGTATGTGATGTGCCGGTGGGGGATGTGTGTGGTGGGGGATTGGGTTAGGGCATGTGTGGGTGGGTGGAGGATGTATGTGTGGGTGGTCGGGTGTGTGTGTGAGTGGATTGGGGATGTATAGGTGGTTAGGGAGATGTGTGTGTGCGTGGGTAGGGAGATGTCAGTTGGTGGGGATGTGTGAGTGGATGTGTGATATGTGGGTTGGTGGGGGATGTGTGTGCATGGGTGGGGAATATGTGGTCGATGGAGGTGTGGCTGGGGGATGGGTGGTTGGAGGTGGGGGTGGGGAGAGGATGTGAGGGTTAGGATGTGTATGGGCATGGGATGTGTGGGTTGGTGGGGGATGTTTGTGGGTGGCGAGTTTGTTTTGGTTGGGGGAAAAAGTGAGGGCAGTGTGTGAGTGGGTAGGGGATGTATGGGAGGGGGATGGGTCGGTTGTGGGGGGGGGGTATGTATGTGTCCCTGGGTGTGTGTGTGTGGGTGGGGTGATGTATGGGTAGGTGGGAGATGGGCCTCATAACATGGTAATTTGCCTTGTTTATGTTTACAACATTCATTTCACATTGTTTATTTTTCTTATGTAAATGTATAATGCTCTTGATGAACGAAAGACGAGTGATTGGAAGGGGTAAATGTAAGATGGGCCTGCGTACCCAATTTGTGACCCTTTTAAAATAAAGTTGATTTGATTTGATTTATCCAGATAATTTTCAGCATTCTTCTATAAAACCACATTTCCAAGGTTCCCATGGATTTTTTTCGCCTGTTTACTAATTGTCCAGGATTCAAAGCCGGTTCTGCAGTTTTTGCTTGTTTTAATAAATACACACACCTAATATAACATATTTCAAAAGTTTCTTTCTTTCTTTTTTTTTTTTTTTTTCATATCCTTTACAGGACGTCGCTGTCAACACCAGCATTTTATCGCTGTTGTTGATTTCTTGGCAAGATTACACTCAGTAGTTTGCCATTTATTTCTGAGCGGCCGGCTCACTTATCCCGTAGAACCACAACCAATTCTCGCGTGCTGCGTTACCCTACGTGGATAAACGGGATCATGGAGAAAGTCGTTTACCTCCTTGGCCAGGGAGACCGGCCAATGGTTTCTAGTCCATATTTATTATGTTTAGGTATTTAAGATCTCCAAGGTGAAGAATAGAAGAAGCATTAATTCTACCATCATTTGTAACATTTTCTTTCTGTAATTTTTTTTTTTTTTTTTTTGTTTTTGTTTTTGTGGTGTTTTAAATAACCTGTTTAAGCTGAATAAAATAATTTCATATGTAACAATTAGATGCAAGCCTTAAATGATGTATAGATGAAATAAATACCAGTGTATCAGCCTTAAAAATTAACACCCAGTCTTCTGAAGGATTTACAATCAACAATCTCACTATTATTCATCATCCTTCATGTAATTATTAATAAATCATCACAAATGTGTACACTATTCTATACAACTATTTTATTCAGTATGACAGATGCATACATGCACAAGATGTCTCAGATTATCCAATACGGAAAATATACAACAGGTGTGTCATTTTATAAACAACTAGCTGACCCGGCCCGGCTTCGCCCAGTCCTTGGTGGGGAGCATCTCATTTAATTCATATAAGTAGTCATATAAGTTCCCGTTCCCGTTACCGACTATCTGTCTGTCTGTCTGTCTGTCTGTCTGTCTGTCTGTCCGTCCCTCCCTCTCTGTCTGTCTGCCTGTCTGTCTAATCATTTATTGGTTGCAGTTAGAACAACCTTAGATAAACGAAGACCAACTTACAAAAAGCATTAGAAAGAGCACTTGAAAGATCTTTACATCTTCCCCCAACAATTAACTTGGGTAAATGGAGCGGCGGCAGCAGCATCAGCAGAAGAAGGAAAAGGAGGAGTAGACAACTGCAGCGAAAAGGTGGGTCTGTCTATCTATCTGACCCGGCGTGACTTCGCCCAGCTCCTGGCGGGTAGCGTCTCAATAAATTCATACAACAACAAAAGTAACTTAAAAGAATGGCCTTCCACACACCATCCATTATTTTTAATGAAAACGCTTTCTAATCACCTGCATGACTACAGTAACTTCTTAAGCAAAAAAAGATGAGTTACAATGTTATGCATTGTGCATCATTTTTATGAAAACTTTGAAAATGCCTTACAGATTGTATCATTATTTATTATAACTCATATGCCGGTACATAACTATGGACAAAGAGTTTATAAATCTTTGAAAACGATGCCACAATATGACTATAAGTTATACAGAAAAGTTATGCCCCTTGAAATAACTTTTACAGAGTTAGGTCCCCTGAGATATATGAAATTATGATGAAAAATGAAAAATGAAATAATACTGGGTAAGCAGGCGATTTCACACTAAAAAATATCACAGTTGGCAGCTCTGGAATGAAAGAAAGGCGTGTAGAAAATTTCATCTCAATCGGATGGGCCGTTCGCGAACGTATAAAGGACATACATACATACAGAGATACGCACATCCTAATTTATATATAAGATTATGGCTGTTCTCATCTGTCAAGACATACCATCAGATTCTGCAAAAAAGAAGTTCTCAGAAACAAATGTATCCACTATTGTGACTTGGACTTCAGAAAAGTTTAAACAATTATTTTCTCATTCATTGGCACCTTTCCGTCTTGACAGACGATAGTTTGGTACATTGTGCTTCAAAAAGGCTTAATAACTACGATCCATGGCAGTGGCGAGTGTGGCTGGTAAGGCCAATTCTTGCTGCAAATGTTTGCCCAAAGTAGGTGCATGTGAAAACATGGTCACTTCCACCATTTTGCACCATCTTACGTCTCTCACGCTCTGTGTGTGCTTTATCTGCAATCATTTTCTCCTTTGTCTTTATTCCATTTCTGATAGTTGCCCTCCATGCAACACGTTCAGCGGCGACGTGCTCCCAATGTGCATTATCAATGCCTGAATCAATCATGTCCCACTTACACACATCTTTGTATCGTAGTAGAGGCCGACCCTGAGATCTCCTACCCGTCTGTAATTCACCAAAAAAGATGTCCTTTGGTATTCTACCATCATCCATCCTCCTAACGTGTCCTATCCATCTAAGTCTACGAAGACTGAGCATGGAATACACCGTCACACAACCTGATCTTTCCAATACTTCAGTATTTGTGATTTTGTCTTGCCACTTAATACCAAGTATTCTTCGCAGACACCGCATATGAAAGCTGTTTAAACGTTTCTCTTGGCGTGAGTAAGTTGTCCAGGTTTCACTGCCATAAAGAAGAGTACTAAGGACACAGGCTTGGTAGACGAGGACTTTTGTTTTGGCAGTAAGCTTCCTGTTCTCCCAGACTCTTTTTGCTAACATGTTCATTGTTGTTGCTGCCTTGGCAATCCTGATGTGGATTTCCTATTCGAGGGATAATTTGCTATTTACCTCTGATCCTAGATATGTAAAATGGTCTACTATCTCAAGTTCGGCATTACCTGGTGCATTGGTTTTACAGCCTGAGATTCAGATTTTGCCCTAGCCCCAAGCACCCACTGAAGCAGGCAGGCTGTGGCGGATCAGCACCCAATTGACTGGGGGATGCCCAGCTTGAGGCGGGCGGTAGCTGATCAGTGACACCTGTATGTGTCTCCCACCGTCAGAGGCAACGCGTGGCGCCCCATGTCTACGCCAACTGACAAGGACTTATAACTCGTAACAGTTGCCTCTCGCTTTGATTCCGAGACCGGTTAAGACCAGGGATGGAGTTATTGCCTCTCCATAGCTCAACACATTTAAATATCACTGTTATTCTTATCATTCAATCAGATCAGAGGCCAAGACAACAGCTATAATTTTCCAAGATATATATAAGCGTGAAAACGTTTGTGAGTTTCCAGAAAGTAGAATTGTATCAAAATATTTACAAGACACAAAGAGAAAAGCCACTACAAGCAAGCCACTAAGGTAAAGGACCTTTAAAGATGCCAGGAGGTGGAATGGGTTTATGGTGCTAGCCCCAGAATTTATAGACCAATCAGCACTCGAGGGGTGATGTGGTCAATATCACGTGGGCTGCCTTTATTTCAAAAGACATTTCCTGCGACCTGAGTTTGGAGGGTTGACCTTGAAGCCCAGGTCAATTTTTTAAAATGCACTTATGTGTATTCAAATACATGATCCCCGTGTCAGCAGGCAAGCATTTCACTGCCATGGCAACCAACCACCACTACAAACATCTTATTTTATTTTAAGAGAACAGCTGTAATAGAAAGCTGATCAAATACAAGTTTGCCAAGAGACATCTGTTGCAACAACCTCGCCAGTCTCTCTCCAAGAGAACAATCTTTTCTGAAAACCCTAACAGATGAAACTTAAATACTCAATTAACATTACACTGCAATAAATCAATAACACTACAAGTTATGTTGCTTGTCATTACAACTTCACAGAAGAAAGTCTCTTACTATTATCTCAACCCCAGTAAGTGAACCAATGACATTTTAAGTCAGCCATTGGTCATAGAGCCACCCAGCTTTAACATAGTCAACAACAAACGAAAGAAGAAGAAGCATAATCAACAAACTTTATTTGTTCACTTTGCAAATGTCAATAATTGTACTATTACTCACACTTATGCACTACATCAATGCCTATTTACAAAGTTTAAAAATGCCTGATTTATCACAAGAGCTCACACTCTGGAATTTCCATCACCAGTTAGCTAAACAAGTTAACCCAGTGAATTGTGAAATCTGTTAAACTAAACTATGATTTTACACCAGAAAAAAACACAAAGCAAACAAATGTTACACTTATTCATGAAACCCCTGGACAGCTCAGTCGGCATCACTGTTTCCCTGTCTGACTGTGGCTGTAAGAGTTGCCAAAGTGCATGTGATAGACAAGTGTGGCAATATTATTTTGTGTGGCTTCCAATCAGATGTGACAGTCATCATTATTTGTAAATATACAGGCTGAAATTATGGGCACACCTAAACAATTGTATATACATAATATGTAGTATATACACTATACATAAATAGTTTACACTGGCTGTTATGGCAGGGAAGACTGGCCAAGCAAACATAGTTGGCCACCATCACCTCCATTGAGAATCTATGAGAGATATTTTGGTATGTGCTTTGTGGCTGTTTGTCAAGATCATTGTGATAGCCTGCTCATTGTGATACCCCATCATTCTTCTTCTGCTGCGGGCATTTGCTGACTGGGTTAACCTTCCTGGGACTTCGTGTATTAATAAGCACACGTTTTTGGGAGGACAAAAAACTGAAACATACTGTAACAACTGGAAAGATTTGAGGAAAGAGTGATATAGGAAGACAGCATGAGAAGATTCTTAACAATCTTGTGTCATGCCAAGGAAATGAGTCAACACACTAATTGATCCATGATGTCGGAGATCGTAATTTGTGGAGTAAAGTGGAACACTGTAGCTTATCGTCCCTGGAGGAAAGTGGACTCGACAAGCACACCTTTAATATCCTTCTACTATTGGAAGTATTGAATGACTTTTGTCTACACTCCTCCCTTCTGTCTTTCATACACTATCTCTCTCTCTCTCTCTCTCTCTCTCTCTCTCTCTCTCTCTCTCTCTCTCTCTCTCTCTCTCCTTCATAACATACCCTGACAACAGTTTCCTCCAACAATTAATAACCTGTTTATTGTTGAAAACTATGTCAGTTGTATGTATTGAATGTGTATATGTAGTTGTTAGTGTCTGCTAGTGTGAGTGCAAGATCGGACTTTTCACCGATAGTCTCCGTGTCTCCTCTAGCATAATCATACGACCAAAACATAGGACATCACACATAGAATTGGAACGTTCTCACCCTGGATGCTCCCCTTCTGCTTGAGTCTGGACTTAATCCAATTCTTGAAAAGCAGTTGTCACTGTCTTATCATCAGAAACATAATCCAATAAAGGTAAGTCACTGAAGTTCAGGTATGTCCTGTTTTGGAAGGTAGTATAGTCCACCACTGAATACACATCACCACTGTCTATAAATGTCTATTTCTATGGTAACTGTTATCGTGTTCTTCAATGTTTCTTTTAGGTGATTACCTAATTGCAATATATTTGTCCCTATTACTCTGCTTTTATAACGTAAAGTTCTTTCACTGGGGTTCACAAAAACCTGTTTCTTGCCATTCGTTATGTCACCCACTCTTATTGACTGTTTAGGTTGAATTTGCTATAGTGACATACTTTCACTGCACCTGTGACTTTAAGATCTTTACTCTTTTCTGAACAGGTCAGGAATATATAGGAAACCTGTGGGATAATACAATCAGGTGATATGAGTCTGCTTTAAACTACTTCTTATGTGAGTGTCTTTCTCCGGCCATAATGAGAAGAACACTCAGACATAAGACAGATGAATGCACTACAGTCTAAACTACTCACTAATAGAAAGCAATAGTAAAACCTAAGCACAAACACATATTTCCCTATGCTAACTATTCCTCTAAGGTTAGTTTTACCTTATATATATAGAATTTATGTACGTCCCAGAATCGAAATCTATCAGCACATAAGCACTCTATCCCATTGCAAGGGATGATTTCTTTACTATTTCATGATACATAAATATCTCGGCCCAGTTTTGGAACACACACTGCTTCAAAACCCGTTTTCCACTCCTTTATACTCAGTGTCCAATCCTTCGTTGTTTGTTTGATCTACAATCAAATTTGCCGTAAGTCCCCTACATCAAAGTCTGTGAATTCACGTATACGTCAATTGCTCGCGCTATTCTGTTCCTCCGCTGTTTCCCTCGTTCATCGCTCGTCGCACTTCAAAGAGATTACCCTGTCTTCCTGTTCCCCGTTCCGATGTATTCGTGTCTCCGTCTTGTCGGCCGATAAGATCGGCAGTCACTGACCTCTGCGAACACCTGTCCCTGATATTCGGTCAATAACCTTCCATTTATCCTTCTCTCAGATAGAACAACTCGATTGTTAACCTTTCTCCTATATTGCCATTAATGTTACATTTAATTTTTATCAGGGAACCACTAAACTATCATCATTCTGTGACATTGGCCCCCTCTTAAGAGAGTTGACCGCGTCGACTCTTCTTCAATGTAGTTTTGATTCCTATGATCCACCAACATATTCCTCTTCCTCTGAAGTTGGATGTCTAGATAAGAAATCCGCTTCCACATTCTCCTTACCAAGGATGTATTCCACTGTGACGTTGTCCTGTTGCATCAACAACGACCATCACATCCACTGTGCGTTGAGCTTCTGCGAAGTAGCTATTAACATCCCGTGTTGATGATATGACTGGATCCTCACATGGCTCACCTCCTCATCCAGTAGGCGCTCTAATTGACACCCTACTATACTACTCACGACTGAAACTAGTGTTGGCTCATCGCTCCTGTACGTCCGGTCGACCTTCTCTCGACTTGCGTCAGTGACGGCTCACAATACAGACGGATTGTCCCATCCTGATTGTAACACTGCTTCCATGTCCTCTTGGTTTCCCCCGGCTTTGCCTCTGGGGATGTTCCACCTCGTCCGCGTTGGACCGAGTCGTCTTTCCCAAACCTCCTGGACTTTTGCTTCCAGGACCATCTTGGGCGATATTGTATCTGGTCAGCCAATCTTCGGGTGGAGTCCTGGGTATTTCTCGCCTTTCACGCCGTTACCCACCCCTTCTGAACTTGGTTACTATTTAAGGTTTCACTCTTGTCCTTTCCCTGACGTGTGATTTCCCTCCTCCTTTCGTTGGGTAAATCTGACCTATCACGTACTGTCCCATAGGCCCTCCTATGTTGTACTGGCGATCTCTGGTCTTCGTCTGGACTGGTAACCTTTGTCCCAATGGCTGCCATCACTATAAAGTGTGAAGCTTTGCTCCCGGATCTCTCCTCATATTTCCTAATGAGATGTCTAGGGAGATTTTTCTGTTCTTCCCCGATCCGGATTTTGTAGATGTTTTTGGACACAACCTTTTCCACAGGATAAGGTCCTTTCCATCCTACTTGTAGTATATTAGTCTCTTCTGGACCCCATACTTCCACATTGTCTTCCACCTTAAGAGCTAGTTTCCTCTTAATTCGCTTGTTGGGTGGTGCTTTCTGGCACTCCGAACAAGACTTCACTAACCGGCGTACATCTCCGGTCATTCCTGGCCAGCAATAATGGCCGGAAATTTTCTGCAATGTCTCTCTAACACCCATATGTCGATTCTCGGCTATGATGTGTCCACTCTGAAGAATATGAGGACGGTGGGTCTCTGGAACCACCCACTGCTCGTGCAGGTTGTCTCCTCTCCCAGCTCTCCGATAGAGTAGTCGATTCTTCAGAAAGTACTGTCCCCGTTCTGGTGGCTCAGCACTTCTTTGCAGCTTCCTGTAGCAAGGATGCAACGTAGTATCCTTTCTCTGGGCAGTATGAAATTCTCCTATCTCTGAGTTGTCGCATAGTGTCTCTGCCTCTTTTTCCTTCCCCTGAGATCCACTGGTTACGGCTCCTCCATGGGCTGGCTGTTTGGGCATCCCCAAAAAGACATATTTTGTGCCAAGGATCATGGGAAATAGGGAGTAATCTAATACAGCTGCCTGAATAATGCCCGTGACGTACCTGGATTTAATCTCCACCTTGGCGATTGGCAGCGTCATGGTAACAGCACTCCTCATTGCCGGCTGTATCTCTATGGTCTCCCCTGTAAGTTGGTCTGGGCGTACCAAGCTGGCGTCCACCACCGCTTCCCCATCCAAACTGGTATCGTAGAGACAAACAACCTGCTGGCCATTGACTTCAATCAGTTCGACCACAGGTGGCCTCTCTTGGTCCAGAGTGTTTTCCATCTCCTTGACCGTTTTCTTTCCTTCCTCTTTTGATTCCTCGAGGTTGGTTATGCAATTGGCGTCTTCTGCCTTGCATCTGCAGTCCACAGTATTGTGTGTTTTCGACCGGCAGTGTGTGCACCATTTTGCCTTCCAAACTTTCTGTGTGTCCTTTTTGTTCCTAGCTCCTTCGCCGACCTCAGCCTTGTCTGTGCTCACCGTCGTAGGAGTCACTTTGCATGCTGCGAAGTAAGAACTTTTAGGTTTCGATCTGCAGTCCTTCGTGTTATGAGAGGGCACCTTGCAGATTGAACACAACTTCTCGGACCACGGTCGTTTAGCTGGAGAATTCGAGGTGTTACGGTTTCCTTCCTTCACCTTCTCTGAACTCTCCATTGACGTCTTTATATAAGGTTCCACTTTTTCCCCTTCCCCGTTTTTATATTTTTTTCGGTCTTGTGTCTCCTGGCCTTTTGTGGGTTGTATATTGGTTTCTTTAGCTTCCCCATGGACTTCTACGAATCTTTCCGCCAGCTTATTCACAACGTCCAGCCGTTCCGCCCCTTGTTCTCCTAAAAATGTCTTCAGTGGTTCTGACATTTGCTGTCGCATCTGGTCGACCACCATGAGTTCTTCCAAACTGTCATAGTCCCTCTTGAACTCCGCCAAGTCCATTCATTTCTGGAGATATGATTTCAGCCTCAGACTGTAGGCGGCGAATAGCTCTCACGGCTCTCGTCTAGACGATCTAAACTTCTTCTGATACGTTTGTGCTGTGACTTCATAATGCTTCATCAAAGCGGCTTTTAATTCCTCGTAATGATTTTCATGTCCTGGTGGTAGGCGTGTGTAGACCTCATATCCCGAACATCGTAAGGCCTGGGATAATTTAAGAGCCCATCTGCTTCTATCCAGTCCCATAGCAACTGCCATTGCCTCAAAGCGATTCGCAAAGTTGTCAAATTTTTCTTTAGACTCATCATAAACAGCTAAGGGAAACTTCATTGCATGGTAGCTAGATCCACTCATGTTGGTTGCCCCAGGTGAAGATGAACTTCCTTCTGCTGCATCTATTTCACCCTTAGTTTGTGTCTTAAGTTCTAGCTCTCGCATGCGGTATTCATGTTCCCGTATCTTGTTGGCCTCTTCTGCTTCCATCTGGGCTTTTCGATCTTCTCGTTCTGCTTGACGAATTTCTCGCTCCCTTTCCTGTATGTAATCAGTTAAGTCCGAACCAGATAACCCAATTTCCTCTCCGTTTGCCCTCAGTTCGGTGGTAGTTATTTTGGGAGTGACCATAGTTAAAGCAGGTAAGTCAGCAAGTTGAGTAAAGACACCTCAAGGCAGTAAAGAATTACTTACTATAGAAATATATTCTATTATAAATCTCTATTATCTATGTCTATCTAATTTATATTTTATCTATGACACCACACAATACAATACAACCAATCTCTCCATCAATAGAGAAGATATAGGATAAAGACTTATGTAGACGTGTGACCATGTGACTAGGTATGTAATGTGTCTTACCACCTATCCACATTCACCCTGTCCGAATCTTTCTCACTGTAAGGTCCCCAACATTAATGTAATGTCTCTAACCTAAATGAAATGGCACCATATATCCCATGGACATCCTTCCATTAAAAGTCATCAATGTATACTTATATTTATATTCCAATCAGTATGTCCCAACACGCAGGTACACCGCTATGCCTGTGCCAATATGCAGATACCCCTCTATGCATACGCCCTGTTATGCCTCCAGTTCATGTGGGTATTATGTATTACCTCGCTGCTCCACCATTTAATGTAGCTTGTCGTCCCTGGAGGAAAGTGGACTCGACAAGCACACCTTTAATATCCTTCTACTATTGGAAGTATTGAATGACTTTTGTCTACACTCCTCCCTTCTGTCTTTCATACACTATCTCTCTCTCTCTCTCTCTCTCTCTCTCTCTCTCTCTCTCTCTCTCTCTCTCTCTCTCTCTCTCTCTCTCCTTCATAACATACCCTGACAACAGTTTCCTCCAACAATTAATAACCTGTTTATTGTTGAAAACTATGTCAGTTGTATGTATTGAATGTGTATATGTAGTTGTTAGTGTCTGCTAATGTGAGTGCAAGATCGGACTTTTGACCGTTAGTCTCCGTGTCTCCTCTAGCATAATCATACGACCAAAACATAGGACATCACACATAGAATTGGAACGTTCTCACCCTGGATGCTCCCCTTCTGCTTGAGTCTGGACTTAATCCAATTCTTGAAAAACAATTGTCACTGTCTTATCATCAGAAACATAATCCAATAAAGGTAAGTCACTGAAGTTCAGATATGTCCTGTTTTGGAAGGTAGTATAGTCCACCACTGAATACACATCACCACTGTCTATAAATGTCTATTTCTATGGTAACTGTTCTCGTGTTCTTCAATGTTTCTTTTAGGTGATTACCTAATTGCAATATATTTGTCCCTATTACTCTGCTTTTATAACGTAAAGTTCTTTCACTGGGGTTCACAAATACCTGTTTCTTGCCATTCGTTCTGTCACCCACTCTTATTGACTGTTTAGGTTGAATTTGCTATAGTGACATACTTTCACTGCACCTGTGACTTTAAGATCTTTACTCTTTTCTGAACAGGTCAGGAATATATAGGAAACCTGTGGGATAATACAATCAGGTGATATGAGTCTGCTTTAAACTACTTCTTATGTGAGTGTCTTTCTCCGGCCATAATGAGAAGCCTCCGAAGAACACTCAGACATAAGACAGATGAATGCACTACAGTCTAAACTACTCACTAATAGAAAGCAATAGTAAACCCTAAGCACAAACACATATTTCCCTATGCTAACTATTCCTCTAAGGTTAGTTTTACCTTATATATATAGAATTTATGTACGTCCCAGAATCGAAATCTATCAGCACATAAGCACTCTATCCCATTGCAAGGGATGATTTCTTTACTATTTCAGGATACATAAATATCTCGGCCCAGTTTTGGAACACACACTGCTTCAAAACCCGTTTTCCACTCCTTTATACTCAGTGTCCAATCCTTCGTTGTTTGTTTGATCTACAATCAAATTTGCCGTAAGTCCCCTACATCAAACGTCTGTGAATTCATGTATACGTCAATTGCTCGCGCTATTCTGTTCCTCCGCTGTTTCCCTCGTTCATCGCTCGTCGCACTTCAAAGAGATTACCCCGTCTTCGTGTTCCCCGTTCCGATGTATTCGTGTCTCCGTCTTGTCGGCCGATAAGATCGGCTATCACTGACCTCTGCGAACACCTGTCCCTGATATTCGGTCAATAACCTTCCATTTATCCTTCTCTCAGATTGAACGACTCGATTGTTAACCCTTCTCCTATATTGCCATTAATGTTACATTTAATTTTATCAGGGAATCACTAAACTATCATCATTCTGTGACATACACAACCATAAAAATCACATCCGTGAAAGTAAAGGACCACCTCTCACACCATGAGCTGTACTGGGTATATGGTGCTGGCCCCACATTGTTAGACCAACTGACATTCAATGGCTGATATGGTTGATTTGTTAAAGCACACAGTTATAATTTTGAAATATTTTAGAGCTTAAGTTTGAATTAAACAGAAATCAAAATTAATATATTTCTAAAGTTTCAACACAGAAGCCACAAACAATGTGTTGTCAAACTTATTGCCTGGCATATTTTGCATCTCGTCACGTTCATACTGCAGAGTTACATATCATATGAAGTGAATAAAATAATTATACTAGGGCTAAAATTCTTAAAATATGTAGTCACTGATATTGTTTGAATGTGGAGCAAGAGTTTTCCCCATGGCAATAGCAAATTTAAAATGAGGTCTTTATGTTTGCATAAAACTGGCCTGAACTATCCAATTACTAATGCTCTGATGTATTTGAGCAATCATTTATTAGTCATCAAATACAATATACAAGATGTCTTCTCGTTTTTTACTTTATGATGTTTATTAAACAAATGTCTCAAAATTGCCAAGCTAAGAATGATTTGGTGTACAGAGACAATAGTTCTTTCACAGATGGGAGTAGTTTCAAGGTGAATGTTTTGCTTTACGCTGTATAATGTATTTGTTCATTAGTGTCCCCTTGAAAGGTTAGTTTTTAAAAAAACCACTTGAAGTCTGGGGACTGATAATTCTGTGGGAGTAGGTTTGTGTGGCTGGTAATGATGCTTATTGAAGACAGCTGAATATACATTAGATTCTAGATTATGGTTAAGAGTTTCCGGTCTCCTTATATGTGTGATCATAGCAAATCATTCTAGCTCCATTAAACAGGGTGAGTACCAGGCCACGTTATACTGAATAGGTGCAAAGCCATTTAAATTCGGGTAATGATGCTTATTGAAGACAGCTGAATATACATTAGATTCTAGATTATGGTTAAGAGTTTCCGGTCTCCTTATATGTGTGATCATAGCAAATCATTCTAGCTCCATTAAACAGGGTGAGTACCAGGCCACGTTATACTGAATAGGTGCAAAGCCATTTAAATTCGGGTACTGGCTCTTCATTTTTCTGAGTGCACCATAAAGACTGCTAGAATGAGACCTAGAGAACTCATGAAGGCCAATCTGTCAATTTGGTGGTACGAGTTTTAAAAGAAACATGAAATAAAAATCAGATGTGCACAGCAGTAGTAAGTTCTTCAATGGGAATATCTGTAAAAATAGAGGCAATATCCACTGACGCCACATGCTTTAGTTTAAGATCAATAGTATCCAGTAGTTTGACCAGTTTAAATTAATCTGTTAATATTTAGAGGCTGACTGATTTTCGCACTGGTTTAGCTGTGTCTACAAGCCTTTTCACCATCTTGTGTTGGACAGAGTTGAGCATAGATTAAACCGCTATCAGTGGTACCCCAAGCCTGTGGAATTTAGGAAGGCCATAAAGTTGGGTGGGGGTTTATGAGCCCAGTGGAATGACTAACTGTGCAGTCGACTCACTGATGAATTTACTATCTAAAAGTGACTGAATTTCTTTCCTCACTTGTGCATCCATGTCCTCAGGGTTGCTGGCTTTAAAATCTAAGTAAAATCTTGGTTGGATTTGATAAAATGTCTTCCATTTAGTTGGAAGTAGCAAAGATGTGATTCCTAAGATGGTTGTTGTGAATAGCTTGGATTGTCAGAGTAACTTAACAATGATTGCCTGGAAGAGGCTAATGAAAGTAGAACATTATATACAACTATCAGAAAGAGACAATAGCATTCTTTAGTATTGTGATGAGACGAGAAGCGTGGGAAAGTATTGTGATGACAGAAAAGATCAGTGGGAAAAGAGACATGGGCAGACTGAGAGAGATGATGCTGGATGGACTGTATAGGACATTGAGAAATAGTATCAGCAGAGTTGATCCTGAATAGGGAGCAAGATTTGAGGAGATACATGAACACCTATGGTAGTTGGCAGGGCACATGATGATGTTGCAGTCGTGTATGTTTCTTCAGATTACAAGAGTAAGTAAATTAATCACCGCAATCATCACATTTGTAAGGTTTCTCTCCCGTATGTGTTCTCTTGTGAGTCTTCAGATGGCTAGATTGAGTAAAAGAAGCACCAGAATCATCACATGTGTAAGGTGTTTCTCCTGTATGCGTTCTCTTGTGAGTCTTCAGATTGCCAGCTTGAGTAAAAGAAGCACCACAATCATCACACTTGTAAGGTTTTTCTCCTGTATGTGTTCTCCTATGTATATTCAGAGAACCAGCTTGATTAAAAGAAGCACCACAAACATCACACTTGTAAGGTCTCTCTCCTGTATGCGTTCTCTTGTGAGTCTTCAGATGGCAAGCGTGAGTAAAAGAAGCACCACAAACATCACACATGTAAGGTCTCTCTCCTGTATGCGTTCTCTTGTGAGCCTTCAGATGGCAAGCGTGAGTAAAAGAAGCACCACAAACATCACACATGTAAGGTCTCTCTCCTGTATGCGTTCTCTTGTGAGTCTTCAGATGGCAAGCGTGAGTAAAAGAAGCACCACAAACATCACACTTGTAAGGTTTTTCTCCAGAATGTTTTCTCTCATGGTTCTTCAGATTGCCAGCTTGATTAAAAGAAGCACCACAATCATCACACTTGTAAGGTTTTTCTCCTGTATGTGTTCTCTTGTGAGTCTTCAGACTGAAAGATCGACTAAAAGAAGCACCACAATCATCACACTTGTAAGGTTTTTCTCCTGTATGTGTTCTCCTATGTTTATTCAGAGAGTCAGCTTGATGAAAAGAAACACCACAAACATCACACATGTAAGGTCTCTCTCCTGTATGCGTTCTCTTGTGAGTCTTCAGATAGCTAGCGTGAGTAAAAGAAGCACCACAAACATCACACTTGTAAGGTTTTTCTCCTGTATGTGTTCTCCTATGTTTATTCAGAGTGTCAGCTTGACTAAAAGAAGCACCACAATCATCACACTTGTAAGGTTTTTCTCCTGTATGTGTTCTCTTGTGAGTCTTCAGATTGAAAGATCGACTAAAAGAAGCACCACAATCATCACACTTGTAAGGTTTTTCTCCTGTATGTGTTCTCCTATGTTTATTCAGAGAGTCAGCTTGAAGAAAAGAAGCACCACAAACATCACACATGTAAGGTCTCTCTCCTGTATGCGTTCTCTTATGTCTCTTCAGAACTCCAGCTTGAGTATAAGAAGCACCACAATCATCACACTTGTAAGGTTTTTCTCCTGTATGTGTTCTCTTATGTCTCTTCAGAACTCCAGCTTGAGTATAAGAAGCACCACAATCATCACACTTGTAAGGTTTCTCTCCTGTATGCATTCTCATGTGATTCATGTTCTTTTGGCACTCTATATGATCATCTTGAATCAAACGACCATCCCATTCATTACATTTGTTTGGCATCCCTTCAGTATGTGTTCTCTTATATCTGTCTACACAAACATTCGGACTAGAAGCATCAGACAAGTCTCTTGTGTGAGTTCTTTGAGAGCTAAAATTGACATAATCAGAAATGTCATCAAGAGACTTTGCAAAGCTCTGTGTTTGTTTTTCTTGTGTTTCCTTATTTCGCTGCAGACAATTCTCAATAGCCAAAAATAGTTTATTGTTTATATCAATCACAGAAGTCTCATTTTCCAACATTTGAAAATATTCATGTTTTACTGAAGAATTACAACTGTTGTCAACCATTCTTGAATCTGAGTTGCCGTGTTCTGTCATTTCTTGAATGATGCCACCCCCAGCTATGTCTACCATTTTACTGAAGCTGTGATTCCTGTCCTCACACAGAACATTCATTTCTTGAATGATGCCACCCCCAGCTATGTCTACCATTTTACTGAAGCTGTGACTCCTGTCCTCACACAGAACATCCGACAGTTCTTGTTTCACAACCTTTATGTCTATGCTGTCATGTGTCCATTTTTGTGGATGCTCTTGTATGGAGTGGTAAGGGCTCCATGGAGACCAAGAGTGTATTTCTGAAAAACACCAAAAATAAATAATTAATATCCTCATTAATAAGCCAGACATGGGACAACGGATACTCACGCAAACCTCAGGTCCTGTATGACATCACACTGATGTTGGACAATAGGATGCCTTCATCCGACATACAGGACTTTGCGTTGGAGCTCAAGCCAACGAACACAAGCAAGCAAGCAAGCAAGCAATAGGCATTGTATAGATTGCGGTCCATGAGTCAGGATTTTCCCCTAAGCTCCACACACCCTCAGGAGCAGATGAACCATGGCGAGACAACACTTTATTGACTGGGGGCTGCCCAGCTTAGGCAGGCGGTAGCTGTCTAGTGAGATACGATGATCTCTCCCACCGTCGGAAGTAGCCCCTGGCACCTTGCTCTACGCCAATCGAGCATTAAGACTTATAACCGGCAAATGCTGCTTCCCGTGTTGTGTCACCGCTTTACGCGGTGCTGAAATGACTTCTTCAGGGCACAAGCCTGGGCAATGGAAATCGGAGAAACAGCTGTTGCCCAGTAGCAGGTTCCCCCTCTCCACGTCACCGATGTTGACCAAGGGAAAGGCAGTAGCCAATGCAACTTGTCATTGGTGCCGTCGCAGGAGTTGCCAGAACTATGTTGTTTACAACATGGAACTGTCTTAGGGACTCCATCTCCGGATTTGTCCTCAGGGTTTACTCCCGAAGCCTTTCCCATATGGGTATACCCGCAAGGCAGCGGAGGTTTGAGATTTAGAGTTCCCTCTCTTAGAAGAGATACCAACCAAGGCTGACGAGCCTCCTCTGCCCGGGAATCAATAAGGAGGGAAGTCTACCATTCTTCCTTCCTGGCAGTGACCATACTGATCGGATGACCGTAGCCATTGTCTCAACTGAGAGATCCTCTGCCCACCATCACTGACTTGAAACCATAACCAACAACTATCTGTCGGCTGCTCCCAAGTCCAATCCGCCACCTGCTTCCATGGCTTCACGTTACCCTGTTGGGGGGGCTAAACGGGTACTCCACCTTGCCCAAGGGTGTCCCGTAGGCTAGCGGAGGGAAGGAGGCACCTTACTTCTCCTTTGATAGGGTATACCCCTACCCCGCTACCCTAATGTAGTATATACACTATACATAAATAGTTTACACTGGCTGTTATGGCAGGGAAGACTGGCCAAGCAAACATAGTTGGCCACCATCATCTCCATTGAGAATCTACGAGAGATATTTTGGTACGTGCTTTGTGGCTGTTTGTCAAGATCACTGTGATAGCCTGTTCATTGTGATACCCCATCATTCTTCTTCTGCTTCTGCTGCAGGCATTTGCTGACTGGGTTAACCTTCCTGGGACTTTGTGTATTAATAAGCACACGTTTTTAGCCACATTATGGGAGGACAAAAACTGAAACATACTGTAACAACCGGAAAGATTTGAGGAAATAGAGATATAGGAAGACAGCGTGAGAAGATTCTTAACAATCTTGTGTCATGCCAAAGAAATGAGTCAACACACAAACTGATCCATGATGTTGGAGATCGTAATTTGTGGAGTAAATAGGAACACAAACATAAACATCACATCTGTGAAAGTAAAGGACCACCTCTCTCACCATGAGCTGTACTGGGTATATGGTGCTGGCTCCATATTTTTAGACCGATTGACATTTGATGGGTGATATCGTTGATTTGTTAAACACAAAGTTATAATTTTGAAATACTTTAGAACTTAAGTTTGAATTAAACAGAAATCAAAATTAATATATTTCTAAAGTTTCAACACAGAAGCCACAAACAATATGTTGTCAAACCTATTGCCTGGCATATTTCGCTGCATCTCATCACATGCATACATATAAGTTACATATAATATGAAGTGAATAAATAAATTATACTAGGGCTGAAATTCTTAAAATATGTAGTCACTGATATTGTTTGAATGTGGAGCAAGAGTTTTCCCCATGGCAATAGCAAATTTAAAATTAGGTCTTTATGTTTGCATAAAACTGGCCTGAACTATCTAATTACTAATGCTCTGATGTATTTGAGTAATCATTTATTATTCATCAAATACAATATACGAGATTTCTCATTTTTTACTTTCTTCTTCTTCTTCAGCGTTCCGAGCCATTGAGGTTCTTTGCTGCAGATACAATCCGTCTCCATTCGCCTCTCTGGTTGACCTTCTCTTGCCAGTCGTTGATTCCAAGTGCTTGTAGGTCTGTACATGTATTATCTCTCAACCATCTTCTTGGTCTACTTCGGGGTCTACGGTCATTTATTTCCTGAGTGTAAGCGAGTTTTGTTTCCCTATTATCTTCCATTCTTTCTATATGACCCAGCCATTGTAGTCTATTAGCCTTCATGATACCAGTGATTAGCGGGGACTTAAACAGATCATAAATGTCTTTGTTACTTCTTCTTTTCCACTCTCCACTTTGAGTATCCCTAATGGGTCCAAAGATGCGTCTTAAAATTTTGTTCTCAAAGGTTTGTAAAAAGGCTTCGTCTCCTTTCGTTGTACTCCAGGTTTCAGAGCCATACAGCACAACTGGTCTGATCAGTGTTTTGTATATTGTGATTTTGGTGTTACGAGATAGCGCATTTGATTTTAGTAGATGTTGTAGTGCATAGTATATCTTATTTCCAGAGTTGATTCTAGTTTGTATTTCTTCCCTTATGAGGTTGGAGCAGTTGAAGATTGTACCCAGGTATTTGTATGTTTCCGTTCTTTTAATGGTCATATTATCTATTTGTATGTGGCCAGAGTTTTTAGCCATTCCGTCTCCTGAAATTACCATATATTCTGTCTTATCTTGGTTGATAACCAGCCCCATCTGTTGGGCTTTTTCCTTTAAGTGAGTCAATATTTCCAATGTCTTTTGTTCACTTTGCCCTATAATATCTATATCATCTGCATAACCAAGCAGCTTGGATGTTCCTCCAATATCACATTCCTCCTTTACCTTCCTTACAACTTTCTCTAGAGCCAGATTGAAG
The DNA here is from genome assembly GCA_963921405.1 of Cepaea hortensis. Lineage (NCBI taxonomy): Eukaryota > Metazoa > Mollusca > Gastropoda > Stylommatophora > Helicidae > Cepaea > Cepaea hortensis. The sequence goes on from OY992876.1 coordinate 19,574,180, forward strand.
AGTAACGGCGATAGTGCATCACCCTGTTTCAAGCCAGATGTTATTTGGAAAGGGTCTGATTTCCTGCCTTTATATGTTACTATATTATAAGTATCTTCCATGCATAGTCTGGTCATGTTGATTAACTTCCTTGGTATTCCAAATTCCTGCATAGCATTCCATAGACTATTCCTATGGACACTATCATAAGCCTTTTTAAAATCCACAAAAATGTTATGGAGATCTCTTTTATATTCCCAATTTTTCTCGGCTATTTGTCGTAAGATAAATATCTGATCTATTGTTGATCTGTTTTGTCTAAAACCCGCATGGTAGTCACCTAATATGTCTTCTGAATATGGTTTTAGTCTATTTAGTTATGCTGCGGATAGTATCTTATAGCTTGTGGACAGTAGTGATATTCCTCTATAATTTTCACATTGGAACTTGTCTCCTTTCTTAAAGATAGGTATCAATAATGACTCTTTCCAGTCATGGGGTAATTCTTCTGTCCTCCAGATTTTTATTATTAGTTCGTATAGCTTTAGATGTAATGCATGGCCACCTGCCTTTATAAATTCAGTAGCAATTCCATCAGTCCCAGTTGCCTTATTGTTTTTAATTCGTGTGATTACATATAGGATTTCTTCAAATGTAGGTTCTTCAATTTGTGGTTCACATGTTAGAACCTCTTCCTGTGGGAAAGTGTTACTTGGAGCTTCACAATTTAGTAATTCAACAAAATATTCTTTCCATGTGTTGCACATTTCCTCATTGGTATTTATCATATTCCCATTTTTGTCTTTTAAACCATATGTGTTTTGTTGGTGCCCTCGTTTCATTGACTTTAGTTCTTTAAAAAACTTTCTGGATTCATTTTTCTGGTGATTAGTTTCCATATCTTTGATTATATTACTCATATATTCTCGCTTCTGCTGTCGGACTATTTTTGTAGCCTCTTTACATTCATTTTCTATAATGCTCTTCCTTTTGGATGTTGTTGATGTCATTTAACCATAAATGTCTGGCATTCTTTTTCCTAATGACTGCTTCTTCACATTTTTGATTGAACCATCTGTTCTTTCTATGCGTGGTTAACACACTGAGACATTCTTCTGCGGTAGATTGAATTGTATTCTTGATGTTCAACCAAGTTTGGTCAACGCTTTCCTCCAAAGGGTTTTGCAGAGTTGCAAGTTTACATTTAATTTCATCTGTAAATTTCTCTTTGACTGTAATTTCTTGTAGTTTTTCTCTGTTATATGTTGGGTGTAATCTTTGTAATTTAGTATAGAAAGCTCTCTTAAGTTTTATTTTAAATTTTGCTCCAACGAGGAAGTGGTCACTGTGGCACTCAGCTCCTCTATAACTTCTAACTTGCTGTATGTTTGATGCGTTTCTGTTGTTAATTAAAATGTGATCTATTTGATTATAGGTTCTCTTGTCACACGATTTCCAAGTTTGTTTATGTATATCCTTTCTTTGTAGCCTGGTACTGCTAATCTGCAGTCCTTTGGCTTCTGCCAGGTTGATGACTCTCCATCCATTATCATTTGAAGTTGTATGTAGGCTTTAGTATTGTGATGAGACGAGAAGCGTGGGAAAGTATTGTGATGACTGGAAAGATCAGTGGGAAAAGAGACATGGGCAGACTGAGAGAGATTATGCTGGATGGACTGTATAGGACATTGAGAAATATTATCAGCAGAGTTGATCCTGAATAGAGAGCAAGATCTGAGGAAATACATGAACACCTATGGTAGTTGGCAGGGCACATGATGATGATGCAGTCGTGCATGATTCTTCAGATTACAAGTGTAAGTAAATTAATCACCGCAATCATCACATTTGTAAGGTTTCTCTCCGGTATGTGTTCTCTTGTGAGTCTTCAGGTGGCTAGCTTGAGTAAAAGAAGCACCACAATCATCACACTTGTAAGGTTTCTCTCCTGTATGTGTTCTCTTATGTGTCTTCAGACTGCCCGATTCATTAAAAGAAGCACCACAATCATCACACTTGTAAGGTTTTTCTCCTGTATGTGTTCTCTTGTGAGTCTTCAGACCGAAAGATCGACTAAAAGAAGCACCACAATCATCACACTTGTAAGGTTTTTCTCCTGTATGTGTTCTCCTATGTTTATTCAGAGAGTCAGCTTGATTAAAAGAATCACCACAAACATCACACTTGTAAGGTCTCTCTCCTGTATGCGTTCTCTTGTGAGTCTTCAGATGGCCAGCTTGAGTAAAAGAAGCACCACAAACATCACACTTGTAAGGTCTTTCTCCTGTATGTGTTCTCCCATGGTGCTTTAGATTGCGAAATCGATTAAAAGAAGCACCACAATCATCATGCTTGTAGGGTTTTTCTCCTGTATGTGTTCTCTTATGTCTCTTCAGATCTCCAGCTTGAGTAAAAAAAGCATCACAATCATCACACTTGTAAGGTTTTTCTCCTGTATGTGTTCTCTTGTGAGTCTTCAGATTGCCAGCTCGAGTAAAAGAAGCACCACAATCATCACACTTGTAAGGTTTCTCTCCTGTATGTATTCTCTTGTGATTCATGTTCTTTTGGCACTCTAGATGATCATCTTGAATCAAACGACCATCCCATTCATTATATTTGTTTGGCATCCCTTCAGTATGTGTTCTCTTATATCTGTCTACACAAACATTTGGACTAGAAGCATCAGACAAGTCTCTTGTGTGAGTTCTTTGAGAGCTAAAATTGACATAATCAGAAATGTCATCAAGAGACTTTGCAAAGCTCTGCGTTTGATTTTCTTGTGTTTCCTTATTTTGCTGCTGACAATTCTCAATAGCCAAAGATAGTTTATTGTTTATATCAATCACAGAAGTCACATTTTCCAACATTTGAAAATATTCATGGTTTACTGATGAATTACAACTGTTGTCACCCATTCTTGAATCTGAGTTGCCGTGTTCTGTCATTTCTTGAATGATGCCACCCCCAGCTATGTCTATCATTTTACTGAAGCTGTGACTCCTGTCCTCACACAGAACATCCAATGGTTCTTGTTTCACAACCTTCATGTCAATGCTGTCATATGTCCATTTTTGTGGATGCTCTTGAATGGAGTGGTAAGGGCTCCATGGAGACCAAGAGTGTATTTCTGAAAAACACCAAAAATAAATAATTAATATCCTCATTAATAGGCATTGATTATGAACAGGTGTGTAATCAAGCAGGCAAACATTGCAACAATAGACAATCAATTTCAAGTGAACGAAATATGCAGAAAAAGAATGATTAATGTGCTCATGTATGATCTAGGTTGATGTATGATCAAGGCTGATGGATGGTCTATGCTGATGTATGATCTGAAAATGTCTCCAAAAGATGCTTCTGCATTTTACAAATAATTTTTTTTTTTTAAATCGAGGTTGACATCATCGGCAATTGTAGCGCAAAACTCTTTGAAACAATGAAAATGAGAAAAGTTTTCTCCTTCCAGTTGTGCTTAAAAGAATGACAGCTTTCTCCAAAATCCTTTGATGATTCTGTAGAGATCACAGACGAGATTATCTTTTCCCAGAAGTTTCAATTTCAGTTCATTTATGTAGGATATGATGTCGACCAAACATGACAACTTTGACAGCCAGATAGGATCTGATAGCTGTGGATCAGTTCTATCTTTTTCAGTGAAGAAAACATCTATTTTGTTTCGGAGATGATAAAAACGAAACAGGACTATACTGCAGCTAAGCCACCTCACTGATGTGTGATTAGGCAAGTCACATAATTCAGAATTAATTTCCTCAAGAAAAGCCTGTAACTGAGGTGATTGAGTACATGTACACGAAAATGCCTTTTCCAGTTGTTGTTCCATGCATGCTGCCAACGGATGCCAACTCTTCCGTTATTTGAAAGTCCAAATTGACACCACGAATGAAAATGAGAAGTTGTGACGTGCTCAAGAGATCAGTAGACTCATCCAGCGAAGGAGATTACCATAATAAGTTCCTAGCTTTCTCGCGTATCTGTGTTGTTTGTCCATCAAGAACGATGATGACCATTCATTTCATCCAGTGGAGTTGAAAGTATGGAGCCGTGAGTTCTAAGATGGCTGATAAGGTCTATTTTGGCTCAAAATGTTCTTTGACAATGTGGGCAAAGAATGCTTGACGTTCCAGGAGGAAGGTCTCCTGTAGTGGTTTTTCTGTCCAGCCTTTTCTTCACAGCTCTTGCAGTCCTGGTTGCTTCACAAGTTATTGCACCCTTGTTAGTTAGTTAATTAGTTAGTTAGTTAGTCGACAGATCATCCTCATTGCACATCGAACCATTCAGTCCATAAGTGCTCGGATCCCCTCCTCAGAAAATCCCACAGCGTATAGCAGCTAACAACACCAGTTCTATGTTGGTTTATCAATCTTCTTTGGCTTCCTGCATAGTGTTCTTGTTTGGCCATACCTCTTTTAATTTGCTGTTCTTGCAGTCTGACCATGGTTGTAGATTCGCAGTCATCACTTGGTTCTCGCAAAAGTCTTACTTCTCGTAGGGCATTCAGAATGTCAGCCTGGTCCATGGCTCGTCCGCCCTCCACATTACCCTTACTTGCGTGCTTGTCAGCCCGCTCATTTCCATGTACTCCTGCATGCCCTGGCATGAAGATGAAACTAATCATTGTCAGCCAAGACTGCTCCAGAGACAACCACTCTCTTCAGATCCACCCCATCTCTATCCTCCTGAGCATGCTCATTGAGTCGCTAAGGAAACATGCCCTACTGAATGTCTGTGTCTTGAGCCATGTTATTGCTTTACTTACTGCCATGACTTCCATAGTCAGGCTACTTGTGGTCTCAACAAAGCACCAGAGTCCTCCTTCACAATTCTCCCTCCGGCCCGCGCCATAAAGGCCCATGAGCTTCTCATATGTCGGATGACTGACCCATCTGTGTAAATGACAGCATCACTGTCTCACGAATTCTCGAAAATCAACGCTTGTACTTCCACCTCCACAGCTTTCTTGCCTGCATTTTCTGTCTAGTTGGATGCAAACTGAAAAGGACATACAGAAATCTGTTGGCACTTGTACCCACTCCTCGCCAGGTTCTAAGTCCTCCAGTGAACACACCTGTTGAAGAATGTCTTTGGCTTGACCCATCCGTGACCTTCCTCTTTTTAACCTGCTGCCCTTCACCTTCATAATTTCACTATGCAGTGAATGTTGTGTGTTTGTGTGAACTCTGAGGTAGGCATGTGCTCTGCAAATTTGTAGTCTGCCTTCAATTATTGGAAAATCAAGAAGGTAGTGCACCCCCCTGCATGCTGTATCTCTTGTAAATCCAAGAATAATTTGCATAGCTTTGTTTTGTATCCTTTCCATCCTTTCTATCTGCTTACAGCTGAGAGTCAGGATTGTGTCGCTAGCACTCCCAATACTGTTGTTGTATATGACTGCTAGTTTCTCTAGCTCGTTGTCGGTACAACTACTGACGTCGTCATATCTTATGCCATCTGGCCCTGGAGAGCTGTTTTTTGATCGTCGAAGCACAGCCTTGATTTCTTTCACTGTCACTGTCTTCATCCAAAATGTTCTGGGCCTTACACCTATCTGAGGTGACCTCCTTGGCAAGATTTTGGCCTCTCATGTCTATCTGGTTGCTCTGCTCTAGATAGCGTTCGAAGAAGGCCCTTTTTCTCGTCAGTCCTCTGCCAGATGAGGTCGGCACCTCGGAAGTCAGAAATTCTCTTATTTTTGACTACCCCACTCATGCTTTTATGTAGTTACCAGAACAATTTCAGTGACTTGTCTGTGCTTACTCTTTGATATACCTCTGCCCATTTTTCACTTTTAACCACCTTAACCAGTTTATTGAAATAGCTTACTTTTGTGTGCATCTCTTTCTAAGCGCATGCACGGGCCAGGATGGGCAACTCTGTTCTTCTTGGCGTTTTGCCATTTCCTTACAGTACTACGCTTATCCATCCAGGCCTTCTCCAACTCAAAATTCCACCAGGGTGGCTGCTCCCAGCTTTTTTTCCTGCCCTGAAACTTTCTGCGCTTGTCGTGCCTTATTTTACTCACCACATCTTGGCCTGTACTGTCATACTGGAAAGTCTTGACCGTTGACTTGAGCTGCCTGGTTCTGCCTTTCTCCACCAATATGCTGCAAGGGTGGTGGTCGAATAATGAATATAATGCTAGACACAGTAAACGATTAAATATATTACACCATCCGAAACCTAGGATAGACTTATACAAAACAAGCTTAACATACTCTGCAGCTCATCTGTGGAACAATCTTCCACATGAAATAAAAGACATCATCAATCCCTATACATATAATCGCAAATTATTTTAACACTATCTCAGTATGGATTACCTTCCCCCTTAATAATATAAGTAATAATATAATAAAACCCTAGTATAATAGCCAGTCCCCTTTTGGTAGGCCAGTATATTCCACATAGCTAATAAATGCCACACCAGTTATTACTATTACTGAACCGTGTAGTATTTATTTTTAATTTTTCCACATGCCTTTATAATGCATATCTTTTATACTGTTGCTGTTTTCAGTTAGCCTTGAATGATGTGTGAATGGTATAATGTATGAAAGAGAGTGATAAAAGGGCAGAATGTTAGACGGGCCTGCGTGCCCAATTCTTAACCCTTTCAAAATAAAGTTTTGTTATTTTTGTTGTTGTGGTCACTGCCGTGGTGTCCTAGGACACCCCATCTATACACTGTAGTGAGTGAAGGAGAAACCAGCACCAGATCAATAGCACTGTCCTCACCTGGACGGCTTGCTGTCCTAGTGACATAGCCACTGTTGATACAAACCAGGTCAATGGTTTCAAGTGCAGTCTCGAGCTCCTCCCCCTGTGTGTTGGAGGAAATGTTTCCCCATGATCTACCTTTAGCGTTGAAATTGCCACAGAAAATGACATTTTTTGTGTGACCTAATATGTCACTTAAGCACGGCCACTTCTGGGAATCCACACTCGCATTACAGGCATAAACATTAACCAGCATGAATGATAGACTGGACTGAACTCTAACCGCCTGTATTTGTATATCGTCATTGTCCCAACTGGACATGTCTAGCTCTGAAGCCACCATACTGTCACGAATGAGAATTGCCATTCCCAGATGTCGCCTGTGTTAGAAACATTTGAAGCTGGCCAATGTCATTCCTGTAACCAGATTTTTGAGAATAGGGACTCGTTGTTGTACGCTGGCGCAGTTCCAATACAGAATATGAGTATTCCCCCAGATGGTCACATTTAAGTCTAAAATGTCTTACCCCACCTCGTATGCATTGTCGCTTGCGGCCAACACATTGACCTTGTCACCTTGATTTGTTGACTGCCGTCCACATGGAACACACAAATTGTTCCACCATGTTGAAAAGACAGAACACCACAGAACCACACACGATGCGAAAATTCACTCAAGGATTGCTTTGCTCAATGCACAAAATGCTGTAGCATCGGCGCAGATCTTGAAAAGAAACTCCTGGTTTTACATCCTGGCACACAAATTACACGTAGGAGATGAAAACAACACAACCGTCCTTCGCCATCTTGACTGGAAGTGAGTGAGATCTTCAGAGTGTATTTAAAGCATTTCCTCTGGCCCCCTTGGGATCGTTTATCATAATGCAGCTTGCTGTTTAGGGAGCCTGTGATCTGGCATGCGAGTCAGGTGACCAGCCAGCGAATAATAGCTTCCTAAGGCAGACTGTGTGGAAGTGGTTTAATTTCCTAGCATGTCGCTAATAAACAGTCCAGGTTTCACAAGCATATAGCAGTGTCGATAATACAACTGCTTTGTAGACTTTCAGCTTTGTTTGCAGGCTTATTCCATTTCTGTCCCCCACATTCTTGTACAGTCTGCCAAAGGTCGCGCTGCCTTGGAGATTCTTGCATTCACTTTGTCATCAATTGTGGCATTTTGTGACACAGTGCTGCCATATTTAGTTTGATACACTTTGATATTCGGCATGGTGTGATTAATCCATGGAGCTGGCTGGTACATAACTACAGTCTCCTCCAAGTTGATATTGAGCTCAAAGTTGGCACAGGCGTATGAGAAAGCTGAAACATTGTGTTGCATGCCTGCCTCTGAGTTGGTATGTGGAGCACAATCATTAGCAAACAGGAGCTCTCTGACAGTGTCGCTGTTAGTTTTGGTTTTAGCTTTCAGCATTCTATTCCAATGTCATTGTTTTCGAAGGCATTCGTCAGCATAGCTGAAAACATGAGGCTGAACAGTGTTGGTGCCAAGACATCCTTGCTTCACTCCATTGGTGACAAGAAAGAGCTCAGACAGCTCACCATTTTCCTGAACTCTTGCCTGCATGCCATCATGAAATAGCCGCACTATTTGGACAAACTTTCATGGACAGCCATATTTTGCCATAATCTTCCACAGTCCTTCTCTGCTGACTGAATCAAAAGCCTTGGTAAGATCAATGAAAGTGGAGAACATTTTGGAGTTCTGTTCCTGACATTTCTCTTGCAGCTGCCTTGCAGCAAAAATCATGTCAACAGTTCCTCGTTCTTCTCTGAAGCGACATTGACTCTCAGGAAGAAGACCTTTGTCGAGATGGGCTGTGAGGTGATTGAGAAGAATTCTGGCTAGTATCTTCCCTGCAATTGAGAGCAAGGAGATGCCTCAGTGGTTGTCATAGGATTGGCGGTTTCCTTTACGTTTGTAAAGGTGGACTATTGACACATCCTTGAAATCTTGTGGCATGGACTCGTTCACACATATGTTTGTAAATACTTGGTGAAGCTGCTCTATTAGATCCAGCCCATCAGCATTACCGCTGGAAAGTTGCTGGATGGCTTTGTTTACTTCCACTATGGTTGATAGGTCATCAAGAGTATCATTTGTGGGTATTTGAGGAAGGCAGTTGATGGTTTCATCATCGAAGGAGAAGGAGATGTTGCTGAAATGTTCTGCCCAGCGTTGAAGGATTTCTTTCTTATCAGTGACCAATGTTCCCCCATCTGCACTGAGGAGGGGACCTATACCTGGTGATGTAGGACCATAGACTACTTTCAGTGAGTCGTATAATTTTTTCATATGATGTCTGTCAGCAAAGCCTTGAATCTCATCAGCTTTGTTGCTCAGCCAGGAGCCCCGCATGTGCCGAAGTTTCTGCTGCACTACTCTCTGGGTGTTATTGAAGGCATCTTTTTTTTTATGTTGACTTCTGGTCATTCAAATATGCCTTGTGGAGAAGATGTTTCATGGCCAGCAATCGGTTGATGTCTTCAAAATTTTCATCATACCAATCTTTATGTTTTCGGAGGGCTGGACCCAGGATTTCCATAGCAGTAAATTATGTCCCTTAGAGCTCTCCACTGTTTCTGCATCCTGTTTAGATGGACCATTGGGCCTGAGGCCGTCTTCCAGCATATTTTCAAATGACAGCTGCATATTTTTACTGTTAGGCAGGTGATATTTAGTTGTTGTTTTTTTTGCACTTTTACCCCCTAAGGACGCCATTGTGGTTTGATGTGTATGTTTATTTTTGAGATAATGAGATGATGGTCTGTCCAACATTCAGCACCACACATGGATTTTGTCACCCGTGCGTCTTGTCTGTCACTCTTCCTGACGATGACATAGTCAATGAGGTGCCAGTGTTCCGAGTGAGGGTGCATCCATGATGTCCTATTTCTCATGGGAAGACTGAAAATTGTGTTGGTAATCAGGAGACCATATTCGGCACATGTCTGAAGGAGGAGAAGTCCATTGCTGTTAACAATTTCTGACTCTGTGCTTTCCAATAATGCCACTCCAAGAGGTGGTGGCCATGCCTACTCTGGCATTGAAATCCCCAAGGAGTATAAGTTTGTCTCCTTTGGGAACAATGTTAATACAATGTCTAGGTCCTCAGAGAACTTGTTCTTGACATCATTTTCATAGGTCATAGTTGGTGTGTAGACATCCTTCCTTCCATTCAGCAGGGGCTACTTAATGGTGATAAGCCTGTCGTTTATAGCCTTCGGAAATCCAGCTAGTTTGCCAGCCAAGGCCGGCTTAATGGCAAAGCCCACACCAGACTGGTATCTTTCCTCACTTTTCCTTCCACTCCAGAAGAATGTGTAGCCAGCACCTACTTCACAGATTTGGCCTTCTTCTGCAAGTCGTGTCTCGCTCAAGGCTGCAATGTCGATGCTGTACCTGCCCAGCTTTCTCCTAATCAGTGCTGTTCATCTCTCTGGGCCCGACACGCTGCCTCTATCAAATAGCATGTGTACATTCCAAGTTCTGATTGCCAAGGGAATATGGTTTGCTTTTTTAGCTTTGCCTGTTATTATTTTGTTTGTATGTTGACCGCAGAATAGGATACCCACCAACCATGGCTAGCTGGTTAGGTGATTCTTCTTCTTCTTTCATTCGCCTGAAATATGTCTATTACTGCAATGTTGTCTCTTGTATGAATTTAACTGTCTTTTTTAGTTCACCCAGTAGTCCATAGAGTTTGTCTTCAACTGTCGTCTCTCTAGGCCAGAAGGTTTGCCTAGATATGTTATATTTTGGGCAGTCTTGGAGTATGTGCTCTGCTGTTTGTGAAGCCAATCCACATGTGCACATGGCTGATTCACCAATCTTGAATTTTGTACACATGTGGTTGTGTAATCTATTGTGTCCTGTTCCTGTTCCAGAATAATTAATTGTTTTGGTCTGACCATACTGTGGTAGTCATCTTGAGCAGGTTTTGATGGCTTTCTGATTTGATCATTATTTTCCTTTGGTGGTATGTAATGGGCACATCAGGCTGTCCTTCTTTTGCTTCTTCCTTAGCCAATCGATCAGCTCTGTCATTTCTGAGTACTCCACAGTGGGATGGTATCCACTGTATGGTGACCTTATGAGGACTGCTAAGTTCAGAAAGTAGTGTCCTTAGTACTGGCAATTTCCTAGACAGGAGCGCCTCAAGTACTGATTTTGCATCTGTCAATAGCATAACAGAGTGTGTACCATGGCTGGTATTTAGCAATTTCTCTGTTGCTATCTTGATTGCCTCAATTTCAGCATCATAGTTATGGCAGTACTTTCCTGTTGATACTTTGGCAGTGTCCCTAGTATTATTTGGGTATTCTATGTACACTCCACTCCTCAATTTCAAACAGTATTTTGTGCTGACCCATCTGTGTAGACTTGGATCCAGAGGTCCTGTGGGTATTCTTCATCAAGGAAGTTGAGAGTGCCTGTTCTGCACTGTACACTGTTCTGTTCTTCCTTGTCAAATATTCCTCTTACTTTTGTCTGGATTTGTAGTGATAGTCTATGTTCATCTTTCCATGGAGTTCGCTATGGAATAGTTGTCAGGGGGATACCAACTGTGGGCAGATCAGTGGTTTCTCTGCAGAGTCGTTTGACCTGGTGGATAAAACTACTTCTTGTCAACCGCCCCATGGCTAGGTTTTCAAATCTGTTCTTCATAGGATGGCCTGGCAAGCTGAGGAACTGTTCTGCTTTATTAGCATTTTTGTATCACTGCGCTCTTTTAGTGCTTGTGTCCTCCCCATCTTCTCCATTTTCACTATAGGGGTTGATCTCATCCTTCCTATGGTGACTCTAAGTGCTTGATTTTGCACCTTGTCCAGCTAGTGTGGTTTTTGATGCTGAACATCATGCAGTTGGCCTGTATTCCAGGTGTGGTCGTATGCTCTATTAATAAACTCTGCTAAGTATTTTCCAACTGGCTCCCCATGTGGTTTCACTTAGCTTTCTCAGGATGGCTATTTTCCTTCTGGCTTTTGCTACTGCTTTCTTGATGTGCTTTCTCCATGTCAGCCTGCCATCAAATGTTACTCCAAGGTATGTTGGTTCTTTATCTTCTCTTAGGGGTGTTCCATTTTGCTGACTGAATCGTTGTCACACAGTCTGCTCGTTGCCAAATTTTGCTGACTGAATCGTTGTCGTGCCCTGATTTGGTGACAAGAGGACAGAACTTGTATACGCTGGTGAAGTACCTATATGTAGATTTAATTAGATTAGTTATATTAATCCTGATTGTGCTGGGAGACTTCAATGCAAAAATAGGTAGAGAGCAAACTAATAAAAAAGTGGCCGGTATGGAAAGCCTACATACAACTTCAAATGATAAGGGAAGAAATACAAACTAGAATCAACTCTGGAAATAAGATATACTATGCACTACAACATCTACTAAAATCAAAGGCGCTATCTCGTAACACCAAAATCACAATATACAAAACACTGATCAGACCAGTTGTGCTGTATGGCTCTGAAACCTGGAGTACAACGAAAGGAGACGAAGCCTTGTTACAAACCTTTGAGAACAAAATTTTAAGACGCATCTTTGGACCCATTAGGGATACACAAAGTGGAGAGTGGAAAAGAAGAAGTAACAAAGACATTTATGATCTGTTTAAGTCCCCGCTAATCACATGAAGGCTAATAGACTACAATGGCTGGGGCATATAGAAAGAATGGAAGATAATAGGGAAACAAAACTCGCTTACACTCAGGAAATAAATGACCGTAGACACCGAGGTAGACCAAGAAGGCGGTGGAGAGATAATACATGTACAGACCTACAAGCACTTGGAATCAACGACTGGCAAGAGAAGGTCCACCAGAGAGACGAATGGAGACTGATTGTATTTGCAGCAAAGAACCTCAATGGCTCGGAACGCTGAAGAAGAAGAAGTTATATTAATTATTATTTCATTGTGACACGTAGCAAAGAACATGAAAGGTTTGAGCCAAAAATTGAAAAAGGTGTCCATATGGCTAGAAGAATTGCAGGTAGCGGTCGGTGAAGTACAGCATTTTGTAGAAGGGTTAAGGAGAAGAACGACTAGACAAGAGCCTTATAGATTTAAGGTAGAGTGCAATGAAATAGTAAAGAATAATAGGAGACAGACAGTATCCAATGAAAACAGAAGACAACATAACGTGGTATATAGAGACAGTTACGTTGAGCCAGATGTGACTAAGTCCAGAAGTGGTTATAATAGACGAAGATACAGAGATGGGCCTGAGAGAGACCTTTCCAGTAAACAAAGGAGTTGGCCTTCTTATAGTGTGACTGCTAGAAAAAGACGGGACGATTGGTTTGAACAAAGACGGAGACAGTATTTGAAGTCAGGGTCGATAAACAGGGTAGAAAATGTAAGTAAAAATTCAACTGCTCCTAAGGTGGTTGCGAATCTGACTGTCAGACAGGAAAAGAAGACGACGGTATTACTAAAGAAAATAGACCAAGAGACTCAGACGCAGGGGATTGAAGTGGTAGAACGGAACACACAGACACAGGTTGATACAGTAGAGAAGAAAGTCCAGATACAACCAGCCAACAAGATAACAAAAGCAAGTCAAACTGAGTTGATGAAAATTATAAAACCTCCTCATGAAAAAGGAGACACAATTGAAATAAAGGAAGATAGACAGACGAAAAACAACGATATCAAAAGACAGGTGAGGAAAAGTATTAGGGAAAGAAATACAAATAGTATGATAGTTAATAGAGGTACGACAACTGGTATGTCAAGTTCCTCAGGTATAGACATTAAATTAATCCCTAAATGGTGTAGGAATGTTAGGTGTGGGAGTTCAGGTTATGGAGAGGATATTTCCACCTCTACCGCATATTATAGTAAATACCGCGCTGCTGAGACAACTATAGATACTGATGATTCAGAGAACGAGAAGATTGCACTACGAGCAGATCCTGACTCAAAGCGTGATGTTTCCTCATACGGTGTGGTTGCTAGTAGACAGACAGACAGAATTTTAGTTGGTGACTCTTTAGAACAAGATACCAGTAGATATGACAGAAAAGTAGTGAAGGCTAGGAGACGCATACCAAGAGAGAGAGAGAAAAAGATACTTTCAAAAAGAAAGATGTTTGCCTAGTAGAAAGTAAAACACAAAAACAGCAGAAGACAGAAGCGTCGCTGGACAAAGCTAGAAGTCTCATGAAATAGATAAGACCATGGTTATATTTAAATAACCGATACGAGCAGATTTGAGCATTTTGTAACTGGGCTTGGGGTAATTCAAGTATGTTGAGACTTATACCGGCTCAAATGTTGTGTTGCTGTGGAGAGGGTTAAAGTAGAAAATGGTGGAGAATCACTGCAAGTGATGTGTGATGTCGAGAACTGATGTAGTATTGTTTTGTATTGTCTTGGGGTATAAAGTAGTCATAGAATAGGGATGACGATTGGGTAGTGCGGATGTTATAGCCTGAAAATAGCGTGAAGAAGTATTATGAAGTGATGAGGAGGTTAAGATAAAGTGAGTGAGTAGTTGACTGTCGGAGTGACTTGACGTGGAGAATTAAGTAGGACGGAGAGTAGTGGGATTATGATGATTGAGAATGGAGTAAGAAAGCAGTCGAATTGTGAAAGTCATGTTGAGTATTGAAGTAATTCGTCTGGTTATGCGTTGTCCATGCGTGAGTATAAGTGTAGACAAACATGTGTTCATCGCGCTGAGTGAAGCAGGAGTGAGGTTTTGAGACGCCGTCTAAGTGGAGTACATGAATGGAATGATGTCAGGCGATTGGTAGTAGTAGCGCATGCATGTACGAGGCGTTTGGTATATCTTGTGTCACTGTGTGTGGAAGTGATCGACACGCTTAGGCTGCGGTGAGTAATTGCTAGAATATTGAATGGGTGTCTAATTTGTTTGTTGTAGAAGTAATAGTATAGGCACGTCGGGTTGTTGTTGTGATACGAGAAAAATAATCTTGAGATGAGAACGAGGTTGTTTCTATACAATGGTTAATGCATATGAGAAGTATAAATACGAGCGCCGTGCGAATATGCGAAGAGTGGCTGATGGGTGACGCTGATAAAACATACCGGTGGATTTTATGGAGGACAGAGTAAGTGAGTATGCGAAAGTTAAAAAGTATAAAGAAAGTGATTGAAATGGTGTGATGTCTTTTGTCTTGGAATGTGTGGTATTAGACAGAATTAATGAAAATTCTATGACGGGGTGTCAGATAGAGAGTTAACGTTATGTTTATTTATAGTAAGTAAGTATCATGTCGTTGGCGGAGGTGAGTGTGTGGAAGAATGAGAAAACACAGAAAAGTTAGCTGTGGGAAAGTGATTCTTAGCGTTTTTAGCATTTAAGATCGTTGGATGATGGGAGTGGACGAAGAATTGGTTGTTGGAGCTAATGTGTTGTTTGAGCAGCGTAGGATTTGAGTTGTGGAAAGGGAGTGAATGATTGAGAAAAGTTGAAATAAGAAAGTAGTTAGATTATGATGTTGAAGCAAGAATGCCTGATATAGAGAAATGAGAGAAGATGGTTTGCCCAATCGAAGTGAGATTTCTCGTTACTCATATGCGGTGTTGTTTACTGTTGCTGAAAGAGCTCCAATGAATAGGAGTAATCTTGAGTAGTAGTGAAAGAGGAGTGATGTAAGTAAGAGAAGCAAAGAATGTCATTGGCCAGGTGAATATCGGAATATTATAAATAGAACACTATAGACTGTGTTCCAATAAGTGTGTCTGGTTTGACTATCATCGTGGTGTGAGAACGCTAGGAGAGAGTGGAGGATAGATTAGAGTTGTTGTGGTGAGATGTTGGAAAGTACTAATACGTTGGTTAGTTGTGTCGGGTAGACGAGAGACTTAAAATTATAATTAGTTATTGACAAATATAGTAGATAGATGTATTGGTGAGGTCTATAGTAAATAGACAATTTTTTTGCTGGTTGTAGCATTGTGGAGACACCGTAGTAAACGGTAATATTTAATAATTCTTGGTACAAATCCAGGGGAAACAACTAGTGTGCCGAGCCACGGGTTCTATTAGTAGATAGATGACTGGTAGTACATTGGGATAGCCGCCACACTAGTACTAGATGAAGTGATTTGAGCTGTAGGTTACAGCGGTTGTTTAGGTTTATATTTCAAATATTGTGATGTGTTATGAGTTAGTTTTGTAAAAGATAGAATGTGGTGAAGGGAGATAATCAACGTTTGACTTCCAGGAAAAGTACGGTCATTTGTTGATTAATGATTTTGGTTGAGGAGAACAAATATTGTTCTACGTTATAATGAGAATATAGTCTGTAGGTAACAGAGATAAATATATTAATACAGGGTAATAATTGGCCTAGCATTGAGTTGTTGTTTTTTTATGTTGTAAGAGGAAGACATTGATGTGGATATAGCGCTTATACAGAAAAATCTAGAGTTACTGAAGAAATGGAGATATGTTAGATAAATTGATAGAAAATGCTGCAGATAGCAGGATGAAAATTGTGTGGTTTAAAGAGGAAATTGATAATTGTTGAAATACAGTAGCTGTGTATTACAGGTATTTTATAGAAACAGAGTGGCAAATGGTTTGATTAATACTTGTACTGAGTTGTCTTGAGGAGTAGACATGATGTTGTATATTTTAGTAATAAGTTAGATAATATGGATGTAAATTCTCGTGTGGTCTTGAAGATGTATTTTTATTGCCATTTGATTTTAAGATTTGACTTGAGTTTTCTAGATAGATAAATAAATTATTGTTAGTCCATAAAAGTGACTAACAATGGATAGGATGTATGTCATATTATTTTGAATAATGTCTTTCTTTGAATTGGTTGATTACATTTATTTGATATGAGGGGAAAGAAAATGTGTCTTCAAAACGTGGGGGGTATGATATCCTGTTTTGTCTTCGTTGACTTATGATTTTGGTTGAATTGTCTTGTGTATTGAATAGTAATTACCCTTGTTTACAAATAAGTTAAAAAATTGTTAAAAATTTGGTTCACAAACAGTTATTGTTTTGTTTAGAATAAAGACGAATAAGACGGGGCTTTATTTAAAACCCTTCGTTCAGAAAATAGTTAACAAACGACTGAGGACTAGAAGAGAGACACATTCTCCTTATGAGTAATAAGTTCTAGTAAACATGAGTACCTTGTGTTGGTAAGAAGGCTACTGTGACAATCAGCGTTAATGTTTTAGGATAGGGAGGTTAATTACATAGTGGCTATGAAGTTGTGGAAACATATGCCATACTTAAATGATGGGTTCTGGAGGAGTTGAAATAAGAGCTGCATTAAGTCAGCATTGATTGAAGGTATATGGATTGGATGCCATATTATATTAAGGAATAAACGTGACTAACGTCTATGGTGGGTGTAAAAAGAGGCTGTGATAGTTAGAAAATATAAAAAGCTGGTTAATAAAGAATGGATATTAAGGGGGCTGTGAATAGCAGTGCATATGGTTTGGTACAGGGTTGGATACGTAAGTGAACATGGATTTAGTGCCATGGAAATATCATAAGCGACACAAGGTTGCTAGTTTGTAGAAGAAGTAGATGTGGGTAACGTGCTGCGCCAGACAGCGTGAAGACAAATAGTAAAACATGAATTGAATGCCATGTTTTTTATGGATACAATAGTAAAGGGAAGTAAGCGTGTGCTGTGGTCACAGCGAACATAGATAAAATACCATGAGGTTTTGGGGGTCCGTGATATATGGACTAAAGTTGATGATAGGGCTGGACGTTCACAGGCATGACTTCAGTGGTAGTAATTTTGGTGTTAGGAGGAGGTAATGCCCATAAGAAATGGACATTGATAATATTGTTGGCTTGCTGAGATTTTGGGTGGTCATGATTAAGTAAATGGATGGTGTATGTAATGATCAGAGATTAGATTACGTGAATATTTATGATGTTTATAATGTTGAGTTTTATGGTTGACATTTCGAAGTTGCTGGTGTCTGTAATGTATAGACATTTAGGAGTGAATAATATTTTTGGTGGTTGATGCTTGATGCTGCAGATATCAGTGCAAACTGTGAAACTGCTATAATAAGTGGTATAATTGAACTGTGGAATTGTTTTAGACTTTATTACATAAAGTCTCAGGATAACATAGGGGGGTAAGTGTGAGTGTGGTTTTTGTGAGGAAGAGTTCTAGTCCTTTGACTTTTGGGTGCGCACCCCTTCTTTTCTGTCTATCCTTTGTTGTGTTGTTGATGTTGAGAGAGAATGAGAACTTGTATAACGCATGATAAGTATGTACCAACGATTTTTATGAACAATTATATGAACCGTGGTTTTTTTTTAATGAAACCTTGTGGGCTCAGAAACGAAGAAGAAGTATCAAAGAACATAGCAGTTAGCTATAGGAGTCGGGTGGAGAATTGGACTTGAGAGAATAGAAAGGAAGTTTATTGGTTAAGAGGGGGAGAGATAATGTTGGGGTTAAGATTTTTAGGTTAGGGATTAAAACTTTTCTTAAGAAAAAGTCTTGTTGAGGAAAGAGAGGATTGTAACAGAGCACCATCTCTGTTAGTAGTTTGGGGAAATAGTTTGGGTGAAATAGAAAAGGGTTTGGGAAATGAATAAGTGATAAATGATGGCACGCATGAGCACTATTGAACGAGTTGTTAGGGAAGCTCACGCGTGACGTCAAGGGTAAACATAAGTAGTCCCAACTCAGCCTGTATTCTATGAAGACGTGGTTCTCAGTTTGATTCTACACATTTATACTTGGATTAAATAAAGATGTTTACACTTTGTCCGGAGCTTTGACTTCATCTATCAGCGCCTTCAGTTATGTTCAGACTCTGCTATATGTACTCAGGCTCTTCTGTTGTGCAAGTATGTTTTCACCCATTTGTACATTCTTCCATTGACTTTTCCATTGAAAATTGGCCCTAATGGTGTGACGCTAATAACATCTTTTCTGTCAAACAGAAAGCAAGTAGTTAGTTTAGTTAGTCTTTCCTCTTGAGCCTAAGGCGGTGCATAGGGCAGAAGTCCTGACTCTCCATGCCTGGTGGTTCGCTGCTATCTGTTGTAGATCTTGGATATTTACTTGGCCATTGAACGAGCCTTCTCTAATGATGGTTCTGCACAGGGTCTCTCTTGGTCTTCCCCGTTTTCTTTTCCCTACCGGTGACCATATGAGGGCTTGGTAGGGGAGTCTTGTCTTGTCCATTCTGAGTACATGGCCGATGTAGTTCCAACGGCGTCTTCTTATGAAATTGGATACTGTATCTTGCTTAGTCTCTCGTATTATTTGCGAATTGGTTCTGAAGTCTGTCCAGTGGATGTTTAGAAGTCTTCTAAGACATTTGTTCTCAAAATTGTCTAATTTTTTATCTAAAGCTACCGTTGATTTCCAACTTTCACATCCATACGTTAACACTGGAATCACACAAGAGTTGAAGATTTTAAGTTTTGTGTGTTTGCTGAGTGTCTTTGACTTCCAGATGCTTGACAGTTTATTGAAGGCACTAGATGCCAGTGTGATTCTAGATGATATTTCTGGTGTTGAGTCCCCTGTAGATGTCATTTTGCTTCCTAGGTATGCGAAGCTGTTGACTTTTTCAAGAACGTAGCTGTTCAATTTGGTGTCATCTGAACTGTTGGTAAGATCAATAGTCTTTGTTTTTGTGGTGTTAATTTGGAGACCAATTTGCCCTGAAACATTTTGGAGGTGGTTTATTTTCTCTTGGGTATCTGAGTGTGTTGAACTTAAAAGCACTATGTCGTCGGCAAAGTCCAGGTCTTCTAGAATTTTGTCAACCCAATGGATACCCATATTTATGTTGTTTGTGCATTTGCGCATGACCCAATCGATAGCTATTCCAAAAAGCATTGGTGATAAGACACAGCCCTGTTTCACTCCTGTTTCGACTGAGAACCAGTCAGAGTTGCCTGTTTCTGTTCTTACGCAGCAACGTGTCTCTTTGTAGAAAGATTTTACGACGGTATATTTGGTAGGAAAACCATAGATGTTAAGTAGATTCCAAAGTGAAGGACGGTGGATACTGTCGAAGGCTTTTTGAAAGTCGACAAAGTTGGTGATTAATTTCGACTGGAATTCTACAGTCTTCAATGATTATTCTGAGGGTGAAAATGTGGTCTATGCATGACCGTTTTGGTCTGAAGCCTGCTTGTTCTTCTCTGAGCCTTTCATCTATCGCCTTTTTCAATCTCTCCAGTAACATGCTACAAAAATGTTTTCCTGGTACTGATAACAGAGTGATACCACGCCAATTATTGCAATCAGACATATCGCCCTTTTTAGGCAGTTTGAAAATTACACCACCTTTCCACTGTTGTGGTGGGGATTCGCTTTACCAGATTTCATTGATCAGCTGTAACAAACGTTGTAAGGTATTCTCATCTGCTGCTTTGAGCATTTCTCCTGAGATTTCATCTTCACCAACAGCTTTGTTGTTCTTCAATTTTTTGATGGCTGCTTTAATCTCTTCCATGGTGAATGACTCGCAGGAGGCATCTAGTGGGGGCATAGTAATATCTCCATCCAGGTTCGGAACAGTGTCAAGCTGCGGTCTATTTAATATTTCTTTGAAATGTTCTGCCCATCGTTGCTTTTGAAGGCCATCGGATAACAGTTGATTGCCTTGTTTGTCTTTGATGGGTATATTTGGTGTAGATGAGTGATTGCATAGTTGCTTCATGATATGGAATACGGCTCTGTTGTTTCCAGTTCTGGCAGCTGCTTCGGCGTCGGAGGCCAGGCTGTGAATAAAGTTCTGTTTGTCTTTTTGTGCGCTTGATTTCACCTCTTTATCCAACATAGAGTATTTTTGTTTATGGGTTTCATATGTAGATGTGTCTTTTGCAGAAAGAAGTGTTAGTTTTGCTTGTTTTCTTTCTTGTATCTTCGTCCAGGTGTTATCGCTTAGCCACTTCTTCTTCTGTCTTTGTACGTAGCCGACTGTGTTTGTTGCAGCATTTAGCAAGGTATTTTTAGGAAGTTCCAATTTTCTTCAATGTTGTTTTTAATATTCGCATTGCTCGATATACTTTCTTTGTTAGCATAGATGCTTTGTACCTCTGAATTGAATGCGAGTTGGTGTTCTTTAGTCAGAAAGGACTGTGAGTTTATTTTCTTAATTCTGGGTGATCTGTGCAGAGTCTTGAGCTTTATTTTTAGTTTGGCAATGCAGAGATTGTGATCACTGCCAGCATCTGCACCTCTGTAGGCTTTGACATCTTGTACTGATGAACGGAATTTGGCATTAATGCAAAAATGGTCTATCTGATTTTTTGTGATGCTATCAGGCGAGTTCCACATGACTTTGTGTATATCTTTGTGAGGAAATAAAGAGTTTGCTACTATCAGATTTGTTATTTCACAGAATTCTAGTAGTCTCTCTCCGTTTTGGTTATCCCCTAAGCCGTGAATTCCCATATATCTCTCAACACCTTTATTGTCATACCCTATCTTGGCATTGAAATCACCCATTACAACAACAATGTCGTGCTTGGGAGATGAGTTGATGGTACCAATTAGTTGTTCATAGAAATTATCTTTGTTGATGTCTGTATCATCGTTGGTAGGTGCGTAGCACTGTATGATTGTTAGTTTGAAATATTTCGTTTGGTAACGCGCTGTTATGATTCTATCATTTACTGGTTCCCAGCTGATCAGTGATCTTTCTACATTTTTTGACATGATGATAGCGACTCCGTTCGAATGATGGTTGTCGGTTCTTGCTGAATAAATTATGTGTCTTTGTTCACAGTTGAGAAATGTCTTACCTGAGTCAGTCCATCTGCACTCGCTAACCCCAAGAATTTCTAGGTTGTATTCATTCATAACATTACACACCTGAGTCGTTTTCCCCGTCTGGTACATAGTTCTGACATTCCAATAACCAATCTTGAAAGTATCCTTGGAGTTTAACATATTTGAGCGACACATTATAACATTTACTGATCTTGAACCAACGGAAAATGATTAGTCGGATCGTCGATAAACCGTCTTAAGCCAAGCTAGAAGGAAACACGTTGAGAATATCCCGGTCCGGTTGTAACCGTTCATAACACAACACATTCACTACACACGTGGGTTGGGTTTTAACGTTCCAATAGCCAATTTGAAATATCCTTGGAATTCAACAAATTTCAGCGAAGCAACATAACATTTAGAGCCAGAAATCTGGTTCTGAAACAATGGGAAGTTTTACGATGGTGGTTTGTCGGACCGCCGATCAACCGTTCTAAGCCGAGCTAGAAAGAAACACGTCTCGCCATCTTGACCTAAAACCGGAAACATAGTATCATACAATAAATATCTGTCCCAAAACACTACCTGCAATACACGAGTACTGCAAGGCTCTATTCTTGGCCCTCTATTACTTGCCGTATATATTAATGTTCTACTTTTGCATCTTTCGTCATCCTGCGATCTATTTGCAGATGACTGTACAGTGTATACAAACGCTGAAAGCAGTAATTTGCTGGAGTTGTCTTTGCAACAAGAATTAAATAATGTAGTTAGGTGGAGCTATGTGAACCGTATGCAAATTAACATCACTAAAACAAAATCTATGTTATTAACCACCAGACAAAGACTTCAAACTCTAAATTCACACAGATCACTTCAACTTCACATTGATAACATGTAGTAGAAAGTGTAATTGAGCACAAAACATTAGGCCTCATCATTGATAGAAACTTAACCTTTAATCCTCATGTTCAAGCGCTCACTAAACAAACAGCGAAAAAAGTCTACCATCATAATCATCATCATCATCTTCCACTTCTGTCGTCAAGCATCGTGGGGAGGAATAATTTGCGTTCCAGCGCCCGGTGGACGGCACTGGATAGTGTCATTCCGTGTGGTTGTACAATGTCTCTGATGTCATCAATCCATTTTCTTCTTGGACGTCCTCGTGGTCTCGTCGCAGATGATCTTTGATGTAAGGCCAGTGATGGTAGTTGCTGATGTTGCATTCTAATGACATGGCCAAACCACTTGATCTTCTGTCTTTCAATAAATGTGGCACAAGGTGTTGATCCCACAGTCTGTCTGATAGTAGCATTTCTTACTCGGTCTCGGATTGTTAAGTTGGCAGCTCTCCTCAGGCATCTCATTTCGCAGGTGTTGATTTTGCGAAGGTGTAATTTGGATAAAGTCCAGGTTTGAGATTGATAGCATAGGGTTGGTGTGAATATGCTGTTTATTATCTGTCGTTTTGCGGACATGGGTATGTTTGGATGCTTCAGTAAGGGTGATAGTTGATATGTAAGTGCACTAGCTTTTTGACATCTGATTTCAATTTCTCTGTCCAATCTGCCATCTTCTGTGATCATACTTCCAAAGTATTTGAATTCTTTAACTTGTTTCAGAGGTGTGTTATTTATCTGTATACTTAGTGGGCCTGGCGATCTGCTAACTTGCATTACTTCGGTTTTGGCTGTGTTTATACTCATATTGTATCTGCTGCAGGTTGAACTCAGATTAGTAATATGATTTTGTAGTCTGCCCTCATCGCTGTAAAACAGGCACTGATCGTCTGCAAATAGAAGTTCATTTATTCCTTGTGGGTCAGTTGTTTCATCTGGAGTAAAGAGTTCTAAATTTTCTTAATCTGTTCTGTCGAGACTTGCTTCTTTGGAAATTCTGTCCATGTAGATATTGAATAGCAGGGGAGAGAGCACACATCCCTGTCTCACTCCTGTATTGACTGTGAATATATCTGAACATATCTGATATACCTTCTTGTGTTCTTACTGCACTTTGGCTCGGCTCAGTCTACCAACTCGCCAAAATTAAAAATTTTCTTGATGAGGACACAAGGAAAATATTCTATACTTCTCACATACAGACACATTTTGACTACTGCTCTACAATCTGGGACGGTTGTTACAATTCAAGCACCAAGCAACTTTACTCGTTCCAGAAACGGGCCATGATTTTAATTTATAGCAAACATTCAACTGACAATCCTAGCCTGCATAAACGCCTTCAATTACTACCACTCCGCAAACATCCGCTTTTCAATAAGGCCAAACTAATTCACAAAATCCTACATCGAATGCCCCAAATTACCTTTGGCCATTGTTTGAATATAATGCTAGACACAGTAAACGATTAAATATATTACATATTCCAAAGCCTAGGATAAACTTATACAAAACAAGCTTAATGTACTCTGCAGCTCAACTGTGGAACAATCTTCCACATGAAATAAAAGACATCACCAATCCGTATACATATAATCGCAAATTATTTGAACACTATCTCAGTATGTATTACCTTCCCCCTTAATAATAGAAATAATAATAATAATAAAACCCTAGTATAACAGCCAGTCCCCTTTTGGTAGGCCAGTATATTCCACATAGCTAATAACAAGTGCCACACCAGTTATTACTATTACTGAGTCGTGTAGTATTGATTTTTCATTTTCCACATGCCTTTATAATGCATATCTTTTATATTGTTGCTGTTTTCAGTTAGCCTTGAATGATGTGTGAATGGTATAATGTATGAAAGAGAGTGATAAAAGGGCAGAATGTTAGACGGGCCTGCGTGCCCAATTCTTAACCCTTTCACAATAAAGTTTTGTTGTTGTTGTTGTTTGCAGTTTCTCAGCTTCTTCATCAGACCTTCTTTCCAGACTTTGTCAAAGGCTTTCTTCAGATCTATCCATGCTGCAAGCACCAGCTTCTTCTCTTGGAATGCATCCTCAATTTCTTGAGAGAGGTATGTTGTCTGATCTTCCGTAGAGTAGCACTGCCTAAAGTCAGCCTGCTGTGGCACAAGGATGTTTTTACTTTCAGTGTACCACTGCAGTCTGTGATTGACGATGCGCTCCATTGTTTTGCAGAGACAGCTGGTAAGGCTAATTGGTCTGTAGATGGAGGCAATGGAACTATCTTTTCCTGATTTTAAGAAGGGTATCATGATTGCTTCTCTCCAGGCTTGTGGAACACTGCCTAAAGTCCAGCTGTTATTGAAGATCTGCAACAGCTTTACTTTGGCCTGTTCCTAGGTTCCTGATCATTTCGTTGGAGATACCATCAGCTCCTGGTGACTTTCTCCTTTTCAGTTTTGATATGACTAGCTCTAGTGTACTGATTGTGATGGGTGCCTCCAGAACCTCGTGTACTATTTCCTTCTGTCCTGTATGTTGTCATTTCTCTCGAATCGCTTGTTGTTTCTCTGGGCTAATTTTGATATTGTTATCTTGTGCGAATGAGTCAGCAAAATGGTCAGCTGCTTGCTTTCCTGTTAAGATGTTTCCGTCTTTATGTAGTGCAATTTTTGAGTTTCTCCCTGTGCCTTCATCGTTAAGTTGTTTTATTAGCTTCCACAATTTCCTTGTGTTTCTTTCAAAGTTCAGACTCCATTTTCTCCTGCCAGCTTTTCCATCTAGCCTGCAGCTTGGCCCTTTGAAATTTGACTTTTGCGTGCTGGTATTTATTGTGGTGCTCTTGGCTGGGTGTGGCCTCTGCTTGCTTTCTACACACTTCCACATCATTATGCAACTGTTCCAGTTCACTACTCCAGTAGGGTTTATATTGTTTACGGGCTCCTCTTGGTACTGTTTCTCGCGCTGCCTGTAGTATGCATTTCCCAAACTTTTCAACTACTTTATTTATGTCTTTCTCAGTGTTCAGGTTTCTAACCAGTATGCTGGTGCAATGCTTGTACATTGCCCAGTCTGCTTTCTTGTAGTTCCACCTCGAGAGGGTGCTACTTTCACTTACAAGCTCATTTTCTACAGTTAGAAAGACTGGCCGATAGTCACTGCCACCAAGTCGTTTCCCAACAATTTGTGTAATGTTCCACTCCAGGTCTGGTGAATGAAAAGCCAGGTCAGTGTAGTTGTAGTGTGCCATAATCTTGAGTAGAAAGTATGTGGGTCAGACGGCTTGTTAAGCAAGACGAATCTATTCTCATCCTGCCAGTTTTCCAGTCTCTCTCCTCTCTGGTCCATGTGATCATAGTCCCAGCTCTGCGAGTGGCTGTTGAAATCGCCACAAACAATCATTTTTTCTTTTAATGGTAGTGTGTCCAGAGCATGTGGGCGGTCACTTTGACAGTAGTAACTGATCAGATGTAGGTTTGTATTGTCTGTATTGACAAAGTTTAAATGTCTGATACTCAGCCCCTTCCATGTAAACTTCAATCTGGGAAGCAGTGATGTTATTTTTTACAAGAGCCAGTATCCCATCCTTTCACCTGTCCTTTCAGTCAGATCGGTGACACTGGTAGCCTCTGATTTTGAAGGCTATATTTTTGTTGAGGTGAATTTCTTGCAAACAACATACGCTTACTTTTTCTTGGTCCATGATGTTTTCTTGTTCTATTTTTTTTTTATTGCTGACTCCCTCCGCATTCCATTGCATTATTTTTAATCTCTGATATGGCCTGACACACTATTCTCAGGTCCCCTGGCTCCACAGGACATCTGAGAAGGACCTCCAGCAGTTGTGGTTGGACCCTTTCAAGGCATAGGGTCTGGCACTGCACCTGCCTGTGGGTCCAAAGCAGGGCGAGCACCATAACATTTAGCAGTAGTCGACATATTTCATGGCGTGATTGCATTGCATCCTGATTTCTGTGGTGCGCCTCCTGGCTGGTTGCCTCCGTCTTCAGCACCTTTCCTTTGCTAGAGCAGACTGTGGTCTTATTCGAGTTTAGGTGTGTAGGCATGCACACATGTGTCTGTGCATGCATGTACGTGCATACACATCTAAAGCTTCATGGTTATTTCTCGGAGCCAATGACTCGCCGCCGCCCCTTCTCTTTTTAGTTAAAACAGTTCTGCCACGCGAAAGCCAGGAGTTGGACTTTTGCTGCAGAGGTGATGAATGCACAAGCCATTGGGGTATTTATGGAAAGTTTGGCGCTCACCCCAACTCTGCACTCCGGCTACAAAACAGCAACATTTGGAACCTGGTTAGGTAATGATGGAGCAGACAATGTTTAGGGCACCTTTTCTAGCCCCTTTCTCATGCCATGGAGGTGAGCAATGCTTTCCTATAGAGGGCTACTCGATCGCTCAGAGGGCTGCCAAATCCCACTGCTGCTCCGGTCAGCAGAAGACGACCATATGGCCTGAGCCGCCTGTGTGCAGGTCCGCAACTACGACTGCCAGCGTACTCATGCCTGCCGCTTCACTGCTCACCCATCACCACAGGGCTTGAAGGTGATATTTGAAGTTGGATGAAGAATGACTTGCGCAATGAATTGGATAAAAGTGAGGAAGAGTCCACAATTCGTCAACCTCACTCTCTCACCTGAGTCCAGGGGCAAACATGTCAAGACGACTGGAGATGAATACAAGTGCAGTGGATGACCAGGGCACTCTACGTGCCTTGCCATACTCATAACGTCCCACAAAGCTTTGCAGGTAAATGCCATCTTGTCCGTTGAACCAACAAACCAATTCCACGCAGTCTGCTGAATCCTGTCTTCACATGCTGGGTAGGCATACCTTATTCACTAATTGGTTTGACACAAAATCGGTTACACACGCCTGGTTTTGAAAGCCTGTCACAGCTGTTGCCCGGGAGATGGCTGCTGTCACATGCTGACAGCTACTAAGAGCCAAGGCATGAGCTGGATGTCAGGCTTGGACCAGTTTTTGTTATGGAGCCTGTGATCTGGCATGCGAGTCAAATGACAAGCCCAGTGAATCTGATCCTTAATTATTAGAGTGTGGATACTGGGCATGGAAGATCTTTCTAAGACTTAAGTGTCTGGGATATTGTCTTGCCATTTGATATTCAGTAGCTTCCTAAGGTAGACTGTGTGGAAGTGGTTTCCATGTAGTGATAGAGAGTGAAGGTGAGAAGCCAGCTAATCCAAGCCTTGTTTGTATTTTTCAAACTGATAATGATCAGTGTAAAATGAGTTACTGTGATTGAGGCGACAATGAAAAACCTATCATTGAAGATCATCATCATCATCATCATCATCATCTTCTACGTTTGCCATTAAGCATCGTGGGAAGGAATAGTTAACATTCCAGCACCTGATGAGCCACTGGATAGTGTCATTCCATGTGATTGTACAAAGTCTTTGATGTCATCAATCCATTTTCTTCTCGGGCATCCCCTTGCTCTCATATTAGATCTTCTTTGATGTAGAGTTAGTGCTGTTAAATTTTTTACAAGTCTTACATTTTTTACAATTTTTACTTTTACAATTTTTTACAAGTCTTACAAGAAACACAGCTCAGCGACGGAACAGTCAATGTCGCAGGATTTTAGGGATTCTTTAACAGGCGGCACCTCGGACAGGCCATTCTGGTCCGCGACAACATACTGGTGTCTGAGATCGATATGTCTTCCTGGATGATGCAAGTGCAGGCATTAAGAATAATGACGCCAGTGCAGCTTGTAATCGTGAATGTTAATGCGCGAAATGGGAAGGTCGACGTGCAACAATGGCAGCGTTTGTTCAATATAGATGAAAGGCATATCATCTACTGTGGGGACTTCAACGCCAGAGGCAGTCAATGGGGGAATTGCATCACCAATAGACAGGGAGAAGATCTGGAGGACGCCCTGGCATCTGCTGCCCTAATCTGTCGGAATGATGGGAAGGTCAATAGAATAGCCACTCGACCAGGGACTCTGACGTCATTGACTTGGCTCTGGTGTTGCCCACCATCGCACCAAGGTGCCGATGGGGCACATTGGGATACCACGATAGTGACCACTACCCTTGTGTCATCCTAATCAAGAAAGATAGGGCCATAAGTCAGAGAAATAAGACAAATGCCTTCCCGTACGACAACACTGGTCAAGACGCCATAAGCAAGATCAGAAGAAGAAAACTAACTTCCTCCCGCAGGAGACAAGAAAGATGGTTGCAGCCACCATGGTGGAATGGTGAGGTCGAGAAGGCATGGCTGGGAAAGAGGCAGGCTGTCAAAGACTGGCAAAAGGTCAGAAAGGCTAGCATGCCACAGGTTGAGTTGGTGAACCTGAAGACAGGTCCATAGGACGATGACTTTATTCAAATCCTGCGCCAAACAGGCCAAGGCCGAGGAATGGGACGAGTTCTGCAGGAAGGTGTGCTCCGAGCGATCTCTTACGACATTCTGGCATCTCCATAAGAGCATGAACAGTGCTGCACAACGTAGGGGTATTCCAGACTTTTAAGGCACAGACCTCACATGGAAAAAGTCGGATGCGGATAAAGGTAAGGCCCTTCTTGCACGCTACATAGAACAGACTGACCAGAAAGACGAGCCCGCCAGACAGAGGACCACAACAACACTCTCTCAGTTTTGCGAGGGGGTCGGGACAGACAAAGAATGGACAATCACAGCTGAGATAATGCGTGCGATGCTCAAGAAATCACCTAACACCGCCCCAGGCCCAGACAGCATCCGATATGGTGACCTACTGGTGATATCAGATGATGACATGGAAGAACTGGCCAGAGAATTCAACACCAGTATCCAGAGGGGTCAGATCAAAGAAAAATGGCTACACAGCTACTTGCTGCCGCTGCCAAAACCGAACAAAGACCATTCCAAGATAAGCGGCTACAGAATCATTACGATGCAGAACACTGCTGGCAAGTTACTGGAGAAAATTGTAGCACACAGACTTGCTTGTCACTTGGAACAACTCAGCTGCTTCCCGCCCACACTTGGAGGATACAGACGTAACAAAGATTTGTAGCTGAATGCGGCGGTCTTTGCTCAAGATGTTTACGAAGGATTTCAGGTCAGAGAAGAGACATGTGAGGCCACCATAGACTTAGAGGACACATATAATAGAGTATCTTTCGAGCACTTGATGCAAACCCTCCTCAGACTGAAAGTGCACCCTTACCTTATACGATGGATAGCTGCAGTTCAGATCCAAAGGAAGGTGGTGCTAAGATGCGGGAGTTGGTCTTCTGAGCCGATAACGATATGTCCAGGATTGCCACAGGGTTCACCACTGTCACCAGTTGGACGGGAGGGGTAGGACTCTCATTTGCTGATGACATTCTCATGTATCGACAGGGTCGAGATAGACAGGCGGTTGCCAATGATATGCAGGGCGAACTAGATCGAATTTCCTCATGGTGTGCTGATGCCGCTGCCCTTGTCAACCATGCAAAGGCATCGGTTACATGGTTCTCCCTAAACAACCATATTGTGAACACAAACCTGCCGGCAGTAAGAATGGATGGGAGCATTTTGAGTAGAACCCAGTCAATGACATATCTTGGCGTGAGACTTGATCGTAGCCTGTCCTTCAGAGATCATGTCAATTATGTCATAACGAAAGCTCAAAAAGGTTTGTCAGCAATGAGAGTCATGGCGACTGCCAATATCGAGCAAAGACTGCTAATACTTC
Source organism: Cepaea hortensis (assembly GCA_963921405.1). Taxonomy (NCBI): domain Eukaryota; kingdom Metazoa; phylum Mollusca; class Gastropoda; order Stylommatophora; family Helicidae; genus Cepaea; species Cepaea hortensis. The sequence goes on from OY992876.1 coordinate 19,604,232, forward strand.
TGTTCCAAGGACTGGTGCTTTCACGCATCGAGTATGCCCTGGCCATCCTCACTGTCAGCCCTACACAGATTGGAAGACTTGAAAAGGTACAAAACGAAGCCATGCGCATCATTTTGGGCTGCACTAGAGACACCAGCTGTGTAGCAATGAGATACCTCCTTGACTTCCCGACAATGGAACACAGGATCAAGATCTGGAGAGCTCGTGCATACTTAAAAATAAGTGCAGATGAGCAGCACCCTCTGCATGGTGCTATATTCAGAGAAAAGGGTGACAGGCTAAAGAGGGACAAATCATGGATGGGTCGGGCGGAAGATGTCATCAGACAGGTCTGCAGTCTTACCAGTATCAACCCCGGCAAGGAATGGGTGCCGGTGCCTCCAACTTTTAAGTGCACTTTCTCCTGCATTATCACACTCGACAGACGGTACAGAGAGCAGAACCCTGCCGCTGTCAATGCAGAGGTTAACGCGCTCATCTATGAACACTCAGATAGCCCCGAAGTGCTCATCTATACAGATGGATTTGTTGTAAAGCAGCAGAGAAGTGCGTGGGCATTTACAGCCCGTTCAGCGGGCCGAACCGTTCAAGAATCCAGTGGTACCCACTCTATGACTACGAGCAACATGACGATGGAGGTGATGGCAGTTACACAGGCTTTCATATGGCTGGAATCACAGCATTATACCAACGTGTGTGTACTAAGTGATTCAATGAGCATGATTCAGAAGGTCGAAGCTGGATCTGTACGTAGACAGTGGACTGAGTAACTGCGGAAGTTTGTTGTCAATAAAGTCACCTTCATCTTCGTCCCGGGACATGCGGGAGTCGAGGGAAATGAACGAGCTGATAAACTGGCTGGCTCTGCACCCCCTGTAGATGGCCAGCCCATGGATCATGCTGATGTTATTAACGTCCTCAAAGATATGGCGAGAACAGAGGACTTTGACGTCAGTGAATCCACATCGCTGTCCAGGATGAAAGACTTGGGAGCAAGAATCGGTACGGCCAGACGCGAGAGGTACATCGGGAAAACAAGGCGCCTCATCAACCAACACAGAACTGGCACTATTAGCCACCAGACGCTGATGCATATGCTGGGGGGAGGATCTGAGCCCCTATGGACATGTCCGGAGTGCAATGCAGATACCCCAACTGATAACTGATAGTGCTGTTAACTGATGCTGTTGCACTGAAGATAGTGTTTCTAACTTCCCTAAGTCAAGCAAACGAAAATGTCAGCAATCGTGGCTGGAATTTTTACTACTGCTCCACCATAAAGAAAGAATTGTGAAGTGAGAAACAAGATTGCCATCAACACTGAAGGCCTAAATTCGAAAGTTGTAACTGGATGTTTGGGACCATTTAAATTGGAAACTTACAAAGCATAGAAAATCCTATATGCACTTCAAGTGTCAGAAGGCTCAAAGTCAGTGTTACCATCTCCCTTTGATGAAAAAGCACCAAAATCGACCTTAAAAAGCACTAAAAAGCACCAAAAATTTTTGGAAAGCACCAAAAAAAAAAAAGCACCAACTGTTTTTATTACAAATGTAACAAGGTAGCACATTATAATTTATTATTATCACTTCATATTACAATGAAGTTTATTCCAGATCCGCCAAATCCAAATCAGAACTACTCTAGAGCCAAAAAAGCACTAAATTGCAATACTATTTTTTGGGAAATCACTAAAACAAGCACTGGCGGTATTCATTCAAAATATTATAAAGTAGCACATTATAATTTATAATTATCACTGAATATTAGAATGAAGTTTATTCCAGATCTGCCAAATCCCAGTCAGACAACTCCTCTTCAGTTTCTGTAGCTATTTTCTGCTGTGTTTACTCTTGCAATGATGATGATGATGATGATGATGATGATGATGATGATGATGATGATGATGATGATGATGATGATGATGATGATGATGATGATGATGATGATTGAAAGAAACATGTATATGATTCCTGTGATCCAATTTTTCGTAGAATATCCTTAGTTAGTTAGTTAGTTAGTTAGTCGACAGATCATCCTCATTGCACATCGAACCATTCAGTCCATAAGTGCTCGGATCCCCTCCTCAGCAAATCCCGCAGCGTGTAGCGGCTAACGACGCCAGTTCTGTGTTGGTTTATCAATCTTCTTTGGCTTCCTGCGTAGTGTTCTTGTTTGGCCACACCTCTTTTAATTTGCTGCTCTCGCAGTCTGGCCATTGTTGTAGATTCACAGTCATCACTTGGTTCTCGCAAAAGTCTTACTTCTCGTAGAGCATTCAGAATGTCGGCCTGGTCCATGGCGCGTCCGCCCTCCACAGTAGCCTCACCTGCGAGCTTGTCAGCCCGCTCATTTCCTTGTACTCCCGCATGCCCTGGCACGAAGATGAAACTAATCTTTGCCAGTCGAGACCGCTCCAGAGGCAGCAACCATTCTCTTCGGATCGACCCCTCCTCTATCCTCTTGATCATGTTCATTGAGTCGCTAAGGAAACAAGCCCTAGTGAATGTCTGTGTCTCGAGCCATGTTATTGATTTACTTACTGCCATGACTTCCATGGTCAGGCTACTTGTGGTTTCAGTAAAAGCACCAGAGTCCTCCTTCACAATTCTCCCTCCGGCCCGAGCTGTAAAGGCCCATGAGCTTCTCACATGTCGGACGACCGACCCATCTGTGTAGATGACCGCGTCACCGTCTAGCGAATTCTCGAAAATCAGCGCTTGTACTTCAGCCTCAACAGCAGCCGGATTTTCTTGTCTGCATTTTCTGTCAAGTTGGATGCAAACTGAAAAGGATGTGCAGAAGTCTGTTGGCACTTGCACCCACTCCTTGCCAGGTTCTAAGTCCTCAAGTGAACACACCTGTTGAAGAATGTCTTCGGCTTGACCCATCCACGACCGTCCTCTTTTTAACCTGCTGCCCTTCACCTTCCTAATTTCACAATGCAGTGGATGTTGTGTGTTTGCGTTAATTCTGAGGTAGGCGCGTGCCCTGCAATCTTGTATTCTCTCTTCAATGGTTGGAAAATCAAGAAGGTAGCGCATCGCCCTGCAAGCTGTATCTCTTGTACATCCAAGAATAATGCGCATAGCTTCATTCTGTATCCTTTCCATCCGTTCTATCTGCTTATGGCTGAGAGTCAGGATTGCCATTGCATACTCCAAAACAGACATGACCAGCCCCTCGTACAGAAGACATAGATGGCGCTGCTCACAGTTTGCTGCCGCCATCACCCGCATCGCTGCCAAACCCCGCTTGGCCTTTGTTATCACCTGGTCTATGTGCACATTATAAGCAAGGCTTCGATCAAACCGTATCCCCAGGTAATTCATTGCCTGCGTTCTTTCCACCATCTCTGAACACAGCATTACAGTTGGTGTTGGAGTGTTGACAATATGATTATTCAACGAGAACCAAGTCACTGTTGCCTTTGTTGGGTTGACCATTGCCCCAGCTTCATCACACCATGTACTTATGCGATTGAGTTCGGTTTGTAGTTCCACAGCAACCTCCTCTCTATCCTTCCCCTGACGATACACTAAAACATCATCGGCATATGACAATGTCCTGCCAGGTCCAGTGATCTGCTCACTGGTGATTCTCACTGTGTAGGCGTTGAACAGTACCGGAGATAATGGTGATCCCTGTGGTAGGCCAGGATATATTGTTGTTGGTTCCGAAGTCCAACTGCCACATCTAAAAACTACTTTCCGTTGGAAGAGGGCTGCAGCGATCCAACTAAGGAGGAATGGACTTATGTTTAGTTCGAGAAGCTGAAACATTAAAAAATCCAGTGGTACTCTGTTGTATGCGTCCTCAAGATCAATCGCTGCAGCAACGGTTTCAGTGCCTGAGTGGAAACCTTCATAGACATCCTGGGCAAAGACTGCTGCATTGGTCCAGGTTTCCCTTTTTGGACGGTACCCACCCAGGGTGGGTGGGAAAACACCTTGCCTCTCTAGTTGGCTTGATATTTTCTTGGCAATTACCTTCTCCAGCAGCTTGCCTATTGTATTCTGCATGGTTATAATTCGATATCCCTGAATTTTTTTTGTGGTCTTTGTCAGGCTTCGGCAAGGGAATCAGATAGCTGTGTAACCATTCCTCCTTGATGCTAGCACCCCCTATACTGTTGTTGTACAAGTCTGCTAGTTTCTCTAGCTCATTGTCGGTACACCTATTAATGTCATCGTATCTTATGCCATCAGGACCTGGAGCACTGTTTTTTGATCGTCGAAGCACAGCCTTGATTTCTTTCACTGTCACTGTGTCTTCATCCGAAGTGTCCTGGGCCTTGCATCTGTCTGAGGTGACCTCCTTGGCCAGATTTCGGCCTCCCATGTCTGTCTGGTTGCTTTGCTCAAGGTAGCGTTCAAAGAGGGCTTTGCCCTTGTCCTCGTCAGTTCTCTGCCAGATGAGGTCAGCACCTTGGAAGTCAGAAATGCTCTTATTCTTGACTACACCACTCATGCTTTTATGTAGTCGCCAGAACAATTTCAGTGACTTGTCTGTGCTTACTCTTTGACACACCTCTGCCCATTTTTCGCTTTTAACAACCTTGACCAGTTTTTTGAAGTAGCTTACTTTTGTGTGCATCTCTCTTTCTAAGTGCAAGCAGGGACTAGGATGACCAGCTCTGTTCTTCTTGGCATTTTGCCATCTCCTTACAGCACTACGCTTATCCACCCAAGCCTTCTCCACCTCGAAACTCCACCACGGTGGCTGCTCCCAGCTTTTTTTCCTGCCCTGAAACGTTCTGCGCTTGTCACGTCTTATTTTACTCACCACATCTTGCCCTGTACTGTCATACTGGAACGTCTTTACCTTTAGCTTGTGCTGCCTGGTTCTGCCTTTCTCCACCAGTATGCTGCACGGGTGGTGGTCGCTGCCATGGTGTCCTAGGACACCCCATCTACACACTGTAGTGAGTGAAGGTGAAACTAGCGCCAGATCAATAGCACTGTCCTCATCACCCGGACGGCTTGCTGTTCTGGTGACACAGCCACTGTTGATACAAACCAGGTCGATGGTTTCCAGTGCAGTCTCGAGCTCCTCCCCCTGTGTATTGGATGAAGTGTTTCCCCATGATCTGCCTTTAGCGTTGAAATCACCACAGAAAATAACATTTCTCTCGTGGCCTAATATGCCACTTAAGCACTGCCACTTCTGGGCGTCCACACTGGCATTGCGGGCATAAACATTAACCACCACAGAATATCCTTAGGTAGTTTTTAATCATGACAGCATTTGCCATATCTTTTCATTCCATATCTAATAGTCAAAACAGCTGTCAAACTCTTGATGCATAATCTATTCCACAATTTTGATTTGATAATTCCCATCTGACTGAAAATACGCGCAACTTCCATATTAGAATGAGGTAAAATGAGCACAGTTAAAGCTAAATCTGTAAGATCTTGGAAAGGATATTCACCGGTGGCATCCCTGTATGAGGCTATTTCTGCCCACAGTCCAAGTATGTCAGAGGTCTGTGTCCACTGCATATGATGAAGTTTTCTCCACTGGAAATCGATGCGGGTGAGAGTAGCTGCATCTTCTACAAACATTTTAGCAAGATCCAATATACAGGGCGTCATTGGCTGTAGACATTCACTTCCGCTAAGACATGATTCCATTGGCACCTTGCCGTCTTGACAGACGATAGTTTGTGCTTTAAAAAGGCATAATAACTTTTTTACCTATGGCGGTAGCGCATGTGACTGATAAGGCCAATTTGTGCTGTAAATGTCCATTCACAGTTGGTGCATGTGAACACGTGGTCATTTCCACCATCATGCACCATCTTACGTCTCAAACGCTCGGTGTGTGACTTATCTGCAATAATTTTCTCCTTTGTCTTTATTCTTCTTCTTCTTCTGCGTTCATCCGGATTTTTTTTTCCGGATGTGACTGCGTTGTGCCTGTTTACAGCAGAACTGCGTTCTTGCGCCGCCAGGCCGACACATCCGACTTCTGCGGGCATTTGTTGACCGGGTTAACCTTCCCGGGCTGTCTTTATTCCATTTCTGATGTTTGCCCTCCATGCAACACGTTCAGCAGCGACTTGCTCCCAATGTGCATTATCAATGCCTGTATCAATCATGTCCCGCTTACACACATCTTTGTATCGTAGTAGAGGCCGACCCTGAGATTTCTTACCCATCTGTAATTCACCAAAAAAGATGTCCTTTGGTATTCTACCATCATCCATCCTCCTAAGATGTCCTATCCATCTAAGTCTACGAAGACTGAGCATGGAATAAACTGTCACACAACCTGATCTTTCTAATACTTCAGTATTTGTGATTTTGTTTTGCCACTTAATACCAAGAATTCTTCGTAGACACCGCATATGAAAGCTGTGTAAATGTTTCTCTTGGTGTGAGTAAGTTGTCCAGGTTTCACTGCCATAAAGAAGAGTACTAAGGACACAGGCTTGATAGACAAGGACTTTTTTGCATTAAGCTTCCTTTTCTTCCAGACTCTTTTTGTTAACCTGTTCATTGTTGTTGCTGCCTTACCAATCCGGATGTTGATTTCCTGATCTAGGGATAATTTGCTATTTACCACTGATCCTAGATATGTAAAATGGTCTACCATCTCTAGTTCGGCGTCGTCAATAAAGATTGATGGTATCCCATGTGCACCTTGTGACATAATCTGTGTCTTCTTTTTGCTAATTGTTAAACCAAATTCAGAACAAGCATTGGAGAATGCAGATAGTAGACATTGCAATTCTTCCTCAGAGTGGGTCGTAACTGCAGCATCATCTGCAAAAAGCAACTCTCTGATCAGTACCCTCCTAATTTTGGTCTTGGCCTTCAATCTTTGAGCATTGTAAAGGCCGCCATCTGAGCGTGAGTGAATGTATATACCACCATCCTGATCATGAAAGGCATATTTCAGTAGAAGTGAAAAGTATATTCCAAAGAGGGTGGGAGCTAGTACACAACCTTGCTTAACTCCACCAAATTCTTCAGAAGTTGCACCATCAAACTTGATTATACCCTTCATGCCTGTATGGAACGATTCCACAATGGACAGAAGAGTTGGTGGGCAGCCAATCTTCTTTAGTGCCTTGAATAGACCCTCACGACTGACCAAATCAAATGCCTTTGTGAGGTCAATGAAGGCAATAAACAGTGGTTGATTCTGTTCACTGCATTTTTCTTGCATTTGTCGCAATGAGAATATCATATCAATGGTAGACCGGTTCTGTCGAAAGCCATTCTGTGATTCGCGGTAGACTTGATCTCCTAGGACTTGAAGTCTGCGCAGAACAATTCTGGCAAATACTTTTCCAACAATACACAGAAGTGAGATACCCCTATAGTTGTTGCAGTCCCTCCGATCGCCCTTATTCTTGTACAGTGTTATGATGCTTGAATCTTTGAAATCCTGTGAGACTGTCCTTCTCACCAGCATAGCTCTATTAGCTGGTGGATCTGCAGAGTGAGTGTGTCTTGCCCACTCCTTATAACCTTTATTGGAATCCCATCCTTACCTGGAGCCTTTGCCAGATGCAAGTTCATTTATAGCACACTTAACTTCTGTTATGGTGGGAAGTGTGTCCAGGTGGTCAAGAGTTGGTAGAGCCTCTATGGCGTTGAGGGCATCATCCGCTAGTTTGGTCTCACTTGAGTAAAGCTCCAAATAGTGCTCTACCCATCTATCCATCTGCTGTTTCTTGTCAGTGATGATTTCTCCAGTCAAGGTTTTCAATGGTGCACTTCTTTTGATGACTGGACCACAGGCTTTCTTTATTCCTTCATACATGCTTCTTATGTTTCCCTTATCACTTGCGATTTGGATGGACTCACATAACTTGATCCAATAATCATTTGCACACTGCCTGGCAGCCTTTTGCACATCCTTCCTAACTTGCCTTAGTTCACTCAAAGTGTTACGCGTTGGTCTTTCCTTGTTTCTTAAGAGAGCTTTCTTCTTCTTATCAATCAAGGGCTGCAGAGTCTCGCTGTTTGCCGCAAACCAGTCCTGCCTCTTATGATCCACAGTGCCGTAAACCCCTACGGCAGTTTTATAAAGAGTTTCCTTAATTTGACCCCACTTTTCATCTACTGTACAATTTTCTGGTGTATCAGTGAAAGCGTCAAGTTGCTGTTGAAACTGAAAGCACTTTTCAGGATCGTGAGTGTTAATAATATTAATCCTGGGGCTAGATTTGTGTTTAGCTGTGTAGATTCTCTTTGGTCTCAGTCTAACCCTTGCAACAACCAAAGAATGATCCATATCACAGTCAGCACTGAGGTAACTTCGAGTCAATGATATATGGTTCAGATGTTGTCTCCGTGTGATGATGAAGTCCAGCTGGTGCCAATGGCCGGATCTTGGATGTTTCCATGTGACCTTATGCATCTCTTTTGTTTTAAAAAAGGAGTTTGTAATACATAGGTCATTACTGGTGCAATGCTCCAGCAGCCTTTGCCCATTTTTATTCATGCGACCGATGTATTTTCCAAGGCAAACTGGCCATGAACTCGAGTCCTTGCCCACACGAGCATTGAAAACACCGAGCATATAAATGTAGTCAGATTTTGGAACTGCCTTGATCACGGAGTAGAACTCATAGAACAAATCCTTCACATCATCAGACCCACAAGAGGTTGCCAAGTGCAGGGATAATAGTCTTTCATTTCCTCCTGCTGGAATTTCAATCATTCCCAGTAGTGAATTCTTCACTGCAAAGCCCACACCATGTTGCCTTTTTTCTGCCTGCCCTCTACCCTTCCAAAAAAAGGTGTAATTGTTTTCCCTGAGTGACCCTTCCTCAGCGAGGCGAGTCTCCTGCAGGCCAGCAATATCAATGTTAAGACGATTGAGTTCGGCATCAATCACAGCCGTTTTTCTCATATCGTCAATATTGGTCAAGTCAGTGGAAAATCCTGGACACATGGTTCTCACATTCCAGGTTGCAAGCCGTAGCTTGAGGTTTCTATTTTTATTTTTGTTTGTACCTGGTGCATTGGTTTTACAGCCTGCGATTCAGATTTTGTCCTAGCCCCAAGCACCCATTGAAGCAGGCAGGCTGTGGCGGATCAGCACCCAATTGGCCGGGGGCTGCTCAGCTTGAGGCGGGCGGTAGCTGATCAGTGACACCTGTAGGTGTCTCCCACCGTCAGAGGCAACGCGTGGCGCCCCATGTCTACCCCAGTTGACAGGGACTTATAACCCGTAACAGTTGCCTCTCGCTTTGATTCCGAGACCAGTTAAGACCAGGGATGGAGTTATTGCTTCTCCATAGCACAAAGCCTGGGCTAAAATATAGAGATCATGTGTTGCCCATGCAGCATGATCCCTCTCTCGGCCTGCCTAGTTCACTCCAGAGGAAAGGTAACACCCCTATATCTGGAACAAGACAAGCTGCAGAAGCTGCCAGATCAGCAAAGCAATGCTCTAACTGTCCGCCTGTCGGAGCTTCGATCCTAGACCAGCTGCCAACCAAGGCTTAGGGCCTGGTCTGCCCTGCCATGACATTTTGTCTTTAGCTTGCATTTCCTCGCACCAGGGTAAGGCTTGTACCCTCCCAATTGCGCTCCTCCGCCCGAAGCCGTTGGCACAATGTGGGGTGTCGAGTTTGGTAAGCGCCGTCCAACATTCGGCGCTAACAGAAAGCAGGTAGTACCGTCTACTGTTATACGGTAGCTCAGTCATATCTGACTAAGACCTGACACACTAAGACATGATATGGACTGCAAAACTCGAACGTTATCGGGCAAACGTAATCGCAGCTGTGTCAAAAGCCCTATTAAAAACTGGATGCACCTTCCATGAATTTCTTTCTCATCAGGAAACTTGTAGCCTGCTATTTCTTTCTCAAACTCATAACCTAAATTGGGATTAGGATCTAAATAATCTTGAATAGCATCACTTTCTGTTATTTTTTCCCCAGGAATAGCAATCTTTGAACTGATAGAATCAGTAAGTTGGACAAGATCGCTGAGTAGTTTTGTTGGGTCCTGTATATCTGCTTCGAATTTCTTATTCACATTTTGAACTTCTTCGAGAATATGCTTGAGAAATATGAGATACACATAGTTTTTCATGTCGCTAAACATAGAATGTAGAAGGTCTGCTGTATAACAGCGCTTGCTGAGTCTTGCTATATCAAAATGAGTTCTGAGCTCGACCCACTGCTGCAATATTCTGACAATGGCAGATTGAATGGACATCCATCGTGTCTGGCTTAATTGAACAACCTTCAGCGGATGTTGTCCATCATTTAATAAAGCAAAAAGCTCCCTGTACTTTGCTTGATGAAGACTTGAGTGAGAAAACCAGTTATATGTTTCTCTAATCATGAACTCTATGTTCCTGGGCAGACAAGCAGCTGCAGCCTGTGACACTGCCAGCTGAAGGGAATGACATACACACCTAACTAGTACCAGATGAGGAACTTCGGATTTTAATTTTGTATATACTCCATTGTTTACACCTGTCATGACAGATGCATTGTCAGTGGCGAGTGCAACTAGTCTTTGCAACTCAAGTCCATTCTTGTTTAAACAATCTTTTAACGCATTGCATATTGCCTGCGCATTGCAGTCACTCACTTCAACTAAATCGTATTAAAGGGAGTTAAATTACTTGAATATTGCACGGTAATGTACTAAGACTGTTTTACTCCCTCGCTTCAGTTCATATTCGGCTTGTTAGTGTTCCCAAAATGATTTTTACAGTAATTTTTACCCACCCCAAAAAATTTTGTGAAGCACCAAATTCGTGCGGCCACGCTAAAAGCAACATTTTTGCACTAAATGACTTGAAAAGGCACTAAATTTAGTGCGAAAAGCACTAAAATGGCAACACTGCTCAAAGTACAAAGAAGAATTCTGAATGTGCTCCATTAGCAAAGTGGGAGGGGTATAAAAACATGGATGCTAATTTGCTGCAACATGTGAATGTATATTTCATGGTATCGTACTGTATTGCCAACAATTACAGACCTTACACTGACGTTTTCAAGGTTTGGTTGTATTGTTAACCAAGCTTAATATGATTGATTCAGAGAAGTTTTTTTTTTTAAATGTAGAGGATTTATTTTTTACCTTGCCTCATATCTTCATGAAGATTTGATATTGATATACAGGAAAACCATATGTCAGTATCTTACTTGATGGACATGCAGACAGATCTGATGATGAGGGGCTGATACTATATATTCATTTTATCAGAGAAGAGAAAGTGAAGGAGACATTTCTTTCTATTGTGCCATTGGAAGATGCAACAAGTGCTGGCTACTTTATAGCTCTAGTGACATGTGAATAACTGAAGTGTTCTCACCCGTCACTATTTCTACTTTGTCATAAAATGTTTGTGCTTCCACTTCATTACTGCTTGTTTTTTGGTACCTTCACTTGTATAATATTTATATCTCTTAGTTTGAATTTGAATTTGACAATAATAACTATTTGATTTAATCAAATAACTATTGATTTATTTGGTTGTTTCGGGATTTGAGATTTGAAGATTGAGCACAACCCACTACTGGCAACACTTATCATACTCCGGTTAGGTATTACCTCCAGAACAAATTATTTTGTTTGTCTGTTATTACTTTACCAGATCTCCCCACCTCATCTCGATCATGCCTAGGATATTATTCTTCACATTTTTCATTTCATTTATTACATTATGTACCTTTCTTTTCTCAACTATGTCCTGACATTCCACGTTCCTATTTTAACCTTGTATTGGGAAGATAATACAGTGGTTTTCCCTTGCCTTTCATATTCACACAGGAGTCTTTTACTTCAGCCCTTGACAGTGATTTTCTTTTGTCAGGACAAGAGAATTCCCTGCTCTGCTCAACTGCAGAGTTGTGCGCTGATCTCGGTGGATACTTGGTCACACCCATGAACTTATTTTTCCCAGTGTCTGAGTAGATTTATATTCTGCTATTGTGTTGATTTTGATGGTATAATGCTTTGAGAATTCAGAAAGCAATGGCAAACTCCTAAATGTAGAATTATCTAGTAAACTACACACAGCCAATTAATGCTGGGGTTGACTGCAACATCCTGTAAAGCATATTCAACTAACTGTTACATTATATTTCACTTAATCTTACCTTGACCTAGACAGACTTCAGGTTGTTCTATCTTGACACTTGATGGTACTTTACTCTCCATCTTATGTTTACAGTCAGTCTGAAAGGATTTGTAAGTTACATATGTATGCAAATATAAACTATATAAATGTATTTGATGTTTTGTTTTTCAAGGTATCAAATGATCATAAATGATACAAAATGTCTTATAATTACTTCCAGACATCTTCTTCTTCTTCTGTGTTCATCCGGAGTGTTTTTTCAGATGTGATTGCAGTGTGTCTGGTTAGGCACCCATGGACCAAGACCCTTAGGCCAACACATCCGATTTTAGCGAGCGTTTTTATTCAGGTTAGCATTCCTGAGGACTTCCAGACATGATTTCTGCTATGTTATTCCTCAAGTTCCCTTTAAGAATTTGAGTTTGGCAATCAATCACAGTGTAACGATACTGGTTTATTATGACAAAAATAACATAATACATGACAGCTTTGTGAAAAACCCCTTATTGCTTGTGTCACACATATAACTTATAACAGCACACTTAATACTTATAACAGCAGCCATTCTTTGATGTATCTTGTTTCCCCTTCCATACATCCAATAATGAGTCTTCAAGGGGAGAGAAAAACTAGAAAATCTTGTCATAAATGTTCCCTCTAAACTGCTGCTTATGAGCAAATATTTTACTTTGTTAGCTTCTAACATGAAATTTGTGAGCATGCCTACATTTAACAATTAGGTACATTTGGTCTGAATATTGTCTGCTTGTGCACTGAAGCTCGATGATCTGAACTTAGTTGATAACACTGCCCTCATGTCCCACACAATGAAATGAGGTGCAAGATTTAGCTAAACACACTGGATAGGAGGTCACAACAATTAAGTCTAAAATAAAACACAGGGAACGACACAGATAATAAGAATAAATCAAGCAAATGATAACCTGATCTCCCTTGATGATACTTCACTTCAGGAGGCAGAATTATACACCTATTTAGGTAGCAATGTAGACACAGATGGGCCAACATATAAAGTCATTAAAATAAGAATGCAAAAGGCAAGAGGACTTTCATAGCAATTGGACATTTGTGGAAGTTAAACAAATTAAACAACAGATTTTTCAAATAAAACATTAACACTGTATTACTGTATGGATCAGAAACATGGAGAAGAACATACACTGATTATCAATATATTACAAACATTCATTCATTGTTGTTTGGGCAAAATAGCTGAACTAAAATGGTATGACAATCACCAACATGGAATTCCTGGACAGAATTAAGCAAATACAAGCGTATCAAGAAGGAATACAAGATGCTTTACTGCATATAAATATAACATACTCTGAGAACACCTGAGAATTGTATCACATGAAAAGTCTGTCCAGAATTGACAGGGCAAATGAAATAAAGGAAGACCTAAAGATAGAATGGCTTGGGCTGAACTGATTGATGGCCCATACCAAATGGGGGATCACGTGATAATATATTATATTGTATTGCCCATACGAAATGGGGGAATCAAGTGATAATATATTATATTGTATTGTCCATACTAAACGGGGGATCAAGTGATAATATATTATATTGTATTGTCCATACCAAATGGGGGATCAAGTAATAATATATTATATTGTATTGTCCATACCAAACGGGGGATCACGTTGTAATATATTATATTGTATTGTCCATACTAAACGAGGGATTAAGTGATAATATATTATATTGTATTGTCCATACCAAATGGGGGATCAAGTGATAATATATTATATTCTATTGTCCATGGTAATTCCTCCAATTTCTTAAGCCAGTCCCAGTGTTCCTTTCTGACACAACAGTCCACTGTGACATATACATTTATGATGTACCAACTTAAGCCACCAATCTCCTTTTGTATACCCTGGACCTCTCTTGCACTATGATTCCACTGGCTCAAGTCAAGTACCACATGCTTCACTCCTTCCTTCACCAGCAGACCTTGCCCATGTCTCTTCTGCCCAGTAGGGTTTATATAACTGGCGTACCCAGGGCAATGGTATTTGTCTGTATTTAGCTCCTGGAGCATGAGGACATCAAAATCATATATAAGGCTCTCCAATACAGGACCTCTCTGCCTGGCGCTACGACAATTCCAGTATCCCACTTTTACATGGTTGAAACCTAGTCTCTCCACTTTTCATCTTGTTCTCCTGGCGCCTGCCCTCCTATTTCTATGCCTTCTTCTCATACCATTTCCTCATCTTCTCCTCCTGACTCTCTCTTCGCTAGCCTCTGAAAGAAGTGTCAAGCGCAGAGCACGTGCTCCGTAGCTCCGGTGACGATTCCTATATTGAATTAATTCCATAAGCAAAGTTTGGATATTGCAAGGAAATAAACGATAGCCTTAGCATTGCCTGCTTGCTAGGGAAGAGGCAGGGGATGTCCCGCAGGAGTCCATATGCCTGGTGCCGCCCCACACGCCTGCCAGACGTCCAACATTCACGACCAGTTTACCCATGGCCATTACCAGGTGATAGGCTACTCATATGTGGAGATTTCAATGCGAGGAGCAGAGATTGGGACAGTAGTGGAGAAAACTGACAGGGAATTGCCCTTGCAGATGCCATGGTGGACTCTGATGTGGTCTGCATAAATGATGGTAGGCCGACTAGAATGGCAATGAGGCCTGGCGATGCAGACACAGCTATTGACTTGGCACTTGTCTCCCAGTCATCAGTCCTTGATGTAAAGTGGACTGTTTTGAATGACCATGGGAGTGATCACTTGCCATGCTCAGCCCTGATCTCTAAAGCCAGGAAAGTTAAGGCTGGGAGAGCGTGCAAGACCTTCCGGTATGAGTGGACCGATAGCCTTCTTGGACGCCTCAGACAGGGGGGCTTGCAACAGGAATGTTAAAACTCCTTTTTTGCAGCCCCCATGGTGGACCCCAGAAGTAGACTATGCTTGGAAAGCAAATAGAGCTGCAGTGAAGCAGCTAAGGAAAGTGCGACAGACACCCTGAAGTTCACGAGAGGAAGTGGACACCGCGGAAAATGTCAAGAAAGACAAGGTGGAGGTCTTCAAGTGCTGTGTTGCAGAGGCCAAAAACGCAAAATGGGAATGTTTCATGAAGGAGATTGGAGGTGATAAAACACTACGAAAATTCTGGAAACTGCACAGACAAATGCAAAGAAAAGATCAGCCTATGACAGTGGGAACAATTTGTAGAGATGATGGTGTGCGCTTGACAACAGACAAAGAGAAAGGGGAGGCGTTTCTCCAGAGATTTAAAGAGCAGACCAATCATAATGATGCGGACACCAGGGATGCAGTTAGAGAGGATTTATCTGGCACCATGAAGAATATGCATTATGAAGACATCATACGGTTGAAGATGTTAAACATATTTTGAAAAAGGCAAAAGACACAGCACCAGGGCCCGATGGGGTTAGGTATGGCCACATGAAGGCTTTGAGCAATGCAGACCTGAAGGAGATGACCAACTGCTTTAACCAGAGCATTAGGACAGCATCAGTACCGCAGGATTGGGTGCACAGCTATCACATCCCTCTCCCAAAGCCATTCAAGGATCATTCAACGCTTAGTGGCTTTAGGTTCATCACCCTGCAAAATACATTTGGGAAGGTTCTAGAGAAGATAGTCGCTGTCAAGCTGCAAGAGTTCTTGGAAAGGGGGAAGCTTCTTCCAAGAGGCCTGGGGAGCTACAGGCCAGGAAAAGATACCTGGTCAAATGCAACCACTTTTCCCTTTGATGTTTATGAGGGGTTCCAGAATAGACAGGAAACGATGGCGACAGTGCTTGATCTCGAGGATGCATACAATAGAGTTCGATATGATATTTTGATGACCGTACTGATGGAGAAGGGGGTCAATCCCTGGTTGGTGAACTGGATAGCAGCCGTCCTGCATTCTCGTCGGGTTGCTCTCCGTCTGGGTGCATGGACCTCAGAGCTACATATTTTAACCCCGGGACTGCCACAGAGATCAGCAATCTCACCGGTGCTCTTTAATGTTTATACGAGCAAGATTGCAAACCTAGAAGCACCAGGGGTTGGAAGGATACTAACATTTGCAGATGATATTCTTGCATATAGGCAGGGGAGAGCTAGGGAGCAAACAGCCCAGGAGCTACAGGCGACAGTAGACAAAGTGATTGGCTGGTGCACTGAAATGAGTGCTGTCATCAACCCAGAAAAGGCAGCTGTTTTGTGGTGTTCTCTGGACAACAGGATTGTGAGAGCCAATGTCCCAAGCCTCGCGATAGATGGTAGAAGTGTCAACAGAGAGAACAAACTGAAGTATCTGGGAATCACATTTGACAGGAGCCTGTCCTTCAAGGACCATGTGGAGACGGTTGTGACAAGGCCTCAAAAGTGACTCAATGCACTTAAAACTATGGCTGCAATGGACACAGAGCAGAGAATACTTTTCACACTATCAGTTATCAGTCCGTTATCCGTTATCAGTTGGGGTATCTTCGTTGCACTCCGGACATGTCCATAGGTGCTCAGATCCTCCCCCCAGCATATGCATCAGCGTCCGGTGGCTAATAGTGCCAGTTCTGTGTTGGTTGACGAGGCACTTTGTTTTCCCGATGTACCTCTCGCGTCTGGCTGTGCCGATTCTTACTCCCAGGTCTTTCATCCTGGACAGCGATGTGGAATCACTGACGTCAAAATCCTCTGTTCTCGCCAAATCTTTAAGGACGTTAATAACATCGGCACGATCCATGGGCTGGCCATCTACAGGGGGTGCAGAGCCAGCCAGTTTGTCAGCTCGTTCATTTCCCTCGACTCCCGCATGTCCCGGGACGAAGATGAAGGTGACTTTACGGACAACAGAGTTCCGCAGCGATTCAGTCCACTGTCTACGTACAGATCCAGCTTCAACCTTCTGAATCATGCTCATTGAATCACTTAGTACACACACGTTGGTATAATGCTGTGATTCCAGCCATATGAAAGCCTGTGTAACTGCCATCACCTCCATCGTCATGCTGCTCGTGGTCATAGAGTGGGCACCACTGGATTTTTGAACGGTTCGGCCCGCTGAACGGGCTGTAAATGCCCACGCACTTCTCTGCTGCTTTACAACAGATCCGTCTGTATAGATGAGCACTTCGGGGCTATCTGAGTGTTCATAGATGAGCGCGTTAACCTCTGCATTGACAGCGGCAGGGTTCTGCTCTCTGCACCGTCTGTCGAGTGTGATAATGCAGGAGAAAGTGCACTTAAAGGCTGGAGGCACCGGCACCCATTCCTTGCCGGGGTTGATACTGGTAAGACTGCAGACCTGTCTGACGACATCTTCCGCCCGACCCATCCATGATTTGCCCCTCTTTAGCCTGTCACCCTTTTCTCTGAATATAGCGTCATGTAGAGGGTGCTGCTCATCTGCACTTATTTTTAAGTATGCACGAGCTCTCCAGATCTTGATCCTGTGTTCCATTGTCGGGAAGTCAAGGAGGTATCTCATTGCTACACAGCTGGTGTCTCTAGTGCAGCCCAAAATGATGCGCATGGCTTCGTTTTGTACCTTTTCAAGTCTTCCAATCTGTGTAGGGCTGACAGTGAGGATGGCCAGGGCATACTCGATGCGTGAAAGTACAAGTCCTTGGAACAGAAGTATTAGCAGTCTTTGCTCGATATTGGCAGTCGCCATGACTCTCATTGCTGACAAACCTTTTTGAGCCTTCGTTATGACATAATCGACATGATCTCTGAAGGACAGGCTACGATCAAGCCTCACGCCAAGATATGTCATTGACTGGGTTCTACTCAACCTGCTCCCATCCATTCTTACTGCCGGCAGGTCTGTTTTCACAATATGGTTGTTTAGTGAGAACCATGTAACCGTTGCCTTTGCAGGGTTGACAAGGGCATCGGCATCAGCACACCATGAGGAAATTCGATCTAGTTCGCCCTGCATATCATTGGCAACCGCCTGTCTATCTCGACCCTGTCGATACACGAGGATGTCGTCAACGAATGACAGAGTTCTACCCCTCCCGTCCAACTGTTGTTCAGTGATCGGCACCGTATACACGTTGAATAGTACTGGTGACAGTGGTGAACCCTGCGGCAATCCTGGACATATTGTTATCGGCTCAGAAGACCAACTCCCGCATCTTAGCACCACCTTCCTTTGGAGCAGAACTGCAGCTATCCATCGTACAAGGTGAGGGTGCACTTTCAGTCTGAGGAGGGTTTGCATCAAGTGCTCGAAAGATACTCTGTTATATGCGTCCTCTAAGTCTATGGCGGCTGCACATGTCTCTTCTCTGACCTGAAATCCTTCGTAAACATCTTGAGCAAAGACTGCCGCATTCAGCCATGACTCTTTGTTGCGTCTGTATCCTCCAAGTGTGGGCGGGAAGCAGCCGAGCTGTTCCAAGTCCCAAGCAAGTCTGTGTGCTACAATTTTCTCCAGTAGCTTGCCAACAGTATTCTGCATCGTAATGATTCTGTAGCCGCTTATCTTGGAATGGTCTTTCTTCGGTTTTGGGAGTGGCAGCAAGTAGCTGTGTAGCCATTCTTCTTTGACCTGACCCCTCTGGATACTGGTGTTGAATTCTCTGGCCAGTTCTTCCATGTCATCATCTGATATCACCAGTAGGTCACCATATCGGATGCCGTCTGGGCCTGGGGCGGTGTTAGGTGATTTCTTGAGCATCGCACGCAATATCTCAGCTGTGATTGTCCATTCTTCGTCTGTCCCGACCCCCTCGCACAACAACTGAGAGAGTGTCGTACCAGCACTTGATCCTCTCAGTGATTGATTATGGACTAGGACTGCTCACTGTCTCAAAGAGTCAGCTGGTGAAATTAGAGCGCATACAGAACGAAGCTATGAGAGTATTCTGGGTTGCACCAGAGACACCCCAGTTGTGTGTATGCGTTACATCTTTGGTTTGCGGACTGTTGCAGTTAGGCTCAAGGTGATGTAGGCGAAGGCATACCTCAGAGTAGCTGCAGACACAGATCACCCGTTGCATGAGGTGCTGGACACCGTTAAGGGTCAGCGACTGATAAGAGGGAAATCATGGATGGCTCAGGCGGAGGATACGATCAGACAGGTGTGCCCCTTGGAGAACATTAGGCGAGGAGAGGAGTGGGTCAGAGTGCCAGCAGAGCAGTCAAACTTGTGCAGAAATATAATCACATTGAGCCGGGAGTGCAGGGAGTGGCCAGCAGGGGCCACGGAAGTGGAAGTCCAGCAACTAATTCAGGATAATGCTCGCTCGGGTGATGTGATTATCTACACAGATGGGTCGGTGTTGAGAGGTAGGAGAAGTGCCTGGAGGTTCTTAGCAAAAGCTAATGGTCGATGTTTGGTGCAGGAGAGCCTGGCATATGATACCACAACATCTAGCTTAAGAATGGAGGTGGAGGAAGTCAGTGCAGCTTTCCGCTGGATGGAGAATACGATGCACACACACATCGAGATTGTAATTGACTCAGAAAGCATGCTGAGTAGGGTGAGGACAGGCAAGCTTCGTGCAGAGTGGCTTGCTTCGCTTTGGAAGTCACGGGTGACAAGCACCGTCTGGATCTTTTCTCCGGGGCATGCTGGTGTGCTGGGGAATGAACAGGCGGACAGATTGGCTGGCTCGGCAAAACTTGGTGGAGTATTGATGCATGACAAAGCAGACGTGGTTGCAGCCTTGTGGGAGCATGTGTACACCTCAGAGGAGCAAATGGATCACCATGGTCTGGCAAGAATGCGACAGCGAAGGGTGATGAGGGGATCTGGCCGACGATCGACGCTCAGAGGAAAGGCGAGACGGACATATAATCAGATTACTACTGGTACTATTAGTGTTGGAACTCTTCGCTGGCTGCTGAGGATGGGACGGAGCGCTTATGGGAATGCCCCGAATGCTGTGATGTTGGTTCCTAAATCAATCAATCATCAATCAGTATTTTCCATACCCGTGATTATGAGACTGACGCGCTACCTACTGCGCTACCGAGGCCTTCCAACACAGAACTGGCACTATTAGCCACCGGACGCTGATGAATATGCTGGGGGGAGGATCTGAGCACCTATGGACATGTCCTGAGTGCACCGAAGATACCCCAACTGATAACTGATAACTAACTGATTCCATACCCACAGGGCAAATGAAACAGAGACCTAAAATTACACGGAGAAGACAAACAGAATGAGGTGAATAAAATGCCATTATTATTAATATTATTATTAATGGGGGTGGGGGGGGGGGGGGGGGGAATATTCTTAAACAAGTGAATCTGTACAGTTATCTCAGAACAGACATAACATCAGATGGGAGATGCCTTGAAGAGATTAGAACAAGAATCGCCATGTTGAAAGTAGCCTTTAGCAAGATGAAAAACATACTGACCAATAAAAAGATGTCAATTGAAACGAGAAAAAGAATGTTTAAGTGCTATTATATGGAACCTATACTTTTGTATGGATGTGAAGTGTGGACAATGAGCACACAAGCTGAAAAACATCTGATGGCTGTGGAAATGTGGTTTCTGAGGAAAATGCAAAGAATACCATGGACAGACAGAAAAATCAATGACCAAGTACTACGGGAGACAAATGAAAATCGTAAACTGATTAGAGAAATTAGACGCAGACAGCCAAAATTATTTGGACATGTTATGAGAAGAAATGGATTGGAGAACTTAGTGACAACAGGCAAGATCGAAGGAAAGAGACCAAGGGGAAGACAGAGAAGTAAATACATGGATGGCTTGGCTACGTGGCATGGTCGAGACTGGAACACGGAGCTGATCCACGACTCTGGTGATCGAGTGAGATGGCAAAACATGACTGCCTACACTTATATACATGGCACATGATTTATTGAATGGGGCTAAAAGAGAGGATCAACTTCATTGCCCTGGTTTTTATATGTTTGGACTCTCCACGAGGCAGCCTGCCGACAGCGGCACAATGGGCATTAACTCAGTAGCTCCAGCAATGAGCCCCAGGACTTCCAAGAAATCTCAAAACGTGAGACTCAACAATTGCGCCTGTTGTGAACCGAATGACCGAGACCTGAATTGAATCCACAACTTTCGGAACGCAAGGCGGGCTGTTCAACTACCCCCCCCCCCCCCTCCCGGTGAGATAGTACAATTATAACACCATGAAATTACTGAGAGTAGTACACTGCCGGTCTCCCTGGCCGAGGCGTTAGCAGCTTTCTCCGTAACCCCGAATACTCTCGTGGTTGACGTGAGCGCACGAGAATTGGAAGCGGTTCGAGTCGCGCCAGTGACATGATATGAGAGTATGTAGCAATGTCAGAATTATCGAACTTTCCGGGCTTTGACTTGGGACTCGATCTTGATTTTGCGTGCAATTAGTTGCGTCCAACGATCACTTCCGGTTGTTACCATGTCATACAAGAATTTAATTCTTCGAAGGCAGTGTGGTATGACGACAGGGAAATCTACTCTGATCTTTGCAGTATTGGACCTTTTATACGTCAAAAGTTTTATGCCGACAAAGTGTTTTTTCTGGATTTATTTTTAGTTTGTTCACGAATAGTAAGCAAATCTGTCTTATAACTCCTGAAAGTAAACAGAAGACTTAACTTTTTAATCCATTTATGAATCCCTCGTCCAATTTTACATAAATGTGAAGAGTTTCAACACAGCTGGTGTTTGCTGGAGTTCAGGACAAAATATTTCGTGACATGGCCTTCATAAGACAAAATTCAAGATGGCAGCGCCCATACCATACAATAGTACTAAACATTAGCGGACCTATATTTATTTATAATTAGAACTGGTAATTTAACTACTAAACTTAAACAGAATACAAGTGTCATTTGTAGCAGTAATTAATGTATCTGTGTACTTGTCATAATATTTCAGCATTTGACATGACTGAAAATAATTTTGAAACCCAGTTTTCAGACTTGTCTCTGTAAACCTTAATAAACCTGAGTACTTAACTTATTTCTTAGCAGAGCACCAGTACTTAATTATTTAAATGTAAATAAAATACTGTGAAATAAGTTATGGGTTTTTTTAAAGTTAGTATTTAATTATTAATTGCTCACTTCTAGTGTAATTATTGAGCAGAAGTCGAAATCCATTATTAGCGAATATTTTATTTACTTATTTTTTTTTTTTTAATTTAATATTTTAATAATTAATTAACTACTGCTTAATTTATACAGCAGTTACAAACTTATTTACTTACATTAATGCATGATATTTAATCAACAAAAGAAAGCTGTTGCAATGCAGTTGGTACATTAAGACAATATGAGTACATTTTCATGAATTGTTCTTTCACTAACGACGAACATTTCACATGGCATTTAATTAATATAAATGGGACTACTGCCCTATGCGCCGCCTTGGGCTCAAGAGGAAAGACTAACTAATATATTGCAGGAAATGTTATCAACAAAAGAAAGCTAATGCAGTGTATAGTGAACAGATCAAGGAAATGTAAGTACATTTTAATTTTTTTTAGGGAGGATCATTAATTGTTAATTAGATCACGGCACATCCTATCGAAAAATTAAAAATACGTCAAGTTAGGCCTCGCCGCCCCAGACGCAATGATATATGGCACAACGTTGTCCGTTTAAAAATAAACAAGCCACGGTAATAAAAGGCAAATAATAAACAATTGACGGCCATTTTAAATTGTTAATTAGGTCATGGCCCATTCTATCAAAAAATAAAAAATACGTCAAGTTAG
Organism: Cepaea hortensis; assembly: GCA_963921405.1. Classification (NCBI taxonomy): domain Eukaryota; kingdom Metazoa; phylum Mollusca; class Gastropoda; order Stylommatophora; family Helicidae; genus Cepaea; species Cepaea hortensis. Next base: position 19,627,002 of record OY992876.1, read on the forward strand.
GCCTCGCCGCCCCGGACGCAATGATATATCATAATATATGGCACAACGTTGTCCGTTTAAAAATAAACAAGCCACGGTAATAAATAGAAGGCAGAATTTCTCAGCTTCCAATTTTAGGGCCGCGATAAAATCTTACTTATCTCTTAGGTTATCATTGCACTTCCTGATATTAAATTACGTCACCAACAAATTCATAACTCCGCTTAGAATTAATGTCACTCTTCTTTGAGATACCGTTGGATTCGCCTTGTCAAGCTCTATCTAACTGGTATGGTATGATTTCATAAGTAAAAACCCAATTTTTAAATATTGACCAAAATTGCTAGAGTATGGAGCCGGTCGCTCAGAAAGTCGTGGCGTGCTGATGAGCGTAATCTAGCCTAGGAATCAACATACAGCTGAAAGATGCTGGTGATGACCGCAATATCCGGAAACAGGGTAGAAACGCGGGGGGGGGGGGGGGGAGTAGTACACTAATCAACATTACGAAAGTGAGACTGTCTTAGCCAAACATTATTATGCCGCCATGTTACCTCGGATCAGCGGAAGTTAGTACAAAAACTCAGAGTTACTCTCAAATGGTCAATAACATTACCGAAATAATGATCACATGAGAGAAATAAATTCACATGAAAATGCATAGGTACTTATAGACCAAAAAGTACTGGAGAGTTTTGGTCATAGACCATAACTTTAGGAAGGCAAAATCCCAACTGCATCTCCTCGTGGTAGAGGATTGGAAACACACCTCGGTGTGGCTAACACAGCTCTGGGGACAGAGTATCCACCGGAATAAATGGACAACTCTGCAGCTGAGCAGAGCAGGGTACTCATTTGTCTTGACAGTCGGAAATGGCTATCAGAGGCAGAGTTAAAAGACCACCATGTGAATGTGGAAGGCAAGGGTAAACCACCACATTATCTTCCCAAGATTTCATTGCAACACGCATTTCAGAAATAGTGAACGACGTTAATGGCTGTCTTAAGACATCCTCGTCCGGTAGGGACAGTCATGAGCCACAGGTGACACCAGACCGTCATCCAGCTACTGATGGCAAAATAATCACTTTTTTTTTTTAAATTCGCATATCCTTTACAGGACATCGCTGTCAACAGCAGCATCTTTCAGCGTCTGTTGATTTCTAAAATAAATAAATTTAGAGTAGGAACATGGAATGTTAGGACATTAAATGCGCTAGGAAAGTTAAACAATAGTCTAAGAGATATGGAAAGCATGAAAATGAATATACTAGGCATAAGTGAGAAGAGATGGGAGGGTTCTGGCAAAATTATAACTGACAAACACACACTAATTTATTCTTGAGGGGATACACATAAGAAAGGTGTCATCATCATCATCATCAAGTGCCGTGCCAGCTGGCGTAGGCGTTCATGGCTCTCCACAGATCTCGGTCTTTGGTTTTCTGGATCAACTCTGCTGCTGATATCCCTCCATGCCACCGTCTCAATCCATCCAGCATCATTTCTCTCGGTCTGCCTCTGCCTCTCTTCCCCTCGATCTTTCCAGTTGTTACGATGTTCTCCAATGCCTTTCTTCTCATCACTTGACCGAAGAAAGATGTTTGTCTCTGTCTTATTGTTGTATATAATGTTCTAGTTTCATTAGCCTGTTTCAGGCAGTCATCGTTAGTTACTCTGGCAGTCCAAGGAATTCGCAACATTCGTCTCAGGAACCACATCTCTGTTGCTTCTAATTTCTTCTTACTTTGTTCATTTACATTCCAAGATTCACTGCCATACAGCAAAACTGGTTCTACATAGCATTTCAGCACTCTCTTACATTCAGTGATAGTGACTTATTGCACAAGATACTCTTCATTTTCTGAAACGCGGCTTTTGCCTGCCCTATTCTGCTCCTAATCTCTGTTGTACATCTTCCATCTGATGTTATAAATGCCCCTAGGTATCTAAAATTATCCACTTGGTTAAGGATTTTTCCTTCTATTTCTATATAATAATGAGAAGAACCAGAAAGAAACTAAAAATGGAAATTAATGAAGAACATTATGGATTTGTGGAGGGAAAGGGCACATACAATACAATATATACATTACGGACACTAATAGAAAGGTCAATAGAGAAACAAAAAGATGTATACTTGTGCTTCATATATTTCCAATTCCAATTCCAGTTTTCAAAACAAAAATTCCAAATTCGGCCTCGTTCAACCTGCCTCTTCAGCTGTGGTTATTGTTGAGGTCCATGGTTTTTGTGGGTTCATTCACCCTAATTCTTGTCTTGTGCGCTCTTACGAGTTAGTCCTATCTCGGACTGGTTATGTTGATTTGTGTCTGTGACATCAGCTAGGGGTTGGTCGGCGGCTATCCTTTGTGCTCGTCCTTTTGTGGTATCTTTTGTTAGTGAAGGCTCCTGGCTCGTCTGGCTCGACTGGTTGTAGTTCTTATAAGGACTTTTCTACGTTTCCATTTTCCTCCTTGGGCCTTTTTTTCACTTTCGATTTTGAGTTTCTGTTGCCTTTCAATTTCTTTCTTCGCGGTCAGCCATGGGATGATCTCTCTGTCTTCTGTTGTTGGTGCCTGCGTTCCTCCAATTTTATCGATTCTAGACACTCCTCCAGGCTGAGTCCGGGTGGGTATTCTGTGCCGCCTTCAGAGATCTGGTGGGATGTTTCCCTCTTGGATTTCTTTGGTGTCGTGGTTTGGCTGGGTTTCATCTTTCGGCTTGTCTGCGTTCTCTTGCATAGTTTCTGTTTGTTTTGTTTCGGGTTACTTCCATTTCAGCTTTCAGCAGCTCTCTCTCTCTCTCTCTCTCTCTCTCTCTCTCTCTCTCTCTCTCTCTCTCTCTCTCTCTCTCTCTCTGTCTTCTCTCTCTCTCTCTCTCTCTCTCTCTCTCTCTCTCTCTCTCTCTCTCTCCGCTTTAATGGTGCGTTTTCTTCTTCATCACGGCCATATGTTCCACTTCTTGCTTGATGTTTCACTGGATCTCCTTTATTTCAGAAAGCAGCTTTTCATTGTCACTTGTCGGTGTGGTGTTTGAAGCAGCTTGATTTGCTTCTTTAGCTCCTCTATCTGATCTTGCAGTTGAGCTTTTTCCGCTTGTGAGATTGTCTCGTACCTTCGCATTGCTTCATTGTATGGTGTCTTTGTGTTGATGACGAGCTTTAACACGTCACTGTGTCGTTGCAGGTCCGGACAGCCCAAGTATCTTGCTCCATGGTTGCCCAGACAGTTGGCGCACTTTCTTTTGTTGTTGGGTGCTCGGAAGTCCGTTTCCAGCTTGGCCAGCGGACACTCCTTGAAGGCGTGGTGATCGGCGCAGTACCGGCAGATTTCCGTCTTACTGCGACATGTTGCTCTGCTGTGGCCGGCCCTCTGACATCTGGAGCATTGGGTGATCCTTGGGATGAATCTCTCTGGCTGCTGCATTCCCTTTTTGATTGATACTGTGATCGGCATCTCGCTGCCCTCTGTCGTCACCACCGCCAAGGTTGTAGGAATCTTGGGGTAGGTAGGAGCCGCTCCGCCTTCAAGAATCGGGAGTTGTGATTCTCTTCTCGTAGCTGCTTCAGGATTTCTTCGTCTGATAGCTCCACTTGGATACGTTTGATAACCCACTTGATTGTCGGTGAGTCGGTGTTTCCGACTCTGATATCTTTCTCCTCTCTCTGCTTCTCAGTAGGTTTAGCTCTTTTCTGTGGTGGACTGTCGACGGTCTCCCTCGTGGTGGCTTCAGTAGTAGCTATAGTTTCAGGTTCTTTGTTACAGGTCGCAGGCAGGTTCTCCACGTTCTTCCTTTTGTCGGCTCCCACGTTGCACATCTTGGATACCGCGTGTCTTTTGGTGTTCTTGCGACGTGACATTTTCCCCCGTATCAGGCTTCTTGACTTGTTCAGATGACTTGTCTTGTTAGCGCTCGCAGTTGCGAATGACGACGCGAGAAAAAGACGACGTCATAGATTTATAGATAGACGTATAATTGTTCTTCTTAGCGCAGTGTCAGAATGAGGCTGTTGTAGACTTTCCCCCCTAGCCCAGTATCAGAATGAGGCTGGTGTAGACTTTTCTTCCAGCCCTGTATCAGAATGAGGCTGGTGTAGACTTTTCTTCCAGCCCTGTATCAGAATGAGGCTGGTGAGAACTTTCCTCTCAGCCCAGTATCAAAATGCTATCTCTGCAGGGACTCTGTTGCAAAACTTTCCTGCTCCTCTCCAAACAGAAAAATCAGCCGGAAATGTTTCAACTTTACATCTGTGGAAAGGCATGGCAATCCTGAAACGTTGGCCAAACTGGTTACGCAGTCATAGAGGAAAGATAGAGATAACGAGATTGAACGGATCTTCCTTGGTGTTTGCCCACTCAAAGAGGTGGAATCATTTACCTGTTTGGAAAGCAATGCAGACAAAATGGGGGAACAGAGAGAAATCAGAATACAAAAATCAGGAGGAGCTTTCATAGCTATAGGAAACTTGAGGGAGTTAAAGAAAGTTAAACTTAGCACCAAACTTAAATATATTGGACATGTACAAAGATCAGGGAAACAGTGAGGACAAACATGGGGGAACAGAAGGTATTCCGATCAGAATGCAAAAGGCAATAGGAGGTTTCATAGCACTGGAAGTCAAAGGAAGTTAAAATTAGCACCAAACGTAGAATGTTTAACTCCAATGTTAAATCTGGACTACTGTATGGCCAGAAACATTGAGAGCAACTAAACAAATTACTAATAAACTACAAAAATTCACTAATTGGTGCCTGTAGATAGGCCGCACCACAGCCCGATGCTCTGAGGTTGTGCCTGTAGATAGGCCATACCACAGCCTGATGCTTTGAGGTTGTGCCTGTAGATAGGCCATACCACGGCCTGATGCTCTGAGGTTGTGCCTGTAGATAGGCCATACCACGGCCTGATGCTCTGAGGTTGTGCCTGTAGATAGGCCATACCACGGCCTGATGCTTTGAGGTTGTGCCTGTAGATAGGCCATACCACGGCCTGATGCTCTGAGGTTGTGCCTGTAGATAGGCCATACCACGGCCTGATGCTCTGAGGTTGGCCTGTAGATAGGTCACACCATACCACGGCCTGATGCTCTGAGGTTGTGCCTGTAGATAGGCCATACCATACCACGGCCTGATGCTCTGAGGTTGTGCCTGTAGATAGGCCACACCACGGCCTGATGCTCTGAGGTTGTGCCTGTAGATAGGCCATACCACGGCCTGATGCTCTGAGGTTGGCCTGTAGATAGGTCACACCATACCACGGCCTGATGCTCTGAGGTTGTGCCTGTAGATAGGCCATACCATACCACGGCCTGATGCTCTGAGGTTGTGCCTGTAGATAGGTCATACCATACCACGGCCTGATGCTCTGAGGTTGTGCCTGTAGATAGGCCATACCACGGCCTGATGCTCTGAGGTTGTGCCTGTAGATAGGCCATACCACGGCCTGATGCTCTGAGGTTGTGCCTGTAGATAGGCCACACCACGGCCTGATGCTCTGAGGTTGTGCCTGCAGATAGGTCATACCATACCACAGCCTGATGCTCTGAGGTTGGCCTGTAGATAGGCCATACCATACCACGGCCTGATGCTCTGAGGTTGTGCCTGTAGATAGGTCTCACCACAGCCTGATGCTCTGAGGTTGTGCCTGTAGATAGGCCATACCACGGCCTGATGCTCGGAGGCTGTGGTCAGTTTTTATAACTGTAACCTCTCCAGCCCATTTAATCTGGTAATAAATGAGTTATTATCCGCTATTAAATGTATGTTGTGAATTTAAATTATTAGGTTTAGTACTCTTGTTTGAAGGATTGCGGGGTATGTATTCATGATTATAGTTTAACTTGTCAACACACAAAACGCGTGCGTTGATTTTAACAGTGAAGACACTGACAACAGATTGCACAGTTTATTGCCTAACATAATTTCACTGTATCTCGCCAGGTGTATACTGCTGGATTAACTATGAGATGAAGTGAATAGATGAATGGTGTTTAAGCTGAAATACGTAATACATCTTGTCACCGATACTACTCCAGTGTACCCGCTTGTGTTACTATAGTAGCCATAGGATCACTCTTTCTGATTACTTCACCTCTTTCTGATTATATCATCTATTTCTGATTACACAGCGGGGGGTAGTCAATAGCCTATGGCAGAGGTCACCAAACTACGGTCCGCGGGCCGGATCCGGCCCGCGACGTCATTTCATCCGGCCCGCCGATGGTACTCGAACTTGCTTGATATAACGTATGGAGCACGAGACGCTGTGATACAATTTAAATATAAATATTATGTTTAGAATAATAGGAGATATTCACACGTGCGGAGACCTCTTGGCTGCTATGTGTCTTAAATTTACTATTTTCAATTATAAATTATTGTATCTAGATTTTCTTGTTTACTGTAATGTTTGCTTATTTCACGCCATTCCAAGTCCTTCCCCGGCTTGTGGTAGCGCCGCCAATGCTATGACGTTACCATGGTTTTCATGCCAACACACACACACACACACACACACACACACCTTTCCCTCCTACAGATGCGTCCGACTGTCAACACAGGTTTTATGCTCCTTTGCTCCTATTTACTTCTTTGTTCCAGTCATTCCTTTTATAGGTATGTAACAAGGATTTCTTTATTTTAAAGTGATAAGTAAGTGAACTACAATTGTGAATAGAGGCAATAAAGTAGCAAACGTAGCATAAAAATACCATAGAAGCTTCGTGTTATCACGAACATATTTTTCCCAGCTCAGAAGAATTTCCCGGTCAAGGTGTTAATCGAGCTGGTCTTGAGGCCATTGTTTTTCAACCTTTCTGCTGGAGTAGATCCTTACGCAAATGTTAACGTTGCTCAAGGAACTATGTGCGATGATCCAAGTGTCTGTGCTACTTTATGTAATAAACCAGATGGGCAGAAATGTTGCCACTCGCGGAACCCTGGTTGAAAAACTTCGCTCTATTCTGCTTATTTAGGCCGTCCGTATTTATATAATATATTTTGCAAACCTTATTATGTGATATATTCTATTACCAAAGATACTATCAACTTTATATGTTAGTTAGTTAGTTAGTTAGTTAGTTAGTTAGTTAGTTAGTTAGTTAGTCACGGTTCCAACTTCATGGCAACGGGTCGTCCCCATATTGCTCCGTTCCTGTGCCAGTGAATATCACAAAATGCTCCTCACTGCCCCATGTGAACAATGGAATAGACAGGAGTGTCGGCAAGCCAACAGCCCGCACAGGTACACTGTGCATAATGCCGCCGCCAGAATGCCAACACAAAAGTCCTCCAAGAAAATACAGTTCATCGTCGATGAAAACGGCAGTCACCAGAAAGACTTCATTGACCGGGGTTTTATCCCATATGGCTCGGTCTCTTTCTGCAGGGCGACCCACCGAAATCGCCGCACAGAGCACGAACTCCGTAGCTACAGCGACGACTCCCGGGAGTCTCCTGAAAAATTCACTCGTGAACAAAAAAAGGCAAACCAGTCAATCCAGCAACAGCCGGCCGTCATCGTTCCGAACATGCAGTTCACGCGAAAAACAACCGCGGACAGATGCAAAAGCATTCCACGCGAAACTCACAGCTCACAGTGTCGCGCCACGCACTCACTCAGTAGCAGGGCGACGGAACCATATCCTCCTTAGTCGCCTCTTACGACGTGCATGGTAGGCAACAGTTAGTTAGTTAGTTAGTTAGTCGACAGATTATCCTCATTGCACATTGAACCATTCAGTCCATAAGTGCTCGGATCCCCTCCTCAGCAAATCCCGCAGCGTGTAGCAGCTAACGACGCCAGTTGCTGTGTTGGTTTATCAATCTTCTTTGCCTTCCTGCGTAGTGTTCTTGTTTGGCCACCCCTCTTTTAATTTGCTGTTCTCGCAGTCTGGCCATGGTTGTAGATTCACATTCATCACTTGGTTCACGCAAGAGTCTTACTTCTCGTAGAGCATTCAGAATATCAGTCTGGTCCATGGCGCGTCCGCCCTCCACAGTAGCCTCACCTGCGAGCTTGTCAGCCCGCTCATTTCCTTGTACTCCCGCATGCCCTGGCACGAAGATGAAACTAATCTTTGCCAGCCGAGACCGCTCCAGAGGCAGCAACCATTCTCTTCGGATCGACCCCTCCTCTATCCTCTTGATCATGTTCATTGAGTCGCTAAGGAAACAAGCCCTAGTGAATGTCTGTGTCTCGAGCCATGTTATTGCTTTACTTACTGCCATGACTTCCATGGTCAGGCTACTTGTGGTTTCAGTGAAAGCACCAGAGTCCTCCTTCACAATTCTCCCTCCGGCCCGAGCTGTAAAGGCCCATGAGCTTCTCACATGTTGGACGACCGACCCATCTGTGTAGATGACCGCGTCACCGTCTAGCGAATTCTCGAAAATCAACGCTTGTACTTCAGCCTCAACAGCAGCCGGATTTTCTTGTCTGCATTTTCTATCTAGTTGGATGCATACTGAAAAGGATGTGCAGAAATCTGTTGGCACTTGTACCCACTCCTCACCAGGTTCTAAGTCCTCAAGTGAACACACCTGTTGAAGAATGTCTTCGGCTTGACCCATCCACGACCGTCCTCTTTTTAACCTGCTCTTTGCTAACTATTCTTTCCTCCCCCGTATGGGCCCCGGCAACACACTGGCGAACTTTTGTTTCGTAGTGACGCCGAAGATTGTACCCTTTCAAAACGGCAACACTTTCGCTTTCATATTTGTATATGTACCTTTGGTGAGCAGAAGCTTCACCAGTGACCCCTAGTCCTCTGCTTTTCTTGTATTTCAATAGGATTTTAATTGTTTCTAATTCAATGTCTTTTTCATTTTCAGATCCCGTGTACTTCACCCTTCATTATGGCTACTAAGAAAAGAAAAGTCTACGCCGAGTGACGCGTTTTTAATTAAGAATGGGGAGTAAAGTACTTCTTCGTAAAAACAAAGGACCAGAAAACCAGTTCTGTAATATGAAAGCGAAAGTGTTGCCGTTTTGAAAGGGTACAATCTTCGGCGGCACTACGAAACAAAACATCTATCAAAATATTCAAAGTTTTCTGGAAAGTTACACTCTGAGAAATATGAGTCCATGAAACGTGGTTTAGAAACACAAAGAGATTTCTTCACGAGAAAGTTTGCTGAAAATGAATCTGTCACTCGCACTAGTTACAAAATAGTGCATAAGGTGGCAGAACGAGAAAAACTGTCTACTGATGGCAACTTTATCAAGGAGTGTATGATGGAAGAAGCAAATGACTTGTGTCCTGAGAAAGTCAATTCGTTTCGAATTATCAGCCTTTCGGCAAGTTCAGTTGTGCGAAGAACAGAGGAACTTGGAGAGAATATAGTGCTACAGATACGCGAAAAAACTAGGAATTTTTTGTGGTATTCTCTGGCGCTGGGTGAGTCTACTGATTTCTCGAATACGTCACAACTTCTCGTATTCATTCGTGGTATCAATTTGGACTTTCATATAACAGAAGAGATGGCATCCGTTTGCAGCATGCATGGAACAACAACTGGGTAAGACATTTTCATGGAAGTGCAAAAAGTTTTGCAAGACTATAACCTTCAGTGGAATCAGCTTCGAGGTGTTACAGTTGATGGAGTGGAAAAAACATGGCTGGAGTGAGGAAAGGTCTGATGGGGTAGATCAGGACTCAGTTGGAAGATTTGAAAATTCCGGGCGCCCTGTTCATACACTGCATCATACATCAGCAAGCACTTTGTGGGAAATACTTAGATATTTCTTGTGTACTGAAACCATTCGTTTCTGTTGTGAACTTCATTCGGGGACATGCACTGAATCATCGTCAGTCCAGGCTTTTCTTGAAGAAATTGATTCTGAATTCTGTGATTTGCCTTATTACACATCAGTGAGGTGGCTCAGCTGCGGTAAAGTCCTGTTTCGTTGTGTCGCGTAATCTACAGCCGTATAAGAAAACCCTACGGGTAAGGATGTAGATAGAAAAGCTGACCCTTGGTTAGGTCAGTCCACTGTAGGAGAAGAAGACAAAAAGGCTCGTATTGGGTCTAGATAGTATGAATCCTGGTCCCAGATGAGTCTACCTTCCTATCAGTGGCACAGGGAATTGCAAGTAAAGTTGGACACTATACACCGATAGATGATAGCTGACTTAGTTAGCAGTGACACGCTACCCTGTGATGAAGAAAAGCCCCCAGTGCCCTCAAGTATAACATACAGGAGAGACACAACTAGTTCACTCAACTTCTATCCTTACACACTACACTACTATTAATTATTATGAGGTGAAAAAGGCAGTAGGTAAAGTTTTGTGTGATGGTCTACAAATCAGACCGCACAGTTTAATTATAAATGAAAGAAAAGAAAAAAAAAAATGTCTCCACTCGGAAGATAAAAGTAAAATGGATTAATGTTCTAGCTAATACAGCAAACAAAGTTTCATGTGCTCTGAAATCATAGAAGCACAGCAAAGCATTCGGTGGTGGGTTGAAGTCAGATTGATGGTTTGTGACTCAGCTCATATCCATTGCTCCCACGATAGTTGTCTGCAGCTTTCCTCTCCGGTCCATCAGTTCTCACTTGATGATGACAGCAAAGGGAACTGTATTACTTTGACTCAGGCAACAAATAGTTCTGGGTGAACTCGCTGAGGCTGGTTGATGATGAGGGTGCCGCTCGAGGGTGCACCACAACAACTCTGCAAATAAAGTCAAACAGGACATCGGGTAAGCTATGGTCTGGAATCACTCTTCCATCTTTATTCAACCATTTTGCTATAGCTATAATCTTCTCATAAGGCAAAGGCAGCTGTAATTATTAGGACATTCCTACTGTTATTCTGACTGGACATACCGACAAGGTAGAAAGGAAAGGATTGATTTACACTCGTACATGACAGTGCCTATCTCTATTCATGAGGAGAGTACAGTCTGATCCTGAATTATATATATATATATGAGTGAATGGATCCAATTCCCTTCAGCGAAAAGAAATATTCAAGACAAGTACTGATGATGTGATAGGAAAAGACATGGATCACAAACCTAACAATCACAACTGATGCTCCTAAGTGTGCAAGAGACACAAGGGTGTGTTATAAAGTAAGGAAATTGTTCCAGATACTACGGTGTCTGAATATGCTCTCCACTGATATTCATTCCGAGAGGCCTGAGAATAGTCTCCAATGAATACTGCCTAGGTTGGTGATAGTCATCCACGTATCCACCTATATATAAAGAAGAGTCTTCCTCTTGAGAAGGTATTAACTAGAGAGGAGATCTTATCCGTACTTAAGAACTGAGCTAATCTAGAAAAGAACAGTATGGGCGCCCAAGCGGCGTGGGCATGATAACTAGGTCATACCATGGCGTGGGGCTGGTTTTAGATATAGCGAGGCCATTTTGATGAAATACCTACTATTTGATTTAAACCCTTCCATTCAGTACTGTATATTCTAGTCTTAGCAGTAACAGTAATATTAACCTTATTTTAATATATTAACAAAGTATCTCAACCCGAGTATACTTTAAAACTAGCGTGGTTTTGTACTACATTGCAGTGTCTCCTTTGTCTGAATTTATCCAAGATTTAGACGCCGGATTTATACGAATATTGTAGAACGTGACGTGTTTCGTTCTATTAAGAACAAGTTTGTACAACTGAACTCAGTTGTAAATTGAATATTCTCTTAACTAATATATATTCTATGGGCAACCATGCCGTTTGTGGAATTGGCTGGCCATCATGTCGTAACCTCACATTCATTGCAAAACTGTTATGAACATCAAAAATATATATAGGAATAATAATCGGTTGATCTTACCTAGTTCCAGAATCAGATTCTCACTACGGATCGGGGCCCTTGTTCAATATAAAATTTTCTCTTTCTTATTACTTATTTAAGTAATTTACTATTTAAATAAACGTTGCTTTTTGAACACCACAAATGGGCCCCGACCGCTGTCTGCAAATGCTAGCAGAAGAGTGAGACCGGATATGGAACTAGGATACGCAAGTGGTCGTTTCCGGGCCAGTTGTCAGTTGGTTTGAAGTTGGCCAGGATAAGTCGGCCAAACTAAATTACTCTATAAACCGTAAATATAATGTGATCGTAACATTTATATAACATTTCTAATTATTCTTTATAATACACTGAATAATAAGCAAGAGGAGAGGGTGCAGCCAGGCTTTCGCCACAGATGTCCCCCATAGGGAAAAAAGTACGTGACACGGACTTTTACAATCTGGCTAAGCCCTCTCGTTTGCTAGCTTTCAAGCTAGTGTATGGGAACACTGAGTAGCGTAGCCACAACCTCGTCTTCTGTAGAGCAGTGTCTACTTAGGAAATCTGCTCCAACATTATATTTGCCAGGAATATATTCCACGGTGAAGGTATAAGGTTGCAGTAATAGTGACCACCTCATCAATCTTGTGTTTAATTGTTTGGATGAGGCGAAGAACATCAAAGGCTGGTGGTCGCTTTGTACAATAAACTTGGTTCCATATAGATACGGCTGGAACTTCTGTATAGCCCATACCAGAGCCAAACATTCTTTCTCAATGGTGGAGTAGTTCTTTTCCGCTGTATTTAACTTGCGGCTAGCGTAAGCTACTGGAAACAGCATCTCTCCATCATCTCGACCCTTTTGTAAAAGAGTTGCTCCAATTCCCACATTGCTCGCGTCCGTCCTTAAGGTGAATGGGCACGACAAGTCGGGTAATTGTAAAATAGGCTTCGCTGTTAGTCTGTCCTTCAGCGTAGTATAAGCCTCTTCACACGCTGGCGTCCACTTAACTTGCTCAGGTGCTCCTTTCCTAGTGGCATCTGTTAATGGCGCAGCTAAAACGTTGAAGTTTTTGATAAACTTCTGATAAAATCCACAGAGGGATACGAAGGATCTGACATCTTTCTTGGTCCTGGGCCTGGTAGCCTTGAGTAGTTTATCTACGTTCTTTTGTTCTGGGCGCATGTGTCCTTGAACCACTGTATGCCCCAAAAATTCCAGCTGCCGGAAAGCGAGCTGGCATTCTGCTGGTCTGGCGGTGAGCCCTGTCTCTGCCAGCCTCCTTAACAGTCTGTCGATGGACTGCAGGTGTTCCTCGTAAGTGTCCGAGGCGATGAGGATGTCATCCATAAAGTTACTGATACTCGGGTCCTTTAATGGATCTAATAATAATCTCATCATTCGGGTGAACACACCAGGAGCGTTGCTCAGCCCGAATGGGAGCACGTTGAATTCGTAATGGCCGTCAGCTGTGCTGAAAGCCAAATACGGTCGGACTTCTTTCTTTACTGGAATCTGGTAGTACCCCTTACTGAGGTCTATCTTGGAAAAATACTTCGCTTTACTCAGTTTTGCGAACAGTAATCCTTGGTCCGGTAAAGGTTCCGCTTGAAATTCTGTGACTCCGTTTAGCTGACGATAGTCGATGCACAATCGATGCTCGCCGCTGGGTTTTCTCAAAAGCACCACACTTGCACTATAGGGTGACTCCGAGGGCGAAATTATTCCTTCTTTTATTAGGTAATTTATTTCGGCTTGTAAAGCCTCCTGTTTTGCATAGGGAACAGGGTAATACTTTTGGCGGACTGGATCTGCGTTTGTTAATTTCATGTCAAACTCTACAAGATTAGTCCGACCTGGCCTATCCGTTAGCACCGGGGCGTGAGACATTAGAATTCGCTTTATCTTCTCCAACTCAGACGTCTCCAAGTCAGGGTTGATGACGACATCCTTCATGGTCTCCTGGGGTTTTAGCGGATACTCTACACCTGAGTCCTCTCCACCTTCTACCTCAGTTGCCACCGATAATGCCATCAGATGCACCGGTGGATCTGCTACCCTCTCAGCATACTTTCTAAGTAAGTTGATGTGGAATACTTTCTGTTTTCCTCGAATAGCAATCTTGTAGTTTGTATGGGATACTTTTTCTATGATGGGAAAAGGTCCCTGCCATCCAATTTCCAGCTTATTACTCCCTTGGGGTAAAAGTAATAAGACCTTGTCTCCTACCTCCAGAGAACGGTCCTTGGCTTTCTTATTATAGGATGAGGCATGTTTCTTTCTGGCACGACGCAGGTTGGAATTTGCCAATTTCCAGCCTGTCTCCAGTTTTTGCTTCAACTCCTCAACATACTGGGAAGCAGTGATGACAGTTTCATCAGCTCCCTCCTCAGTCCAAGTCCTCATTAAGGCCTCCAGTGGTCCTTTTATAGGTCGACCAAATAATAGTGTAGCAGGTGGAAGTCCTGTCGAGGCATGTGGTACTTCCCTGTATGCAAATAATGCCGCGGGCAGGTACTCATCCCAACATTCTGGCTTCTCCTGTGCTAGCTTACGTAGGATCGACATGAGGGTTCCATTGAAGCGTTCCACCGTCCCATTAGCTTGAGGGTGGTAGGGACTTGTATGGATATGGCGAGTCCGAAAGGTATTGAAGACTTCCTCCATTAACTTCCCCCGGAACTGCGAACCATTGTCTGTCAAAATCTGATTAGGAAAACCTAATCTGGTGAAGATAGTCACTAGGGCATCCGCTACTCGTTTGGAATCTATTCCAGGTAGAGCTATGGCTTCTGACCACATAGTGCATGTATCAACTAGAGTTAGAATAAATGCATTCTTCCTCTTGGAGCGTGGCAGAGGACCAACAATGTCCACGGCAACACGCTCAAACGGAATACTCAAAATTGGCATTTCGCCCAAAGTTACTGGGGCGGTCCAATGTTTAGGTGAGACCCGTTGGCATTCTGGACAGGACTTGACATACCTTTGAATATCGGCGGACATTCCTGGCCAAAAATAGTGGCATGTAATACGCTGAGTAGTGGCACCCACTCCCATATGTCCACTGAAAGATATGGTGTGACCCATATGTAATATCTGATTCCGGAATTTATATGGAACAACAAGTTGCCCGTGGTCGTGATCCTTGGTTCCCGCCCGCCGGTACAAAAGCTTCTCTTTCATATAAAAATCGCCCCTTTTAGGTGGATTCCGTGCTTTAGGTAGTTTACCAAAGCAGGGTTTCAGTGTTGGGTCTTCTGCCTGGGCAGCCCGAATTTCTCGAGGTAGTGGATTATTAAGACGAAGATCAGGCTCGCTCGACACTGCTGTCTGACTTCTGGTCTGCACTGCTGCAACAATTATAGGTGATTTTGGTTCGCCCAAGTAGACATACCGACATCCTAACATGAATGGGTACACTGGATCATCCATCACTGCTGCAGAAATCGTCCCAGTGACATATTTAGATTCCACATCTACCTTTGCAATCTGTACCTCTATTGTCTCAGAGCTCATGGTGGCCCCCTTTATTGTAACGGTCTGTTCTGTTAGCTGGCCGGGTTTGACTAGGCATTTTGCGATAACTGAATCATACTGGAGTCCCGTATCATATAGACATCGCACCTGACTCCCATTTACCATAATAGTCTCAACCACAGGAGGTCTAACATTGCTCCCAGATTTCTTGTTGGGGTGGTCTCCGGTTCCCGTAGCTAGGCACGCCGCATAGTGGGTTTGGGGTTTATTCTTGCAGAACCGTGTGTGATGGTCATGATTTTTGCAGTTCTTGCAATAAGGTTTGCCCCATCCGCTATGGTTTGTGGGTGGGTTTTGTGCTGATTGTTGAAACCCATGATGATGATGAGGACCCACATTTTTCCCAAATTGTCCTCTGCTGTCCTTACCAGAGTTATTTGAATTCTTAGAGAGTTGTGGTTTTTCAACATGAGAACTACTCCCAGCTTTTGTGGTATTTGCTTCGCCATGGGCCATTAGGTATCTTTCCGCCAGAGAGGTTATCTCCGCTAACAGAGTCCCCCCATTTTCTGCCACAAAAGTCTGCATCGGCTTTGGCATTGTCTCCCTCATCTGCTCTGCCAAAATCATCTCCTCTAGCCCTGCGTAGGTTGCCTCGTATTCACTCAGTCCCACCCACTTGGTGACATAAGTATGTAACCGTGAGGCAAACTGGGAATACGATTCTCCCTGCAACCGCTTGGCGTTTCGGAACTTCATTCGGTAGGCAGATGAAGTCAACTCATACCTCTTGAGAAGAGCACTTTTCAGAGAGTCGAAATCCCGTTCCTGTCCAGGAGGTAGTTTAGAGAATATATCATACGCTGCGCCGCGGAGTCCTTGTGAAATTTTTAAATTCCATTTGTCCTTGGGCAGGCTATATGCTTCGGCCATCAAAACAAATTTGTCAATCCAGTTGTCCATCTGCTCAGTCTTTTCATCAAATGGCAGCAGAGGAAAACTCATGGATCCCAGAGAACCATTCTGTGCTGGAGGAGTATCTATACTATAGACTGGAGAACTCGCACTACTGAATCTTGAAGCATCTGGGTGTTGTAATTCCAGTCTTCTTAATTCTATCTCCTGCTGTCTCGCCTGTTCGGCTAGTTTTAACTCCTTGTCCTTCTCCAGTTCAGCCTGTTTCATCTGTTTTTCGGATTCTATTTCCGCCATCCGGATTCTTTCTTCCCTTTGTTCTTGCCTCCATTCTCTTTCAGCCTCTCTGATATACTTCCTCAACTCATCACCCTCATATCCCATCAATGTCCCTTTCTCCGTCAACTCCTGGGTAGTGGGTTGCTTGTCAAATGACATGATAATTGAGCACCTAGATGAGATACCTGAAAAAACTTAAGCAATGCTCACCCCCTATCTATCAATCAACTTAATTAAATGCCCTAATATAGTATGTATAGCAATTAATTAGGACAAACAAACACACTTACCAATCTGTCACCAACCCACTTTGCTTTTGCTGTATATTTTCTTATTCGCGTATAAAAATTGAAATATTTACTCGCAGTCAACTAATACTAGAACCGTCTAGTCTTAGTGTGAGAATTACGTGGAAAGGAAATCTTACGTGGAAAGGAAATCCTACCAACCTACACAATCATCTAGTAGACCTATAGTGTTACAGGCAATTTATACAGTTGACAGTGAACTTATTGAAAAAAAATTATCTCGCAGAGGAGCAGCTCAATCTGTAGGATTGGGTTAAAATTAAATCCCGGACGAGCCCCCAATCTGTCGCGTAATCTACAGCCGTATAAGAAAACCCTACGGGTAAGGATGTAGATAGAAAAGCTGACCCTTGGTTAGGTCAGTCCACTGTAGGAGAAGAAGACAAAAAGGCTCGTATTGGGTCTAGATAGTATGAATCCTGGTCCCAGATGAGTCTACCTTCCTATCAGTGGCACAGGGAATTGCAAGTAAAGTTGGACACTATACACCGATAGATGATAGCTGACTTAGTTAGCAGTGACACGCTACCCTGTGATGAAGAAAAGCCCCCAGTGCCCTCAAGTATAACATACAGGAGAGACACAACTAGTTCACTCAACTTCTATCCTTACACACTACACTACTATTAATTATTATGAGGTGAAAAAGGCAGTAGGTAAAGTTTTGTGTGATGGTCTACAAATCAGACCGCACAGTTTAATTATAAATGAAAGAAAAGAAAAAAAAATGTCTCCACTCGGAAGATAAAAGTAAAATGGATTAATGTTCTAGCTAATACAGCAAACAAAGTTTCATGTGCTCTGAAATCATAGAAGCACAGCAAAGCATTCGGTGGTGGGTTGAAGTCAGATTGATGGTTTGTGACTCAGCTCATATCCATTGCTCCCACGATAGTTGTCTGCAGCTTTCCTCTCCGGTCCATCAGTTCTCACTTGATGATGACAGCAAAGGGAACTGTATTACTTTGACTCAGGCAACAAATAGTTCTGGGTGAACTCGCTGAGGCTGGTTGATGATGAGGGTGCCACTCGAGGGTGCACCACAACAACTCTGCAAATAAAGTCAAACAGGACATCGGGTAAGCTATGGTCTGGAATCACTCTTCCATCTTTATTCAACCATTTTGCTATAGCTATAATCTTCTCATAAGGCAAAGGCAGCTGTAATTATTAGGACATTCCTACTGTTATTCTGACTGGACATACCGACAAGGTAGAAAGGAAAGGATTGATTTACACTCGTACATGACAGTGCCTATCTCTATTCATGAGGAGAGTACAGTCTGATCCTGAATTATATATATATATATGAGTGAATGGATCCAATTCCCTTCAGCGAAAAGAAATATTCAAGACAAGTACTGATGATGTGATAGGAAAAGACATGGATCACAAACCTAACAATCACAACTGATGCTCCTAAGTGTGCAAGAGACACAAGGGTGTGTTATAAAGTAAGGAAATTGTTCCAGATACTACGGTGTCTGAATATGCTCTCCACTGATATTCATTCCGAGAGGCCTGAGAATAGTCTCCAATGAATACTGCCTAGGTTGGTGATAGTCATCCACGTATCCACCTATATATAAAGAAGAGTCTTCCTCTTGAGAAGGTATTAACTAGAGAGGAGATCTTATCCGTACTTAAGAACTGAGCTAATCTAGAAAAGAACAGTATGGGCGCCCAAGCGGCGTGGGCATGATAACTAGGTCATACCATGGCGTGGGGCTGGTTTTAGATATAGCGAGGCCATTTTGATGAAATACCTACTATTTGATTTAAACCCTTCCATTCAGTACTGTATATTCTAGTCTTAGCAGTAACAGTAATATTAACCTTATTTTAATATATTAACAAAGTATCTCAACCCGAGTATACTTTAAAACTAGCGTGGTTTTGTACTACATTGCAGTGTCTCCTTTGTCTGAATTTATCCAAGATTTAGACGCCGGATTTATACGAATATTGTAGAACGTGACGTGTTTCGTTCTATTAAGAACAAGTTTGTACAACTGAACTCAGTTGTAAATTGAATATTCTCTTAACTAATATATATTCTATGGGCAACCATGCCGTTTGTGGAATTGGCTGGCCATCATGTCGTAACCTCACATTCATTGCAAAACTGTTATGAACATCAAAAATATATATAGGAATAATAATCGGTTGATCTTACCTAGTTCCAGAATCAGATTCTCACTACGGATCGGGGCCCTTGTTCAATATAAAATTTTCTCTTTCTTATTACTTATTTAAGTAATTTACTATTTAAATAAACGTTGCTTTTTGAACACCACAAATGGGCCCCGACCGCTGTCTGCAAATGCTAGCAGAAGAGTGAGACCGGATATGGAACTAGGATACGCAAGTGGTCGTTTCCGGGCCAGTTGTCAGTTGGTTTGAAGTTGGCCAGGATAAGTCGGCCAAACTAAATTACTCTATAAACCGTAAATATAATGTGATCGTAACATTTATATAACATTTCTAATTATTCTTTATAATACACTGAATAATAAGCAAGAGGAGAGGGTGCAGCCAGGCTTTCGCCACAGATGTCCCCCATAGGGAAAAAAGTACGTGACACGGACTTTTACAATCTGGCTAAGCCCTCTCGTTTGCTAGCTTTCAAGCTAGTGTATGGGAACACTGAGTAGCGTAGCCACAACCTCGTCTTCTGTAGAGCAGTGTCTACTTAGGAAATCTGCTCCAACATTATATTTGCCAGGAATATATTCCACGGTGAAGGTATAAGGTTGCAGTAATAGTGACCACCTCATCAATCTTGTGTTTAATTGTTTGGATGAGGCGAAGAACATCAAAGGCTGGTGGTCGCTTTGTACAATAAACTTGGTTCCATATAGATACGGCTGGAACTTCTGTATAGCCCATACCAGAGCCAAACATTCTTTCTCAATGGTGGAGTAGTTCTTTTCCGCTGTATTTAACTTGCGGCTAGCGTAAGCTACTGGAAACAGCATCTCTCCATCATCTCGACCCTTTTGTAAAAGAGTTGCTCCAATTCCCACATTGCTCGCGTCCGTCCTTAAGGTGAATGGGCACGACAAGTCGGGTAATTGTAAAATAGGCTTCGCTGTTAGTCTGTCCTTCAGCGTAGTATAAGCCTCTTCACACGCTGGCGTCCACTTAACTTGCTCAGGTGCTCCTTTCCTAGTGGCATCTGTTAATGGCGCAGCTAAAACGTTGAAGTTTTTGATAAACTTCTGATAAAATCCACAGAGGGATACGAAGGATCTGACATCTTTCTTGGTCCTGGGCCTGGTAGCCTTGAGTAGTTTATCTACGTTCTTTTGTTCTGGGCGCATGTGTCCTTGAACCACTGTATGCCCCAAAAATTCCAGCTGCCGGAAAGCGAGCTGGCATTCTGCTGGTCTGGCGGTGAGCCCTGTCTCTGCCAGCCTCCTTAACAGTCTGTCGATGGACTGCAGGTGTTCCTCGTAAGTGTCCGAGGCGATGAGGATGTCATCCATAAAGTTACTGATACTCGGGTCCTTTAATGGATCTAATAATAATCTCATCATTCGGGTGAACACACCAGGAGCGTTGCTCAGCCCGAATGGGAGCACGTTGAATTCGTAATGGCCGTCAGCTGTGCTGAAAGCCAAATACGGTCGGACTTCTTTCTTTACTGGAATCTGGTAGTACCCCTTACTGAGGTCTATCTTGGAAAAATACTTCGCTTTACTCAGTTTTGCGAACAGTAATCCTTGGTCCGGTAAAGGTTCCGCTTGAAATTCTGTGACTCCGTTTAGCTGACGATAGTCGATGCACAATCGATGCTCGCCGCTGGGTTTTCTCAAAAGCACCACACTTGCACTATAGGGTGACTCCGAGGGCGAAATTATTCCTTCTTTTATTAGGTAATTTATTTCGGCTTGTAAAGCCTCCTGTTTTGCATAGGGAACAGGGTAATACTTTTGGCGGACTGGATCTGCGTTTGTTAATTTCATGTCAAACTCTACAAGATTAGTCCGACCTGGCCTATCCGTTAGCACCGGGGCGTGAGACATTAGAATTCGCTTTATCTTCTCCAACTCAGACGTCTCCAAGTCAGGGTTGATGACGACATCCTTCATGGTCTCCTGGGGTTTTAGCGGATACTCTACACCTGAGTCCTCTCCACCTTCTACCTCAGTTGCCACCGATAATGCCATCAGATGCACCGGTGGATCTGCTACCCTCTCAGCATACTTTCTAAGTAAGTTGATGTGGAATACTTTCTGTTTTCCTCGAATAGCAATCTTGTAGTTTGTATGGGATACTTTTTCTATGATGGGAAAAGGTCCCTGCCATCCAATTTCCAGCTTATTACTCCCTTGGGGTAAAAGTAATAAGACCTTGTCTCCTACCTCCAGAGAACGGTCCTTGGCTTTCTTATTATAGGATGAGGCATGTTTCTTTCTGGCACGACGCAGGTTGGAATTTGCCAATTTCCAGCCTGTCTCCAGTTTTTGCTTCAACTCCTCAACATACTGGGAAGCAGTGATGACAGTTTCATCAGCTCCCTCCTCAGTCCAAGTCCTCATTAAGGCCTCCAGTGGTCCTTTTATAGGTCGACCAAATAATAGTGTAGCAGGTGGAAGTCCTGTCGAGGCATGTGGTACTTCCCTGTATGCAAATAATGCCGCGGGCAGGTACTCATCCCAACATTCTGGCTTCTCCTGTGCTAGCTTACGTAGGATCGACATGAGGGTTCCATTGAAGCGTTCCACCGTCCCATTAGCTTGAGGGTGGTAGGGACTTGTATGGATATGGCGAGTCCGAAAGGTATTGAAGACTTCCTCCATTAACTTCCCCCGGAACTGCGAACCATTGTCTGTCAAAATCTGATTAGGAAAACCTAATCTGGTGAAGATAGTCACTAGGGCATCCGCTACTCGTTTGGAATCTATTCCAGGTAGAGCTATGGCTTCTGACCACATAGTGCATGTATCAACTAGAGTTAGAATAAATGCATTCTTCCTCTTGGAGCGTGGCAGAGGACCAACAATGTCCACGGCAACACGCTCAAACGGAATACTCAAAATTGGCATTTCGCCCAAAGTTACTGGGGCGGTCCAATGTTTAGGTGAGACCCGTTGGCATTCTGGACAGGACTTGACATACCTTTGAATATCGGCGGACATTCCTGGCCAAAAATAGTGGCATGTAATACGCTGAGTAGTGGCACCCACTCCCATATGTCCACTGAAAGATATGGTGTGACCCATATGTAATATCTGATTCCGGAATTTATATGGAACAACAAGTTGCCCGTGGTCGTGATCCTTGGTTCCCGCCCGCCGGTACAAAAGCTTCTCTTTCATATAAAAATCGCCCCTTTTAGGTGGATTCCGTGCTTTAGGTAGTTTACCAAAGCAGGGTTTCAGTGTTGGGTCTTCTGCCTGGGCAGCCCGAATTTCTCGAGGTAGTGGATTATTAAGACGAAGATCAGGCTCGCTCGACACTGCTGTCTGACTTCTGGTCTGCACTGCTGCAACAATTATAGGTGATTTTGGTTCGCCCAAGTAGACATACCGACATCCTAACATGAATGGGTACACTGGATCCTCCATCACTGCTGCAGAAATCGTCCCAGTGACATATTTAGATTCCACATCTACCTTTGCAATCTGTACCTCTATTGTCTCAGAGCTCATGGTGGCCCCCTTTATTGTAACGGTCTGTTCTGTTAGCTGGCCGGGTTTGACTAGGCATTTTGCGATAACTGAATCATACTGGAGTCCCGTATCATATAGACATCGCACCTGACTCCCATTTACCATAATAGTCTCAACCACAGGAGGTCTAACATTGCTCCCAGATTTCTTGTTGGGGTGGTCTCCGGTTCCCGTAGCTAGGCACGCCGCATAGTGGGTTTGGGGTTTATTCTTGCAGAACCGTGTGTGATGGTCATGATTTTTGCAGTTCTTGCAATAAGGTTTGCCCCATCCGCTATGGTTTGTGGGTGGGTTTTGTGCTGATTGTTGAAACCCATGATGATGATGAGGACCCACATTTTTCCCAAATTGTCCTCTGCTGTCCTTACCAGAGTTATTTGAATTCTTAGAGAGTTGTGGTTTTTCAACATGAGAACTACTCCCAGCTTTTGTGGTATTTGCTTCGCCATGGGCCATTAGGTATCTTTCCGCCAGAGAGGTTATCTCCGCTAACAGAGTCCCCCCATTTTCTGCCACAAAAGTCTGCATCGGCTTTGGCATTGTCTCCCTCATCTGCTCTGCCAAAATCATCTCCTCTAGCCCTGCGTAGGTTGCCTCGTATTCACTCAGTCCCACCCACTTGGTGACATAAGTATGTAACCGTGAGGCAAACTGGGAATACGATTCTCCCTGCAACTTAATTAAATGCCCTAATATAGTATGTATAGCAATTAATTAGGACAAACAAACACACTTACCAATCTGTCACCAACCCACTTTGCTTTTGCTGTATATTTTCTTATTCGCGTATAAAAATTGAAATATTTACTCGCAGTCAACTAATACTAGAACCGTCTAGTCTTAGTGTGAGAATTACGTGGAAAGGAAATCTTACGTGGAAAGGAAATCCTACCAACCTACACAATCATCTAGTAGACCTATAGTGTTACAGGCAATTTATACAGTTGACAGTGAACTTATTGAAAAAAAATTATCTCGCAGAGGAGCAGCTCAATCTGTAGGATTGGGTTAAAATTAAATCCCGGACGAGCCCCCAATCTGTCGCGTAATCTACAGCCGTATAAGAAAACCCTACGGGTAAGGATGTAGATAGAAAAGCTGACCCTTGGTTAGGTCAGTCCACTGTAGGAGAAGAAGACAAAAAGGCTCGTATTGGGTCTAGATAGTATGAATCCTGGTCCCAGATGAGTCTACCTTCCTATCAGTGGCACAGGGAATTGCAAGTAAAGTTGGACACTATACACCGATAGATGATAGCTGACTTAGTTAGCAGTGACACGCTACCCTGTGATGAAGAAAAGCCCCCAGTGCCCTCAAGTATAACATACAGGAGAGACACAACTAGTTCACTCAACTTCTATCCTTACACACTACACTACTATTAATTATTATGAGGTGAAAAAGGCAGTAGGTAAAGTTTTGTGTGATGGTCTACAAATCAGACCGCACAGTTTAATTATAAATGAAAGAAAAGAAAAAAAAATGTCTCCACTCGGAAGATAAAAGTAAAATGGATTAATGTTCTAGCTAATACAGCAAACAAAGTTTCATGTGCTCTGAAATCATAGAAGCACAGCAAAGCATTCGGTGGTGGGTTGAAGTCAGATTGATGGTTTGTGACTCAGCTCATATCCATTGCTCCCACGATAGTTGTCTGCAGCTTTCCTCTCCGGTCCATCAGTTCTCACTTGATGATGACAGCAAAGGGAACTGTATTACTTTGACTCAGGCAACAAATAGTTCTGGGTGAACTCGCTGAGGCTGGTTGATGATGAGGGTGCCACTCGAGGGTGCACCACAACAACTCTGCAAATAAAGTCAAACAGGACATCGGGTAAGCTATGGTCTGGAATCACTCTTCCATCTTTATTCAACCATTTTGCTATAGCTATAATCTTCTCATAAGGCAAAGGCAGCTGTAATTATTAGGACATTCCTACTGTTATTCTGACTGGACATACCGACAAGGTAGAAAGGAAAGGATTGATTTACACTCGTACATGACAGTGCCTATCTCTATTCATGAGGAGAGTACAGTCTGATCCTGAATTATATATATATATATGAGTGAATGGATCCAATTCCCTTCAGCGAAAAGAAATATTCAAGACAAGTACTGATGATGTGATAGGAAAAGACATGGATCACAAACCTAACAATCACAACTGATGCTCCTAAGTGTGCAAGAGACACAAGGGTGTGTTATAAAGTAAGGAAATTGTTCCAGATACTACGGTGTCTGAATATGCTCTCCACTGATATTCATTCCGAGAGGCCTGAGAATAGTCTCCAATGAATACTGCCTAGGTTGGTGATAGTCATCCACGTATCCACCTATATATAAAGAAGAGTCTTCCTCTTGAGAAGGTATTAACTAGAGAGGAGATCTTATCCGTACTTAAGAACTGAGCTAATCTAGAAAAGAACAGTATGGGCGCCCAAGCGGCGTGGGCATGATAACTAGGTCATACCATGGCGTGGGGCTGGTTTTAGATATAGCGAGGCCATTTTGATGAAATACCTACTATTTGATTTAAACCCTTCCATTCAGTACTGTATATTCTAGTCTTAGCAGTAACAGTAATATTAACCTTATTTTAATATATTAACAAAGTATCTCAACCCGAGTATACTTTAAAACTAGCGTGGTTTTGTACTACATTGCAGTGTCTCCTTTGTCTGAATTTATCCAAGATTTAGACGCCGGATTTATACGAATATTGTAGAACGTGACGTGTTTCGTTCTATTAAGAACAAGTTTGTACAACTGAACTCAGTTGTAAATTGAATATTCTCTTAACTAATATATATTCTATGGGCAACCATGCCGTTTGTGGAATTGGCTGGCCATCATGTCGTAACCTCACATTCATTGCAAAACTGTTATGAACATCAAAAATATATATAGGAATAATAATCGGTTGATCTTACCTAGTTCCAGAATCAGATTCTCACTACGGATCGGGGCCCTTGTTCAATATAAAATTTTCTCTTTCTTATTACTTATTTAAGTAATTTACTATTTAAATAAACGTTGCTTTTTGAACACCACAAATGGGCCCCGACCGCTGTCTGCAAATGCTAGCAGAAGAGTGAGACCGGATATGGAACTAGGATACGCAAGTGGTCGTTTCCGGGCCAGTTGTCAGTTGGTTTGAAGTTGGCCAGGATAAGTCGGCCAAACTAAATTACTCTATAAACCGTAAATATAATGTGATCGTAACATTTATATAACATTTCTAATTATTCTTTATAATACACTGAATAATAAGCAAGAGGAGAGGGTGCAGCCAGGCTTTCGCCACACGTTGTTACAAGCTCCAAAACGAAACAGGTGTTTTCCTCACTGAAAAAGGTAGAGCTGATCTACAGCTGTCAGATACTACCTGTCAAAGTTGTCATTTTTAGTCTACATCACATCCCACATGAATGAACTGAATTTGAAATTCAGGGAAAGGATAGCATTGTCTGTGATCTCTAGAGAACCATCAAAGGATTTCGGAGAAAGCTGTCATTGTTTGAAGCACAACTGGAAGGAGAAAACTTTTCTCATTTTCACAGTATCAAAGAGCTTTGCGCTACAACCACCAAAGATGTCAACCTCGATTTTCCACACACACACACACACACACACACACACACACACACACACACACACACACACACACACACACACACACACGTACGCACGCACACATACACATACTATTCGTGACTTAAAAAGCATTTTTGGAGAGATTTTTAGATCTTGACAGAAATGAGTGACGTTCTTCTGTTCCAGAATCTGTTCGATTGCAACCTTGATGATGTGCCAGTTGAAATATAGTTGGAACTGTCTGATTTGCAAGCAATTCACTAGTTGAAAGAGAAGCACAGAGAAGGAAAACGTGTTGATTTTTACCGCTGCTTAACTGATGTTGACTTTCCGAAACTGAAGAAATTTGCCGCTGGTATGGCACCAGTGTGTGGAACAATTTATGTCCGTGGGCAAACATTTTCAAAAATAAAGTATGTGGAGTCAACACGTCGAACGAGATTGACTGATGAACATTTGAAAGCAATTCTCTTGAATGGATGCAGCAATTCCATTGATGATATCTTAAAAGCCAAATATCAGATTCACAGATCTCACTAACCTTTTTTGCTGCTTAGTTTGTGAGATTTGGATATGTGCGCGCTAGGTCTGATGTAACTATCTTTTTGTTAACGTCGCCTTCTTTGATAACTTTTTTAAAAGTAAATATTATAAACATGTTGGTTGTCTTTTTTTTTTTGTGTGTGTGCATTGCACGCCACTCACCCATGATTAACTTAGTTTTTCGTCTTTTTTTTTTTTTTTACCAGTGCTTTCGTTCTGGCTTGCACGTATTGTTAAAGTTAGTTGCATATCCTTTACAGGACATTTGCAGTCAACACCATCATTTTTGGCTGTTGTTGATGTCTTGGCAAATTTACGTTCAGTAGTTTGCCATTGCTTTCTGCACGACCGGCACCCATACCATTATGTAAAAAAAAAAAACAAGCGCAAAGTGGTTTGCTGCCAAATTGCCCAGCTGTGTTTCGAACGCGGGTATACGGGATTACGAACCGCACCCATAAGACCTTTGCCACGGAGACCGGTACAAGTATTGTACAGAATGAGTATCCGGCCCGCGCTCGTCATTTTGTCAGTTATCCGGCCCGCCGTGAAAAAAGTTTGGTGACCCCTGGCCTATGGCAACAGCTTCAACAATTTTTAGCATGTTGTTATTGTTTTTGGTCGAAAAAGGATTAATCTTTTCACTTCATATCATATTAAATTCAGTAGTTGGTGTCTGATTAGTTACAGGGATATATGCCAGGAAATACATTGCGCAATCTGTTGGATTTTCTTTGTTTCAATTTACAATGGAAGAACATTTATTTTGAATGTTCATTGATCATATGTTTAATCATTTCTTCAACTGTGAGCTGCGAAATTCACGTGGAATGCTTTTACATCTATCCTGTACAGTGACCTGCATGTTCGGAACAATGGCTACCGGCTGTTGCTAAATTGACTGATTTGCCTTTTCGGTTCACGAGTGCATTTTTCAGGAGACTCCCGGGAGTCGGCGCTGAAGCTGCGGAGTTCGTGCTTTATGTAACGCTTTCGGCAGGTCACCCTGCGATAAAATACCGAGCCATGTGAGAAAACCCGGGTCGATGAGGTCTTTCTGGTGACTGCCGAGTCCATCGTCGATGAACTGTGGTGTGCGTGGATGAATTTTGTGTTGACATTCTGGCAGCGGCATTATGCACAGTGTACCTGTGCGGGCTGTTGGATTCCCGAGACTCCCGTCTATTCCACTTTTCACATTGGACAGTGGGGAGCATGTTGTGTGATTTTCACTGGCACAGGAATGGAGCATAATGGGGACGACCCGTTGCCGTGAAGTTGGAACCTCGACTAACTAACTTCATAGATTATACTAAGGCATTTGATAAAGTAAAACATGATGAACTGATTAAAATGTTGGAAGATAACATTGATGGGAAAGATTTTAGAGTAAAGAAAATTTACTGGAACCAAGTAGCAGCAATTAAAATGGGAAATAAAGAGGGTAGTTACGAACAGATAAAGCTAGGAGTATGACAGGGGTGAGTCTTGTCACCAGATCTCTTCTCCCTATATAACGAAGTATTAATGAGAGAGATCAGAGAGATGCCAGGAATACTAGTTGAGGGTTATAATATAAATAACTAGCTGACCCGGCCCGGCGTCGCCCAACACCTGGCGGGGATCTATCTATCTATCTATCTATCTATCTATCTATCTATCTATCTATCTATCTATCTATCTATCTATCTATCTATCTATCTATCTATCTATCTATCTATATGTCTGTCTGTCTGTCTGCCGGTCTGTCTGTCTGTCTGTCTGCTTGTCTGTCTCTCTGTCTGTCTGTCTGTCTGTCTGTCTGTCTGTCTGACCCGGCCCGGCTTCACCCAGTCCCTGGTGGGGAGCATCTCATTTAATTCATATAAGTAGTCATATAAGTTCCCGTTCCCGACTATCTGTCTGTCTGCCGGTCTGTCTGTCTGTCTGTCTGTCTGCTTGTCTGTCTCTCTGTCTGTCTGTCAGATAGAAGGTCAGTACACAATTCGCATGAAATAGTTAGTTTGAAATCAAATCTTTTTTCGATCAGGGGCCCAAACTAAATTAGTTATGCCACCCAAACGAAAAGCGATTGGTGGATCTACACCTCAAGCACGAAAGAAAAAGGCGTTACGAGCTTCAGAAACAGACGAGCAGCGGGAATCAAGACTGGAAACCAATCGAGTACGCAATGCTCAATCACGTTCATCTGAAACAGACGAGCAACGGGAAGCAAGACTGGAAACCGATCGAGTACGGGCTGCTCAAGCACGTTCATCTGAAACAGGCGAACAACGGGAAGCAAGACTGGAAACCGATCGAGTACTCGCTGCTCAAGCACGTTCATCTGAAACAGGCGAGCAACGGGAAGCAAGACTGGAAACAAATAGAGTACGCAATGCTCGATCCAGACAATCACTGGGCGCTGATTTAAATCTTAGTGCATTTCGTTACGATGCTCATTATGATTACAGTCTTCATCCAAGTGTGGTTATTGGAAAAATTGATAAATTATGCCTGTATTGCAGTGCCCTCAAATTTAAGAATGAAACACCAGGAATTTCCTGCATGGGTGGAAAAGTGAAATTGTCAGAATTACATTCACCATCCGAACCATTGTCAACGTTGGTATCAGGTGTCACGAGCCAATCGCAACATTTCTTGGCAAACATACGCAAGAACAATTCATGTTTCCAAATGACATCGTTTGGTGCAACAAATATCGTGCGCGAGAATTACATGCCGACATTCAAGGTTCAGGGGCAAATTTATCATCGCGCAGAATCACTACTACCACTGCCGAACGCAGATCCCAAATATCTTCAAATTTATTTCATGGGAAACACTGGTGATCGAATTGATCAACGATGTCGATTCAATACAGGCACTAAACGAGAAATTGTCGCTGCATTACAACATTTATTCGATCAGCATAATGAATTAATTAGATTGTTCAGAACTGCCCTTGAACAAATGCCATCTAATGACTACAGAGTTGTAGTTAGAGCAGACAAAACACCTGTCGGCCAACACGAAAGACGGTACAATGCACCAACAATTGATGAGGTGGCGATCGTTATAGTTGGCGAAGAATCTAACTCACGTGATATAATTCTTCATCGTAGAAATGTTGATGTTCAGTGAGTCTCAGAAACTCATCGCTCATACGACGCATTGCAATATCCGATTATATTTTGGCAAGGGGAAGATGGAGATTATATAAATATCAAATTGAGAAATCCACAAACAGATGAGGAAACGAATAAGAAAGTCAGTGCCGTGAATTACTATTCATATCGATTGATGATTCGTGAAAACGCTGAAACTCATATCTTGAAATGTCGACAATTGTTCCTTCAATACATTGTCGACATGTATGCGAAAATCGAAAGCGAACGACTCCTCTACATTCGCTTAAATCAAACCAAGTTGCGTTCCGAAGATTACATTCATTTACGTGATGCAATTTTTAATGATAACAATGTTAATCCAAATGAATTGGGAAAAAAGATCATACTCCCGGCCACATTTACAGGGAGTCCACGGCACATGCATGAATACGCACAAGATGCAATGACATATGTTCGCGCATATGGCCGCCCAGATTTGTTTATTACCTTCACATGCAATCCTACATGGGATGAAATAAAAGAACTTTTGTTAACTGGAACAATCATCACCAGATCGCCCTGATATTTCCGCACGTGTGTTCAAACAAAAATTGAAATCTTTAATGGATTTCATTGTCAAGCATCAAGTTTTTGGAGAGACACGCTATTGGATGTATTCCATCGAATGGAAAAAAAAGAGGATTGCCACATGCACACATTTTGATTTGGTTGATGGAAAAAATCAAACCAGATCAAATTGATCAAGTCATCTCAGCAGAAATACCAGATGTCGACATTGATCCAGAGTTACTTGAAGTCGTCACCAGAAACATGATTCATGGTCCATGTGGCTTCCTCAATAACAATTCACCTTGCATGTCTGATGGAAAATGCACAAAACGGTACCCAAGACATTTACATGCAGAGACAATCACTGGCAATGACGGATATCCACTCTATCGTCGACGCTCAACTGAAGATGGCGGCAAATCTATCACTTCAAAAGTACGAAACAATGATGTTCAAGTCGATAATCGTTGGGTTGTACCGTATTCACCGTTACTCTCGAAAACATACAAAGCACACATCAATGTCGAGCATTGCAATTCGGTTAAATCGATCAAGTACATTTGCAAATATGTCAACAAAGGAAACGATATGGCAGTTTTTGGAGTGGTAAATGCATCTGCATCTATCGATGAAATAGACCAATATCAAGTGGGATGCATCCTGTTGTCCAACATCAGTGTGATGTCATACAGGACCTGCGGTTTGCGTGAGTATCCGTTGTCCCATGTCTGGCTTATTGGTGTGCAGACTGGTGGTTCCTCGCCATACAGGCAGACACTCTCCGACTTCGGAGGAATTGGAGGTGATAAAACACTGCATGAATTCTGGAAACTGTACAGACAAATGCAGAGAAAAGATCGGCCTATGACAGTGGGAACAATTTATAAAGAGGATGGGGTACGTGTGACAACAGACAAGGAGAAAGGGGAGGCGTTTCTCCAGAGATTTTTAGAGCAGACCAATCATAGTGATGCGGATACCAGGGATGCAGTTAGAGTGGAATTATCTGGCACAATAGAGAATATACCTTACGAAGACAAAACACTGTTTGAAGATGTTAAACATATTTTGCAAAAGGCAAAAGACACGGCACCAGGGCCTGATGGTGTCATGTATGGCCACATGAAGGCTTTGAGCGATGTGGACCTGAAGGAGATGGCCGGCTGCTTTAATCAGAGCATTAGGACAGCGTCAGTACCACAGGATTGACTGCATAGCTATCTCATCCCTCTCCCAAAACCATACAAGGATCATTCAAAGCTTGGCGGCTTTAGGATCAAAACGGCCGCCTTTTCCGGGTGGATGACAGCACTCATTTCTGTGCACCAATCAATCACTTTATCTACTGTCGCCTGTAACTCTGGGCTGTTTGCTCCCTATCTCTCCCCTGCCTATATGCAAAAATATCATTTGCAAATGTTAGTATTCTTTTAACCCCTGGTGCTTCTAGGTATGCAATCTTGCTCGTATACACATTAAAGAGCACCGGTGAGATTGCTGATCCCTGTGGCAGTCCCGGGGTTAACATATGTGGCTCTGAGGTCCATGCGACCAGACGGAGAGCAACCCGACGAGAGTGCAGGACGGCTGCTATCCAGTTCACCAACCAGGGATTGACCCCCATCTCCCTCAGTGCGGTCATCAAGATATCATATCGAACTCTATTGTACGCATCCTCGAGATCAAGCGCTACCGCCATCGTTTCCTGTCTACTCTGGAACCCCTCATAAACATCAAAGGCAAAAGTGGCTGCATTTGACCAGGTATCTTTTCCTGGCCTGTAGCTCCCCAGGCCTCTTGGAAGAAGCTTCCCGATTTCCAAAAACTCTTGCAGCTTGGCAGCGACTATCTTCTCTAAAACCTTCCCAAATGTATTTTGAAGGGTGATGATCCTAAAGCCGCTAAGCTTTGACTGATCCTTGAATGGTTTTGGAAGAGGGATAAGATAGCTGTGCACCCAATCCTGCGGTACTGATGCTGTCCTAATGCTCTGGTTAAAGCATTCGGTCATCTCCTCCAGGTCTGCATCACTCAAACCCTTCATGTGGCCATACCTGACCCCATCGGGCCCTGGTGCCGTGTCTTTTGCCTTTTTCAAAATGTGTTTAACATCTTCCACCCGTATGATGTCTTCATACTGCATATTCTTCGTGGTGCCAGATAGCTCCTCTCTAACTGCATCCCTGGTGTCCGCATCATTATGATTGGTCTGCTCTAAAAATCTCTGGAGAAACGCCTCCCCTTTCTCTTTGTCTGTTGTCACGCGCACGCCGTCATCTCTATAGATTGTTCCCACTGTAATCGGCCGATCTTTTCTCTGCATTTGCCTGTGCAGTTTCCAGAATTTTCGCAGTGTTTTATCCCCTCCAATCTCCTTCATGAAACATTCCCATTTTGCCTTTTTGGCCTCTGCAGCACAGCGCTTGAAAACCTCCACCTTGTCTTTCTTGATATTTTCCGCTGTGTCTACTCCCTCTCGTGAGCTTCGGGGTGTCTGTCGCACTTTCCTTAGCTGCTTCACTGCAGCTCTCTTTGCTTTCCAAGCATGGTCTACTTCTGGGGTCCACCATGGGGGCTGCAAAAAGGGGGTTTTAACAGTCCTGTTGCATGCCCCTTGTCTGAGGCGTCCAAGAAGGCAATCAGTCCACTCATACCGGAAGGTCTTGCGCGCTCTCCCAGCTTTAACTTTCCTGGGTTTAGAGATCAGGACTGAGCATGGCATGTGATCACTCCCATGGTCATTCAAAACATTCCACTTCACATCAAGGACTGATGACTGGGAGACAAATGCCAAGTCAGTAGCTGTGTCTGCATCGCCAGGCCTCTTTGCCATTCTTGTCGGCCTACCATCATTTATGCAGACCACATCGGAGTCCACCATGGCATCTGCAAGGGCAATTCCCTGTCGGTTTTCTCCACTACTGTCCCAATCTCTATTTCTTGCATTGAAGTCTCCACATATGAGTAGCCTATCACCTGGTAATTCCTCTAGTTCCTTAAGCCAGTCCCAGTGTTCCTTTCTGACAAAACAGTCCACTGAGGCATATACATTTATGATGTTCCAACTTAAGCCATCAATCTCCATTTGTATACCCTGGACCTCTCTTGCACTGTGATTCCACTGGCTCAAGTCAAGTACCACATGATTCACTCCTTCCTTCACCAGCAGACCTTGTCCGTGTCTCTTCTGCCCAGTAGGGTTTATATAACTGGCGTACCCAGGGCAATGGTATTTGTCTGTATTTAGCTCCTGGGGCATGAGGACGTCAAAATCATATATATATATATATATATATATATATATATATATATATATATATATATACACACACACACACACACACAGCCGCAGTCAACCTGAGCTGGCTGACCTCACCATTGTACACCTTCAGATGTCAACCTGAATATATATACAGGCAGCCGCAGTCAACCTAAGCTTGCTGATGTCACCATAGTTTGTCCTCAAATGGAGCGGGTGTAGGCCAGAATGAATTTCTCTTTTCTGTCGAAAGAAAATCCCTTTGTGTTGATTTTGATGTTATGAGGCGTCTGCCATTCAGAAAGCAAAGTCATTCAGAAAGCAAAGTCAAACTATTGAACGTATAATTTTCTAGTCAGTCACAAACGACCAATAAATGTCGGGTTTGATTACAACGCCATGCAAAGGATATGCAAGCAGCTGTTTAGTTTGATACCCGTGTCTTTGGCCAACGGATTACGGACACAGTTTGTAATCCTGCATTTCATGTTCAATACACAGCTGCGGGCGATTTGGTAGCAGACAGCATTGCATTGGTTTTGTTTCCTCTTAATATGCCACTTCAAGCTGGTTCCCTTGACACGCCATCTCAGATTGTTTTCTCTTAATATGCCACTGCGTGAGGCGCTGGACGCAGTTAAGGGTCAGCGACTGATAAGAGGGAAATCATGGATGGCTCAGGCGGAGGACACGATCAGACAGGTGTGCCCCTTGGAGAACATTAGGCGTGGAGAGGAGTGGGTCAGAGTGCCAGCGGAGCAGTCAGACTTGTGCAGAGTTATAATCACATTAAGCCGGGAGTGCAGGGAGTGGCCAGCAGGGGCCACGGAAGTGGAAATCTAGCAACTAATTCAGGACAATGCTCACTCGGGTGATTGATTGATTGATTGATTTAGGAACCGACATTCCCATAAGCGCTCCGTCTCCATCCTCAGCAGCCAGCGAAGAGTTCCAACACTAATAGTTCCAGTAGCAATCTGATTATATGTCCGTCTCGCCTTTCCTCTGAGCGTCGATCGTCAGCCAGATCCCCTCGTCACACCTCGCTGCCTCATTCTTACCAGACTATGGTGATACATTTGCTCCTCCGAGGTGTACACGTGCTCCCACAAGGCCGCAACCACTCGGGTGATGTGATTATCTACACAGGTGGTTCGGTGTCAAGAGGTGAGAGAAGTGGCTGGGGGATCATAGCCAAAGCTAATGGTCGACGTTTGGGGCAGGAGAGCCTGGCATATGATACCACGTGGTTGCGGCCTTGTGGGGGCACATGCACACCTCGGAAGAGCAAATGGATTACTATGTGCCACATAGCAAGTGCACGCCATACAGAGAATGGAAGTAAATCCCAAAGTAAACAGTGCACGAAAACTATAGGATGAGAAGATACGTCACACCAAA
The DNA here is from genome assembly GCA_963921405.1 of Cepaea hortensis. Taxonomy (NCBI): domain Eukaryota; kingdom Metazoa; phylum Mollusca; class Gastropoda; order Stylommatophora; family Helicidae; genus Cepaea; species Cepaea hortensis. The sequence goes on from OY992876.1 coordinate 19,661,866, forward strand.
GCTAACGTGGAAACGCTAGCGTGACAACGAAAGCATATGCTGTGGAGCCATCTAAGTGAGCGGTTGTGTATTTCGATTGTGGAAACAAATTGGTGTGGCAATTGGATGTTTGGATGGAATTGAACAGTGGACTTCAAGTGGGTAACAAGTAGAAGCATTGATTGGAAAACGCCATGGATCCAAGAACGACGGGCAGAAACTAGACTAATCTCGGGTGAACATAACAGCAAGGATCTGAAGGAACAGAGTGAATAGAAATAGTCTGAGCGTCAAGGTGAATGAGACAGATCTAGTTATTGAAGGTTAGTGTATGCTTAGGTTAGCTGTTATCCAGGCAATAACGGGGACGCTACGAGGCCACTATAATAATATACTATGATGCTGCTAACACCGAATTAAAAGGTGTTAAAACTTCGCCTGAGCCCCGTTGATCATTTCGTATTCTCCAGTTCATTAGTGAAGACTGTTATTGTTGTTCCAGTTAACGAGCCAGTGCGTTTTGTAGGTCCGAACACGTCTCATGGCACAACACAGCAGACACGGACTTACATCGCAGCACCATGGTCTGGCAAGAATGAGACAGCAAGGAGTGACGAGGGGATCTGGCCGACGCTCAACGCTCAGAGGAAAGGCGAGACGGACATATAATCAGATTGCTACTGGTACTATTAATGTTGGAACTCTTCGCTGGCTGCTGAGGATGGGGACGGAGCGCTTATGGGAATGCCCCGAATGCTGTGATGTCGATTCCTAAATCAATCAATCAATGCCACTTCAAGTTGTTTCCCTTGGCATGCCAACTCAGGTTGTTTTCCATTAATATGCCACTTCAAGTTGCTTCCCTTGACATGCCACATCAGATTGTTTTCTCTCAATATGCCACTTCAAGTTGCTTCCCTTGACATGCCACATCAGATTATTTCCTTTTAACAAGCCACTTCAAGTTGCTTCCCTTGACATGCCACATCAGATTGTTTTCTCTCAATATGCCACTTCAAGTTGCTTCCCTTGACATGCCACATCAGATTGTTTTCTCTCAACATGCCACTTCAAGTTGCTTCCCTTGACATGCCACATCAGATTGTTTTCTCTCAACATGCCACTTCAAGTTGCTTCCCTTGAGATGCCACATCAAATTGTTCTCCCTTGACATACCTAAAGTTATACCACAACTAAAGTTGTACCACAGATGTTTGTTTCAGACAAAGAGGGAAACACATGCCTGTCTATGACATGTCAACATTGTGTATCACTATAAGTAAGTTGTTTGAATATAACTGGACTTAAAATATAGACCTAACAAGTGAAGAATGTCAGTGACGGCTTCATGCAGCATCTGTTTATATGTGGACATGTTAGTGCAGTTGATAAGGTACTACACTGATGTCATGGGCCTGGTTGGATGCGGGTATGACATCCGTGTACATCACCCGTCAACAGAGGACAGATTGGTTCATCTCTTTAGCCATTGTCTAGTTGATTTAAACCATAGACAAACCAGCTAAAGGCAAGGGGAAACCATCATTGTGCACCCCTAACACATTTGACAACCAACAAAGCTTTAGATAGACAGTGTAAATGAGTTCTTCATAGTAACAGACTCGTCCACTAAGGAATGCCATGTGCATCAGCTGAATCCATGCTCTCGTCATGGCACTGAGTTAAACAAATATGCCCACTGGCTCAAGCAGAGCCATGAAGTGTTCGTGCCATGAGCACAGTTGGTAAATTAAAGAATGTGGAGCAAGACATAGAAGTTAGGAATCGCTTTGGGGTCTTGATGTCTGTACAAGAGAAAATGACACCTGATGAACTGGCAGTACAAGCTAGAGATATCTTGATAACTGCAGCCAAAGATTTCATTCCGACCAAGAAAAAGCAACTTAAGCCATGGATTACATCAGACACGTTAGAATTAATAAAACAACGAAGGGAGCTGAAACAGAAAGGAGATGAATCCGATAACAGCAGGATGAAGTATAAATCTTTTACTCGAGAAATAAGAAAGAATACAAGAAAGGACAAAAAGCAATACATACAAGATTGCTGTACCAGAATAGAGCAATATCATAAGACTGGAAGAGATTATGAAATGTTCAAAGAAATGAAATGATTGACAAGAAATGTTCAACCTCAATTGAATGTTATCTGTGACAAGATGGGAAATACCTTAACAGAATCTAGGCAAATTCTAGAAAGATGGCAGGAGTACTGCAGTGGAATGTATGATATGAGTGACAGTGAGGATATGAATGAGATACACGAGTAAATGACAGCAGAGACAGAACCTGAACCCTCATTAGATGAAATTGCTTGGGCTATAAAGAACCTGAAGAATGGTAAATCACCTGGATGTGATGAGATACCAGCTGAACTAATTAAAGCGGGAGGAGAAGAAAGCATACACATATATCATGCATTATGTAAAAAGATTTGGAAATATGGTATATGGCCAAAAGATTGGAAGAGAACTATCTTCATTCCAATACCAAAAAAGGGCAACCTGAAATTATGCACCAACTATAGAACTGTTGCCCTGATCAGTCATGCAAGTAAAATTCTACTGAAAGTCATAACGGGAAGACTTCGTAAGAAAATGGAAGAAGAGATTAACGTGGTTCAAGCTGGATTTAGACAAGGAAGAGGAACAAGAGATCACATATTCAACATGCGATTAATAATAGAGAAGTGCAGAGAATTTAATGTAAACCTATTCTCATGTTTTGTGGATTATTCAAAGGCATTTGACTGTGTACAGCATCAGAAACTTTCGGAAATCATGAGGAATGTGGGCTTTCCATCACATGTAGTACAACTCATAAAAATGCTCTATCTAGACCAACAAGCAGCAGTTAGAATAGATGGCGAGACATCAGATTGGTTTGACATCAAACAAGGAGACCGTCAGGGCTGCGTGCTGTCACCCTATTTGTTTAACCTGTACGCCGAGAATATAATGAGAAATGTAAAGATGATATAAACAGGGAGCTATATGAAGCCCTAAATATCGGCGGTCATGACATACCAGAGATTCGATATGCTGATGATACAGTATTACTATCCACAACACAGAATTGCATAGAAAACCTAATAGCCTCAACCCAATTGAATAGTTAAAATCACAACGTATATCTTAACATAGCAAAAACAAAGATAATGCATACAGACAAAACTACTATGGAGAAAGAAATATACGTTAATGGGGGAAAATTGTAGGTGGTGGGAAATTTTGAATATCTTGGGACACTGAGTACCAACAATGGTGACACAATGACAGAAATTAAACAGCGACTATCAATTGCTCTTCAAAGACTAAAACAACAGAATAAATTATGGAGTGGGACAGACAGAACTACAAAAATTAGATTTTTAAGAGCATGCATCTTTCCCATTACAACATACGCCTGTGAGACATGGACATTTACTAAACAAGCTGAACAGCGCATAAATGCCTTTGACTATAAATGTTATAGACGAGTTCTAAGAATATCTTGGGTAAAGAAAAGAACAAATGCATCCATACTTCAAGAATTGAATATTGAAGAAGGTTGGCTATTAAAGACGATAAAATAAAGAAAATTGAAATATTTTGGTCACTTGAAACGTCACGAAAGTTTGGAGAGAATAATAATGGAAGGATATATGCCTGGGAAGAGAGGAAGGGGAAGGCCAAAGAGAAGATGGGTGCAAGATGTGGCGGACGATCTCCAGATGGATGTATCAGACGCGGGACATCTTGCTTATGATCGAGAGGTTTTCCGGAAGGTTGTTATGGCAGCGAGGTTCTGCAAAGGACATGCTACTGAATGAATGAATGAAGCAAGACATTCAAAGACTGGACATGAACATTTTAGCATGGCTGATCAAGTAGAGGCTGTATGGACCATGCTTCAGTTCAAAGTGAGAGAACGCAAAAAAAAAAAAAAAAAAAAAAAACATTAAGAAGAAAGAAATATAAATAATGAGAAAAGGAATATACATTGAGTGATGCATATGTAAACAATAGATACACCATAAATAGCATGAAGAAAGTTATAAATAATAGTGAGAAAAGGAATACAGACTACATACCACATTTGCAAACAATAACTACATAATAAACATTGCAACTATAAGGTTTCTCATACATTGTTCATGTAGTTTGTGACCTGGTAGCTGTTTTATATATGCTTTTTGCTGCCAATTTAATAAACCATCATCATCCAGTGCCTTGCTGGCGTGGGCGATCATGCCTCTCAACAAATTATGATCTCTGTCGTCATGGATCAATTTGTGTGTTGACTAATTTCAATGCCATGACACAAGACTGTCAAGAATCTTCTCACGTTGTCTTCCTCTTTCTCTTTCTGGAAATCTTTCCGGTTGTCACATGTTCCAGTATTTGTCTTCTCATAACGTGGCAAAAAAAATGACTACCTCTTTATGATGATTGTGATAAGTTGTCTCTGCGATTCAGCTTCCCTTAAAACGTCCTGATTGCTCATTTTGGCTGTCCAGTTAATTTTCACTATTCTTCCATAAAACCACATCTCCAAAGCTTCCAGCGATTTTTTCGCCTGTTCACTAATTGATCAAGATTCACAGCCAGTTTTGCTTGTTTTAATAAACACACACACACACACCAAATATTTCAAAGGTTTCTAGTCCACATTTATTAAGTTATGGTATTTCAGATCTTCAAGGTGAATAGAAGAAGCATTAATTCTACCATCATTTGTAATATTTTCTTTCTGTAATGTGTTTTCTTGTGGTGTTTAAAATAACCTATATAAGCTGAATAAAATAATTTCTTCTTCTTCTTCGTTCATCCGGAGTTTGTTTTTTTCCGGACGTGATTGCGTTGTGCCTGTTTACAGCAGAGCTGCGTTTTTGCGCTGTTAGGCCGATACACCCGACTTCTGCAGTCATTTATTCACCGGGTTAACCTTCCCGGGGGTTTCTTAGGACGTTTGACTCTCACTGTTGCGGTGTTATCCCCCATCTCAGCTGGCCCATTTAGAACAGCCAAAGACATCCTGGTCAGCCCTCAAGGGAAGGCAGGGGCAGACCATGGGCATTCCCAGCCATCCAAGGAGGCTTTGTAACGAAGCAGCGAACTCAAAGAAGACTAACGGAGTCCATTGGTACTTTACAAATAGTCTTTATTTCTGGCTGGTGACAATTCTGGATATCACAAGATGTCTTCCCTCTTCCAGGCCCCGATGTAAACTCCCCCTTGACAACCAACTACGTCACGACTTGAGCATCTCTTCTCCCATTCCATCTCGATGCTCAATCGTGCTGTAGCCTTTCCCATCTAATATTAATACCCAACTTCTGTTACACCTCCCTATGTTTTCTAAAGAATTTTTCCTGTAAAGGAAAAAGTCTTTACTCCCAATCCCCTTACTCTATTCCCTCTCTTTCCTTACCTCCCACAGTTCCTCTAATCTTCCCCAAACCAACTCCAATTTAAGTAAATATTCTATTCTTTAACTCTTTCCCCTGCCATATAGTAATCCACTATATATTTCTGGCTCTTCATAACATAACACATATTAATTACATATCCTCTATAACATTTAAACCTCAACTTAATACAATACATCATAACACCTTGTTAAAATAAACACTCCTTCTCTTTATAATCGATCCGCTTAAAATTCCAAACGCTGTACTCTTCTGATACCAACTGCCTATGGTCATCACCAACATTACTTACTAATTCTCTACTTTCAATCAACCTGAGAACACTCGCACATGATAGAAAGACAAGAAATCGGTGCGCACCGGAGATTCAAAGAAGAAGTAGAACTCTTCTACACACACAAAAAAACCACACTCAGCTAAATCACACTCCTTCACCCCCCTATGTCATTTGAGACTTTATGTAATAAAGTCTAAAACAATTATCTCTTCTACAGTACCACTTATTATGGTAACAGTTTACGCTGCTATCTACAGCCTCAAGTCCCAATCATCAAAAATATTATTCACTCCCAAATGTCTATATATTACAGACAGTACACAATTAACAAGGTCTATCATCCCTCTAGACCTCTTCCAACTTTATACCCATCACTTCTTCTCTCATACCTCACTCAGAATTCTCTCTTAATCTCGCTGAAAATGTCCATTTATTATGGGCATATCTACTAAAACCTCTACTTATGCCGTTATCAACAGCAACAATATACCACCCCTGAACTCATGTCCGTGACCTTCTAACCCCTCACTGCTTGCAATTAACGTTATTCTTTCTCATTCCATATATTACGGACCCTCAAAAACCCCATGTCATTATGTCTCCACAATGTTCATTTCTCATTTACTATTGTACTGTTATCTACAGTATCTAATCATTCTTCGGAGTCAAACATGGATTCAATTCATGTTTTGCTCCTTGTCTGGCGCAGCGTGTTACCCACTTCCTCTTCTATAAGCCAGCAATCTCGTGTCTCTTATGAAAATACCCCATGGCTCTTTTGACCCCCTGGAAACTATGTTCAAAACTTTCCCCTCATTTACCCCAGTGCTATATTCATTAATCTTTTCTTCAATTAATGCTCCCTTAATTTCCCCATAACCATTTTACTTGTATATTAACCCCGTCACTTAAGTATGGCCTATGTTTCCACAACTTAACCTCTCAACGCTGATTATCACAGCAACCTTGCTAGTAGCATATACATCAACTTGTTATTCACAAGGAGAATATGTCTCTCTTCTAGTCCCCAGTAGTTTATTACTATATTCTGAACGAAGGGTCTAAAATAAAGCCCCATGTATTGTCTTTGTTCTAGACAAAACCATGTAGATTAAACTTAACCTAACTAATTTCCAACATGTATTTACAAACATACAAGACAATTCACTTAAATTATAAGTTAAGCGAAATAAAATCAAAACAGAACATCATACCCCCCCCCCCCCCAAACTTTTTACATCATTTATGTTTCCCCACATATTAATTAAAGGTATGAACTCATTCAAAGAAAAACATATATTAAAAATAATACAACATACATCCTAATCTATTGTTAGTTAATACTACTGGTCTCTTTTACGGACCAATAGTTTGTACGTAAAAGTCTAAGAACACAATAACCTTATTCTAAAATCAAATACTAACAATCATTTTGCAAATCAAGCAAAAAAAAACATATTACATATATGAGGCATTAAAAACTCAGATTCAATAAAAACAACTGTCTTCTCGCTAAAGAGAAGGTTTTCAAAAAAATTATATAATTCACATAGAATTAACTACTTAAAGTGACCAAGCAACATTGTCCTCTCATGCGAACCAATGTAACTCATATCTATTCATACAAGTCATTCCACCATTTTTATAACCGAGAAAACAAAACACTTCCCTGCCAAGTATGTATATCTGTTAACTACAGACCAATTTCTTAATTTAGAACAATATCTGTTCTCTCTACACAAAACAAATCACTAATCAGCAATCATTGATTCTCTCTCCTCACAATATTCTACCTTTTACCAAACTAACTCCTAATACATCTCACAATATCTGGAATCTCACCCTAACCAACCGCTGTAAACTGCAGCTCAATATCACTTCACTTACTACTATTGTGGCGGCTATCCCAGCACACTACAACTCATCTCTCTACTAAAGGAAACCTTACCTCGACACACTAACTGTTTCCCTTGGATTTGTTCCAAGTATTTCTACAACCACTTAATTACTATTACTGATTACCGTTAACTACGGCGGTATCTCCACCCTCCTACGTCCAACAAAACTTTGTCTATTTACTATAGACCTCTCACCAATACAACTAATTCTACTTTTAAGTTTCTCGTCTATCCGACGCAATTAATATTTCATTCTCCTGCATCAGTACTTTCTTAACACCTCACCACAACTACTCTAAACTATCCTCAAGTCTCTCCTAGCAGTCTTGCATCGTGACGATAATCAAACCGGTCACCCTTATCGGAACACGTTCTCTGACATTCATTTAACTAATCTTGTTTACTTCACTATCTTTCACTCCTCTTACAGAACAGCAACCCACACCAGTTATAACTGACAACGGACCTCACTTTCCTCATTTCTCAGTATCAGGCATTCACACTTCAACCTGTCCCTGTCAAGAATACTAAACATAATTTATGAAACGTCATTCAAAATGTTAACTCTCTTTCTGTCAACCTGTCATAAATTTCGTCCAAGATCACACATTCCAAACAAAAGACATCACACCTTTCTAATCATGTTCTTTCTATCTCTCAATTTTCATATACTCTGTTACTTTATGCTCCACGTTTTATCAACATCACTTATCATCCACACTTCGCATATTCACATGAACAGTGATACACAACCTCGCTCTCATCTCACGACTATTCTCGCATCTCGACAACCTAACATGTCTATACTATTACTTCAAAAAAAAAACAATTTAGACGCCAATTCAACATTCCAACAATCACTCAGCACAATCTAAGCGTATCGACCTCTTCTACACACATTGACACAAGATATATCAGCGCAACTATTACATTTTATCTATGTACTTCACTTAGGCGACGTCTCCAACCCTCACTCCTTCTTCACTCATCGCGACGAATACCTGTTTGTCTAGAATTATACCCACGTACGAACTAAACGCCTCGTACATGCATGCTGTACTTATCATTTACCATCAGACATTCTCTATTTTACACATGATACTCAATTTCTCCTCAATCTATATCTCCTCATCAGACACTCTCGGTTCAGCTGTCAACAATACTATACTTTCTTCTCCAACCAACAAGCTCTAGTACGAACCTTCCTACTCTACTTTAATCGCTCTAGTTATACATCACTCAACGTGATTAACTCTCTGTATCTATCCATTCCGGACAAAGGACTATTTTAATTTCTACCTTGTTTACTCTCCCTACATCGTAACCAAACATAAGATATCCTGTATTACGTATCCACGTAGAATATCATTTGCTGTAACTCAACAACACCATCTCCTACCCTGTACCATGTGATGCTACACCAAAAAAAATTCATCTGCCTATTTTAGATAACCCATATATCTATATGCTCAAACCGCAATTCTTCTCCAAACCAAAACTATTCCACTTTCCTTCCTCACCCAAGGCATTTTAACAGTTATAGAGTGTGTCCAAGTTAAATATTTCGTTGTTTCTCAATACATTAGTATGTCTTTCTCTAATTATGTCATCTTCACTATCCGTTGTTAACCTGTTAAAGTACTCAGGTCTTAAGGTCATAAGGTCTTCTATTTTTCTTAAGTCACTTTCTGTCGTTGAGTAAATTTCCGCTATCTGTCTACTATTATTCTTCTTCTTAAATGATTTCTTTCTATTTCCTTTATTTGCGTCGGTCTGCTCACTGTTTCCTGTATACCTTACGTAACGTTTGCACTTCCCCATCTCGTCTTCAGATGACACACTGATAATAGTTCCTTCATCAGACTCATAATAATTTACTGCAGACACGTCGACCCTATTCCCATAGTCGGCTTTAGAACGTCTGACTTTCTTTCTCTTTCTTGGTATTCGTCCCTTAGCCTTCCCTACTTTCATGTCATATAAACTGGTATCTAGTTCTACAGAGTCACTAACTAAAACTCTGTTCGTCTGTCCACCAGCAACTACACCGTATGAGGGAACATCACGCTTCGAGTTAGGATCTGCACGCAGTGTAATTCTCTCATTCTCCGAATCATCTGTATTCACAGTTGTCTCAGCATCACGGTATGTACTATAACCTGCGGCGGCAGAAACATCTTCTCCGTAACCTACACTCTCACACCTAATATTCCTACACCATTTGGGGATTAGTTTCATGTCTATTCCTGAGGAACTTGACATAGCAGTACCTCTATTAACTATCATACTACTATTTCTTTCTTCAATACTTTTCCTCTTTGGTTTCCTTTCGTCTTTGGTTCTCGTCTGTCTCTCTTTCTTAACTTCAACTGTGTCTCCTTTTTCTAATTTCACCTGAGGTGGTTCCGCAATTTCCACCGTCTTAATAGTTTGCGTTCCCTTTTCTATTTTCTTAATTGACTGTACCTGGGTTATCTTCTCTACAGTATCTCTATGTGTCTGCGTACTATCATTTATCGTATTACTTGTCTGCGTCTGTGTCTCTCGGTCTATTCTCTTTATTAACACCGTCGTTTTATTTTCCTGTCTACTAGTCACATTGGCAATCACCTTAGGAATAGTTGAATTTTCACTTACATGTCCTATTCTATTCTTTGACCCTGACCTCAAATACTGTCTCCGTCTTTGTTCGAACCAGTCGTCACGTTTTTTCCTAGCATTCTTGCTATAGGATGGCCATTTCCATAACTTCTTGGAAAAGTCTCTCTCAGGACCAATTTTGTATCTATAACAGCTATACCAGTCTGACCTTTCGCCATTACGTCTGTTCTCACCGTCTTTTACCCCATATACATCAAACCTTGGTTCATCATAACCATATTGTCTTCTGTCTTTATTAAGCAATGGCTGTCTCCTGTTATTCTTTCCTACTCTATTATAGTCTACCTTAAATCTATAAGGGTCTTGTCTAGTCGTTCTGTTCTTCAACGTTTCCACAAAATTCTCTACTTCACTAATTGCCTCTTTTAATTCTCCCAACCATGTATTAATACGTTGTAACTCTACATGTAGGAAATTCATATTAACTTCTTCTTCTGTATTTTCCTTGGTACCTGGAAAAAATTCGTATGTTTCTCTACTGTGTTGTGTTGGGTCTGCCTGTTGTTGCCGTTCCCATCCCAGTTAAAACTTGTGCCTACGAACCTTGTTCCGGCATGCTGAAATATTATTATACAGACCAAACAATCAATTTCACATTTGTAAGTTGCTAATTTAAGAAATACAAATCACATATACACCAGTACAGTTCGACCAAGCAATAGGCTTACAGATTACCCTACTCTAGGTTCGCCGTCAGGTTGAACTCAAACGCTGCATTATTTGAAACCGATCGCGCAATTCAGGTAGTTTCTTCTTCTAAGGAATCTCGTCTCTTCAGGTAGTTTCTCTTCTTCCAAGGAATCCCGTCTCTTCAGGTAGTTTCTCTTCTTAGGATGCCTCAATAACTTCAACCCCTGGTTGGGTCCCGACCAGACTTCTGGCTTCTGACTTCGCCCCGGATGGGGTACATCAAATCGACGTTTTGAGAACGACTCCCACGCAACAAAGCCCAAAAGGATTAACGAGCGGCTCTCCTATGCAGCGGAGCCCCGATATAGTCTGACTACGTCAAAAAAAAACATGGGCCCATCAATGAATTTAGCTGTCTTGATTGTCTTTAAACAACGTTCCTTTTTCTATCACGACTCAGTTGCTAGCGAGCTCAAAACTCATTAACGTTGTCCACAATATTTTGATTTGATGACACGAGTTTTCTAAATTCATCAGCATTCTGGAAAAATTTTGATTTTGAGGCAAGGGCCGAACTTGATTGGGCCACTGAAAAATTCTTGCTCACTTGAAACAACGATCAGACTGGATTGACCTTCAGCAAACTCTTGCTCGCTCGAGATAACGATCAAACTGGACTGACCTTCAGCAAAACTCCTGCTCGCTCGAGATAACGGTCAAACTGGACTGACTTTCAGCAAAACTCCTGCTCGCTCGAGATAACGATCAAACTGGACTGACCTTCAGCAAAACTCCTGCTCGCTCGAGATAACGATCAAACTGGACCGACCTTCAGTAAAACTCTTGCTCGCTCGAGATAACGATCAAACTGGACTGACCTTCAGTAAAACTCTTGCTCGCTCGAGATAACGATCAAACTGGACTGACCTTCAGTAGGATGATGACAATCGGCTGTATAGCTGAGAATTTAAATTTTGATAGCAGGTCCGTACAGCGAGGATCTTGAAAAACCTGAAAAACACTTACAGACAACCACCCCTAGCCGGGCTTTTGGCTGCTGTAATTTTCACAGACGACTTATTGGCCATTTTTTAACTTCGCCTTTCCGTTCAACATGAGTATAGACTCGTGCCACAATTCTGTCTTTGGGTACTTGATGTAAACAGCACGAGATCTCTTCAAAAACTTTAGTTTAGTTCTATGTTCACCTTGGACAGCATGTTGTGATTCCGCGACGACACTCCAAGTTCGTATCCTGGTTCTACGGCGCCATTTCTGCTTATGTAACGAAGCAGCGAACTCAAAGAAGACTAACGGAGTCCATTGGTACTTTACAAATAGTCTTTATTTCTGGCTGGTGACAATTCTGGATATCACAAGATGTCTTCCCTCTTCCAGGCCCCGATGTAAACTCCCCCTTGACAACCAACTACGTCACGACTTGAGCATCTCTTCTCCCATTCCATCTCGATGCTCAATCGTGCTGTAGCCTTTCCCACCTAATATTAATACCCAACTTCTGTTACAGCTTCCAAAATTGCAGAGCCGGCACACAGAGCTCTGGTACTGGGCTTACCCAAGGAATCATCACGTCCTGCACATGGCTGCTTTAATTTCTCACTTCTATGTATTGGGCATTTCATTCGCCATAGGCTGCTCCCCGCACAAACCAGGAACGGTCAGTTTGCGGACTTCCACTCAGCAAGCTTTCAGTTCGGACGTGTATGGACATCAGACTTCCACTCAGCAAGCTTTCAGTTCGGACGTGTACGGACAGTGCCCAGAAGACTAGCTAGTAAGAGCTGTTCCGGCCGGAAGAAAGAATAGTCACAGCTGTTCTGGGCGGAAGACAAGCTGTTCCAGGCACAAGGGACATTTCACTCAGACGTTTTTGCGTTGTGCCTATTTATTTGCAACCTGTAAGCCGGCACATCCGACTTCTGCGGGCGTTTTTTAAAACTAGGTTAACCGTAATGGGGGTTTCGAGGGACATTCTGTTGTGGTGCCGTCCATATCTCAGCTGCTCAGGGTAGAACAGCAAAAGACATCATGGTCAACCCTCAAGAGAAGGCAGGGACAGACAATGGGCATTCCCCGCCATCCAAAGGGGCTTCCATAATTGCAGAGCCAGCCCATTGCGCTCTGGTACTGGGCTCACCCAAGGAATCGCCACATCCAGCTCATGGCTGCTTTAAATTCCTCACTTCTATGTATTGGGTATTTCGTTCACCACTGGTTGCTCCCCGCGCAAACAAGGAACGGTCAGTCTGCAGATGACATCCATTCAGCAAGCTTTTGCTCGGACTTCCACGTAATGGATTCGCTAGCCAAGAGTTCCATTTTGTTTTAATGGGACGACATTCACTCAGCAAGTTTTTGCTTCAGACTTCCACGTAATGGATTCGCTAGTTAAGAGTTCCATTTCGTGTTAATGAGACGTTTACTCACCTTTGGTTACGCTCACTCAACGAGTTTTTTTTATAGACACTTGGGCTTCGTAACCACGGCGTGCGATTGGAACGCTCTTTTCCACCTTTAGTAATGCTCTCAAGGTAGGCTACACGTGCTGCCGGCTCAGAACTTTACCTCCATGCAGCAGAGAGCGAGTAGCGGCCAGGCCCTCTCATCCCGGGGATCCCTCATATCCCTAGGCTGAGAGCCTTCGAACAAGTGTCTGGACCAAGTATGTAGCAGGCTCAGCATCTCACCTCCATTTTGCAGTGGGTGAGTATCGGCCCAGCTCTCATATCCGAGGGTTAATGACTTAGAGGCATTCAGCCATATCCCTCAGCAGAGAGCCTTAGAGTATTAGTGGTATCATGCGCCTGATTCGGACTTTGACTGCCCGTCCTCAGTCTACCTGCAAGGCAGCAGGTGTTGTGTCTCTATTGGTCTGGTCCCTATCCCAAGACCTGTCCGACATGTAGCTGTGCTCTTGGGGTCACTGGGACACGCAAGCCCCTCTACCACGGCAAGGTGGAGACACGTCAGAGGGGCAATTGTGTATTACATCAATGCCTTTTACACGGAATAAAAATTTCTGATTTATTACAAGAGCACACAACCTTGGAAATTCCATCACCAGTTAGCTAAACATTTTAACTCATTGAATTGTAAAATATGATAAACTAAACTATGATTTAACACCAGAAAATAACACAAACACAAAGCAAATGTTACACTTAAGCATGAAAACCCTCGGCTCAGTCGGCATCACTGTTTCCCTGTCTGACTGTGGGTGTAAGAGTTGCCAAAGTGCACGTTATAGACAAGTGTGGCAATATTATTTTGTGTGGCTTCTAATCAGATGTGACAGTCATCGTTATTTGTAAATCTACAGGCTGAAATTATGGGTACACCTACACAATTGTATATACACAATATGTAGTATCTACACTATTCTCAAATGGTGTACACTGAAGGTAGGGCAGGGAAGACTGGCCAAGCAAAATAGTTGGCCACCATCACCTTCATTGAGTATCTATGAGAGATATTTTGGCACGTGGTTTGTGGCTGTTTCTGACAAGATCATTGTGATAGCCTGTTCACTGTGATACCCCATCAGTCTTCTTCGTCTTCTGCATTCATCCGGAGAGTTTTTTTTTCGGACGTGCCTATGTACTGCAGAGCTGTGATACTGCGCCTCCAGGCCGACACATCTTACTTCTGCGGGCATTTGCTGACCGGGTTAACCTCCCTGGTGTCGTAGTAGTAATGCTTTATTACTTTAGTGTCGTCTCTGGAGTGAGGGGAATCAACACCACATTTATTTTAATTTAATATCACTATCCTGGAGATATCCACCAGACTCCGTCCACAACACTCCCTCAGTCTAAAGACACCTTCTTCTCACTCTTACTCACCCCTGGATTATGCCCCCTCTCATTCTTCCCCAACATAACATACTTGACAACTCTAGCCTGAACAAATAGATACAAGAAATTTATTAAAGCAAAGAGTATAAGTGGGAGAAGTGTGTGTGTGTATAATGTGTGGAATGTGTGCGGTATATTCTAAGGTGTATATAGACTCAGATCAGTGTTTTAGGATCAAAGTCATTCTCATCATTGTGCTGAGCACACACCAGCACCATGTATTCCGGACAGACAACCTCACCCAGGTGATGCTTCTCCGGTCACGTGACGACTTTCTCCGTTCTCTCTCGAGCCATTAGGATGCTTGGACATCCATGTCGAACACTGTCTAATGCTGTTCTTCAATTTCCTATAATCTGTGAATCTTCTATGCTATTAACTGTTTGTTAATCACAGAATTCTATCACTATTGTTACTGTTACTTGGGAAATCTTAATTGTTCTGTTGTCACTGGTTATAACAGATTCCCCATCTAAATAACACAATCTAAATGTTCCAGGTAGGTATATAGTTATATGAGTGTTCCTGGTATCTGTGTTATCTATAATGTTCTGACTGTTCAGTGATCATGCTATCACTTAATAAACACACATATCATTAGCATGTCCGGCTCAGCTGAAGCCAGCCCAGACCAACTGGGGTATAAACCCAATTTAAGATGCCTCTCAGAAATCTCTGTCTTCAGTTTGCAAGCCATCATTTTCAATAACTGTGTTTCTAGCTTCACTGTGGAATATCGAAGAACACCCAGATGGAACTTGTAGAATAGAACACCCTGGTGAGAGCAACTCAATTCTGACCTTCATTAGGTGAGTGTAGGCCGATAGCAGCACTCAGCTCTATAACAGAGAACCGAACTCTGTCATCCGGCCAAATAGCTCATCACATTATCTGAGTCATGGTAAAACAAGGAAAGATTAAAGGAAAAGGGTAGAAACTCAGCAGATGCTCTACTGGAAGATCCTACCATTTCACCCCCCCCCCCCCCATCATCCTAAATCTCTATGAATAGTATCCCACTACATTGGCCTTAACTCCCTTCTTCTTCCGTTCGCTTGAAATATGTCTATAACTGCAATGCTGTCTCTTGTATGAATTGAACTGTCTTTTTCAGTTCACACAGCGGTCCGTAGAGTTTATCCTCCACTGTCGTCTCTCTAGGCCAGAAGGTTTGCCAAGATATGTTATATTTTGGGCAGTCTTGGAGTATGTGCTCTGCTGTCTGCGACGCCAATCCACATGTGCACATGGCTGTTTCACCAATCTTGAATTTTGTATACATGTGGTTGTGTAATCTATTGTGCCCTGTTCTGAGGCGCAGAATAATGACTTGTTCTGGTATCCATAACGTGGTAGTCATCTTGAGCAGGTTTTGGTGGCTTTCTGACTGATTTGATCATTCTTTTCTTTTGGTGGTATGTAACGGGCACATCAGGCTGTTCTTCTTTGGCTCCTTCCTTAGCCAATTGATCAGCTCTGTCGTTTCCGGGTAGTCCACAGTGGGATTGTATCCACTGTATGGTGACCTTATGCTGACTGCTAAGTTCAGAAAGTAGTGTCCTTAGTACTGGCAATTTCCCAGACAGGAGCGCCTCGAGTACTGATTTTGCATCTGTCAATAGCACCACAGGTTGTGTACCATGGCTGATATTTAGTAATTTCTCTGTTGCTATCTTGATTGCCTCAATTTCAGCATCATAGTTACGGCAGTACTTTCCTGTTGATACTCTTTACTCTGGCAGTGTCCCTAGTATTATTTGAGTATTCTATGTACACTCCCACTCCTCCTTTTCAAACAGTACTTTGTGCTGACCCATCTGTGTAGACTTGGATCCAGAGGTCCTGTGGGTATTCTTCATCAAGGAAGTTAAGAGTGCCTGTTCTGCTCTTCCTTGTCAAATATTCCTCTCACTTTTGTCTGGATTTGTAATGATAGTCTATGCTCATCTTTCCATGGAGTTCGCTCTGGAATAGTTGTTAGGTGGATACCAACTGTGGGCAGATTGGTGGTTTCTCTGCAGAGTCGTTTGGCCTGGTGGATAAAACTACTTCTTTTCAACCGCCCCATAGCTAGGTTTTCAAATCTGTTCTTCATAGGGTGGCCTGGCAAGCTGAGGAACTTTTCTGCTTGTATTAGCGTTTTCGTATCTCTGCGCTCACTCAGTGCTTGTGTCCTCCCCATCTTCTCCATTTCCACTATAGGGGTTGATCTCATCCCTCCTGTGGTGACTCTAAGTGCTTGATTTTGCACTTTGTCCAGCTCTTGTAGTGTGGTTTTTGATGCCGAACACCACGCAGTTGACCCGTATTCCAGGTGTGGTCGTATGCTCTGTTGATAAACTTTGCTAAGTAATTTCCCACTGGCTCCCCATGTGGTTCCACTTAGCTTTCTCAGGATGGCTATTTTCCTTCTGGCTTTTGCTACTACTTTGTTGATGTGCTTTCTCCATGTCAGCCTGCCATCAAATGTTACTCCAAGGTATGTTTGTGCTTTATCTTCTCTTAGGGGTGTTCCATTTATCTGGATGGTCCCTTCCTTTTGTTTTGGAGAGAGGGTAAATAGGGTGGTGCTGCACTTGTCAGTGTTTATGCTGACACACCATCTATTTGCCCATGCAACAAATGTATCTACAGCTCTTTGTAGTAATCTGGTGACCACTGATGCATGTTCATTTGTGCTTCCTAGAACCATGTCGTCAGCGTACATTGCGGCTTTAATTCCATGCGGTAGTTTAGCAACGAGATCATTGATGAAGAGTAGAAAGAGTGTGGGGGACAAGACTCCGTCCTGGGGAACACCGTGACGCAGTAGTACTTTCTTGCTCTTTAGTCCGTCTATCTGTACTCGGGCTCTTCTGTTGTGCAAGTATGCTTTCACCCATTTGTACATACTTCCATTGACTTTGCAGTTTTTCAGTTTATTCATCAGACCTTCTTTCCAGACTTTGTCAAAGGCTTTCTTCAAATCTATCCATGCCGCAAGCACCAGCTTCTTCTCTTGGAATGCATCCTCAATTTCTTGAGAGAGGTAGGTTGTCTGATCTTCCGTAGAGTAGCACTGCCTAAAGCCAGCCTGCTGTGGCACAAGGATGTTTTTACTTTCAATGTACCACTGCAGTCTGTGATTGATGATGCGCTCCAGTGTTTTGCAGAGACAGCTGGTGAGGCTAATTGGTCTGTAGCTAGAGGCAATGGAACTATCTTTCCCTGATTTTAGGAGGGGTATCATGATTGCTTCTCTCCAGGCTTGTGGAACACTGCCTAAGGTCCAACTGTTATTGAAGATCTGCAACAGCTTTGCTTTGGCCTCTGTCCCTAGGTTCCTGATCATTTCATTGGAGATACCATCAGCTCCTGGTGACTTTCTCATTTTCAGTTTTGATATGGATAGCTCCAGTTCGCTGACTGTGATGGGTGCCTCCAGAACCTCATGTACTATTTCCTTCTGTCCTGTATGTTGCCGTTTCTCTCGAATCTCTTGTTGTTTCTCTGGACTAATTTTGATATTGTTATCTTGTGCGAATGAGTCCGCAAAATGGTCAGCTGCTTGCTTTCTTGTTAAGATGTTTCCATCTTTATGTAGTGCAATTTTTGAGTTTCTCCCTGTGCCCTCATCGTTAAGTTGTTTTATTAGCTTCCACAATTTCCGTGTGACTCTTTCAAAGTTCAGAGACTCTGTTTTTTTCCTGCCAGCTTTTCCGTCTAGCCTGCAGCTTGGCCCTTTGAAATTTGGCTTTTGCATGCTGGAATTTATTGTGGTGCTCTTGGCTGGGTGTGGCCTCTGCTTGCTTTCTACATACTTCCACATCATTATGCAACTGTTCCAGTTCACTACTCCAGTAGGGTTTATATTGTTTACGGGCTCCTCTTGGTACTGTTTCTCGCGCTGCCTGTAGTATGCATTTCCCAAACTCTTCAACTACTTTATTTATGTCTTTCTCAGTGTTCAGGTTTCTGACCAGTATGCTGGTGCGATTCTTGTACATTGCCCAGTCTGCTTTCTTGTAGTTCCACCTCGAGAGGGTGCTGCTTTCACTTACAAGCTCATTTTCTACAGTTAGAAAGACTGGTCGATGGTCGCTGCCACCAAGTTGTTTCCCAACAATTCGTGTAATGTTCCACTCCAGGTCTGGTGAATGAAAGGCCAGGTCAGGTATAGTTGTAGAGTGCCATGATCTCGAGTAGAAAGTATGTGGGTCGGACGGCTTGTTAACCAAGATGAATCTGTTCTCATCCTGTCAGTCTTCCAGTCTCTCTCCTCTCTGGTCCATGTGATCATAGCCCCAACTCTGCGAGTGGCTGTTGAAATAGCCACACACAATCATTTTTTCTGTTAATGGTAGTGTGTCCAGTGCCTGTGGGCGGTCACTTGGACAGTAGTAATTGATCAAATGTAGCTCTGTATAGCCTGTTTTAAGTTTAAGTGTCTGATACTCAGCCCCTTCCATATAGACTTCGATTTGGGAAGCAGTGATGTTATGTTTTACAAGGGTAAGTATCCCACCTTTTCGCCTGTCCTTTCGGTCAGATCGGTAACACTGGTAGCCTCTGATTTTGAAGGCTATATTTTCGTTGAGGTGAGTTTCTTGCAAGCAACATATGCTTACTTTTTCTTGGTCCAGGATGTTTTCTAATTGTACTTTTTTGTTGCTGACTCCCTTCGCATTCCAGTGCATTATTTTAAGTCTTTGTTTAGTATGGCCAGCTGTTCTATTCTCATGTCCCCTAGCTCCACAGGACATATGAGAAGGACCTCCAGTAGTTGGGGTTGGACCCTTTCGAGACATAGGGCCCGGCACTGCACCTGCCTGGGGGTCCAAAGCAGGGCGAGCACCATAACTTTTAGCAGTAGTCGACATATTCCATTTTGCGTAATTGCGTGGCATCCTGATTTCTGTGGTGCGCCTCCTGGCTGGTTGCCTCCGTCTTCAGCACCCCTTAACTCCCTGAGTTAAATGATATAATACACAGGCTAGTTTAAACTACATAATTGGCTACTGGTGCCGACGCTCCTATGATACTTTCTATCACCGCACTTATCCTACATTCTATAACTAATCATAATCTAAGCTAAAGATGATTAATAGAATACCATATAGCAATTCTCGTTGCAGATGGAGATTATATAATCACAGACAGGATCGATGTCCGCCGATATATCTATATCAACAAATTGACATTATAATCTCGCTCTATAACACAACTGAGAATGCCGTTCCTCTCCACATCACTTCCGAACTTGTGGTCGACTAACTCAACTTTGTTTACCTCAACTAGTTTTATTTTCGAGGCTTGAGCGACGTCACCAAATCGCCTAGACGCTAGACAGTCCAGAATCTGGTTCTCTCCTTCTGGTTTAGACAGTGTGGAATCACCCCGCTGTCTAGTTTGCTTTCATCTGGGAATCCTTTGTCTCGTACAACAAAATTCCTGTCTGTCTGTGAACCAGGGAATTTTTTCCCCACATAACAGAATCTATCCGACGTGTATTCAGACATTTCGTCTACACTTCAAAGGCTAACTACCGCCTGGCAGACGTATGGCGCTATTGTCCGTTTCTCGAACCCACATCATAAAGAAACGCCGACAGTGTGCAGACAGTTTTCGCGACTCGTTTACTCCACATTCTCCCACTCATCAAAGGGGTTTGTCGGTTTAATGGTAGACTACCTTCACGTCTTTCTGTCATCGATCGAAACATCAAGTTTTCTCGTGACACCTGGGACTTCGTGTAGTTAATAAGCACAAGTTTTTGCCACGTTATGAGAGGTCAATAACTGAAACATACTGTAACAACTGGAAAAATGTGAGGAAAGAGACAGGAAGACAGCGTGAGAAGATTCTTAACAATCTTGTGTCATGGCAAGGAAATGAGACAACACACAAATTGATCCATGATGTCGAAGATCGTAATTTGTGGAGAAAAGAGGAATACAAACATAAACATCAATGCGAAATAGTGATTTAACATAATTCTCTACAGCTCGCTGTCCATCAAACCACTTCGGCAGAATACAGAAGCAACTTTAATAAATAGCAACGACTAGAAGCAGGCTGTAATTTCTCGTAATGCAATATTTATTTCCGTAGAATAGCTTGTGACGTTATTAAATAATACAATTTACCGTTCCCGTGTTGACGGGAGGGTCGGTACTATGTGAATAAGTATACGCACAATGCTGATCATAATTATATATAATTACTTTAATTCGAAGACAATGCTTAGCCACCTAGTGTAGGTTATCTTTCATCTTTGCCAGTTATCATAACAGTGATTACTTACAATACTTCATGTCTGCTGACTGATTGCTTAACCTTGAGCTATTTCTTCGAGTTCTGATTTAAATATTCATGGCCAATCGTCAGTCCTGACTTTGGAGTATGCCTTGATCATATATCTTTCCTAACTAGTGGTTCTCTGCTTCCAGTGCCATCTTTTGGAAGATTTATGATATTTCTCCTCTGATACTTTCATGCCGTCTTCTTGTTGTCAGCCACAAACCTAACTACCTTTTATGACGTAGTACGCTGTGACCTCATATAGCAACTTGCATATTATGTCGCTATTCCATTAACTATTTTAGTGCTCTGCGCCACTTTCTTTATCTTATTCTACATTATCATCTTATGCCTCCGACGCTACATGGCAGTATTCCCCCCCCCCTTTTTTTGAAAATGGTGTAACCATTTTAGTCAATTGATCGTCATTAACCATGTTATGTAGCGTGTGACACATCGGAGTCATATTGCATCTATTATATATAGACATATTCCATCATACCTATACTTGTGCTAATATGGTGGTATGGTCTCCTATTAATCAGACACAAAATCTCATAAAAAAATTATTATTATTATATTACGGGCACGCACTTCTATCTACAACCCCGGTAAACGTCGTGTAGCACCAGCCTATGGGAGGGTTGTGCTAACTAATCTATGAGTTTCATAAGGTCCCATGGCCTCCCCATAGTAGTCCCTCATTTACCTAAAAGACAAGCATCCCCAACCAAAGCTATTAACCCCGATCGAGGGGACGTGTGTGATTAAATGGTACCATTCCCTCTGTATTAGTATACATCACTGACTTATGTCTTTATCATACTTCCTACATTAGTGGTTACCATTTGACTTTTACTTGCCTAAAAATTTGATAGGTGGGGTTTTCTGCATTCGTAACTGTCTTTTAGTGGCAATGTATGAGTAATTATGGCACTTTTATTTCCTCCAATTTTGTATGTGATATATCAGGTCATACGCATCTTCGTTTCTATTCTATTCTATCGGCTTGTTCATATAGCTTAAAATTTCGTATGCCTAACACCATGGATGGGTGTCATCAATAAACTTCTATATGTATAACTATTGTATTAAAATAAAATTATATCTGACATTAATAACATTGTAACATCATATTGATAATTCGTAATGTGCATGTAATACAATGCGACAACAATAATTGTAGCCTAATCTTCTTATATGTTTGTAGGTGGTTTTTGACTTGTGTGTCAGTTCTAGTCCTGCAATTGGGTATGTGTATTTAGTTTGCCTCCTCAATAAAACGTATGAGGTTAAATATTCACAGTTTTGACCACCATCAGAGTACCAGGAACAATCATGTGTGTACCATTGATCCTACAGCCTGAAATATTAGAACAGAAGCATACTTCATAATAAGTAATGTACTGGAATTGGATAAGGTTTAACTTTGACTGGAATGTCTGACAGTAATGTGATTTTATGTTGTATTAATGAAGTTCGTGCCGGTTTATCCGAGAAAATATCACCAAATTGTTGTATTGCTACTGTTAACTTGCTTCTATCATGAGTCGACAAGTTTTTGTTAACTTGAGCAGCCTTCAAACTATTATTACCATTAATAGTTCGTGTCGGTATCTGTTGTGTTACTGCATCATCTTGTTGTTCGTTAATGACCCAACATGCTGCCGCTATTCTGTGTGGTAATTGTTGGATTGTTTGTGTTTTGTCTGTATTGCGATCCATGCATGGTTTCAGCATGTTAATGTGAAATATTTTGTTTTTACCTTTGACATTTATTAAATAATCAACATCACTAATTTTCTTGACAACTTTGAATGGACCCTGCCATGAAATGACGAGACAGTCTCTAGGGTCGGGTAATAATAGCAATACATTTTCTTCTTCTTTTAAGACGATTGTCTTGGCTTTTCTATTGTCATACTGTTTGTATTTTTCACTTGCTTTCTCCAGTGCCAATTTCGCAAATTGACATGCTGTAATTATTTTCTCTCTTAGATGGGTTACAATTTCGCACGCCTCCCGTTTCGGGTGGTCATGTACTTTATTTGTGAGCATATCATTATATAATGTCATTGGGCCACGTGGATTTGCTCCGTACACGAGTTCGAACGGGGAAAAACCTGTGCTTGCCTGTGGCACTTCGCGGTATGCGAACAGTACAGCTGGTAACAGAATGTCCCAATCTTTGGGCCTTCAGCCGCAACTTTTGCTAAGCTTCATTTCTTGACTCCGTTGAAATTCTCATTGACGCCGTTGGTCATTGGGTGGTATTGCGAACTGAACACCTGAGGTATGCCCAGCATCTTCATGGCGGCTTGGGTAGCTTCAGAAATAAATTGGCTACCTATGCCGGATAGTATATACAATGGGAAACCTATCCTGCTGAAAACAAAAGAAATGAGTCTACTATGGATCTAGACGTGATAGTTCTTAACGGAATAGCTTCTGACCACCTAGTGCATAGATCTATCATTATTAGGATAAATCTACTGCCTCGATCTGTTATCGTACTGAGTGGTCCTACGATGTCGACCGCTATTTTCTGGAACGGTCAAGATGCCAGATCGGTTTGTTGAACTGATGCCTTGGGATGTTTACCTTTCTGTGTAGTCCTTTGTCATAGCTCGCATGATCGGACATGTCTACCAATGTCCTTTGAATAGCCAGGCCAGTAGAATTGTGCCAAAATGCTTTGTGTAGTTCTGGCTATCCCCAGGTGACCTGCAAATGGGGATTCATGTGCAAGTTTCAGTGCCCCCTTGCGATATTGAGTAGGTAGCACTGTTTGGAAGAGTAGTGTTGCTCCCTTCCTGTATTGTCTGGTATGTGATTATCCAAAATAAATTCCCATTCACCATGTTTCGCTTGTTTGTGTATGTTTGTGTATGTTCTTGAAAACATGTTTGTAATGTGGGTTCTTGTTTTTGTTCTGTGGCTAAGTCTTTCGTCAGTAACAAAGGGTTCTGTGTATTGTCATTCACAGTATGTTGCAATGTCGTGTACCTATTTTCTTCTTCTTTTTGCTTTCGAACCTGGGCTCTCGTGAGTGCATTAGTTGGTATGTATTTAATTTCCCAGTCGATCGCTTCTTCATGGGTACACTCTCTTACATTTGGAATGTTCCCAAATAGCAGACCAGCACACGGGTTAGGTAAACCTGCTGCTCGCATTCTACCTTCAAAGTATGAGGATTTTATTGTAATCCATACGGTCTTATATCTCTCAAGAGTACCTCCAAAAGTTCTACACGCAACACTCTTGCCTGTATAGTCTTGTGGCTTTACAAGCTTCTGGACAACCCCAATAATGGACGCTCATGTGCCCCTAACGCAAGTAGTTGTCGATCCATTAACCCATGCTTGATGGACCGTTAGGTACCATTCTGGATGTTAACTGCATTGGCCTCTTGTATTGTGACCACATGCCAGATTACCATCTTCATGGAATTCTTTGCACACGTTACACGGTCTGTCATTTGGGGAATGTCTCTAATATGGCTGCATGAGTGTCTTCGAATTCGTCTGTTTCATTACTAGTGAATATTTATTCTGCACTAGCTTGGGTAGCGGGGTAGGGGTATTCCCTATCAAAGGAGAAGTAAGGCGCCTCCTTCCCTCCGCTAGCCTACGGGACACCCTTGGTCAAGGTCCAGTACCCGTTTAGCCCCCCGATCAGGGTTACGTGAAGCCATGGGTGCAGGTGGTGGATGAAGATGGAGAGCAGCCGACAGATAGTTGCAGGGTATGGTCTTCACCTTCACGATGGTAGACAGGGGATCTCTTTTTTGAGGAGACAATGGCTACGGTCACTGACCAGTATGGTCACTGCTAGGAAGGAAAGCAATGGCAAACTACCTTCTTTATCAATGCCAAGAAAATCATGTTGTGTGGACTCATCAATAATCAGAGAAACGGGGTAAATGGGTGCTCCATAGGACCAGCCTCGCCCGGTAGGGATAGTCATGCGCACCAGGTGACTCCAGACCGTCAACAGGCTAGGTGCAAAAGATTAATATCATTGAAAGTAGGAACTTGGAATGTTAGAACAATGAATGCAGATGGAAAATTAGAAAACATCAAACAAAAAATGGAAAGAAGTTTAACATATTAGGAATATCGGAAACGAGATGGAAAGGGACAGGGATAAGGACAGGAGATGATTATAAGATTATTTACTCGGGGGGAGAAGAACACCAAAGAGGTGTAGCCATTATATTAGATAAACAAACATCAAATTCTGTCAAAGGATATCGAGCTGTGTCAGACAGAGTTCAATTAGTAAAATTAAACGGAAGACCTTTTAAAATAAATATCATTCAAGTATATGCCCCAACAAGTGAATGCAGTGAAGAAAGTATAGAGGAAATTTATAACGACATGGAGTCTGCTTTGAAGAACTGCAAAAAATCAGAAATAAATATCATAATGGGTGATCTCAACGCAAAAATAGGAAAGCAAGGCGATGGATGCAGTGTAGGCAACCATGGTTTGGGAGAAAGAAATGAAAGAGGATACAGGCTTGTAGAATGGGCAAAAGAACAAGAAATGGTTGTAGGAAACACCTGGTTTAAACAGCATCCTAGAAGATTATGGACATGGAGGAGTCAAGACAGCAGGATTAAAAACCAGATAGATTACATCCTGATTAACAGAAGGTTTCGAAATGCGTTAACAGTCGTAAAAACAGTTCCAAATGCAGACTGTTACAGTGATCACAGATTAATTACAGGCACATTGAGGGTAAAGTTGAAGAAAGTCAAGTATATAGCAGGAAACCCTAAATATGACTTGTGCAAATTAAAAACTGACAAAGAAGTACAAGATAATTTTAACATAGAAGTAAAGAACAAATTTGATTTATTGTCTGATCTAGAGATCCTATTTCAAGATGTAGATGATCAGTGGGAAATGCTGAAGAATTCAATCAGTTGTGCAGCAGGAAAAAAACTATTCCAAAATTAAAGAAAGTGGGCCATAAGACATGGATGACTGAAGAAATTTTACAACTAATGGAAACAAGAAGACAGAACAAAAATAATCCTGCTAAGTATGAAGAAATTCACAGAAAAGTCAGAACCTTATGTAGGGAGGCAAACGAAACATGGCTTGAGAAAAACAACACAACAGTAAAAATGCGAAATTAATGCACAAAAGAATCCAGGAGGTAACTAATCAAAGAATACGTACATCAGCGGGCTGCCTAAAGACAAAAGATGGAAGAGTGTCATAAGTCGGGGTGCCCCACCGGCTAGATGAAAGTATTATTCACTGGCGAGCACCCCAAATAGTCAGAAACTGACTAGGGACAAAATCTATATGGCTGAACTATAGATTAGGCCCATGAATATCCAACGTACAGCTCCAAGTGGCTCGTTATAAAATGAAATGAACTGTGCTGAATATTCGCCAAGGAATGGGAAAGAGAAGGTTAGCTAAGATAGATGTTTTAAGTCCAAATATATTAGTATAGACGACTATCTCAGTACAGGTTTTTCTCCCTGATTGCTCCTTTCCTTGGTGTGTAAGTGAACCCCCACCAATGTACACAACAACACGTATGCACAATTGGAAAAAATATAATGACAGAACTATGAGTTACAATACTACAACATTTATTTGCTAATCATAACAATAGACATAGGATGATTGTCAATATGAGGATGATGAAATCATATACATATTGATATTGATGACAAACATTACGTAACTTTTACTTGTTACTTGATCTATCTGGATCTGTGGTCCAGATCCCCACTCTCCAGTAGACACACACAAAAAGAAATAGCTTGCCGGTATTCTGACGGTCCTGTCAGTCCTGACACTCCTAGTCTTCACTCGTCCTTGAGATCTACAACATAGGTGCTCCTTGTGAGAGCTTGAAAGAAAGTCGAGAATGTGTTATATCTAATTCTACATCAGCGCAATCCTAATTAAAACATATCATAACACAAACATATACAATGACCAGTCTGGCCAAGTTTATCTTCCAGCTCTACTGTGTTCACCATCCTCCTTCTCCCTACTGTCTTTAGTCTGGGACGGGCTTTTCAATTGTCTCACACGCCTGTAATGATTACATTTCTGCCGCCCCATGTCCATGTCGCTAATACAGAAATTCTGTGTCGTACAGCCGCTCTGTCCAAAATTGGTTTAGCAGCTCACAGGATCGGTAATGGTATTATAATAGTACCGGGTCATCCGGGCTTACAAGCCGTGACCAGTAGTTGTGCCAGGTTTCCGTGAACTACCCTCCACCATACGATGAAAAAGGTTTAGCACCATATACCCCATAACACTTGTGGGTAATGTCTGTACCATTACACCTCTGCTACAAATGCAATCGATGGTTAGTGTGCCAATGCGCACACCATAATATAACACTTCATATTGGTAGGCTTGCATATGACAAACCAATATACCAAACATGAAATACCCATAAAACATTAATTAAACTAGACATATTATGATACTTTAACATAATAGCATAATGCACTAGTTAGTTTGTAGGTATACGAAATGAGACGTATATACACAAAAAGAATATGTACGAAGTATATTCCTAGCATCGTATATTCATATGAAATTACACATACATACATCCAACATATCCGTAAACATTATATTACTTCAAGATAGACATCTAATGATACTCAACATAATAGCATCAGGCATTATTAATGAGTACTAATATTGTATAGCTACAAAATGAGATATACAACAAGTCTAATTGAAGTGACCACACAGACAAGCCATATTTGCTGAGCTGCCCGGTTTAATCACCACTTAGTTACTGCTGTTGTAAGAATTAAATAAATAGTCAGTTGACTATATTCTGTACAACAAATGCACACACCAAAGCGAGACTAGTCTAGTTTAGAAAGAAATGGCAAGCATCTGCTACGACACCTCAAGTATATCTAGACAAGATCTGCCTTTCACAAGTTTCTCCTTCTCAGAAGAGTAATACATGAAGCACAATGATATTGAACACAGAACTTAGAAAGAACACTCAAGTAACCTACGCCAAAGATAGTTCTTGAAATAACCTAGATCAGATATAGACTGAAAATCGGTACATCCATCTAAGAGACTAAGAGACTTACTAAGGGACTAGTTACTAAGAAATCCTTCATAGAAGCCAACATAATAATCATGCATATGACTACAAACACTGAGCTGGCTGCCTACCTGTTCTGAAGTCAGACTTAATCTAAAGGGAAAAGATCTATCGTGGGTTTTTATATCTAGCCTAGCAGTAGACACTTATCTCCCACTGACGGTAATTGCAATTATCTCCAAGTCTGTTCAGTCATAAAAATTCTTTCTGCATGCACACTAGCCTTCACCATAGTGTCACACCTGGATGGTTTTGAGTTGCCAGCCCCAGATCAGTTTCACAGTTTGCTCTCCAGTGTCTGGTACAAAGTCCACAGGCCCAGTATTAATTGCCTCTGCAAGACATCCAACACCTAATTTCTGAATCCAGTCCAAATGGTTTATTATCCTTCTAACACCCCGCCTGTCTACCTGTCTACAGGAGTTACTAGCCTCTAGTCAAGTTTAGGATCAGTTTTACAAGGTCTGTTCACACTCTGTTGAGTCTGTGTGAATGGCTGGACTTGGCATGTTTATAGCTCCAGGTTGCTTGTGTCAGGCCTGGGCAGTTTTAATTTCCACTCACAGTTGCGGTTCATTTAACACTGCATAACTGTGTGGTGTTATTATCAATTCTGGGTCTGTTTCTCCTTTCCCCAGCATTCTTTATGATAGAGAATTTCATTCCTTGTTCTGTAATATCTCTACATGGTTCATCAAAAGTGAACCGAAATTTGTTCTGGGAAGTAAAGGCTGCAAATTCGTGACAGAGCTTCCCCCTTAAAAAAAAAGTTTCTGCCAGAAATCTTTTGTCAAAGCACGCCGTACATCCCAGAATAATGCCTAAGCACTCTCCGTTCTGTATCTGCCTAAAGGTCTCCAATATTCCTTGTGACAGTGGGTTGTCCTGCATCTGCATAAAGACGTTCCATTTCCATAATCGAAGAATACTCTGGATAGGTCCTTGTACCTGGTCTTCGGCCGGGATTCCATGCAATAGCTTGGTAAAATCCGGTAATTGTCAGAAGGTTGAAATTTTACCCCTCTGGGAAAGATCACAATCAACGGGATTCTTCTACGCCTCTGGGCAGCAATTGTTTTACACCATTCACTCACGTGATTTACTCCTTTCAGCCGAGGATGTACCCGTAGTGAGGTCTTGCATAAGCTGGCCACAGCAAAGCTTGTCTCCGTGATTTTCCTCCATCCGTTATAGATTCTTAACTGATCCATCAATATCTTCCTTTTGAAAGGAATAATGTTACACATCATGGTCCCATGATATAAATTCAACTGGCGCTTTCCTCCTTCAAAGTCGGGCGTAACAATCTTCCCTCCTCGGTGTCGCGGTTTCTTCCCCTGATAATCAGTTAATGGGCTGAGTTTCTCTGCATTAGAGTTTCTTGTACAAACCGTGCTAGAAATTGGAAATTTAGTGTGCCAAGTTGTCCTGCCTTGAGAAATAACATAGTTACTCCAGGGCGATAAAGTGGAGTTACTTTTGAATAAAGTATCCACAAATAGCTGATCTACTCCTATCAAATCGACCTGACTGAAGGGTAGATTGAGTCCTAAGAGTGTTGATTCCAAACCACTCTTGACTTCTGTTACTTCAGGTTCCTGTTGCTGGAATTCCCTGATAACTTCAGCTAATGAGATTATAGGCGTTTCTTCCTCCATCTTGTGCAAAGAATTTGCTTCTTTAGCAACTACAGACAATGTTGTCTGCACAATATCAGAGTCCATATTCTGGCTCATGACAATTCCCTGTGTTTCCTGAGTCTCCGAACTGGTATGCTCCGAGATAAAAACTGGAAATGTTTCCTTGTCTGGATGTTCCTCTCTGGTCCTGCTTTCATGGGCTAAGTCCAGTTGAGGTAAATCCTGTGGTGGGCTGTCTAAGCAATCCATCACAATAGGTAAATGATTTGAACTGAGATCTTCTTCTTCTTCTTCTTCGTTCATCCGGAGTTTTTTTTCGGACGTGATTGCGTTGTGCCTGTTTACAGCAGAGCTGCGTTCTTGCGCCGTTAGGCCGACACATCCGACTTCTGCGGGCATTTGTTGACCAGGTTAACCTTCCCGGGGGAACTGAGATCTAGTGTCTTGTCCTGAGCTGCAGCCTCAAAGATCACAAGGGGTTCCGGGTCTTCCTTCATCCCTCTGTCAGTCACATTTAATCCCACTTCATCCTCTCCTGAGCTGAAGGGAATAATAAAGTCGGTTACCTTTCGATCTCCGACCTCCTTAAAAGATGTCCTCAGGTCATCTTCCTCTTGAGTTTCACCTCTCGTTGAAGTAAAATGAGATTCCTGGGAGTCTTGTACTGGCGGACCAGTTAAACCACAATTTCCGTGGTGCAAACAGTTATCACGTTTGTGACTGCTTTAAATGCCCCTGGCACGTTTTTTCTTCCCTCTTTTCCATTTAGGACTGGGTCGAATGAGAACCTGTAGTTCCCGGTCTACTAACTCTGATTCCGCGGTGGTTGGCAAAGATGTCCCTTCCTTCCTGGTTGGGTGAGCATCCATATCTCCTACCTTATGTTCTGCTAGAAAGGTTAGCTTCTCTGCATTGACTACTTCCATATGCTTTATATTAATCTCTGCTTCTTCAGTTTTGCTACGCTCTTTTGCTTCAAATAACTCATTAATTGTTTTAGTCATCTGTTCCTCGGCCATGTCCCACTCCTTCATCTCGTCTCTGATGTATATTTCTAATTGTTCTCCTGTTAAGCCCTCTATTATGCCTAACCTTCTCGAGGACTCTAAGTAATCTGTGCGCGCCTTCAGATAATCTAGATCCTGGGAAGGTGAGTCCATATTTGCTATGTTTGCAAATGGCTATATTCAGGTAAGCTCTTATGTATCTATCAAAATCAGAGCTAAGCTAGAAAGACAAGAGTGAACCAACGACAGCAGAACCTAAACCAATGTGTAGAGTTTAGCCTCAGCAGTGAAAGACAACTGAAAGTAATATTCAAGTAGTTTCTGGCGACCGCAGTGAAGTAAGTGTGAGAGATATACTACACAGTAATCAACAGTAATATTTACCTCAATAAATATTAAAATGCACTGCATACATGTCATAATGAAAATGGCATAAGTAAGCTTAAAATGGCAAATCAGTCAAATCATCAAACACATCAATGTAATTATGATTAAAGTGATCAGTTATCATTACATGATGAATGATACACTAAATGATAATAATTAAAATAATTATCAATAAATGATAGATGAGGTAGTTTTTTCATAAGTTCTTATCTGTTGTACACTTTTGAAAAGTTATATCTATACTCTGTAACTTCCTCAACTAAAATTAGCTACATCTGATGATAGTCTATTTTGATGACTGAAGATTACAAGAGTTAACTTTTAAAATCGTATGTCTAGGGTCTAGTACCGGAGTCTATTGAAAGCGAGAAGTCCGAATTCAAATACCGTACGAGAAGCCCAATCTGTCAGATTGGGTTAAAATTAAATCCCCGAGACGAGACACCAATCTGTCATAAGTCGGGGTGCCCCACCGGCTAGATGAAAGTATTATTCACTGGCGAGCACCCCAAATAGTCAGAAACTGACTAGGGACAAAATCTATATGGCTGAACTATAGATTAGGCCCATGAATATCCAACGTACAGCTCTAAGTGGCTCGTTATAAAATGAAATGAACTGTGCTGAATATTCGCCAAGGAATGGGAAAGAGAAGGTTAGCTAAGATAGATGTTTTAAGTCCAAATATATTAGTATAGACGACTATCTCAGTACAGGTTTTTCTCCCTGACTGCTCCTTTCCTTGGTGTGTAAGTGAACCCCCACCAATGTACACAACAACACGTATGCACAATTGGAAAAAATATAATGACAGAACTATGAGTTACAATACTACAACATTTATTTGCTAATCATAACAATAGACATAGGATGATTGTCAATATGAGGATGATGAAATCATATACATATTGATATTGATGACAAACATTACGTAACTTTTACTTGTTACTTGATCTATCTGGATCTGTGGTCCAGATCCCAACTCTCCAGTAGACACACACACACAAAGAAACAGCTTGCCGGTATTCTGACGATCCTGTCAGTCCTGACACTCCTAGTCTTCACTCGTCCTTGAGATCTACAACATAGGTGCTCCTTGTGAGAGCTTGAAAGAAAGTCGAGAATGTGTTATATCTAATTCTACATCAGCGCAATCCTAATTAAAACATATCATAACACAAACATATACAATAACCAGTCTGGCCAAGTTTATCTTCCAGCTCTACTGTGTTCACCATCCTCCTTCTCCCTACTGTCTTTAGTCTGGGACGGGCTTTTCAATTGTCTCACACGCCTGTAATGATTACATTTCTGCCGCCCCATGTCCATGTAGCTAATACAGAAATTCTGTGTCGTACAGCCGCTCTGTCCAAAATTGGTTTAGCAGCTCACAGGATCGGTAATGGTATTATAATAGTACCGGGTCATCCGGGCTTACAAGCCGTGACCAGTAGTTGTGCCAGGTTTCCGTGAACTACCCTCCACCATACGATGAAAAAGGTTTAGCACCATATACCCCATAACACTTGTGGGTAATGTCTGTACCATTACACCTCTGCTACAAATGCAATCGATGGTTAGTGTGCCAATGCGCACACCATAATATAACACTTCATATTGGTAGGCTTGCATATGACAAATCAATATACCAAACATGAAATACCCATAAAACATTAATTAAACTAGACATATTATGATACTTTAACATAATAGCATAATGCACTAGTTAGTTTGTAGGTATACGAAATGAGACGTATATACACAAAAAGAATATGTACGAAGTATATTTCTAGCATCGTATATTCATATGAAATTACACATACATACATCCAACATATCCGTAAACATTATATTACTTCAAGATAGACATCTAATGATACTCAACATAATAGCATCAGGCATTATTAATGAGTACTAATATTGTATAGCTACAAAATGAGATATACAACAAGTCTAATTGAAGTGACCACACAGACAAGCCATATTTGCTGAGCTGCCCGGTTTAATCACCACTTAGTTACTGCTGTTGTAAGAATTAAATAAATAGTCAGTTGACTATATTCTGTACAACAAATGCACACACCAAAGCAAGACTAGTCTAGTTTAGAAAGAAATGGCAAGCATCTGCTACGACACCTCAAGTATATCTAGACAAGATCTGCCTTTCACAAGTTTCTCCTTCTCAGAAGAGTAATACATGAAGCACAATGATATTGAACACAGAACTTAGAAAGAACACTCAAGTAACCTACGCCAAAGATAGTTCTTGAAATAACCTAGATCAGATATAGACTGAAAATCGGTACATCCATCTAAGAGACTAAGAGACTTACTAAGGGACTAGTTACTAAGAAATCCCTCATAGAAGCCAACATAATAATCATGCATATGACTACAAACACTGAGCTGGCTGCCTACCTGTTCTGAAGTCAGACTTAATCTAAAGGGAAAAGATCTATCGTG
This sequence comes from Cepaea hortensis, assembly GCA_963921405.1. Classification (NCBI taxonomy): domain Eukaryota; kingdom Metazoa; phylum Mollusca; class Gastropoda; order Stylommatophora; family Helicidae; genus Cepaea; species Cepaea hortensis. The sequence goes on from OY992876.1 coordinate 19,695,511, forward strand.
GGTTTTTATATCTAGCCTAGCAGTAGACACTTATCTCCCACTGACGGTAATTGCAATTATCTCCAAGTCTGTTCAGTCATAAAAATTCTTTCTGCATGCACACTAGCCTTCACCATAGTGTCACACCTGGATGGTTTTGAGTTGCCAGCCCCAGATCAGTTTCACAGTTTGCTCTCCAGTGTCTGGTACAAAGTCCACAGGCCCAGTATTAATTGCCTCTGCAAGACATCCAACAACTAATTTCTGAATCCAGTCCAAATGGTTTATTATCCTTCTAACACCCCGCCTTTCTACCTGTCTACAGGAGTTACTAGCCTCTAGTCAAGTTTAGGATCAGTTTTACAAGGTCTGTTCACACTCTGTTGAGTCTGTGTGAATGGCTGGACTTGGCATGTTTATAGCTCCAGGTTGCTTGTGTCAGGCCTGGGCAGTTTTAATTTCCACTCACAGTTGCGGTTCATTTAACACTGCATAACTGTGTGGTGTTATTATCAATTCTGGGTCTGTTTCTCCTTTCCCCAGCATTCTTTATGATAGAGAATTTCATTCCTTGTTCTGTAATATCTCTACATGGTTCATCAAAAGTGAACCGAAATTTGTTCTGGGAAGTAAAGGCTGCAAATTCGTGACAGAGCTTCCCCCTTAAAAAAAGTTTCTGCCAGAAATCTTTTGTCAAAGCACGCCGTACATCCCAGAATAATGCCTAAGCACTCTCCGTTCTGTATCTGCCTAAAGGTCTCCAATATTCCTTGTGACAGTGGGTTGTCCTGCATCTGCATAAAGACGTTCCATTTCCATAATCGAAGAATACTCTGGATAGGTCCTTGTACCTGGTCTTCGGCCGGGATTCCATGCAATAGCTTGGTAAAATCCGGTAATTGTCAGAAGGTTGAAATTTTACCCCTCTGGGAAAGATCACAATCAATGGGATTCTTCTACGCCTCTGGGCAGCAATTGTTTTACACCATTCACTCACGTGATTTACTCCTTTCAGCCGAGGATGTACCCGTAGTGAGGTCTTTAATAAGCTGGCCACAGCAAAGCTTGTCTCCGTGATTTTCCTCCATCCGTTATAGATTCTTAACTGATCCATCAATATCTTCCTTTTGAAAGGAATAATGTTACACATCATGGTCCCATGATATAAATTCAACTGGCGCTTTCCTCCTTCAAAGTCGGGCGTAACAATCTTCCCTCCTCGGTGTCGCGGTTTCTTCCCCTGATAATCAGTTAATGGGCTGAGTTTCTCTGCATTAGAGTTTCTTGTACAAACCGTGCTAGAAATTGGAAATTTAGTGTGCCAAGTTGTCCTGCCTTGAGAAATAACATAGTTACTCCAGGGCGATAAAGTGGAGTTACTTTTGAATAAAGTATCCACAAATAGCTGATCTACTCCTATCAAATCGACCTGACTGAAGGGTAGATTGAGTCCTAAGAGTGTTGATTCCAAACCACTCTTGACTTCTGTTACTTCAGGTTCCTGTTGCTGGAATTCCCTGATAACTTCAGCTAATGAGATTATAGGCGTTTCTTCCTCCATCTTGTGCAAAGAATTTGCTTCTTTAGCAACTACAGACAATGTTGTCTGCACAATATCAGAGTCCATATTCTGGCTCATGACAATTCCCTGTGTTTCCTGAGTCTCCGAACTGGTATGCTCCGAGATAAAAACTGGAAATGTTTCCTTGTCTGGATGTTCCTCTCTGGTCCTGCTTTCATGGGCTAAGTCCAGTTGAGGTAAATCCTATGGTGGGCTGTCTAAGCAATCCATCACAATAGGTAAATGATTTGAACTGAGATCTTCTTCTTCTTCTTCTTCGTTCATCCGGAGTTTTTTTTCGGACGTGATTGCGTTGTGCCTGTTTACAGCAGAGCTGCGTTCTTGCGCCGTTAGGCCGACACATCCGACTTCTGCGGGCATTTGTTGACCAGGTTAACCTTCCCGGGGGAACTGAGATCTAGTGTCTTGTCCTGAGCTGCAGCCTCAAAGATCACAAGGGGTTCCGGGTCTTCCTTCATCCCTCTGTCAGTCACATTTAATCCCACTTCATCCTCTCCTGAGCTGAAGGGAATAATAAAGTCGGTTACCTTTCGATCTCCGACCTCCTTAAAAGATGTCCTCAGGTCATCTTCCTCTTGAGTTTCACCTCTCGTTGAAGTAAAATGAGATTCCTGGGAGTCTTGTACTGGCGGACCAGTTAAACCACAATTTCCGTGGTGCAAACAGTTATCACGTTTGTGACTGCTTTAAATGCCCCTGGCACGTTTTTTCTTCCCTCTTTTCCATTTAGGACTGGGTCGAATGAGAACCTGTAGTTCCCGGTCTACTAACTCTGATTCCGCGGTGGTTGGCAAAGATGTCCCTTCCTTCCTGGTTGGGTGAGCATCCATATCTCCTACCTTATGTTCTGCTAGAAAGGTTAGCTTCTCTGCATTGACTACTTCCATATGCTTTATATTAATCTCTGCTTCTTCAGTTTTGCTACGCTCTTTTGCTTCAAATAACTCATTAATTGTTTTAGTCATCTGTTCCTCGGCCATGTCCCACTCCTTCATCTCGTCTCTGATGTATATTTCTAATTGTTCTCCTGTTAAGCCCTCTATTATGCCTAACCTTCTCGAGGACTCTAAGTAATCTGTGCGCGCCTTCAGATAATCTAGATCCTGGGAAGGTGAGTCCATATTTGCTATGTTTGCAAATGGCTATATTCAGGTAAGCTCTTATGTATCTATCAAAATCAGAGCTAAGCTAGAAAGACAAGAGTGAACCAATGACAGCAGAACCTAAACCAATGTGTAGAGTTTAGCCTCAGCAGTGAAAGACAACTGAAAGTAATATTCAAGTAGTTTCTGGCGACCGCAGTGAAGTAAGTGTGAGAGATATACTACACAGTAATCAACAGTAATATTTACCTCAATAAATATTAAAATGCACTGCATACATGTCATAATGAAAATGGCATAAGTAAGCTTAAAATGGCAAATCAGTCAAATCATCAAACACATCAATGTAATTATGATTAAAGTGATCAGTTATCATTACATGATGAATGATACACTAAATGATAATAATTAAAATAATTATCAATAAATGATAGATGAGGTAGTTTTTTCATAAGTTCTTATCTGTTGTACACTTTTGAAAAGTTATATCTATACTCTGTAACTTCCTCAACTAAAATTAGCTACATCTGATGATAGTCTATTTTGATGACTGAAGATTACAAGAGTTAACTTTTAAAATCGTATGTCTAGGGTCTAGTACCGGAGTCTATTGAAAGCGAGAAGTCCGAATTCAAATACCGTACGAGAAGCCCAATCTGTCAGATTGGGTTAAAATTAAATCCCCGAGACGAGACACCAATCTGTCATAAGTCGGGGTGCCCCACCGGCTAGATGAAAGTATTATTCACTGGCGAGCACCCCAAATAGTCAGAAACTGACTAGGGACAAAATCTATATGGCTGAACTATAGATTAGGCCCATGAATATCCAACGTACAGCTCTAAGTGGCTCGTTATAAAATGAAATGAACTGTGCTGAATATTCGCCAAGGAATGGGAAAGAGAAGGTTAGCTAAGATAGATGTTTTAAGTCCAAATATATTAGTATAGACGACTATCTCAGTACAGGTTTTTCTCCCTGACTGCTCCTTTCCTTGGTGTGTAAGTGAACCCCCACCAATGTACACAACAACACGTATGCACAATTGGAAAAAATATAATGACAGAACTATGAGTTACAATACTACAACATTTATTTGCTAATCATAACAATAGACATAGGATGATTGTCAATATGAGGATGATGAAATCATATACATATTGATATTGATGACAAACATTACGTAACTTTTACTTGTTACTTGATCTATCTGGATCTGTGGTCCAGATCCCAACTCTCCAGTAGACACACACACAAAGAAACAGCTTGCCGGTATTCTGACGATCCTGTCAGTCCTGACACTCCTAGTCTTCACTCGTCCTTGAGATCTACAACATAGGTGCTCCTTGTGAGAGCTTGAAAGAAAGTCGAGAATGTGTTATATCTAATTCTACATCAGCGCAATCCTAATTAAAACATATCATAACACAAACATATACAATAACCAGTCTGGCCAAGTTTATCTTCCAGCTCTACTGTGTTCACCATCCTCCTTCTCCCTACTGTCTTTAGTCTGGGACGGGCTTTTCAATTGTCTCACACGCCTGTAATGATTACATTTCTGCCGCCCCATGTCCATGTAGCTAATACAGAAATTCTGTGTCATACAGCCGCTCTGTCCAAAATTGGTTTAGCAGCTCACAGGATCGGTAATGGTATTATAATAGTACCGGGTCATCCGGGCTTACAAGCCGTGACCAGTAGTTGTGCCAGGTTTCCGTGAACTACCCTCCACCATACGATGAAAAAGGTTTAGCACCATATACCCCATAACACTTGTGGGTAATGTCTGTACCATTACACCTCTGCTACAAATGCAATCGATGGTTAGTGTGCCAATGCGCACACCATAATATAACACTTCATATTGGTAGGCTTGCATATGACAAATCAATATACCAAACATGAAATACCCATAAAACATTAATTAAACTAGACATATTATGATACTTTAACATAATAGCATAATGCACTAGTTAGTTTGTAGGTATACGAAATGAGACGTATATACACAAAAAGAATATGTACGAAGTATATTTCTAGCATCGTATATTCATATGAAATTACACATACATACATCCAACATATCCGTAAACATTATATTACTTCAAGATAGACATCTAATGATACTCAACATAATAGCATCAGGCATTATTAATGAGTACTAATATTGTATAGCTACAAAATGAGATATACAACAAGTCTAATTGAAGTGACCACACAGACAAGCCATATTTGCTGAGCTGCCCGGTTTAATCACCACTTAGTTACTGCTGTTGTAAGAATTAAATAAATAGTCAGTTGACTATATTCTGTACAACAAATGCACACACCAAAGCGAGACTAGTCTAGTTTAGAAAGAAATGGCAAGCATCTGCTACGACACCTCAAGTATATCTAGACAAGATCTGCCTTTCACAAGTTTCTCCTTCTCAGAAGAGTAATACATGAAGCACAATGATATTGAACACAGAACTTAGAAAGAACACTCAAGTAACCTACGCCAAAGATAGTTCTTGAAATAACCTAGATCAGATATAGACTGAAAATCGGTACATCCATCTAAGAGACTAAGAGACTTACTAAGGGACTAGTTACTAAGAAATCCTTCATAGAAGCCAACATAATAATCATGCATATGACTACAAACACTGAGCTGGCTGCCTACCTGTTCTGAAGTCAGACTTAATCTAAAGGGAAAAGATCTATCGTGGGTTTTTATATCTAGCCTAGCAGTAGACGCTTATCTCCCACTGACAGTAATTGCAATTATCTCCAAGTATGTTCAGTCATAAAAATTCTTTCTGCATGCACACTAGCCTTCACCATAGTGTCACACCTGGATGGTTTTGAAATGCCAGCCCCAGATCATTTTCACAGTTTGCTCTCCAGTGTCTGGTACAAAGTCCACCGGCCCAGTATTAATTGCCTCTGCAAGACATCCAACACCTAATTTCTGAATCCAGTCCAAATGGTTTATTATCCTTCTAACACCCCGCCTTTCTACCTGTCTACAGGAGTTACTAGCCTCTAGTCAAGTTTAGGATCAGTTTTACAAGGTCTGTTCACACTCTGTTGAGTCTGTGTGAATGGCTGGACTTGGCATGTTTATAGCTCCAGGTTGCTTGTGTCAGGCCTGGGCAGTTTTAATTTCCACTCACAGTTGCGGTTCATTTAACACTGCATAACTGTGTGGTGTTATTATCAATTCTGGGTCTGTTTCTCCTTTCCCCAGCATTCTTTATGATAGAGAATTTCATTCCTTGTTCTGTAATATCTCTACATGGTTCATCAAAAGTGAACCGAAATTTGTTCTGGGAAGTAAAGGCTGCAAATTCGTGACAAAGAGTCATAACAGAAAAAGATCAGATCTTACATGTATGGTCAAATTACGTGAAAAACCTTTATGACGACAACAGAGACGAACACTACAATGTTCAAAATAATAATGAAGGACCAGCAATTTTGAAGATGGAGGTTCATAATGCTCTTAACCATATGAAATCTGGCAAGACCCCCGGTTCAGACAGTGTCACAATAGAAATGATTAATGCTTTAGAAGAAGAATATTAATATGTAATAGATAAAGTTACCACTCTGCTTTATACAATATATTATACTGGAAATATATCTCATGAATTATGTAATTCTGTATTTATTGCAATCCCAAAGAAATCAGGAGCCTTGGAATGTGATCAACATCGAACAATTAGTATAGTGAGTCACATCACGAAGATGTTGCTAAGAATTATCATGCAAAGAATTAGGAGGAAAATACAACTTGAGATAGGAGAAGAACATTGTGGGTTTGTAGAAGGAAAGGGTACAGTAAATGCTGTATATTTACTGAGAACCGTAACTGAACGATCTATAGAAGTAAACAAAGATCTACACCTTTGCTTTATTGACTACACAAAGGCTTTCGATAAAGTGAGACATGTCGACATGATAAGGATGCTTGAAGATCTACAAACTGATGGAAAAGACCTTAGACTTGTAAATATATATATATATATATATATATATATTGGAAACAACAAGTTGCCATAAGAGTTGATAATGAAGTAGGCCATTAAGCCTATCAAGAGAGGTGTGAGACAGGGATGTGTAATGTCTCCAGATCTGTTTTCCCTGTACAGTGAAAATATTTTCAGAAATATTGAAGATAATAAAGATATGGAAGGAATCAACATTGGGGGACGATGCATCAATAACATTAGATATGCAGACGATACATTCTTGATTGCAGACAATGAACAGGACCTGCAACATTTAGTAGATGCAGTTGTTACACACAGTGAACAACGAGGGTTAGAATTAAATTGTAAAAAGACACAGATTATGGTCGTCACTAGGAAGAACGAAATACCACAATGCAATATACAAGTAAATGGGAATATTCTTCAACAATTATCTCGGGACAATAATAACATCTGATGGGAGATGCCTTGAAGAGACTAGAACAAGAATCGCCATGTCTAAGGTAGCCTTTAGCAAGATGAAAAACATACTGACCAATAAAACTATGGCAATTGAAACAAGAAAAAGAGTGTTGACGTGCTACATAGAACCTGTACTTGTATATGGATATGAAGCTTGGACAATGAGCAGTCACGCTGAAAAACATCTGATGTCTGTAGAAATGTGGTTTCTGAGGAAAATGCAAAGAATACCATGGACAGCCAGAAAGACCAATAAACAGGTCCTTCAAGAAACAAATGAAGATCGTAAACTGATTAGAGATATTAGACTCAGACAGTCAAATTTTTTTTGGCATGTTATGAGAAGACATGAATTGGAGAACTTGGTGACAAGTGGTAAGATCGAAGGGAACAGACCAAGAGGAAGACATAGAAGCAAATACCTGGATGGCTAGGCCTCGTGGCATGGTCGAGACAGAAACACAGAGCTGATTCACGACTCTGGTGATCGAGTGAGATGGCAAAACATGACCGCCCACACTTATCGGCATGGCACATGATGGATGGACTAGCTTCTCTCCATGTTTTTCTAATCGTACAATTTTTTGAGACGTGCCCGTATGCCCAACAAACAAAACATTTAACACTATTTTTGTAAGAAGCATACTTACTGGCCTTCTTAGATGTTACGTTCTTGAGGTAAGAATCGTAATTAGGGTTTTGATTGCACATGTCATGTTGCAATTTACAATGTGGACACTGCATGAAGTAACCATTTCTAGGTCTGTCTGGTTCTTTGTGAGTGTTTCCTCTCATATGATATGGCACTCTGTCTTTGTACTGTTGACCATATTGTGAGAATCTATTTGGTCTACTGTGGTATCTTAGATTGGGTATTCTCGCACTTGCTCCTATGACTAACTCCAGTTGAGTTCCTTCAGCAAACACATCCCTGTGTGCATTGTAATATGCTTCCTCCTTGGATTCCATCTCTGAAATGATGTACACTCGTTCTCCACCAGAATTGTATACATCGTTTATTGGTACTGAAGAAAGCAATTTGTCTCTCAGCATGAGATCACGGAGTTTCTCCAAATCTGAACCCACGTCCGATGATTTCAGCCATTTCTCAAAAAGAGAAGTTGTTTCTGAGACATAGTCCAGGAATGTTTGGTTCGCTTTTGGTGCCAGAGTTTTAAATTTAGTTCGTAACCCAGCTTGATCCAAAGAAAAATGTGACAAAACTATGTCTCTAATAAATGTGTAATTGGTATGTAGGCTTTCAGGGATTACCTCCATGACCTTCAAAGGTTCCAAAGCCAAATGACGGTGAAATAGTATGGGCCAGTCTTCGGTTGGTATTTTTTAATATTTTATTAATACCTCGAAATTAGTTATCCATGCTGAAATGGAATCACATTATGTAAAATTCCTGATCAGACCCTGGTATTGCTTGATGGGGTCTGCTGATTTGCTTGCGCTATCTCGGCTTCCTTGATTTCCTCAATAGTTTTGACCTTTAAGTTCCCTTCAATCTCTTTGTCCTTCATTACCAACTCGGCCGCTAGTTTCTCTTTCTCAAATGCAAGCCTCTCCCTTTCCGCTGTCAGTTTTTACATTGCTCTTGCAAGTTCTCTTTCTTTGATTTCTTTCTCTACTGCTAGTTTTTCTTGTTCTAAAGTTGCTTGTAGTTCTCTAGCTTCTTTCTTAGCATCTTTAGCCTCTGATCTTTCTTCTCGTTGCTGTGCTTGGATTTCTTTTAATTTCTGCTTAGCCCTTGCTCTAAGTCCATGACCGGACAATCCAGACTTCTCACCCATATCCATAAACTCTTGTAATGTCAACATGGTGCAATAATATTCTGTCAACTTAACAGCTGAAACAAAATATGTATGTGTGCGATGCTAGATCGTGTGAAAGGTTGCAAGTAAACACGTAAAAAGGAGAGTAATAGAATGAATGGAATGTCAATACAATAAACAATGCTATAAGATACTTAAGATGTTGTAAGGCCGACAAGGAAATAAATATTGCCTTACCAGTTCCAGACAAAGCGCTGGTAAACTATATATATGTTGTTGTTGTTGTTTCTTCCACTTATGCCGTTAGGCGTCGTGTGGAGAGTTAATTGGAGTTCCAGCACCGTGACTAGCACCTTTCCTCCAATTTTCTCCATAGATCTTGAGCAGAATTTTTAGGATCAAGTAAATTCCCTACCGGTTTGCTAGACCAGACGTTGGTTCCTTACCTACTTAACCCATGTATATTTGCTACTAACCACCTGTCACTTCCACTGGTCGCCTGCTGGATAGCTTCGTGCTATGCCAGGTAGGACTGACCGACCGACTTTGGAATTTGGAGTTCCAGCGCCGTGACTAGCACCTTTCCTCCAATTTTCTCCATAAATCTTGAGCAGAATTTTTAGGATCAAATTCCCTACCGGTTTGATAGACCAGACGTAGGTTCCTTACCTACTTAACCCATGTATAGTTGCTACTAACCACCTGTCACTTCCACTGGTCGCCTGCTGGATAGCTTCGTGCTATGCCAGGTAGGAATGACCGACCGACTAATGAGTACACTTTAACGGCCGAAAACACTCAGGGTTTAAAGTGTACTCATTCCACTTACGGGGCCTCGATAGAGTCCCGTATTGTTATTTTTCGTCACTACCTCCCCGTACCGGGAGTGGGTAAGTTGCGCGCCTGCTGCCTTCCTTGGATGTGGTAGCCGCTTCTCATGCTCCCTCTCCGGAATCGAACCCTGATTCCCCGTTACAAACATGGTAGACATTATATATATATATATATATATATATATATATATATATATATATATATATATATATATATATATATATATATATATATATCATCATCAAGTGCCGTGCCGGCTGGCGTAGGCGTTCATGGCTCTCCATAGATCTCGGTCTTTGGTTTTCTGGATCAACTCTGCTGCTGATATTCCTCCATGCCACCGTCTCAATCCATCCAGCATCACTTCTCTTGGTCTACCTCTGCCTCTCTTCCCCTCGATCTTTCCAGTTGTTACGATGTTCTCCAATGCCTCTCTTCTCATTACATGACCGAGGAAAGCTGTTTGTCTCTGTCTTATTGTTGTATATAATGTTCTAGTTTCGATAGCCTGTTTCAGGCAGTCGTCGTTAGTTACTCTGGCAGTCCAAGGAATTCGCAACATTCGTCTCAGGAACCACATCTCTGTTGCTTCTAATTTCTTCTTAATTTGTTCATTTACATTCCAAGATTCACTGCCATACAGCAAGACTGGTTCTACATAGCATTTCAGCACTCTCTTTCTTACATTCAGTGATAGTGACTTATTGCATAAGATACTCTTCATTTTCTGAAATGCGGCTTTTGCCTGCCCTATTCTGCTCCTAATCTCTGTTGTACATCTTCCATCTGATGTTATAAATGCCCCTAGGTATCTAAAATTATCCACTTGGTTAAGGATTTTTCCTTCTATTTCTATGTCACATTTTGGTGTCACCATTTTCTTTGATATTACCATTGTTACTGTTTTCTTGATATTCAAGGAGAGTCCTTTCCTTGCACTCTCTGTTACTACAACGTCTAATAATTGTTGTAGGTCTGTTGAATTATCCGCCACCAATAATGTGTCATCTGCATAGCGTATATTATTTATATTATAACCTCCAACTAGTATTCCTGGCATCTCTTTGTTTGATCTCTCTCATTATTACTTCGCTATACTGGGAGAAAAGATCTGGTGACAAGACACACCCTTGTCGTACTCCTAGCTTTATCTGTTCGTAACTACCCTCTTTATTTCCCATTTTAATTGCTGCTACTTGGTTCCAGTAAATATTCTTTATTATTCTTAAATCTTTTCCATCAGTGTTGATATCTTCCAACATTTTAATCAGTTCATCATGTTTTACTTTATCAAATGCCTTAGTATAATCTATGAAGCTCAAATATATGTCTCTCTGTTTCTCTATTGACCTTTCTATTAGTGTCCGTAATGTATAAATTGCATTGTTTGTGCCCTTTCCTTCCACAAATCCATACTGTTCTTCACTAATTTCCATTTTTATTTTCTTTTTGGTTCTTCTCATTATGATTCTGAGTAGAAGCTTAGTGATATGGTTTATAAGGTTAATTGTACGAAAATCTTCACAATCAATTGCTCCTGGTCTTTTTGGTATAGCTATAAATACAGATTTCAGCATATCACTGGGTAAATATCCACTGCTGTAAATATCATTCAACATTTTGGTTAATATATCTACTCCAAATTCTCCCAATACTTCTAATTCTTCTATTGTGATTTCATCTGGCCCACCTGTTTTTCCTTTCTTCATACGTTTCATAGCGTCAGCGACTTCTTCTTTCAGAATAGGTGGACCTTCTAAGTTACTATCTTCTGTTAATTCTTCTCTTTCTCCTTCATATAATTCTCTTATATACTCATTCCACCTCTTCATTATAGCATCTTCCTCTAATATTATCTTTCCTGTTTTTGATTTCAAACACCCTGTATTTATTCTTATTTTTCTTCCTGTAAGCTCACTGATTTGTCTGTGCATATTTTTTATATCTTTCATGGAATTTAATTCAATTTTTTTGCATTGCTCGTTTAACCAACTTTCTTTAGCCTTCCCACATTTATCTTTTATTTCTTTATTTATCTTAGCGTATTCTTGTTTGTCATTTTTACTCTGTTTTCTTTTGTCCATCAGTTTTAAGATATCTTCATTCATCCATTTTTTCTTAGCTATTTTGCCTCTCTCCGGTAATACTTCTTTGCTAGTTTGATGAATGGAGTCCCTTAACATTTGCCATTGTTCATCTATACTCTGTATTTTAGTTATTGCATTGTACCTATTTTTCACAGTCACTCTGTATTGTTCTTGCATTTCTTTATCTATTTTCAGAACCTCTTTATTAAGTCTCATGTTCTTAACCATTTTTTTCCCTCTCTTTAATCTTACTTTTATATGTCCACATAGTGGTACATGATCACTATTACAGTCAGCACCAGGCATTGTCTTTACATTAATTAAAGCATTTCTAAATCTTTTATTAATTAGTATGTAGTCAATTTGGTTGCGTATTTTCTTATCAGGGCTTATCCATGTGTACAGTCGTCTTTTATGGTGTTTAAACCATGTGTTTCCAATTATCATATCATTGATATTTGCCCATTCTATTAGCTTTTCTCCTCTTTCATTTCTTGTACCTAAACCATAATTCCCCACTACATCCTCCATTTTTCCCTTTCCTACTTTTGCATTAAAATCACCAAGTATTATCTTTATTTCTTGTGATCCAATTTGAGCCATCGCCATTTCTATTTCGTCATAAAAGTGTTGTATTTCTTCATCACTACTGCTTGCTGTTGGTGCATATACTTGTATAATATTTATGTCTATTGGTTTGCCTTTGATTTTTACCATAATAACTCTATCTGAAATACACCAGTATCCATTAATTGACTTGGCTGTTTTTTCGTCTAATATTATTCCTACACCTTTTTCATGTGTGTATATATATATATATATATATATATATATATATATATATATATATATATATATATATATATATATATATATATATATAAGAGAATCACACTACAGGACACACGAAAACTACTACCAGAAATAGAAACTAAATTTAACACAACATATTTATTTACATGAAAAAGAAACACTGAGGACGTAAAGTAACAACAGATAGAGACTATTACAACACTATACAGGTTCTATCCAGCAGTGAGGTCGTCACAATAAAATATTAGTAGGGGAGACTGGGGAGAAATGGACCAGCAATTTTGTAGTTTTCAATTTTTGCTCATCACTGGAACAGATTTTATCGAAACATAACAAAACCATGACTAAAATGTTGTACATTCATTTATTTTAAAAGGGGAAACCATTTAGCAATCTATTTCTATATGTTTCTTTACAAAATGCATTTCAAAAATGTATATGAACATGGGGAGAAATTGACCACCATTGGGGTGAAATGGACCAGCACGTGGGGAGCAATGGACCATAGTGGGGAGAAATGGACCTTTTTTAAAAAGAAGCAGCAACAACTCATCCATATTGCTATAACAAATAAATAATCATTAAAAGGATATTTGCAGTTTTTTTTAAAATTATTTTAAGCAACATTAAAAAAGTTTAATATGATATATTAATCTAATATAAAGTTTTATCGAACATTTATGCCTGCAAGACTTTCTTTGAAGACATAGCCATCTTTGGTCCTAGAAGTGGTTCCAGTGATTGTAGATCTAGTAAGCTGTGCTTTAATACATGTAATTGAGACACTGGCGACATCTTCTACCTTAGGCTTAACAAATTTACCAGCAACCTTCTCACTCTTGCGCAAGAACTCTACCTCAACATCACCATCATCATCAATGTCTCCCCTTACAATTCCTACATAGTAAACACAAGTCTTCTTTGTTCCATATTCACATAGCACACACTGGCCTTCAAAAACCCCACGCACACCAGTCAAGCTAACCGTACACTCCTCATTTTCACCAAATGAAACATCAGAATCTGTGTCATCACAAAACGAAATGTCAGTTTCTGGATCTGAATCAACATCAAGTTCTTTCAGCAGCTGTCTCTTTGCCTTTTTGGGTGGAACTTTTGCTGCCTTTTCTTTCATCACCGCTCTTTCCCTAATTCGATCCATTTCTGGCGTAGAAGTAGCCAGCATAGTTTTTCCTCTTTTCCTCATATTATTTGAATCTTTTCGCGGACCAGCTTTTGGTAGTCCTCTGAAAACATGAGGCGAAGTAAAGGAAGAAGTAGCTTTACGTTGAAGACTCCCTGATATTTCCTGCAAGTCATCTACAAGGTTCTCAACATTACACTCTTTCTGATTTTCATGAAATTCTTGTGCAGTTTGATCTGTGCTGGTACCACAATGTGGAGATGCTGATCCTGTCTTTTCATTGCTTTCTAAAGTGGCATTTTCACTGTCCTTGCTGATGGGCCTGTTCGTTATTTCTGAAGGCATAAAATCATCTTCTGTAAAAACATCTTCGTTAAAGGGCCAAATACCTGACACTGCAAAGCCTGATTGAATGTTAATGGGAGTTGCCGCTTTAAGAAAAGCGTGGCCTCCTAGATTTGCAACTTGATAGATTGTCAGTGGTGTCCCAACATTTTTCATCATCCATGAATCACACGCATTGTTGTAGACCGACTTCATGGGTCCAAAAACTGAACGGTCCAAGGGCTGAGTTTTAGATGAGGTGTGTGGTGGCAACGTGATCACATGAATGTTGTTTTTCTTGCACAGTTCAAGTGATTCAAATGAAATGTGGGAATCGTGATTGTCCAAGATCAAAATCAAAGGGAAGTCTTTGGAAGGTCTTGAATGCTTAATGAAGTGATTTATAACTTTGACGAAATTATCACGGGTCATCCAACCTGATTCATTCACAAGGCCAAGGGAACCTTCATGTGCTCCAGCAAGCATAAAATTCTTAAAAATGTTTCTGGGAAACACAAAAACTGGAGGGATAATGTGACCCGCAGCTGACACAATGCAACAGATTGTGACCAGTTCTCCTCTTTCTCTGGATGTCACCTGGCCTATTTGCTTCACTCCTCGTGGGGCAGTTTACTTTTGGCACTTTCTGTACAGTGGTCAGACTTGACTCATCCAAATTGTAGATTTGAGCTCCACTCATATTTAGTTTTGTAATGGTTTCCTTCACAATGTTGAAGAAGGTGCAAATATTATGTTTGTTGAAAGCTGTAGCTCTAGCAGAGATGTTGCCTCAGGTTGCCTTATGGTCAGCTCGGGATTCCGTCGCAAATATCCACAAAGCCAGTCATTCCCTGCCATCATTTGCTCATCCCAGGTTAAAGGATGTGCAATGTTATTGACTTTCTCCATCTCGTACGCCAAAATACGAACGTTTTTAGTTGTGAGTCTATGGAACATTCTTGCACAATCTTTCAAGTAACTAGCAAAATCAGCTTCTTGCTTAGCTGTGAAAACAAGGCTATGCCTATAATTTGGTACGAGTCTAGTAGGCAGACCATTTCCTTCTCTGTCTTTTGTAAGATTGTTATTGAGGGTAGAGCGAGCAATGCCGTACTCATTTGCAGCTTTCCTCACTTTCATTCCATTTTTCACAGCATTAACAGCTTCTCTCATACGTTCCTCCGTAACGAGACCCTTGTTGGTGTTTCTGATGTACAATCTTGGCATCTGAAACAAAAGAGTGACAGAATTATATAACATTTAGAATGGTAGGCCTATCATTTGCAAAGAAATACTGATCATAGCACGAATGGCGTGCATCTTTAATAAATCACTGAAATCAAATTTGTTAACAGTTTTATTGGTCTAGATTTAGACCCCAGTATTAAAAAGAATCAATAATGCTGATATTCGAATGCAATCTTCAACACTTTTAATAACAACAGACTGTCTTGTCAATTTCTTCTATGGGGAGAAATGAACCATGGGGAGAAATGAACCGGTCCATTTCTCCCCCATCAATGTATTAAACTATTCAGCCATAAAGTCTCTTAAATCTAATATTATATGCTATATTTTTTATATGAACTCTTAAATAACAAGTAAATAAAGATATTAACGTAATTACCTTGTCCTGATTCCTGACTATGCGTCTGCTTTACGATGGTGTCTGGAACTGGAAAAAGAAACTTTAGTGCAGAAAATTTTTCAAACTTTGCGTGGGAACGACCTGTGCGGGAAGTCGATGGCAAATGAAAAATTCGGACTATGTTTGATGTGGAAAACAAACTTATTATGGTTTCACTTTCATTGCATCACAGCCAGGGGCCAGAGAGGGGGTGGTCCATTTCTCCCCAGTCTCCCCTACCGGTCTGACTGCTGCTAGACCGAACGTACTTTTGTGCCGGAAAAATTTAATTATCTGGCACAAATGTAGCCCAACCAACCGCCCGCACACTTATGACGCAGACAATCAGGCCATAGAGAGCAATTCCGAACAATAAATTCAAAATGACAGAACAGAACGCAAAGAAACAACAACAGACACCTCAACTGGCCTGTTCTTCGAATCCGGTGTTGAATGAAAATTGGTGCTCTCTCCTGGCTTCAACAAGTGCCGATGACGCTGGCACGTGTCATAATAAATCTTTGTGAGTTACTTTGCAAAACTATAAGTGTCCCAAAAATCTATATCCAGATGTGCATCCATACTATGTTCGTTCATAAATCAGAAATGTCCATTGAGATAGCAATCAGCAACATCATCGACGTTTTGATAATAACTGTCCGAACTTGAACCTTTCCAATAGAGGCCATAATAATTAGTTCCATATATATGACATATTAGTAGTGATATCCATTTGACACTGTCCGACACATTAATACGAAACTAACATTTGACACTGACTATACATTATATGGTCACGGTTTAGGCTGACATATTAATTTCAAGCTGATGTAGGCGGTGCTGTTATTATATAATATTAAACAATAATGTTGGTAGTGGCTCCTCTACAGTATCTGTATGGTCCGGTGCTCCCGTTTCAAGAGCCCTCCATCTCTGCCAAATGGTGATTTAACATAATTCTCTGCAGCTCGCTGTCCAACAAACCACTTCGGCAGAATACAGAAGCAACGTTAATAAATACCAACGACTAGAAGCAGGCTGACATTTCTCGTAATGCAATATTTATTTCCGTAGAATAGCTTGACATTAAATAATATAATTTACCATTCCCATGTTGACGGGAGGGCCGGTACTATGTGAATAAGTATACGCACAATGCTGATTATAATTATATATAATTACTTTAATTCGAAGACAATGCTTAGCCGCCTAGTGGTCGTTATCTTTCATCTTTGCCAGTTATCATAACATTGATTACTTACAATACTTCATGTCTGTTGACTGATTGCTTAACCTTGAGCTATTTCTTCGAGTTCTGATTTAAATATTCATGGCCAATCGTCAGTCCTGACTTTGGAGTATGCCTTGATCATATATCTTTCCTAACTAGTGGTTCTCTGCTACCAGTGCCATCTTTTGGAAGATTTATGATATTTCTCCTCTGATACTTTCATGCCGCCTCCTTGTTGTCAGCCACAAACCTAACTACCTTTTTATGACGTAGTAAGCCGTGACTTCATATAGCAACTTGCGTATTATGTTGCTATCCCATTAACTCTTTTAGTACTCTGCGCCACACTTTCTTTATCTTATTCTACATTATCATCTCATGCCTCCGACGCTACATGGCAATCACATCCTTGAAAGTAAACTTAAGGACCATCTCTCACACCATGTGGTGTACTGGGTATATGGTGCTAGCCCCACATTGTTAGACCAACTGACATTCAATGGCTGATATGGTTGATTTGGTAAAGCACACAGTTATAATTTTGAAGTATTTTAGAGCGTAAGTTTGAATTAAACATAAATGAAAATTAATATATTTCTAAAGTTTCAACACAGAAGCCACAAACAATATGTTGTCAAACTTATTGCTTGGCAAATTTAGCTGCATCTCGTCAGGTGCATACTGCAGAGTTACATATCATATGAAGTGAGTAAATGAATTATACTAGGGCTGAAATTCTTACAATACGTAGTCACTGATATTGTTTGAATGTGGAGCATGAGTTTTCCCCATGGCAATAGCAAATTTAAAATGAAGTCTTTATGTTTGCATAAAACTGGCCTGAACCATCTAATTACTAATGCTTTGATGTATTTGAGCAATCATTTATTCATCAAATACAATATACAAGATTTCTCGTTTTTTACTTTATGATGTTTATTAAACAAATGTCTCATAATCGACAAGCTAAGAGTCAACTGCACAGGGATTCCTGGAGACTGATTAAATGTTTTCCACCCGTACTGGTATTTGTTTAGTTACATGATTTGCTAATTATCTTTCCATTCTGCCTATGTAAGTTGCTTGGCACTCACAATTGAAATGATAAATGCACTTAGATTTGGTGTACAGAGACAATAGTTCTTTCACAGATGGGAGTAGTATCCAGGTGAATGTTTGCTTTATGCTGTATAATGTATTTGTTTCAGTAGTGTCCCCATGAAAGGTTAGTTGAAAACACTTGAAGTCTGGGGACTGATAATTCTGTGTGAGTAGGTTTGTGTGGCTGGTACTGATGCTTATTGAAGACAAGTGAATATACATTAGATTGTAGATAATGATTAAGAGATTCTGGTCTCCTTATATGTGATCATAGCAAATCATTCTAGCTCCATTAAACAGAGTCTGTACCAGGCCACGTTATACTGAATAGGTGCAAAGCTATTTAAAATTCAGGTACTGGCCCGTCCATATTCCCTTTCAATAGACAGATCTTTGGATGGTGCCATCCTGTCAATGTTGAATTAGTATTTATAAGAATGATATGGTGTCATTATGTTTGTGGCCAACAGACAAAGAAATGTTCTTGTGGGTTTGGTTCATGATGGAGTGGAATGATTCAGCCTGTTGTATGGTCTCTGGGATGAATAATATATCATCCACATACCAGCAGTGTGGACCTAGGTCTTTAATATTTGAGGCAATTTGTTTTTCTGAGTGCACCATAAAGACTGCTAGAATGAGACCTAGAAGATTCCTCATGGCCAATCTGTCAATTTAGTGGTGCGAGTTTTAAAAGAAACATGAAATGAATATCAGATGTGCATAGCAGTAGTAATTTCTTGAATTTGTATGTCGGTAGTTTCTTAAATAGGAATATCTGTGAAAATAGAGGCAATATCCATTGACACCACATGCTTCAGTTTAAGATCGATAGTATCCAGTAGTTTGACCAGTTTAAATTAATCTGTTAATATTTAGAGGTTGACCGATTTTCGCACTGGTTTAGCTGTTTCTACAAGCCTTTTCAATATTCTGTGTTGGACAGAGTTGAGCATAAATTAAACAGGTATCAGTGGTACCCCAGACCTGTGCAATTTAGGAAGGCCATAAAGTTGGGTGGGGGTTTATGAGCCCAGTGGAATGACTAACTGTGCAGTCGCTTCACTGATGAATTTACTATCTAAAAGTGACTGAATTTCTTTCCTCACTTGTGCATCCAATTTCTCAGAGTTGCTGGCTTTAGAATCTAAGTAAAATCTTGGTTGGATTCAATAAAATGCCTTTCATTTAGTTGGAAGTAGCAAAGATGTGATTCCTGAGATGGTTGTTGTGAATAGCTTGGATTGTCACAGTAACTTAACAATGATTGCCTGGAAGAGGCTAATGAAAGTAGAACATTATATACAACTATCAGAAAGAGACAATAGCTTTCTTTAGTATTGTGATGAGACGAGAAGCGTGGGAAAGTATTGTGATGACAGAAAAGATCAGTGGGAAAAGAGACATGGGCAGACTGAGAGAGATGATACTGGATGGACTGTATGGGACATTGAGAAATATTATCAGCAGAGTTGATCCTGAATAGGGAGCAAGATCTGAGGAGATACATAAACACCTATGGTAGTTTGCAGGGCACATGATGATGATGCAGTCTCGTATGTTTCTTCAGATTACAAGTTTGAGTAAAAGAAGCACCACAATCATCACACTTGTAAGGTTTATCTCCTGTGTGTGTTCTCATATGTCTCTTCAGATCGCTAGCGTAAGTAAAAGAAGCACCACAATCATCACACTTGAAAGGTTTTTCTCCTGTATATGTTCTCTTGTGAGTCTTCAGCTGGCTAACGTCAGTAAAAGAAGCACCACAATTATCACTTTTAAGGTTTTTCTCCTGTATGTGTTCTCTTATGTTTCTTCAGATCCCTAGCGTAAGTAAAAGAAGCACCACAATCATCACACTTGTAAGGTTTTTCTCCTGTATGTACACGGATGGGTCGGTGTTGAGAGGTAGGAGAAGTGCTTGGGGGTTCTTGGCAAAAACTAATGGTCGGCATTTGGTGCAGGAGAGCCTGGTGTATGATGACACTACATCTAGCTTAAGAATGGAGGTGGAGGTGGTCAGTGCAGCTTTCCGCTGGATAGAAAATACGATACATACACATATTGTGATTGTAACTGACTCAGAAAGCATGCTGAGAAGGGTGAGAACAGGCAAGCTTCGTGCAGAGTGGCTTGCTTCGCTTCGGAGGTCACGGGTAGCAAGCATCACCTGGATCTTTTCTCCTGGGCATGCCGGTGTGCTGGGGAATGAACAGGCGGACAGATTGGCTGGCTCGGCAGAACTTGGTGGAGTATTGATGCATGACAAGGCAGATGTGGTTGCGGCTTTGTGGGAGCACGTGTACACCTCGGAGGAGCAAATGGATCACCAGTCTGGTTAGAATGAGGCAGTGAGGAGTGACGAGGGGATCTGGCCGACGCTCGACGCTCAGAGGAAAGGCGAGACGGACATATAATCAGATTGCTACTGGAACTATTAGTGTTGGAACTCTTTGCTGGTTGCTGAGGATGGGGACGGAGCGCTTATGGGAATGTCCCGAATGCTGTGACGTCGGTTCCTAGATCAATCAATTTCCTGTATGTATTCTCTTGTGAGTCTTCAGGTGGCCTGCTTCAGTAAAAGAAGCACCACAAACATCACACATGTAAGGTTTTTCTCCTGTATGTGTTCTCTTATGTCTCTCCAGATTGCCAGCTTGAGTAAAGGAAGCACCACAAACATCACACATGTACAGTTTTTCTCCTGTATGTGTTCTCTTGTGAGTCTTCAGCTGGCTAACGTCAGTAAAAGAAGCACCACAATTATCACACTTGTAAGGTTTTTCTCCTGTATGTGTTCTCTTGTGAGTCTTCAGCTGGCTAACGTCAGTAAAAGAAGCACCACAATTATCACACTTGTAAGGTTTTTCTCTTGTATGTGTTCTTTTATGTCTCTTCAGATGGCAGGCATGAGTAAAGGAAGCACCACAAACATCACACATGTACAGTTTTTCTCCTGTATGTGTTCTCTTATGTCTCTTCAGATGGCAGGCATGAGTAAAGGAAGCACCACAAACATCACACATGTACAGTTTTTCTCCTGTGTGTATTCTCTTGTGATTCTTCAGACTGCCAGCTACAGCAAAAGAAGCTCTACAATGATCACACTTGTAAGATTTCTCTCCTGTATGTGTTTTCGTATGTATTTTCAGTTTGTACGCAAAAGTAAAAGAAGCACCACAATCATTACACTTGAAAGGTTTCTCTCCTGTATGTGTTCTCTTGTGAGTCATGTTCTTTTGGCACTCTAGATGATCATCTTGAATGAAACGACCATCCCATTCATAACATTTATTTGGCATCCCTTCAGTATATGTTCTCCTATATCTGTCTACACAAATATTTGGACTAGAAACATCAGACACGTCTCCTGTGTGAGTTCTTTGAGAGCTAAAATTGACATAATCAAAAATGTCATCAAGAGACTTTGCAAAGCTCTGTGTTTGTTTTTCTTGTGTTTCCTTATTTTGCTGCTGACAATTCTCAATAGCCAAAGATAGTTGATTGTTTGTATCAATCAAAGAAGACACATTTTCCAACATTTGACAACAATTTTCATGTTTTACTGATGAATTACAACTGTTCTCAACCATTCTTGATTCTGAGTTGCTGTGTTCTGTCATTTCTTGAATGATGCTACCCCCAGCTATGTCTACCATTTTACTGAAGCTGTGACTCCTGTCCTCACGCAGAACATCCAATGGTTCTTGTTTCACAACCTTCATGTCTATGATGTCATATGTCCACTTTTGTGGATGCTCTTGTATGGAGTAGTAAGGACTCCATGGAGATGGAGAGTGTATTTCTGAAGAACACCAAAATAAATTATTAATATCCTCATTAATAGGTTTTGATTATGAACAGATGTGTAATCAAGCAGGCACACACTGCAACTATAGACAATCAATTTCAAGTGAACGAAAGATGCAGAAGAAGAATGATTAATGTGTTCATGTATGATCTAAAACCAAAAAAAATTAAGTTGCATATCCTTCACAGGACATAGCAGTCAACCCCAGCATTGTCACCGTTCGTGATTCCTGGGCAAATTTTACGTTCAGTAGTTTGCCATTGCTTTCTGAACAACCGGCTCCTATACCTTTTTCGAAAAAATCCGCACCGGTGTGTTTCAAACCCGGGTATATGGGCTCACAAACTGCGTTCGTAAGCCCTTAGCCACAGAGACCGTCGTTTCTAGGTTGATGTATGATCTAGGCCAGGGGTCACCAGACTTTTTTTCACAGTGGGCCGGATAACTGACGAAATGATGGGCACGGGCCACATAATCATTATGTACAATACTGGCAAGCCAGAATGAAAGCTCTGGGGAAAAAAGACGAAAAACTGAATTTAGCATTCCGTGTTAACCATCGCTGAGTGGCGTGCAACGCACAAAAAACAAAGACAACCAACACATTTATTTACTAACAAAACATTATCAAAGAAGGTGACGTTAGCAAAAAGATAGTTACACCAGACCTAGTGTGCACATATACGAATCTCACAAACTAAGCAGCAAAATAGGTTAGTGAAATTTGTGAAACTGAAGGTTTGCTTTTAAGATATCATCAATTTGATTTGGTTTGGAATTGTTGCATCCAATCAAGAGAATTGTTTTCCAAATGTTCACCAGTCAAGCTCAATCGATGTGTTGACTTCACATACTTCATTTTTTAAAAATGTTTGCTCACAGACATAAGTTGTTCCAAACACTGATGCCATACCAGTGGCAAACTTCTTCAGTTTCTGAAACTCAACATCAGGTAAGCAGCGGTAAAATTCAACAAGTTTTCCTTCTCTATGCTTCTCTTTCAACAAGTCATTTGCTTGCAAATCAATTAGCTCCAACTGTAGTTCAACTGGCATGTCATATGCCATATGACAGGCTGGTAGTCAGAAACTGATGAGCAAACGCATCAGCATGTATAAATAGAACAGCAATAGAAATAAGCACGATGTGGCACTGGTAATAAACAAGTGCCACATCATAGAGTTGCGTAGGATAACAACGCAACGGCAGTTTGAGCACATTACAATGCCAGCGCTCATCTAGTTTAGACGTCCAGTACATCGCTCTACATGTAAAAACACTCAATCGTCACTACTTCATGCATGGACTTAGGCCACAGTTGCACTTTCACCTCATGTTCAGTTATGCCAGTTGCTACAAGTGCTGACTGCTGTTGTTATTGAGGCCACTACTCTGAGCTCATGTTGGGTCAGCATACCGCTACATCGATCTGAATTGGCTCTGACACCACTCTCACAGGCGATAGGGGACACCCTCATACAACACTACTGCCAGGTACGAGTGATCTGTGAGCGCGGTACAGGAGCATGAGACGACCTCGAAAGACTGAAGAGGCGTGAATGCTCATGACTGTCACCTGACGTCTCACCAGCGGCCATTACACGTCACTGTTCATCTCACCTCAGGATGTTGTCGTTTGATGTTTGCATGTCTTGCCTTCCTGTGATGTGTTGGGAGTGAGGAGCAGACCTGCCGGGCTTGCCTTCATATCTATCGGATGATTCTCCTGGATCATACCCGCAAGCCGTTGCCCAGAGCACCAGTGGATCGCCAATCACGCTTGTGACCTATCTGTCGCCCTGGTACCGTCAGATGTAATCACCCATATAACTCGCCCCGTGACATGGCACATCATCAAAGTTACAAGCAGACGGATTTTGGAACAGAATAATGTCACTCTCAATTCTGTCAAGATCTGAAAATCTCTCCAAAAATTTTTCTTCATGTCACGAATAATTGTTTTAGGAGCATCAAGGCTGACATCTTTGGCGATTGTAGCGCAAAACTCTTTGAAACAATGAAAATGAGAAAATATTTCTCTTTCTAATTGTGCTTCAAACAATGACAGCTTTTTCCAAAATCCTTTGATGATTCTGTAGAGACCACAGATGATGTTATTCTTTCCCTGAAGTTTCAAGTTCAGTTCATTCATGTTCGATGTGATGCTGACCAAGAGTGACAAATTTGACAGTCAGGTAGGATCTGACAGATGTGGATCAGCTCTATCTTTTTCAGTGAAGAAAACATCTATTTCACTTTGGAGATGGTAAAAACGAAACTAAGGTCTTCATTGCAGAATGCCTCTACCACATAGGTTCATGGTAGCATTCCTATAACAACCAGGTGTCTTGTAGAATTCCTATATAACACATCATTGTAAAATTCCTGAACCACACAGGGTCGGTCTCAGATAAACTCACAGTAGATCTTATACTGCAGCTAAGCCAACTCCCTGATGTGTCATTAGGCAAGTCACATAATTCAGAATTAATTTCCTCAAGAAAAGCCTGTAACTGAGGTGATTGAGTACATGTACACGAAAATGCCTTTTCCAGTTGTTATTGCATGCATGCTGCCAACGGATGCCAACTCTTCCGTTATTTGAAAGTCCAAATTGACACCACGAATGAAAATGAGAAGTTGTGACGTGCTCAAGAGATCAGTAGACTCATCCAGCGAAGGAGATTACCACAATAAGTTCCTAGCTTTCCCGCGTATCTGTGACGTAATGATGTACGCCACAAATTTCAGTCTGTGGCAGCAGCCTCGCAAGTGTTGTGATGAATTCTAAAAGCTTTTAGTGAGATCTTCAGTTAGTTAGTCGACAGATCATCCTCATTGCACATCAAACCATTCAGTCCATAAGTGCTCGGATCCCCTCCTCAGAAAATCCCACAGCGTATAGCGGCTAACAACACCAGTTCTATGTTGGTTTATCAATCTTTTTTGGCTTCCTGCATAGTGTTCTTGTTTGGCCACACCTCTTTTAATTTGCTGTAAGAGTTGCCAAAGTGCATGTGAAAGACAAGTGTGGCAATATTATTTTGTGTGGCTTCTAATCAGATGTGACAGTCATCATTATTTGTAAATGTACAGGCTGAAATTATGGGCACACCTAAACAATTGTATATACATAATATGTAGTATATACACTATACATAAATAGTTTACACTGGCTGTTGTGGCAGGGAAGACTGGCCAAGCAAACATAGTTGGCCACCATCACCTCCATTGAGAATCTACGAGAGATATTTTGGTATGTGCTTTGTGGCTGTTTGTCAAGATCACTGTGATAGCCTGTTCATTGTGATACCCCATCATTCTTCTTCTGCTTCTGCTGCGGGCATTTGCTGACTGGGTTAACCTTCCTGGGACTTTGTGTATTAATAAGCA
Organism: Cepaea hortensis; assembly: GCA_963921405.1. Taxonomy (NCBI): domain Eukaryota; kingdom Metazoa; phylum Mollusca; class Gastropoda; order Stylommatophora; family Helicidae; genus Cepaea; species Cepaea hortensis. The sequence goes on from OY992876.1 coordinate 19,720,763, forward strand.
CAGGTTTTTAGCTACATTATGGGAGGACAAAAACTGAAACATACTGTAACAACCGGAAAGATTTGAGGAAATAGAGATATAGGAAGACAGCGTGAGAAGATTCTTAACAATCTTGTGTCATGCCAAGGAAATGAGTCAACACACTAACTGATCCATGATGTCGGAGATCGTAATTTGTGGAGTAAAGAGGAACACAACCATAAACATCACATCTCTGAAAGTAAAGGACCACCTCTCACACCATGTGGTGTACTGGGTATATGGTGCTAGCTCCATATTTTTAGACCGATTGACATTCGATGGATGATATGGTTGATTTGTTAAAGCACACAGTTATAATTTTGAAGTATTTTAGAGCTTAAGTTTGAATTAAACAGAAATCAAAATTAATATATTTCTGAAGTTTCAACACAAAAGCCATAAACAATATGTTGTCAAACCTATTACCTGGTATATTTCGCTGCATCTCGTCAGGTGCATACTGCAGAGTTACATATAATATGAAGTGAATAAATGAATTATACTAGGGCTGAAATTCTTAAAATACGCAGTCACTGATATTGTTTGAATGTGGAGCAAGAGTTTTCCCCATGGCAATAGCAAATTTAAAATGAGGTCTTTATGTTTGCATAAAACTGGCCTGAACTATCTAATTACTAATGCTCTGATGTATTTGAGCAATCATTTATTATTCATCAAATACAATATACAAGATGTCTTCTCGTTTTTTTACTTTATGATGTTTATTAAACAAATGTCTCAAAATCGCCAAGCTAAGAATGATTTGGTGTACAGAGACAATAGTTCTTTCACAGATGGGAGTAGTTTCCAGGTGAATGTTTGCTTTACGTTGTATAATGTATTTGTTCATTAGTGTCCCCATGAAAGGTTAGTTAAAAAAAAACACTTGAAGTCTGGGGACTGATAATTCTGTGGGAGTAGGTTTGTGTGGCTGGTAATGATGCTTATTGAAGACAGCTGAATATACATTAGATTCTAGATTATGGTTAAGAGTTTCCGGTCTCCTTATATGTGTGATCATAGCAAATCATTCTAGCTCCATTAAACAGGGTGAGTACCAGGCCACGTTATACTGAATAGGTGCAAAGCCATTTAAATTCAGGTACTGGCTCTTTGTTTTTCTGAGTGCACCATAAAGACTGCTAGAATGAGACCTCGAGAACTCCTGAAGGCCAATCTGTCAATTTGGTGGTACGAGTTTTAAAAGAAACATGAAATGAATATCAGATGTGCACAGCAGTAGTAAGTTCCTTAAATTTGCATGTCGGTAGTTTCTTCAATGGGAATATCTGTGAAAATAGAGGCAATATCCACTGACGCCACATGCTTTAGTTTAAGATCGATAGTATCCAGCAGTTTGACTAGTTTAAATTTATCTGTTAATATTTAGAGGCTGACTGATTTCGCACTGGTTTAGCAGTGTCTACAAGCCTTTTCAACATCTTGTGTTGGAGAGTTGAGCATAGATTAAACCGCTATCAGTGGTACCCCAAGCCTGTGCAATTTAGGAAGGCCATAAAGTTGGGGGTTTATGAGCCCAGTGGAATGACTAACTGTGCAGTCGACTCACTGATGAATTTACTATCTAAAAGTGACTGAATTTCTTTCCTCACTTGTGCATCCATGTCCTCAGGGTTGAAATACATGAACACCTATGGTAGTTGGCAGGGCACATGATGATTATGCAGGCGTGTATGTTTCTTCAGATTACAAGTGTAAGTAAATTAAGCACCGCAATCATCACATTTGTAAGGTTTCTCTCCCGTATGTGTTCTCTTGTGAGTCTTCAGGTGGCTAGCTTGAGTAAAAGAAGCACCAGTACCATCACACTTGTAAGGTTTTTCTCCTGTATGTGTTCTCTTGTGAGTCTTCAGACTGAAAGATCGACTAAAAGAAGCACCACAATCATCACACTTGTAAGGTTTTTCTCCTGTATGTGTTCTCCTATGTTTATTCAGAGAGTCAGATTGATTAAAAGAAGCACCACAAACATCACACATGTAAGGTCTCTCTCCTGTATGCGTTCTCTTGTGAGTCTTCAGATGGCCAGCGTGAGTAAAAGAAGCACAACAAACATCACACTTGTAAGGTTTTTCACCTGTATGTGTTCTCCCATCTCCTGTATGTGTTCTCCCATGGTTCTTCAGATGGCCAGCTTGAGTAAAAGAAGCACCACAATCATCACACTTGTAAGGTTTTTCTCCTGTATGTGTTCTCCTATGTTTATTCAGAGTGTCAGCTTGACTAAAAGAAACACCACAATCATCACACTTGTAAGGTTTTTCTCCTGTATGTGTTCTCTTGTGAGTCTTCAGATTGAAAGATCGACTAAAAGAAGCACCACAATCATCACACTTGTAAGGTTTTTCTCCTGTATGTGTTCTCCTATGTTTATTCAGACTGTCAGCTCGATTAAAAGAAGCACCACAAACATCACACTTGTAAGGTTTTTCTCCTGTATGTGTTCTCTTATGTCTCTTCAAAACTCCAGCTTGAGTATAAGAAGCACCACAATCATCACACTTGTAAGGTTTCTCTCCTGTATGTATTCTCTTGTGATTCATGTTCTTTTGGCACTCTATATGATCATCTTGAATCAAACGACCATCCCATTCATTACATTTGTTTGGCATCCCTTCAGTATGAGTTCTCTTATATCTGTCTACACAAACATTTGGACTAGAAGCATCAGACAAGTCTCTTGTGTGAGTTCTTTGAGAGCTAAAATTGACATAATCAGAAATGTCATCAAGAGACTTTGCAAAGCTCTGTGTTTGTTTTTCTTGTGTTTCCTTATTTCGCTGCTGACAATTCTCAATAGCCAAAGATAGTTTATTGTTTATATCAATCACAGAAGTCACATTGTCCAACATTTGAAAATATTCATGTTTTACCGATGAATTACAACTGTTGTCAACCATTCTTGAATCTGAGTTGCCGTGTTCTGTCATTTCTTGAATGATGCCACCCCCAGCTATGTCTACCATTTTACTGAAGCTGTGACTCCTGTCCTCACACAGAACATTCATTTCTTGAATGATGCCACCCCCAGCTATGTCTACCATTTTACTGAAGCTGTGACTCCTGTCCTCACACAGAACATCCGACAGTTCTTGTTTCACAACCTTCATGTCTATGCTGTCATATGTCCATTTTTGTGGATGCTCTTGTATGGAGTGGTAAGGGCTCCATGGAGACCAAGAGTGTATTTCTGAAAAACACCAAAAATAAATAATTAATATCCTCATTAATAGGCATTGATTATGAACAGGTGTGTAATCAAGCAGGCACACATTGCAAAAATAGACAATCAATTTCAAGTGAACAAAATATGCAGAAAAAGAATGATTAATGTGCTCATGTATGATCTAGGTTGATGTATGATCTAGGTTGATGTATGATCAAGGCTGATGTATGATCTGAAAATGTCTCCAAAAGATGCTTCTTCATGTTACAAATAATTGTTTTGTTTTAAATTGAGGTTGACATCATCGGCAATTGTAGCACAAAACTCTTTGAAACAATGAAAATGAGAAAAGTTTTCTCCTTCCAGTTGTGCTTACAAGAATGACAGCTTTCTCCAAAATCCTTTGATGATTCTGTAGAGATGACAGACGAGGTTATCCTTTCCCTGAAGTTTCAATTTCAGTTCATTTATGTGGGATATGATGTCGACCAAACATGACAACTTTGACAGCCAGATAGGATCTGATAGCTGTGGATCAGTTCTATCTTTTTCAGTGAAGAAAACATCTATTTTGTTTCGGAGATGATAAAAACTAAACAGGACTATACTGCAGCTAAGCCACCTCACTGATGTGTGATTGGGCAAGTCACATAATTCAGAATTAATTTCCTCAAGAAAAGCCTGTAACTGAGGTGATTGAGTACATGTACACGAAAATGCCTTTTCCAGTTGTTATTCCATGCATGCTGCCAACGGATGCCAACTCTTCCGTTATTTGAAAGTCCAAATTGACACCACGAATGAAAATGAGAAGTTGTGATGTGCTCAAGAGATCAGTAGATTCATCCAGCAAAGGAGATTACCACAATAAGTTCCTAGCTTTCTCGCGTATCTGTGTTGTTTGTCCATCAAGAACGATGATGACCATTCATTTCATCCAGTGGAGTTGAATGTATGGAGCCGTGAGTTCTAAGATGGCTGATAAGGTCTATTTTGGCTCAAAATGTTCTTGACAATGTGGGCAAAGAATGCTTGACGTTCCAGGAGGAAGGTCTCCTGTAGTGGTTTTTCTGTCCAGCCTTTTCTTCACAGCTCTTGCAGTCCTGGTTGCTTCACAAGTTGTTGCACCCTTTACGTAATGATGTACGCCACAAATTTCAGTCTTAGGCAGCAGCCTCGCAAGTGTCATGATGAATTCTAAAAGCTTTTAGTGAGATCTTCAGTTAGTTAGTTAGTTAGTCGACAGATCATCCTCATTGCACATCGAACCATTCAGTCCATAAGTGCTCGGATCCCCTCCTCAGAAAATACAACAGCTATAGCGGCTAACAACACCAGTTCTATGTTGGTTTATCAATCTTCTTTGGCTTCCTGCATAGTGTTCTTGTTTGGCCACACCTCTTTTAATTTGCTGTAAGAGTTGCCAAAGTGCATGTGAAAGACAAGTGTGGCAATATTATTTTGTGTGGCTTCTAATCAGATGCGACAGTCATCATTATTTGTAAATGTACAGGCTGAAATTATGGGCACACCTAAACAATTGTATATACATAATATGTAGTATATACACTATACATAAATAGTTTACACTGGCTGTTGTGGCAGGGAAGACTGGCCAAGCAAACATAGTTGGCCACCATCACCTCCATTGAGAATCTACGAGAGATATTTTGGTATGTGCTTTGTGGCTGTTTGTCAAGATCACTGTGATAGCCTGTTCATTGTGATACCCCATCATTCTTCTTCTGCTTCTGCTGCGGGCATTTGCTGACTGGGTTAACCTTCCTGGGACTTTGTGTATTAATAAGCACAGGTTTTTTGCCACGTTATGAGAGGACAAAAACTGAAACATACTGTAACAACCGGAAAGATTGGAGGAAAGAGAGATATAGGAAGACAGCGTGAGAAGATTCTTAACAATCTTGTGTCATGCCAAGGAAATGAGTCAACACACTAACTGATCCATGATGTCGGAGATCGTAATTTGTGGAGTAAAGAGGAACACAACCATAAACATCACATCTGTGAAAGTAAAGGACCACCTCTCACACCATGTGGTGTACTGGGTATATAGTGCTAGCTCCATATTTTTAGACCGATTGACATTCGATGGATGATATGGTTGATTTGTTAAAGCACACAGTTATAATTTTGAAGTATTTTAGAGCTTAAGTTTGAATTAAACAGAAATCAAAATTAATATATTTCTGAAGTTTCAACACAAAAGCCATAAACAATATGTTGTCAAACCTATTACCTGGTATATTTCGCTGCATCTCGTCAGGTGCATACTGCAGAGTTACATATAATATGAAGTGAATAAATGAATTATACTAGGGCTGAAATTCTTAAAATACGCAGTCACTGATATTGTTTGAATGTGGAGCAAGAGTTTTCCCCATGGCAATAGCAAATTTAAAATGAGGTCTTTATGTTTGCATAAAACTGGCCTGAACTATCTAATTACTAATGCTCTGATGTATTTGAGCAATCATTTATTATTCATCAAATACAATATACAAGATGTCTTCTCGTTTTTTTACTTTATGATGTTTATTAAACAAATGTCTCAAAATCGCCAAGCTAAGAATGATTTGGTGTACAGAGACAATAGTTCTTTCACAGATGGGAGTAGTTTCCAGGTGAATGTTTGCTTTACGCTGTATAATGTATTTGTTTCATTAGTGTCCCCATGAAAGGTTAGTTAAAAAAAAACACTTGAAGTCTGGGGACTGATAATTCTGTGGGAGTAGGTTTGTGTGGCTGGTAATGATGCTTATTGAAGACAGCTGAATATACATTAGATTCTAGATTATGGTTAAGAGTTTCCGGTCTCCTTATATGTGTGATCATAGCAAATCATTCTAGCTCCATTAAACAGGGTGAGTACCAGGCCACGTTATACTGAATAGGTGCAAAGCCAATTAAATTCAGGTACTGGCTCTTTGTTTTTCTGAGTGCACCATAAAGACTGCTAGAATGAGACCTCGAGAACTCCTGAAGGCCAATCTGTCAATTTGGTGGTACGAGTTTTAAAAGAAACATGAAATGAATATCAGATGTGCACAGCAGTAGTAAGTTCTTGAATTTGCATGTCTGTAGTTTCTTCAATGGGAATATCTGTGAAAATAGAGGCAATATCCACTGACGCCACGTGCTTTAATTTAAGATCGATAGTATCCAGTAGTTTGACCAGTTTAAATTTATCTGTTAATATTTAGAGGCTCACTGATTTTTGCACTGGTTTAGCCGTGTCCTTGTCTTGACGAGACAGGAACACTGAGCTGATCCACAACACTGGTGATTGAGTGAAATGGCGAGTCATGACCGCCCACGCTTTCCGGCATGGCACATGATTGATTGATTGATTGATTGATTAGCCGTGTCTACAAGCCTTTTCACCATCTTGTGTTGGACAGAGTTGAGCATAGATTAAACCGCTATCAGTACCCTAAGCCTGTGAAATTTAGGAAGGCCATAAAGTTGGGGGTTTATGAGCCCAGTGGAATGACTAACTGTGCAGACGACTCACTGATGAATTTACTATCTAAAAGTGACTGAATTTCTTTCCTCACTTGTGCATCCATGTCCTCAGGGTTTCTGGCTTTAAAATCTAAGTAAAATCTTGCTTGGATTCAATAAAATGCCTTTCATTTAGTTGGAAGTAGCAAAGATGTGATTCCTGAGATGGTTGTTGTGAATAGCTTGGATTGTCAGAGTAACTTAACAATGATTGCCTGGAAGAGGCTAATGAAAGTAGAACATTATATACAACTATCAGAAAGAGACAATAGCTTTCTTTAGTATTGTGATGAGACGAGAAGCATGGGAAAGTATTGTGATGACTGAAAAGATCAGTGGGAAAAGAGACATGGGCAGACTGAGAGAGATGATGCTGGATGGACTGTATAGGACATTGAGAAATAGTATCAGCAGAGTTGATCCTGAATAGGGAGCAAGATCTGAGGAAATACATGAACACCTATGGTAGTTGGCAGGGCACATGATGGTGATGCAGTCGTGTATGTTTCTTCAGATTACAAGTTTAAGTAAATTAAGCACCGCAATCATCACATTTGTAAGGTTTCTCTCCCGTATGTGTTCTCTTGTGAGTCTTCAGGTGGCTAGATTGAGTAAAAGAAGCACCAGAATCATCACATGTGTAAGGTGTTTCTCCTGTATGTATTCTCTTGTGAGTCTTCAGATTGCCAGCTTGAGTAAAAGAAGCACCACAATCATCACACTTGTAAGGTTTTTCTCCTGTATGTGTTCTCTTGTGAGTCTTCAAGTGGCCAGCTTGAGTAAAAGAAGCACCACAATCATCACACTTGTGAGGTTTTTCTCCTGTATGTGTTCTCTTATGAGTCTTCAGACTGAAAGATCGACTAAAAGAAGCACCACAATCATCACACTTGTAAGGTTTTTCTCCTGTATGTGTTCTCCTATGTTTATTCAGAGTGTCAGCTTGATTAAAAGAAGCACCACAAACATCACACTTGTAAGGTTTTTCTCCTGCATGTGTTCTCTTATGTTTCTTCAGATCCCTAGTGTAAGTAAAAGAAGCACTGCAATCATCACATTTGTAAGGTTTCTCTCCCGTATGTGTTCTCTTGTGAGTCTTCAGGTGGCTAGATTGAGTAAAAGAATCACCACAATCATCACACTTGTAAGGTTTTTCTCCTGTATGTGTTCTCTTGTGAGTCTTCAAGTAGCCAGCTTGAGTAAAAAAATCTCCACAATCATCACACTTGTAAGGTTTTTCTCCTGTATGTGTTCTCTTGTGAGTCATCAGACTGAAAGATCGACTAAAAGAAGCACCACAATCATCACACTTGTAAGGTTTTTCTCCTGTATGTGTTCTCCTATGTTTATTCAGAGTGTCAGCTTGATTAAAAGAAGCACTACAAACATCACACCTGTAAGGTCTCTCTCCTGTATGTGTTCTCTTGTGAGTCTTCAGATGGCTAGCGTGAGCAAAATAAGCACCACAAACATCACACTTGTAAGGTTTTTCTCCTGTATGTGTTCTCCCATGGTTCTTCAGATTGCCAGATTGATTAAAAGAAGCACCACAATCATCACACTTGTAGGGTTTTTCTCCTGCATGTGTTCTCTTATGTCTCTTCAGATCTCCAGCTTGAGTATAAGAAGCACCACAATCATCACACTTGTAAGGTTTCTCTCCTGTATGTATTCTCTTGTGATTCATGTTCTTGTGGCACTCTAGATGATCATCTTGAATCAAACGACCATCCCATTCATTACATTTGTTTGGCATCCCTTCAGTATGTGTTCTCTTATATCTGTCTACACAAACATTTGGACTAGAAGCATCAGACAAGTCTCTTGTGCGAGTTCTATGAAAGCTAAAATTTACATAATCAGAAATGTCATCAAGAGACTTTGCAAAGCTCTGTGTTTGTTTTTCTTGTGTTTCCTTATTTCGCTGCTGACAATTCTCAATAGCCAACGATAGTTTATTGTTTATATCAATCACAGAAGTCACACTGTCCAATATTTGAAAATATTCATGTTTTACTGATGAATTACAACTGTTGTCAACCATTCTTGAATCTGAGTTGCCGTGTTCTGTCATTTCTTGAATGATGCCACCCCCAGCTATGTCTACCATTTTACTGAAGCTGTGACTCCTGTCCTCACACAAAACATTCATTTCTTGAATGATGCCACCCCCAGCTATGTCTACCATTTTACTGAAGCTGTGACTCCTGTCCTCACACAGAACATCCGACAGTTCTTGTTTCACAACCTTCATGTCTATGCTGTCATATGTCCATTTTTGTGGATGCTCTTTATGGAGTGGTAAGGGCTCCATGGAGACCAAGAGTGTATTTCTGAAAAACACCAAAAGTAAATAATTAAAATCCTCATTAATAGGCATTGATTATGAACAGGTGTGTAATCAAGCAGGCACACAATGCAACAATAGACAATAAATTTAAAGTGAACGAAATATGCAGGAGAAGAATGATTAATGTGCTTATGTATGATCTAGGTTGATGTATGACTATGTTCTCTACAAAACCACGCTATTCGTCTGGTTTCTGGCATAAAGCACGTTGAAGGTAATAATTTGTACAGTCATCTAAGACTTCTACCACTTCAAAAGCGCTTCCTTTACAACAAAGCCAAATTAGTGAATAAAATTATATCTCAAAATACCCCAGAGAATCTTCTGCCGCTGATTCAATCTAATGCAATGAACAGCAAGCACCTAAATTTGTTACATTTCTCAAAGCCTAGATTGGACCTATACAAAACATGTTTCGCCTTTTCTGGTGCTCACTTATGGAATGAGCTGCCTCCAGATCTGAAAACTCCAATGAGTCCCTACGCATTTAACCGAAAACTCTTTCAATACTTAATCCATATCGACTATATGCCACCATAATTCATTTACTGGTATAATTGTTCATTATAATTGTTTAACTATAATTGTTCACTATATATGTGTGTGCGTGTGAGAGCGAGAGAGAGAGAGAGAGAGAGAGAGAGAGAGAGAGAGAGAGAGAGAGAGAGAGAGAGAGAGAGAGAGAGAGAGAGAGAGAGAGAGAGAGAGAAGTGGGTGTCAGAGAGAGGGAGAGAGTGAATGTGTGTGTGCGCACGTGCATGCGTGTGTGTGGAGAGAGTGATTGAGTGAGAAATGGTGGGGGAATGTGTCAGTGCATGCATTCGTACGTGTATGTGTGAGAGTGAGTGAGGGAGTGTGTGCGTGCGTGCATGCGTTCATGCATACGTGTATGTGTGAGAGAGTGTGATTGAGAGAGTGAGTGTGTGTGTGTGAAGGATTGTGTGCGAGAGAGTGAGACAGTGGGAGAGTTGATGTGTTAGTGTGTGTGTGTGAGCGCGTGCATGCGTGTGAGTGTGTGTATATGAAAGAATACAGAGAGAGAGAGAGAGAGAGAGAGAGAGAGAGAGAGAGAGAGAGAGAGAGAGAGAGAGAGAGCGAGAGAGAGAGAGAGCTGAGCAGATGCATGTCATGTAACACGAATGTTATGTAACACGTGAATCCATATGTGTGTGTATTCCCATCTGTCATATTATCAGTTAAATACCACTTGATTTTATCATGCATAATATAAACTCATGTTCATTACTGTAGTTTGAGTGAGAGAGTCAGTGAGTGTGAATGAGAGACAGAATGAGTGAGCGGGAGAGTGAATGAGTGAGCATGAGGGTGAATGAGTGAGCATGAGAGTGAATGAGTGAGAGTAAATGAGTGAGCGCGAGAGTGAATGAGTGAGCACGAGAGTGAATGAGTGAGCACGAGAGTGAATGAGTGAGCGTGAGAGTGAATGAGTGAGCGTGAGAGTGAATGAGTGAGCGCGAGAGTGAATGAGTGAGCGCGAGAGTGATTGAGTGAGCATGAGAGTGAATGAGTGAGCGCGAGAGTGATTGAGTGAGCATGAGAGTGAATGAGTGAGCGCGAGAGTGAATGAGTGAGCGCGAGAGTGAATGAGTGAGCGTGAGAGTGAATGAGTGAGTGTGAGAGTGAATGAGTGAGCATGAGAGTGAATGAGTTAGCGTGAGAGTGAATGAGTGAGCGCAAGAGTGAATGAGCGCGAGAGTGAATGAGTGAGCGTGAGAGTGAATGAGTGAGCGTGAGCGTGAATGAGTGAGCGTGAGAGTGAATGAGTGAGCGTGAGAGTGAATGAGCGCGAGAGTGAATGAGTGAGCGTGAGAGAGAGAGAGAGAGAGTGTGTGTGTGTGTGTGTGTGTGTGTGTGTGTGTGGTGGGAGCATCACTATTTTTACATCACATACTTTTTATGTACACATTTTTCTCCATGTTTAACATTTTTATGAGACTGCTCATGACAATTGTCAGTGTATATGTGTGAGTAAAGTGTGGGAGATTGTTCATACTAGTTTCACTGCTAACTTGAGACATTTTGTATGTGCCTAGATGTGAGGAGGTGTGAGTGTGTGTGGAGGATATGTGTGGGTGGGGATATGCGTTTGGATGGGTTGGGGTGTGTGGTTTTGGTGGGTAGTGATATTTCTGGGTGTTGGTGGGATGTGTGGATGGATGTGTGGGGGTGAAAGTAGGGGTGTGGGGGTGAAAGTAGGGGTGTGGGAATGGGTGTGGGGGATGTGTATATGGGTGGAGGATATGTGTATGGGATGGATGCGGGGGATGTGTGTTTATGTGGGTGGAGATGTATGGATGGTTTGAGGAAGTATGTGTGGGTGGCGGGGTTGTGTGGGTAGGGGATTGTGTTGGGTGGATTGGGGATGCAAGGGCGGGTGGGGAGAAGTGTATGGTGTGTGGGTGTGAGATATGTGTGCGGTGTGTTGGTGCGGGATGTGTGCATGATGTGTGGGTAGAGGGTATGTTTGTGGTGGTATGGGTGAGGATATGTGTGTGGGTGGAGGATAGTGGGTGGTGTGGGGGATGTGTGTGATGGGTGCGGGGAATGTGTGTATGGGTGGGGTATATGTGGGGGTGAGTAGGGGGTGTGTGGTGGTTGGGGGAAGTATGTGGGGGTGTGTGGGTGGGAAATGTGTGCGTGGATGGGGAATGAGTGGGTGAGGGTGTGTGAGTGGCTTAGGGTTGTGTAGGTCGGAGAGGGAGTTGTATGTGTCGGGATGGGATGTGTGAGTGGGTGGAGGATGTGTGTGGGTAGGGGTATTGTGATCGTGAGATGTTTGGTTGGGGGTGTGGGTGCGTAGTGGAGGATGTATGCGTGAGTGTGTGTTGGTGGGCGGGTAGGGAATGCGTGTGTGGGTGGGGAGAGGTGTGTGGTGTGTTGGTTGGGGATATTGTGTGGGTGAGGTATGTGTGTGTTTTGTGGTGTGTGAGTGGGGATATGTGGGGTGGATGGGTAAGGGTATCTGTGTGGGTGTGGGTGGGAATATTGTGTGGTATCTGGGTGGGGGATATGTGTGTGGTGTGTAAGTGGAGATGTGTTGGTGAGGGATATGTGTGTGTATGTGTGGTGCGTGGGTTGGGAATATTGCGTGGTAGGGGGTGTATGTGATGTGCGGGTGGGGGATTGGGTTAAGGCATGTGTGGGTGGGTGGAAGTTGTATGTGTGGGTGGTGGGGTGTGTGTGAGTGGTTTGGGGATGTATGGGTGGTTAGGGAGATGTGTGTGTGGGGGGGGGGGGGGGGGTAGGGACATGTCAGTTGGTGGGGATGTGTGTGTATGGTTTGGGGATGTGTGAGTGGATGTGTGATGTTTTGGTTGGAGGGGGATTGTGTGCATGGGGAGGGGAATATGTGGTCGATGGAGATGTGGCTGGGGGATGGGAGGTTTGAGGTGTGCGTGGGGAGAGGATGTGTGGGTTAGGATGTGGATGGGCGTGGGATGTGTGGGGGAATATTTGTGGGTGGCGAGTGTGTTTTGGTTGGGGGTTCAGATGAGGGTAATGTGTGTGGGTGGGGGATGTGCGCGAGGGGGATGGGTCGGTTGGTGGGGTATGTATGTGTCCCTGGTGTGCGTGTATGTTGGTAGGTGGGGGTGTGTCTGTGGGTGGGGTGATGTATGGATAAGTGGGAGATGGGCCTCATAACATGGTAATAAGCCTTGTTTATGTTTACAACATTCATTTCACAATGTTTATTTTTCTTCCTATGTAAATGTATAATGCTCTTGATGAATGAAAGACGAGTGACTGGAAGGGCCGAATGTAAGACGGGCCTATGCGCCCAATTTGTGACCCTAATAAAGTTGATTTGATTTGATTTGATTTATGATAAAGGCTGATGGGTGATCTAGGCTGATGTATGATCTGAAAATGTCTCCAACAGATGCTTCTTCATGTTACAAATAATTGTTTTGTTTTTTTAAAAATTGAGGTTGACATCATCGACAATTGTAGCGCAAAACTCTTTGAAACAATGAAAATGAGAAAAGTTTTCTCATTCAAGTTGTGCTTAAAAAAATGACAGCTTTCTCCAAAATCCTTTGATGATTCTGTAGAGATCACAGATGAGGTTTCCCTGAAGTTTCAATTTCAGTTCATTTATGTGGGATATGATGTCGACCAAACATGACAACTTTGACAGCCAGATAGGATCTGATAGGTGTGAATCAGTTCTATCTTTTTCAGTGAAGAAAACATCTATTTTGTTTCGGAGATGATAAAAACGAAATAGGACTATTCTGCGTGAAGAAACAATGAAAATGAGAAAAGTTTTCTCCTTCAAGTTGTGCTTAAAAAAATGACAGCTTTCTCCAAAATCCTTTGATGATTCTGTAGAGATCACAGACGAGGTTATTCTTTCCCTGAAGTTTCAATTTCAATTCATTTATGTGGGATATGATGTCGACCAAACATGACAACTTTGACAGCCAGATAGGATCTGATAGGTGTGAATCAGTTCTATCTTTTTCAGTGAAGAAAACATCTATTTTGTTTCGGAGATGATAAAAACGAAATAGGACTATTCTGCAGCTAAGCCACCTCACTGATGTGTGATTAGGCAAGTCACATAATTCAGAATTAATTTCCTCAAGAAAAGCCTGTAACTGAGGTGATTGAGTACATGTACACGAAAATGCCTTTTCCAGTTGTTGTTCCATGCATGCTGCCAACGGATGCCAACTCTTCCGTTATTTGAAAGTCCAAATTGACACCACGAATGAAAATGAGAAGTTGTGACGTGCTCAAGAGATCAGTAGACTCATCCAGCGAAGGAGATTACCACAATAAGTTCCTAGCTTTCTCGCGTATCTGTGTTGTTTGTCCATCAAGAACGATGATGACCATTCATTTCATCCAGTGGAGTTGAATGTATGGAGCCGTGAGTTCTAAGATGGCTGATAAGTTCTATTTTGGCTCAAAATGCTCTTGACAATGTGGGCAAAGAATGCTTGACGTTCCAGGAGGAAGGTCTCCTGTAGTGGTTTTTCTGTCCAGCCTTTTCTTCACAGCTCTTGCAGTCCTGGTTGCTTCACAAGTTATTGCACCCTTTACGTAATGATGTACGCCACAAATTGCAGTCTTAGGCAGCAGCCTCGCAAGTGTCATGATGAATTCTAAAAGCTTTTAGTGAGATCTTCAGTTAGTTAGTTAGTCGACAGATCATCCTCATTGCACATCGAACCATTCAGTCCATAAGTGCTCGGATCCCCTCCTCAGAAAATCCCACAGCGTACAGCGGCCAACAACACCAGTTCTATGTTGGTTTATCAATCTTCTTTGGCTTCCTGCATAGTGTTCTTGTTTGGCCACACCTCTTTTAATTTGCTGTTCTTGCAGTCTGACCATGGTTGTAGATTTGCAGTCATCACTTAGTTCTCGCAAAAGTCTTACTTCTCGTAGGGCATTCAGAATGTCAGCCTGTTCCATGGCTTGTCTGCCCTCCACATTACCCTTACCTGCGTGCTTGTCAGCCCGCTCATTTCCATGTACTCCCGCATGCCCTGGCACGAAGATGAAACTAATCATTGTCAGCGGAGACTGCTCCAGAGACAACCACTCTCTTCGGATCCACCCCGTCCCTATCCTCCTGAGCATGCTCATTGAGTCGCTAAGGAAACATGCCCTACTAAATGTCTGTGTCTTGAGCCATGTTATTGCTTTACTTACTGCCATGACTTCCATAGTCAGGCTACTTGTGGTCTCAACAAAAGCACCAGAGTCCTCCTTCACAATTCTCCCTCCGGCCCACACCGTAAAGGCCCATGAGCTTCTCATATGTCGGATGACTGACCCATCTGTGTAAATGACAGCATCACTGTCTCACGAATTCTCAAAAATCAACGCTTGTACTTCCACCTCCACAGCAGCCGGATTTTCTTGCCTGCATTTTCTGTCTAGTTGGATGCAAACTGAAAAGGACGTACAGAAATCTGTTGGCACTTGTACCCACTCCTCGCCAGGTTCTAAGTCCTCCGGTGAACACACCTGTTGAAGAATGTCTTTGGCTTGACCCATCCGTGACCTTCCTCTTTTTAACCTGCTGCCCTTCACCTTCCTAATTTCACTATGCAGTGAATGTTGTGTGTTTGTGTTAACTCTGAGGTAGGCATGTGCTCTGCAAATTTGTAGTCTGCCTTCAATTATTGGAAAATCAATAAAAGTGACTGTTACCCCCCTGCATGCTGTATCTCTTGTAAATCCAAGCAAAATGTGCATAGCTTTGTTTTGTATCCTTTCCATCCTTTCTATCTGCTTACGGCTGAGAGTCAGGATTCCCATCGCTAGCACTCCCTATACTGTTGTTGTACATAACTGCTAGTTTCTCTAGCTCGTTGTCGGTACACCTATTGATGTCGTCATATCTTATGCCATCTGGCCCTGGAGTGCTGTTTTTGATCGTCGAAGCACAGCCTTGATTTCTTTCACTGTCACTGTGTCTTCATCCAAAATGTTCTGGGCCTTACACCTGTCTGAGGTGACCTCCTTGGCAAGATTTCGGCCTCTCATGTCTGTCTGGTTGCTCTGCTCTAGATAGCGTTCAAAGAGGGCTTTGCCTTTTTTCTCGTCAGTCCTCTGCCAGATGAGGTCAGCACCTTGGAAGTCAGAAATTCTCTTATTCTTGACTACCCCACTCATGCTTTTATGTAGTCGCCAGAACAATTTCAGTGACTTGTCTGTGCTTACTCTTTGATATATCTCTGCCCATTTTTCACTTTTAACCACCTTAACCAGTTTATTGAAATAGCTTACTTTTGTGTGCATCTCTTTCTAAGCGCATGCACGGGCCAGGATGGGCAACTCTGTTCTTCTTGGCGTTGTGCCATTTCCTTACAGCACTATGCTTATCCATCCAGGCCTTCTCCACCTAAAAATTCCACCAGGGTGGCTGCTCCCAGTTTTTTTCCTGCCCTGAAACTTTCTGCGCTTGTCGTGCCTTATTTTACTCACATCTTGGCCTGTACTGTCACACTGGAAAGTCTTGACCGTTGACTTGTGCTGCCTGGTTCTGCCTTTCTCCACCAATATGCTGCAAGGGTGGTGGTCACTGCCGTGGTGTCCTAGGACACCCCCATCTATACACTGTAGTGAGTGAAGGAGAAACCAGCGCCAGATCAATAGCACTGTCCTCACCTGGATGGCTTGCTGTCCTAGTGACATAACCACTGTTGATACAAACCAGGTCAATGGTTTCAAGTGCAGTCTCGAGCTCCTCCCCCTGTGTGTTGGAGGAAATGTTTCCCCATGATCTGCCTTTAGCGTTGAAATCGCCACAGAAAATGACATTTGTTTGGTGACCTAATATGTCACTTAAGCAAGGCCACTTCTGGGAATCCACACTCGCATTACAGGCATAAACATTAACCAGCATGAATGATAGACTGGACTGAACTCTAACCGCCTGTATTTGTATGTCGTCATTGTCCCAACCGGACATGTCTAGCTCTGAAGCCACCATACTGTCACGAATGAGAATCGCCATTCCCAGATGTCGCTGTGATATATTAGATTTTCACAAACGTAACATCACGATTAAATATTTCCAGGACGACAAAAATCGGCGTTCACCGCAACGGATTTATTTGTTCCATAATGGTACGATCCAAGATTTAATATACCCGTTGGGAATGAAAAACATTAACTCGGAAAGGACCGTATAAATAGCAGCGCGCAGAGCGACATGGTCTGTTTGTACATCAGCCAGCATGAGACATAAGAACTGAAGCAGCGGAAGGAGTGAGAGAGTTTCAAAATTCATTAGAAAAGAACATCCTCAGCCTACGAAATCGCTGTGAGAAATTGCATCTCATTCAGATCATGAAACGTGTCGACATGTTGAGGTCATTCTGATAAATAAGGTAAACACCACATTTAATTCAGTTAAATTGTAGTTAGTTGTGAGCCTATTTTCCCAGAAGAGAGTTGGTAAGTAGACTCGGTTGAACACGTGTGGTGAACGAAGAAGTTAATTTAATTGTTATAGTTTATAGATAAACTATTAATTAAGAATACCCATATTGAATGTTATTTTCTCCCATTAGTAAACACCTGACTTAATGTATAAAAATCATTAATCCAAGTTGTACATTTAATTCTTAAGCAACTCAATCTACAATGATTTGGAATGGTGAGTTCTTAAAGAATAGTACAAACTAAATAATATTATACTCAGTTATAGTCACAAGATAAACTGTACAAGAGGAGAAGAATACAGTGTTTATTTTCTCCCAGCTAAGCAACTTAGTTAATGTATAAAACATTAGACACATGTTATACATTTTATTTCTTAAGCATGAAACTGAATCTACAATGAATTAGAGTGACTTAAGGAACTTCAGAATTCTTAGTACAGTGGTAAGGACATAAAGTAAATGGCCCACTGGTAAGATTAAAAACTAGTTTACATGTGCCAGCACTAATAGAGAATTTAGTGGAATGTGTATAGTCAAGTAGATGGAGCACATTAGTCAGTAAATTTATTTTTTTACATGAGCACATGGACAACCAAATAGTTTCTTTTAATTCATGAGCACATGAGAACCAGCCAGAGCTCTACAGGTCTCATAATTTGTGTGATGGTACAGCCACTTGGGGTAAGGCAAATATATAAACATGGCTGTTAACCATGGGCAATAATAATATTTGTGCCTCATAATAGTTCGTAACCAACCGCCATGCAAGAAGTATTTTAATTCATAATGCCTGAATATGAATTGGATATATCACCTAAATTGTATGTATTTCATGAGAACATGTGATAACTCCTGGACTCCATGTTGCTAAATCCTGGATGAATTGCCTAAGTGTGTCTAATGATCACAATGATCACTATGACATTGTTGATAACATGTCTGTGAGGATTCATGTGTGAGTTCATCATTGTTAAACAAGATGTGAATGTATCATTTCATAAAATCCACCAGCATGCATGACTACAAGTTAGGTTGAAGGATGAGATGCCCTTGTAATGTCCTTCTGGGTGAATCTGTGAATGTATCCTGTGTAAAGCACCTACATATGCATGATTGTCATCCATATAGATATGATTGTGTCTGATGAATG
This sequence comes from Cepaea hortensis, assembly GCA_963921405.1. Classification (NCBI taxonomy): domain Eukaryota; kingdom Metazoa; phylum Mollusca; class Gastropoda; order Stylommatophora; family Helicidae; genus Cepaea; species Cepaea hortensis. Next base: position 19,738,921 of record OY992876.1, read on the forward strand.
GGTGAGACCTCATTGTGATGCCATATGGTGTAAACATGTTATGTTGTCATTTGGAAATCACATAAGTACCCACTTTACATGACAGTATGAAGAATGTGTGATGAAGGATTCCTATATGATCACCCATACCCATATGAATGTGTCTGTGGACTGAGTGAATTTATAAGCCATACATATGAATGATGTCAGAGTTGAGTGAGTGAGTGAAGTTACATGCTGAGTGAGAAAGAGGGAGTATAAGCCAACAGTCAATCTAATGATAGCCAGCAACTTTGATGTGGAATGCCATGCCTATCACTAGAGAAATGCTTCGGTGTACCCCATAAACTAAAAACTAATTTAGTACACTCCGGCGCATAACACCACTTTGTATAAAGTATCATTCATATCTCTATCATCTAGTTTGGTGCGCTAAGCACGACACAAGCCATGTCATACATTACGCATAGCACCAGCATCTGTGTGTGTAATTTAAGCAAAATCCCACTTTGTAGTTCATGTTAACACATATGGTCTGTTGTAATGATAATAATGAATTTCAAAGATGATGAGGATGACTGTAATTTAATGAAAATGATATAACCATGATTATGATGATAATGTTAGAATAATGTAATGATTTCTAATGTCATAAACATGATAATAATGATGATGATTGTAATAACAATGTAATAATTATGAAAATAATGATAAGGATTTTAATTACAATTATTATAAAAACCATGATGATGTTGATGATAATAATCAATGTTACATCCATGAGAATGGAAGAAATCTTCTCACTTGAAGCATTTAATGAAGAAGAATACACCTGAAGGCTATACAAGAATAATACCAAATGTACTTATCTTGTTGATAAGCAAATACTCATGGAAATGGGACCTGACTTTTAAAAGCTCTTAATGTATAAGACCTTTTTCTTGAATAGAAAAAGATGAAGTAGAGAACAAAACTAGATACAGAAGAGAATGGTCAACATAATTGCTAAATTCCCAATCACTCAAGGTATTACTTCTAGAAACCTGAGGACAGGCATAGGTGATGATGAAACTGCGCATCTGCTAGTAAACCTTGAACATTTGATAGTGGAAGATTGGATTGAGAGCAAACAACTGTGTTGGTGATAACTACATGAAAACACCATGACTATCTTTCTTCTATGTTATTTTCTCTAAAGAACAGGATCCATTTTATTGTTTTCCCTGGTTATGTTCTTAGGCTTTTACATGTAAATCCTAATGTCATATTTCTGATATTATTCGAATTATGTGATTGATGGAATTTCAGGTAGTGGTCTTATTCATGTCAATCCAGACCTGACTTGGTGAAGTTTGAAGGCAGCACCTGTTGCATGAGCACATGGTTGAGTGATGCCCTTGACAGAGTAGTGTCGAACCTTATCTACCTGCAACCATTCCATTTGTCTCATAGGAGAGGTAATCTTTATTTAAAATAAGTACCTGCCAAGACAAAGGAAAACAAGAGCCAACTTATATTCTACTACACCCAGGAACAATAAATAATACTACAATTGATGATAGCCAGAGTGATTCCCAAAGCTGGAAGTGGAGAATCCTGATTGGAGACAGTTCTTTTTTTCAGATCATCCAGACCAGTAAAAGATTAGCTTTACAGGCCACTGCGAAAAATCTAAACGGTTAATTATCTACCTGATCATGGGCACATCAAGTCTGTAATATTTAATGTATATGTATATGTCCTTATTTCTATGACAGGAAATTGTAATTTTGAATGCACTTTACAAAATCCATATTTATGTGTATTAAATCAACAAAGAAAAATAAGGTCATGTCATGTATTGATTGTATTTTACTTGTCATAATCAAATTGTTTTAAATTACCCTAGATAGAATTAATTAGTTGGTAGAGGAGAGGCAAGGAACCACATAGGGAATAAATTGGGTATAAAAGGGAGTACAACTTTTTCAGTATTTCCTAAAGGTATTCCTTGGTTCTCTAAAACTCTATTTCTGGTCTCAACAATTGAGTCAGGACAACAAAATTAATTAAACGGGCAGGATCACATGGGGAAAAATGATTTTTCATCATTTATCTCTGTGGGGTTGAGCCATCAATCAAACCCATATCCGACAAGTTGGGGGCTAAGTCCGGGTATTTCTTTAATTAGAAAGTAGAATATAGCAGGTTAGGATAGTAACATTCACCTAGTCATAGTTATCATATCATTAGATATTGATAAAGTAGGTAGATAACTCTAATCAGACATACGTGCTTTGCTTAAAGTCTATTCTCCAGGTATACAGGCGTATTCACCTTCAGAGAAGACAAGAAAAAGGTAAGAATGGCAGACACCGCCAGACTGAGAAATCTTTTCATGGAGACTGGTAAGCAGTGCGACCTAACAGGTAAGGAGTTAGCTCAGTATGTTAGCGAGGAATTCGAGAAACATGAACGTCTACAAGCTGAGAAGGAAAAGGAGGAAAGACGTCTACAAGCGGAGAATGAAAATAAGGAGAAGGATAGACAGGCAAACAGAGAACAAGAAGAAAGAAGACAAAAACATGAACTGGAAATGAGGAAGTTGGACAATGAAACCGAGTTACGACGACTGGAAATCATGAACCAACAGAATCCCTCAACAGATCAAAGTAGATCTTCAGCTGAACCACCAGGGGAAGCAGCTTCAGTTCAAGTGAACGCCATGTCTTTTCCATTGGAACCTTTCAATGAACAAACAGACATCATCGAAAATTATTTATCAAGATTCGAGAGGATGTGTGTGATGTGCGGACTGGAGGAGACCAAATGGGCAGTTAAATTGTCACAAAGACTTCGCGGAATTTCTTACGAAGTATTTTCTAGGATACGACCGGAGGAGTTGGGCAATTATAACATCCTAAAACAAGCCTTATTAGCCAGATTCGAGATAGACGGAGAGAACTACAAGAAACAGTTCAGGACTGCTCGGAAGGAAGCTGGAGAGAACTTCTCTCAATACGTAGAAAGACTAAGATCCTACCTAAACAAATGGCGTACCATGTCTAGATTTGAGGAAACCTACCAAGATCTAGAAGAAATGATTCTGATAGATCAACTCAAACAGAAAATGTCTCAGGACATGAGAGCATTTTTAACACAGAATGGAGCTGAGAGATTGAAGTCTATCATTACTTTGGCCGAGAGATATGAAAAGTCGCAGAAAGAGGCGGGAGGTAATCAACGAAATACCAATAATCTTCCTCGCGAATTCCCTCAGAAGACCAAAGATAAAGGAGAACCGAAATCCAGCAAACCAAATGGATCGAATGGATCAAATAAGACCACTACAAATCAGAACCAGCAGTTCAAGTGGGAGAAGAAGCTCTACTGCAGCCATTGTAAAAATCATGCTCATAACACAAGGGATTGCAAAAAGAAGCCTCAACCTCTTACCACAGCCTGTGCAGTAAAACCTAAAGCAGCGAGAAGGAACCAGAATGCTTATTCCAATATGGACACGCAACGGAACACCAACTTCAAACTGCCAGTCATAGAATCTGTCAACCTGAATGGATGGACAGTGGAATGTCTCTATGATACAGGTTTATTTTTCGACGCAATTGTACAAGCCTCATTGGTAAACCCAGAGCAAGTTACAGATGAAACCGTCGAAATACAGGGATTTCTGAAAAGTTCCGTACCTATGACACTTCCTGTTGCCAAGGTCAGCATAACTTCACGCTATGTTACGGGAGAAATCAGAGCAGCGGTCATGGAAGATCCAATCTACCCTGTCATGCTTGGATGTCGATACGTCTTTTTAGGAGAACCAGTACAGCCAATGATAGCATCAGCGGTGACTACGCGCCAACAGGCCAAGGAAACTCCAACGACTACGACACCAGCAAATCTTCAGCCCGAAGATTTAAAACAAGCCCAAGCAACAGATAGTTCACTTGGGACGTGCTTCCGTAAGTTGCCAAAATCACATACACCTCCTGGGAAGGGTGATCTCTACATGAAGAATGGAATTCTTCACAGAAAGGCAGGAAAGTTAGGACAAGAGTATTCTCAACTGGTTGTTCCAACTACTTACAGAACACAAATACTAGAGATGGGACATAGTATGCCGTTTAGCGGACATATGGGAATCAACGCAACCATGCAACGAATCTCAACTCACTACTACTGGCCTGGAATAAACGCGGACATTCAACGATATGTCAAATCATGCCCAGAATGTCAGAGAGTAGCCCCAAAGCACTGGACACCACCAGCGACATTAGGGGAAATGCCCATCACTGGCACACCATTCGAGAAAGTGGCTGTGGACATAGTCGGACCTCTCACCCCGACAAAGAAGAGGAATCGATTCATACTAACACTAGTAGACACATGCTCGATGTGGGCGGAAGCTGTGCCGATGCCTTCGAGTGATTCCAAGCATGTAGCAGAAGCTCTACTTGGAATATTTACAAGATTAGGATTTCCAATCCGGATCCTGACTGACAACGGATCTCAGTTCAAAGGAAAGTTGATGGAGGAAGTGTTTAGAATGTTCCAATCTAGGCAGATATGTACTTCTCCATACCACCCTGCTTCAAACGGAGCTGTGGAAAGATTTAATGGGACACTAATAACCATCTTGAAGAAACTAGCTCAAGAAAAACCAGAGGCGTGGGATACATACATTCCGGCAGCACTTTTTGCGTACCGCGAGGTACCACACAAATCTACGGGAATTGCACCAGCAACACTGTTGTTTGGTCGTCCAATTAAGGGACCATTAGAAGCTTTACTTCGTACCTGGACTGATGATTCAGTTGATGAAACTGTTGTGACTGCATCCGCATATGTGGAAGAGTTAAAACAACGACTTCAACTTGGCTGGAAATTAGCCGCAAGCAACCTACGACAAGCACGACGTAGAATGGCCCTAAATTTCAACCAGAAAGCGAAAGATAGAGAGTTACTGGTGGGAGAAAAAGTACTATTACTTCTTCCCACAAGTCAAAACAAGTTGCAAATCGGTTGGAAAGGACCTTATGTAGTAAAGGAGAAAATTTCCAGAACAAACTACAAGATCGCTATAAAGGGGAAAGAGAAAATCTTTCATCTCAACCTGTTACGGAAGTACAACGAGAGACCCCCCACCGAGACAGCACATTTGATAGCAATGGCCGTAGCAACAGAAGTTGAGCATGGAAACTCAATGGGAGTGGAGTATCCACTGCAATTCAACGAGACTTATCGAGATGTGGACATTAGTTCAACATTAACGACGGATCAGCAGCAGCAGATTCGAGAGTGCTTAGAGAATTATGCAGAGATACTAACAGACAAGCCAGGATTAACAAATCTTGAAGAATTCGACATGAAGTGAAGGATACAACACCTGCGCGAGTCAAAACCTACCCTGTTCCATATGCCAAAGCCAAATCTCTCAAAGATGAAATTCAACAATTGCTTTCAGCTGGGATAATATCACCTTCTGAATCACCTTACAATGCAAGTGTAGTTTTATTGAGGAAACCCAATGGTGAACATAGATTATGCATTGATTATCGGCAGCTGAATGCGGTGACAGAGTTCCAACCGGAACCACTGCCAGATCAGAATCAACTTTTCACCAGCCTCAACAGAGCAAAATACTTCACAAAGATAGATCTCAGCAAAGGATATTATCAAATCCCAGTGAAAAAGGAAGTTAGACCGTGGTTAGCCTTCAGCACTCCTGATGGACACTATGAATTTAACGTTCTTCCTTTCGGATTAAGCAATGCACCTAGTGTCTTCACTCGCATGATGAGGAAACTTTAAGGACCATTGGAAAATCCACGTCTTAGCAACTTCATGGATGACATCCTGATTGCTACAGAAACATTCGAGGAACATCTTGAGACATTGAAGATACTGTTCAACCGCCTGAAAGAAGTGGGGTTGACTGCAAGACCAAAGAAGTGCCAGATTGGGTTCAGGCAATTAGACTTTTTGGGACACACAATATCTCAAGGAAAAATGCAACCTCATGATGGTAATGTGGAGAAACTAAGAAATGCACCGCGACCCAGAACCAAAAAGGATGTTCGATCTTTTGTATCTCTCTGTGGATTTTACCAAAGATACATCCCAAACTTCAATTCCCTCGCATCTCCGTTGACAAATCTCACTCGGAAAGGGGAACCAGAAAAGGTTGTTTGGTCTGCTGACTGCGAGAAAGCGTACGCGGAGTTAAAGAAAGCTTTAACAGCAAAACCAGTTCTTCATCTACCAGATCTAACACGTCCATGGATACTTAGGACGGATGCAAGCAACATAGGAATTGGTGCCACCTTATTACAAGGAATGGATGAGGATAAATCAATGCTCTTTCCAGTTGCCTATGCCAGTAGAAAATTGAATTCAGCCGAACGCAATTATTCTACCATTGAAAAGGAATGTTTAGCTTTAGTCTGGGCAGTAGAGAAGTTTCAGGCGTACCTGTATGGGAAACACTTCACAATACAGTGCGATCATCAACCTCTCACGTTCCTGGGAGCATCCAGAAACTTAAACGCTCAACTAATGAGATGGTCGTTACTTCTACAACCGTATTCATTCCAAGTTGAATATGTTCCAGGAAAGATGAATGTAGGAGCAGACTTTCTCAGCAGACATCCTATTGAAGATTCTGTACAAGAATCAAAGGACAAGAAAGGATTAGAGGAAATATAAGCTTGTTACGCTTGCTCAAAGATACTGTTCTTCAGGCGAACAACAGTCTGAGAGGGGAGCCATGTGATATATTAGATTTTCACAAACGTAACATCACGATTAAATATTTCCAGGACGACAAAAATCGGCGTTCACCGCAACGGATTTATTTGTTCCATAATGGTACGATCCAAGATTTAATATACCCGTTGGGAATGAAAAACATTAACTCGGAAAGGACCGTATAAATAGCAGCGCGCAGAGCGACATGGTCTGTTTGTACATCAGCCAGCATGAGACATAAGAACTGAAGCAGCGGAAGGAGTGAGAGAGTTTCAAAATTCATTAGAAAAGAACATCCTCAGCCTACGAAATCGCTGTGAGAAATTGCATCTCATTCAGATCATGAAACGTGTCGACATGTTGAGGTCATTCTGATAAATAAGGTAAACACCACATTTAATTCAGTTAAATTGTAGTTAGTTGTGAGCCTATTTTCCCAGAAGAGAGTTGGTAAGTAGACTCGGTTGAACACGTGTGGTGAACGAAGAAGTTAATTTAATTGTTATAGTTTATAAACTATTAATTAAGAATACCCATATTGAATGTTATTTTCTCCCATTAGTAAACACCTGACTTAATGTATAAAAATCATTAATCCAAGTTGTACATTTAATTCTTAAGCAACTCAATCTACAATGATTTGGAATGGTGAGTTCTTAAGGCGATGCTAACCTAAAAAAATATCGATTTTTGGTCAGTTTGGCTATTTTTGGAATGGTTCATTTTTAAACACCTTAGCATGTCTTCTATCAGATTCGGTACTTGTTTTTCTTTAAAAACTGTTATTTTAATGCAATATTCATATGTTACTGAACCCACGCTAGGTGTAGAATTGTCTAATTATTGAAAATTGCAACGAAATTGACGTTTTTTCAAGCCATAGCAACGATATGTTGCCGACGCGCGATCCGCGTGTTTCATACATCACTGTAAAGGTCATGAACTCTCCTAATTGTTCGTTAAACATCGGGTTCGTTTAATTGAGAGCTCTTCTGTGTACGACAGTTTCTGTCGAATCAATAATTTTCCGGAAAATTCCATATATGGAACACCTCGCTGAATGCGCAACGCTCGTTGGCGGAAACTGATCACATGGGTTTCCAAGATGGCTGTTTTGTTGTGTTTTCGCTTGGCAACCGATCCACACGCGAATTGAAAAATGTCTTGTTCCAAGAAAATTAACATACAATCATATGCTCAACGTAAGAAATCACGAAGTCAATAACTGGCAAATGCTCGTAAGCACCAAAAAGCCTACCAGAACTAAAAAATTGCAGAAAAGTCCGAATTTGACCCTAATATAGATTTTTTAGTATAAAAAACATGAAAATAATTTCTTTTTCCCCGTTTTCTCATTTTGCCATATTTCTTTACTTTTTTTCAATTTTTTTCAAAAACGGCTAATCATATTACAATGAAACATGGCAGACATATTCTTCATTGTAGTATGTACATTTTGTCAAGAGCTTTTTTAAAACTATGATTTAGTTTTTGTGCAGTAGTAAAAATAATCAAAAATATTGTCAATGAAAATGTTGAAATTTATTTTTAATTATGTAGAAAAAAATGTCCAAGTGATATCACTAAAAGCTTCTGACAAAATGTACATATTCTATTTCTGTACCGACATACAAAATATGAAGCTTGTAAATTAATAAGTAACTGTTTTAGATCACATTTAAGAAATCCAATATGGCCGCTGTTTATCTTGGTTTCCATGGCAACCGTTACATACAAAGTCAATTTGTTAGTATTTTATTAATCATCAGTCTTCAGAATCAAATCCTATACCATAACAGAACATAGAAATTAAATAATATAGAATTTGATTTTTTAGGGTTAGCATCGCCTTAAAGAATAGTACAAACTAAATAATATTATACTCAGTTATAGTCACAAGATAAACTGTACAAGAGGAGAAGAATACAGTGTTTATTTTCTCCCAGCTAAGCAACTTAGTTAATGTATAAAACATTAGACACATGTTATACATTTTATTTCTTAAGCATGAAACTGAATCTACAATGAATTAGAGTGACTTAAGGAACTTCAGAATTCTTAGTACAGTGGTAAGGACATAAAGTAAATGGCCCACTGGTAAGATTAAAAACTAGTTTACATGTGCCAGCACTAATAGAGAATTTAGTGGAATGTGTATAGTCAAGTAGATGGAGCACATTAGTCAGTAAATTTATTTTTTTACATGAGCACATGGACAACCAAATAGTTTCTTTTAATTCATGAGCACATGAGAACCAGCCAGAGCTCTACAGGTCTCATAATTTGTGTGATGGTACAGCCACTTGGGGTAAGGCAAATATATAAACATGGCTGTTAACCATGGGCAATAATAATATTTGTGCCTCATAATAGTTCGTAACCAACCGCCATGCAAGAAGTATTTTAATTCATAATGCCTGAATATGAATTGGATATATCACCTAAATTGTATGTATTTCATGAGAACATGTGATAACTCCTGGACTCCATGTTGCTAAATCCTGGATGAATTGCCTAAGTGTGTCTAATGATCACAATGATCACTATGACATTGTTGATAACATGTCTGTGAGGATTCATGTGTGAGTTCATCATTGTTAAACAAGATGTGAATGTATCATTTCATAAAATCCACCAGCATGCATGACTACAAGTTAGGTTGAAGGATGAGATGCCCTTGTAATGTCCTTCTGGGTGAATCTGTGAATGTATCCTGTGTAAAGCACCTACATATGCATGATTGTCATCCATATAGATATGATTGTGTCTGATGAATGGGTGAGACCTCATTGTGATGCCATATGGTGTAAACATGTTATGTTGTCATTTGGAAATCACATAAGTACCCACTTTACATGACAGTATGAAGAATGTGTGATGAAGGATTCCTATATGATCACCCATACCCATATGAATGTGTCTGTGGACTGAGTGAATTTATAAGCCATACATATGAATGATGTCAGAGTTGAGTGAGTGAGTGAAGTTACATGCTGAGTGAGAAAGAGGGAGTATAAGCCAACAGTCAATCTAATGATAGCCAGCAACTTTGATGTGGAATGCCATGCCTATCACTAGAGAAATGCTTCGGTGTACCCCATAAACTAAAAACTAATTTAGTACACTCCGGCGCATAACACCACTTTGTATAAAGTATCATTCATATCTCTATCATCTAGTTTGGTGCGCTAAGCACGACACAAGCCATGTCATACATTACGCATAGCACCAGCATCTGTGTGTGTAATTTAAGCAAAATCCCACTTTGTAGTTCATGTTAACACATATGGTCTGTTGTAATGATAATAATGAATTTCAAAGATGATGAGGATGACTGTAATTTAATGAAAATGATATAACCATGATTATGATGATAATGTTAGAATAATGTAATGATTTCTAATGTCATAAACATGATAATAATGATGATGATTGTAATAACAATGTAATAATTATGAAAATAATGATAAGGATTTTAATTACAATTATTATAAAAACCATGATGATGTTGATGATAATAATCAATGTTACATCCATGAGAATGGAAGAAATCTTCTCACTTGAAGCATTTAATGAAGAAGAATACACCTGAAGGCTATACAAGAATAATACCAAATGTACTTATCTTGTTGATAAGCAAATACTCATGGAAATGGGACCTGACTTTTAAAAGCTCTTAATGTATAAGACCTTTTTCTTGAATAGAAAAAGATGAAGTAGAGAACAAAACTAGATACAGAAGAGAATGGTCAACATAATTGCTAAATTCCCAATCACTCAAGGTATTACTTCTAGAAACCTGAGGACAGGCATAGGTGATGATGAAACTGCGCATCTGCTAGTAAACCTTGAACATTTGATAGTGGAAGATTGGATTGAGAGCAAACAACTGTGTTGGTGATAACTACATGAAAACACCATGACTATCTTTCTTCTATGTTATTTTCTCTAAAGAACAGGATCCATTTTATTGTTTTCCCTGGTTATGTTCTTAGGCTTTTACATGTAAATCCTAATGTCATATTTCTGATATTATTCGAATTATGTGATTGATGGAATTTCAGGTAGTGGTCTTATTCATGTCAATCCAGACCTGACTTGGTGAAGTTTGAAGGCAGCACCTGTTGCATGAGCACATGGTTGAGTGATGCCCTTGACAGAGTAGTGTCGAACCTTTTCTACCTGCAACCATTCCATTTGTCTCATAGGAGAGGTAATCTTTATTTAAAATAAGTACCTGCCAAGACAAAGGAAAACAAGAGCCAACTTATATTCTACTACACCCAGGAACAATAAATAATACTACAATTGATGATAGCCAGAGTGATTCCCAAAGCTGGAAGTGGAGAATCCTGATTGGAGACAGTTCTTTTTTTCAGATCATCCAGACCAGTAAAAGATTAGCTTTACAGGCCACTGCGAAAAATCTAAACGGTTAATTATCTACCTGATCATGGGCACATCAAGTCTGTAATATTTAATGTATATGTATATGTCCTTATTTCTATGACAGGAAATTGTAATTTTGAATGCACTTTACAAAATCCATATTTATGTGTATTAAATCAACAAAGAAAAATAAGGTCATGTCATGTATTGATTGTATTTTACTTGTCATAATCAAATTGTTTTAAATTACCCTAGATAGAATTAATTAGTTGGTAGAGGAGAGGCAAGGAACCACATAGGGAATAAATTGGGTATAAAAGGGAGTACAACTTTTTCAGTATTTCCTAAAGGTATTCCTTGGTTCTCTAAAACTCTATTTCTGGTCTCAACAATTGAGTCAGGACAACAAAATTAATTAAACGGGCAGGATCACATGGGGAAAAATGATTTTTCATCATTTATCTCTGTGGGGTTGAGCCATCAATCAAACCCATATCCGACAAGTTGGGGGCTAAGTCCGGGTATTTCTTTAATTAGAAAGTAGAATATAGCAGGTTAGGATAGTAACATTCACCTAGTCATAGTTATCATATCATTAGATATTGATAAAGTAGGTAGATAACTCTAATCAGACATACGTGCTTTGCTTAAAGTCTATTCTCCAGGTATACAGGCGTATTCACCTTCAGAGAAGACAAGAAAAAGGTAAGAATGGCAGACACCGCCAGACTGAGAAATCTTTTCATGGAGACTGGTAAGCAGTGCGACCTAACAGGTAAGGAGTTAGCTCAGTATGTTAGCGAGGAATTCGAGAAACATGAACGTCTACAAGCTGAGAAGGAAAAGGAGGAAAGACGTCTACAAGCGGAGAATGAAAATAAGGAGAAGGATAGACAGGCAAACAGAGAACAAGAAGAAAGAAGACAAAAACATGAACTGGAAATGAGGAAGTTGGACAATGAAACCGAGTTACGACGACTGGAAATCATGAACCAACAGAATCCCTCAACAGATCAAAGTAGATCTTCAGCTGAACCACCAGGGGAAGCAGCTTCAGTTCAAGTGAACGCCATGTCTTTTCCATTGGAACCTTTCAATGAACAAACAGACATCATCGAAAATTATTTATCAAGATTCGAGAGGATGTGTGTGATGTGCGGACTGGAGGAGACCAAATGGGCAGTTAAATTGTCACAAGGACTTCGCGGAATTTCTTACGAAGTATTTTCTAGGATACGACCGGAGGAGTTGGGCAATTATAACATCCTAAAACAAGCCTTATTAGCCAGATTCGAGATAGACGGAGAGAACTACAAGAAACAGTTCAGGACTGCTCAGAAGGAAGCTGGAGAGAACTTCTCTCAATACGTAGAAAGACTAAGATCCTACCTAAACAAATGGCGTACCATGTCTAGATTTGAGGAAACCTACCAAGATCTAGAAGAAATGATTCTGATAGATCAACTCAAACAGAAAATGTCTCAGGACATGAGAGCATTTTTAACACAGAATGGAGCTGAGAGATTGAAGTCTATCATTACTTTGGCCGAGAGATATGAAAAGTCGCAGAAAGAGGCGGGAGGTAATCAACGAAATACCAATAATCTTCCTCGCGAATTCCCTCAGAAGACCAAAGATAAAGGAGAACCGAAATCCAGCAAACCAAATGGATCGAATGGATCAAATAAGACCACTACAAATCAGAACCAGCAGTTCAAGTGGGAGAAGAAGCTCTACTGCAGCCATTGTAAAAATCATGCTCATAACACAAGGGATTGCAAAAAGAAGCCTCAACCTCTTACCACAGCCTGTGCAGTAAAACCTAAAGCAGCGAGAAGGAACCAGAATGCTTATTCCAATATGGACACGCAACGGAACACCAACTTCAAACTGCCAGTCATAGAATCTGTCAACCTGAATGGATGGACAGTGGAATGTCTCTATGATACAGGTTTATTTTTCGACGCAATTGTACAAGCCTCATTGGTAAACCCAGAGCAAGTTACAGATGAAACCGTCGAAATACAGGGATTTCTGAAAAGTTCCGTACCTATGACACTTCCTGTTGCCAAGGTCAGCATAACTTCACGCTATGTTACGGGAGAAATCAGAGCAGCGGTCATGGAAGATCCAATCTACCCTGTCATGCTTGGATGTCGATACGTCTTTTTAGGAGAACCAGTACAGCCAATGATAGCATCAGCGGTGACTACGCGCCAACAGGCCAAGGAAACTCCAACGACTACGACACCAGCAAATCTTCAGCCCGAAGATTTAAAACAAGCCCAAGCAACAGATAGTTCACTTGGGACGTGCTTCCGTAAGTTGCCAAAATCACATACACCTCCTGGGAAGGGTGATCTCTACATGAAGAATGGAATTCTTCACAGAAAGGCAGGAAAGTTAGGACAAGAGTATTCTCAACTGGTTGTTCCAACTACTTACAGAACACAAATACTAGAGATGGGACATAGTATGCCGTTTAGCGGACATATGGGAATCAACGCAACCATGCAACGAATCTCAACTCACTACTACTGGCCTGGAATAAACGCGGACATTCAACGATATGTCAAATCATGCCCAGAATGTCAGAGAGTAGCCCCAAAGCACTGGACACCACCAGCGACATTAGGGGAAATGCCCATCACTGGCACACCATTCGAGAAAGTGGCTGTGGACATAGTCGGACCTCTCACCCCGACAAAGAAGAGGAATCGATTCATACTAACACTAGTAGACACATGCTCGATGTGGGCGGAAGCTGTGCCGATGCCTTCGAGTGATTCCAAGCATGTAGCAGAAGCTCTACTTGGAATATTTACAAGATTAGGATTTCCAATCCGGATCCTGACTGACAACGGATCTCAGTTCAAAGGAAAGTTGATGGAGGAAGTGTTTAGAATGTTCCAATCTAGGCAGATATGTACTTCTCCATACCACCCTGCTTCAAACGGAGCTGTGGAAAGATTTAATGGGACACTAATAACCATCTTGAAGAAACTAGCTCAAGAAAAACCAGAGGCGTGGGATACATACATTCCGGCAGCACTTTTTGCGTACCGCGAGGTACCACACAAATCTACGGGAATTGCACCAGCAACACTGTTGTTTGGTCGTCCAATTAAGGGACCATTAGAAGCTTTACTTCGTACCTGGACTGATGATTCAGTTGATGAAACTGTTGTGACTGCATCCGCATATGTGGAAGAGTTAAAACAACGACTTCAACTTGGCTGGAAATTAGCCGCAAGCAACCTACGACAAGCACGACGTAGAATGGCCCTAAATTTCAACCAGAAAGCGAAAGATAGAGAGTTACTGGTGGGAGAAAAAGTACTATTACTTCTTCCCACAAGTCAAAACAAGTTGCAAATCGGTTGGAAAGGACCTTATGTAGTAAAGGAGAAAATTTCCAGAACAAACTACAAGATCGCTATAAAGGGGAAAGAGAAAATCTTTCATCTCAACCTGTTACGGAAGTACAACGAGAGACCCCCCACCGAGACAGCACATTTGATAGCAATGGCCGTAGCAACAGAAGTTGAGCATGGAAACTCAATGGGAGTGGAGTATCCACTGCAATTCAACGAGACTTATCGAGATGTGGACATTAGTTCAACATTAACGACGGATCAGCAGCAGCAGATTCGAGAGTGCTTAGAGAATTATGCAGAGATACTAACAGACAAGCCAGGATTAACAAATCTTGAAGAATTCGACATGAAGTGAAGGATACAACACCTGCGCGAGTCAAAACCTACCCTGTTCCATACGCCAAAGCCAAATCTCTCAAAGATGAAATTCAACAATTGCTTTCAGCTGGGATAATATCACCTTCTGAATCACCTTACAATGCAAGTGTAGTTTTATTGAGGAAACCCAATGGTGAACATAGATTATGCATTGATTATCGGCAGCTGAATGCGGTGACAGAGTTCCAACCGGAACCACTGCCAGATCAGAATCAACTTTTCACCAGCCTCAACAGAGCAAAATACTTCACAAAGATAGATCTCAGCAAAGGATATTATCAAATCCCAGTGAAAAAGGAAGTTAGACCGTGGTTAGCCTTCAGCACTCCTGATGGACACTATGAATTTAACGTTCTTCCTTTCGGATTAAGCAATGCACCTAGTGTCTTCACTCGCATGATGAGGAAACTTTAAGGACCATTGGAAAATCCACGTCTTAGCAACTTCATGGATGACATCCTGATTGCTACAGAAACATTCGAGGAACATCTTGAGACATTGAAGATACTGTTCAACCGCCTGAAAGAAGTGGGGTTGACTGCAAGACCAAAGAAGTGCCAGATTGGGTTCAGGCAATTAGACTTTTTGGGACACACAATATCTCAAGGAAAAATGCAACCTCATGATGGTAATGTGGAGAAACTAAGAAATGCACCGCGACCCAGAACCAAAAAGGATGTTCGATCTTTTGTATCTCTCTGTGGATTTTACCAAAGATACATCCCAAACTTCAATTCCCTCGCATCTCCGTTGACAAATCTCACTCGGAAAGGGGAACCAGAAAAGGTTGTTTGGTCTGCTGACTGCGAGAAAGCGTACGCGGAGTTAAAGAAAGCTTTAACAGCAAAACCAGTTCTTCATCTACCAGATCTAACACGTCCATGGATACTTAGGACGGATGCAAGCAACATAGGAATTGGTGCCACCTTATTACAAGGAATGGATGAGGATAAATCAATGCTCTTTCCAGTTGCCTATGCCAGTAGAAAATTGAATTCAGCCGAACGCAATTATTCTACCATTGAAAAGGAATGTTTAGCTTTAGTCTGGGCAGTAGAGAAGTTTCAGGCGTACCTGTATGGGAAACACTTCACAATACAGTGCGATCATCAACCTCTCACGTTCCTGGGAGCATCCAGAAACTTAAACGCTCGACTAATGAGATGGTCGTTACTTCTACAACCGTATTCATTCCAAGTTGAATATGTTCCAGGAAAGATGAATGTAGGAGCAGACTTTCTCAGCAGACATCCTATTGAAGATTCTGTACAAGAATCAAAGGACAAGAAAGGATTAGAGGAAATATAAGCTTGTTACGCTTGCTCAAAGATACTGTTCTTCAGGCGAACAACAGTCTGAGAGGGGAGCCATGTGATATATTAGATTTTCACAAACGTAACATCACGATTAAATATTTCCAGGACGACAAAAATCGGCGTTCACCGCAACGGATTTATTTGTTCCATAATGGTACGATCCAAGATTTAATATACCCGTTGGGAATGAAAAACATTAACTCGGAAAGGACCGTATAAATAGCAGCGCGCAGAGCGACATGGTCTGTTTGTACATCAGCCAGCATGAGACATAAGAACTGAAGCAGCGGAAGGAGTGAGAGAGTTTCAAAATTCATTAGAAAAGAACATCCTCAGCCTACGAAATCGCTGTGAGAAATTGCATCTCATTCAGATCATGAAACGTGTCGACATGTTGAGGTCATTCTGATAAATAAGGTAAACACCACATTTAATTCAGTTAAATTGTAGTTAGTTGTGAGCCTATTTTCCCAGAAGAGAGTTGGTAAGTAGACTCGGTTGAACACGTGTGGTGAACGAAGAAGTTAATTTAATTGTTATAGTTTATAGATAAACTATTAATTAAGAATACCCATATTGAATGTTATTTTCTCCCATTAGTAAACACCTGACTTAATGTATAAAAATCATTAATCCAAGTTGTACATTTAATTCTTAAGCAACTCAATCTACAATGATTTGGAATGGTGAGTTCTTAAGGCGATGCTAACCTAAAAAAATATCGATTTTTGGTCAGTTTGGCTATTTTTGGAATGGTTCATTTTTAAACACCTTAGCATGTCTTCTATCAGATTCGGTACTTGTTTTTCTTTAAAAACTGTTATTTTAATGCAATATTCATATGTTACTGAACCCACGCTAGGTGTAGAATTGTCTAATTATTGAAAATTGCAACGAAATTGACGTTTTTTCAAGCCATAGCAACGATATGTTGCCGACGCGCGATCCGCGTGTTTCATACATCACTGTAAAGGTCATGAACTCTCCTAATTGTTCGTTAAACATCGGGTTCGTTTAATTGAGAGCTCTTCTGTGTACGACAGTTTCTGTCGAATCAATAATTTTCCGGAAAATTCCATATATGGAACACCTCGCTGAATGCGCAACGCTCGTTGGCGGAAACTGATCACATGGGTTTCCAAGATGGCTGTTTTGTTGTGTTTTCGCTTGGCAACCGATCCACACGCGAATTGAAAAATGTCTTGTTCCAAGAAAATTAACATACAATCATATGCTCAACGTAAGAAATCACGAAGTCAATAACTGGCAAATGCTCGTAAGCACCAAAAAGCCTACCAGAACTAAAAAATTGCAGAAAAGTCCGAATTTGACCCTAATATAGATTTTTTAGTATAAAAAACATGAAAATAATTTCTTTTTCCCCGTTTTCTCATTTTGCCATATTTCTTTACTTTTTTTCAATTTTTTTCAAAAACGGCTAATCATATTACAATGAAACATGGCAGACATATTCTTCATTGTAGTATGTACATTTTGTCAAGAGCTTTTTTAAAACTATGATTTAGTTTTTGTGCAGTAGTAAAAATAATCAAAAATATTGTCAATGAAAATGTTGAAATTTATTTTTAATTATGTAGAAAAAAATGTCCAAGTGATATCACTAAAAGCTTCTGACAAAATGTACATATTCTATTTCTGTACCGACATACAAAATATGAAGCTTGTAAATTAATAAGTAACTGTTTTAGATCACATTTAAGAAATCCAATATGGCCGCTGTTTATCTTGGTTTCCATGGCAACCGTTACATACAAAGTCAATTTGTTAGTATTTTATTAATCATCAGTCTTCAGAATCAAATCCTATACCATAACAGAACATAGAAATTAAATAATATAGAATTTGATTTTTTAGGGTTAGCATCGCCTTAAAGAATAGTACAAACTAAATAATATTATACTCAGTTATAGTCACAAGATAAACTGTACAAGAGGAGAAGAATACAGTGTTTATTTTCTCCCAGCTAAGCAACTTAGTTAATGTATAAAACATTAGACACATGTTATACATTTTATTTCTTAAGCATGAAACTGAATCTACAATGAATTAGAGTGACTTAAGGAACTTCAGAATTCTTAGTACAGTGGTAAGGACATAAAGTAAATGGCCCACTGGTAAGATTAAAAACTAGTTTACATGTGCCAGCACTAATAGAGAATTTAGTGGAATGTGTATAGTCAAGTAGATGGAGCACATTAGTCAGTAAATTTATTTTTTTACATGAGCACATGGACAACCAAATAGTTTCTTTTAATTCATGAGCACATGAGAACCAGCCAGAGCTCTACAGGTCTCATAATTTGTGTGATGGTACAGCCACTTGGGGTAAGGCAAATATATAAACATGGCTGTTAACCATGGGCAATAATAATATTTGTGCCTCATAATAGTTCGTAACCAACCGCCATGCAAGAAGTATTTTAATTCATAATGCCTGAATATGAATTGGATATATCACCTAAATTGTATGTATTTCATGAGAACATGTGATAACTCCTGGACTCCATGTTGCTAAATCCTGGATGAATTGCCTAAGTGTGTCTAATGATCACAATGATCACTATGACATTGTTGATAACATGTCTGTGAGGATTCATGTGTGAGTTCATCATTGTTAAACAAGATGTGAATGTATCATTTCATAAAATCCACCAGCATGCATGACTACAAGTTAGGTTGAAGGATGAGATGCCCTTGTAATGTCCTTCTGGGTGAATCTGTGAATGTATCCTGTGTAAAGCACCTACATATGCATGATTGTCATCCATATAGATATGATTGTGTCTGATGAATGGGTGAGACCTCATTGTGATGCCATATGGTGTAAACATGTTATGTTGTCATTTGGAAATCACATAAGTACCCACTTTACATGACAGTATGAAGAATGTGTGATGAAGGATTCCTATATGATCACCCATACCCATATGAATGTGTCTGTGGACTGAGTGAATTTATAAGCCATACATATGAATGATGTCAGAGTTGAGTGAGTGAGTGAAGTTACATGCTGAGTGAGAAAGAGGGAGTATAAGCCAACAGTCAATCTAATGATAGCCAGCAACTTTGATGTGGAATGCCATGCCTATCACTAGAGAAATGCTTCGGTGTACCCCATAAACTAAAAACTAATTTAGTACACTCCGGCGCATAACACCACTTTGTATAAAGTATCATTCATATCTCTATCATCTAGTTTGGTGCGCTAAGCACGACACAAGCCATGTCATACATTACGCATAGCACCAGCATCTGTGTGTGTAATTTAAGCAAAATCCCACTTTGTAGTTCATGTTAACACATATGGTCTGTTGTAATGATAATAATGAATTTCAAAGATGATGAGGATGACTGTAATTTAATGAAAATGATATAACCATGATTATGATGATAATGTTAGAATAATGTAATGATTTCTAATGTCATAAACATGATAATAATGATGATGATTGTAATAACAATGTAATAATTATGAAAATAATGATAAGGATTTTAATTACAATTATTATAAAAACCATGATGATGTTGATGATAATAATCAATGTTACATCCATGAGAATGGAAGAAATCTTCTCACTTGAAGCATTTAATGAAGAAGAATACACCTGAAGGCTATACAAGAATAATACCAAATGTACTTATCTTGTTGATAAGCAAATACTCATGGAAATGGGACCTGACTTTTAAAAGCTCTTAATGTATAAGACCTTTTTCTTGAATAGAAAAAGATGAAGTAGAGAACAAAACTAGATACAGAAGAGAATGGTCAACATAATTGCTAAATTCCCAATCACTCAAGGTATTACTTCTAGAAACCTGAGGACAGGCATAGGTGATGATGAAACTGCGCATCTGCTAGTAAACCTTGAACATTTGATAGTGGAAGATTGGATTGAGAGCAAACAACTGTGTTGGTGATAACTACATGAAAACACCATGACTATCTTTCTTCTATGTTATTTTCTCTAAAGAACAGGATCCATTTTATTGTTTTCCCTGGTTATGTTCTTAGGCTTTTACATGTAAATCCTAATGTCATATTTCTGATATTATTCGAATTATGTGATTGATGGAATTTCAGGTAGTGGTCTTATTCATGTCAATCCAGACCTGACTTGGTGAAGTTTGAAGGCAGCACCTGTTGCGTGAGCACATGGTTGAGTGATGCCCTTGACAGAGTAGTGTCGAACCTTATCTACCTGCAACCATTCCATTTGTCTCATAGGAGAGGTAATCTTTATTTAAAATAAGTACCTGCCAAGACAAAGGAAAACAAGAGCCAACTTATATTCTACTACACCCAGGAACAATAAATAATACTACAATTGATGATAGCCAGAGTGATTCCCAAAGCTGGAAGTGGAGAATCCTGATTGGAGACAGTTCTTTTTTTCAGATCATCCAGACCAGTAAAAGATTAGCTTTACAGGCCACTGCGAAAAATCTAAACGGTTAATTATCTACCTGATCATGGGCACATCAAGTCTGTAATATTTAATGTATATGTATATGTCCTTATTTCTATGACAGGAAATTGTAATTTTGAATGCACTTTACAAAATCCATATTTATGTGTATTAAATCAACAAAGAAAAATAAGGTCATGTCATGTATTGATTGTATTTTACTTGTCATAATCAAATTGTTTTAAATTACCCTAGATAGAATTAATTAGTTGGTAGAGGAGAGGCAAGGAACCACATAGGGAATAAATTGGGTATAAAAGGGAGTACAACTTTTTCAGTATTTCCTAAAGGTATTCCTTGGTTCTCTAAAACTCTATTTCTGGTCTCAACAATTGAGTCAGGACAACAAAATTAATTAAACGGGCAGGATCACATGGGGAAAAATGATTTTTCATCATTTATCTCTGTGGGGTTGAGCCATCAATCAAACCCATATCCGACAGTCGCCTGTTGTAGAAGCATTTGAAGCCGGCCATTTGGAGTAGCTGATCATCCAGTCTCATCTCCTGGAGTGCAACAATGTCATCCCTGTAACCAGATTTTCGAGAATAGGGCCTCGTTGTTGTACGCTGGCGCAGTTCCAATATAGAATACGAGTATTCCCCCAGACGGTCACATTTAAGTCTAAAATGTCTTACCCCACCTCGTATGCATTGTCACTTGCGGCCAACACATTGGCCTTGTCGCCTTGTTTTGTTGACTGCCGTCCATATGGAACACACAAATTGTTCCACCATGTTGAAAAGACAGAACACCACAGAACCACACACACTGCGAAAATTCACTCAAGGATTGCTTCGCTCAATGCACGAAATGCTGTAGCATCGGCGCAGATCTTGAAAAGAAACTCCTGGTTTTACATCCTGGCACACAAATTACACGTAGGAGATGAAAACAACACAACCGTCCTTCGCCATCTTGACTGGAAGTGAGTGAGATCTTTAGAAGGTCTTTAAAGCGTTTCCTCTGGCCCCCTTGGGATCGTTTATCATAATGCAGCTTGCCGTAAAAAATTTGTTTAAGGAGCCTGTGATCTGGCATGCGAGTCAGGTGACCAGCCAGCAAATAATAGCTTCCTAAGGCAGACTGTGTGGAAGTGGTTTAATTTCCTAGCATGTCGCTAATAAACAGTCCAGGTTTCACAAGCATATAGCAGTGTCGATAATACAACTGCTTTGTAGACTTTCAGCTTTGTTTGCAGGCTTATTCCATTTCTGTCCCACACATTCTTGTACAGTCTGCCAAAGGCCGCACTGCTTTGGAGATTCTTGCATTCACTTTGTCATCAATTGTGGCATTTTGTGACACAGTGCTGCCACAACACTTAGTTTGATACACTTTGATATTCGGCACGGTGTGATTAATCCCTGGAGCTAGCTGGTACATAACTACAGTCTCCTCCAAGTTGATATTGAGCCCTAAAGTTGTCACAGGCATATGAGAAAGCTGAAACATTGTGTTGCATGTCTGCCTCTGAGTTGGTATGTGGAGCGCAATCATTAGCAAACAGGAGCTCTCTGACAGTGTCGCTGTTAGTTTTGGTTTTAGCTTTCAGCCTTCTATTCCAATGTCATTGTTTTCGAAGGCATTCATCAGCATAGCTGAAAACATGAGGCTGAACAGTGTTGGTGTCAAGACATCCTTGCTTCACTCCATTGGTGACAAGAAAGAGCTCAAGACAGCTCACCATTTTCCTGAACTCTTGCCTGCATACATCATAAAATATCTGCACTATTTGGGCAAACTTTCATGGACAGCCATATTTTGCCATAATCTTCCAGTCCTCTGCTGACTGAATCAAAAGCCTTGGTAAGATCAATGAAAGTGGAGAACATTTTGGAGTTCTGTTTCTGACATTTCTCTTGCAGCTGCCTTGCAGCAAAAATCATGTCAACAGTTCCTCGTTCTTTTCTGAAGCCACATTGACTCTCAGGAAGAAGACCTTGGTCGAGATGGGCTGTGAGGTGATTGAGAAGAATTCTGGCTAGTATCTTCCCTGCAATTGAGAGCAAGGAGATGCCTCAGTGGTTGTCATAGGATTGGCGGTTTCCTTTACGTTTGTAAAGGTGGACTATTGACACATCCTTGAAATCTTGTGGCATGGACTCGTTCACACATATGTTTGTAAATACTTGGTGAAGCTGCTCTATTAGATCCAGCCCATCAGCATTACCGCTGGAAAGTTGCTGGATGGCTTTGTTTACTTCCACTATGGTTGATAGGTCATCAAGAGTATCATTTGTGGGTATTTGAGGAAGGCAGTTGATGGTTTCATTATCGAAGGAGAAGGAGATGTTGCTGAAATGTTCTGCCCAGCGATGAAGGATTTCTTTCTTATCAGTGACCAATGTTCCCCCATCTGCACTGAGGAGGGGAACTATGCCTGGTGATGTAGGAGCATAGACTACTTTCAGTGAGTCGTACAATTTTTTTCATATTATGTCTGTCAGCAAAGCCTTGAATCTCATCAGCTTTGTTACTCAGCCAGGAGCCCCGCATGTGCCGAAGTTTCTGCTGCACTACTCTCCGGGTGTTATCGAAGGCATCTTTTTTTTTTTATGTTGACTTCTGGTCATTCAAATATGCCTTGTGGAGAAGACGTTTCGTGGCCAGCATTTGGATGATGTCTTCAGAATTTTCATCATACCAGTCTTTATGCTTTCGGAGGGCTGGACCCAGGATTTCCATAGCAGTAAATTATGTCCCTTAGAGCTCTCCACTGTTTCTGCATCCTGTTTAGATGGGCATTGGGCCATCTTCCAGCATATTTTCAAATGACAGCTGCATGTTTTTACTGTTAGGCAGGTGATATTTAGTTTTTTTTTTTTTTTTTTTGCACTTTTACCTCCAGAGGACGCCATTGTGGTTTGATGTGTATGTTTATTTTCGAGATAATGAGATGATGGTCTGTCCAACATTCAGCACCACACATGGATTTTGTCACCCGCACTTCTTGTCTGTCACTCTTCCTGATGATGACATAGTCAATGAGGTGCCAGTGTTCCGAGCGAGGGTGCATCCATGATGTCCTATTTCTCATGGGAAGACTGAAAATTGTGTTGGTAATCAGGAGATCATGTTCGGCACATGTCTGAAGGAGGAGAAGTCCATTGCTGTTAACAATTTCCAACTCTGTGCTTTCCAATAATGCCACTCCAAGAGGTGGTGTCCATGCCTACTCTGGCATTGAAATCCCCAAGGAGTATAAGTTTGTCTCCTTTGGGAACAATGTTAATACATTGTCTAGGTCCTCAGAGAACTTGTTCTTGACATCATTTTCATAGGTCATAGTTGGTGCGTAGACATCCTTCCTTCCATTCAGCCGGGGCAACTTAATGGTGATAAGCCTGTCGTTTATAGCCTTCGGAAATCCAGCTAGTTTGCCAGCCAAGGCCGGCTTAATGGCAAAGCCCACACCAGACTGGTGTCTTTCCTCACTTTTCCTTCCACTCCAGAAGAATGTGTAGCCGGCACCTACTTCACAGATGTGGCCTTCTTCTGCAAGTCGTGCCTCGTTCAAGGTTGCAATGTCGATGCTGTACCTGCCCAGCTTTCTCCCAATCAGTGCTGTTCATTTCTCTGGGCCCGACACGCTGTCTCTATCAAATAGCATGCGTACATTCCAAGTTCCGATTGTCAAGGGAATATGGTTTGCTTTTTTAGCTTTGCCTGTTATTATTTTGTTTGTATGTTGACCGCAGAATAGGATACCCACCAACCATGGCTAGCTGGTTAGGTGATTCTTCTTCTTCTTTCATTCGCCTGAAATATGTCTATTACTGCAATGTTGTCTCTTGTATGAATTTAACTGTCTTTTTTAGTTCACCCAGTAGTCCATAGAGTTTGTCTTCAACTGTCGTCTCTTTAGGCCAGAAGGTTTGCCTAGATATGTTATATTTTGGGCAGTCTTGGAGTATGTGCTCTGCTGTCTGTGACACCAATCCACATGTGCACATGGCTGATTCACCAATCTTGAATTTTGTACACATGTGGTTGTGTAATCTATTGTGTCCTGTTCTGAGGCGCAGAATAATGACTTGTTCTGGTCTGACCATACTGTGGGAGTCGTCTTGAGCAGGTTTTGATGGCTTTCTGACTGATTTGATCATTATTTTCTTTTGGTGGTATGTAATGGGCACATCAGGCTGTTCTTCTTCTGCTTCTTCCTTTGCCAATCGATCAGCTCTGTCATTTCTGAGTACTCCACATTGGGATGGTATCCACTGTATGGTGACCTTATGCGGACTGCTAAGTTCAGAAAGTAGTGTCCTTAGTACTGGCAATTTCCTAGACAGGAGCGCCTGATTACTGATTTTGCATCTGTCAATAGCACAACATAGTGTGTACCATGGCTGGTATTTAGCAATTTCTCTGTTGCTATCTTGATTGCCTCAATTTCAGCATCATAGTCATGGCAGTACTTTCCTGTTGATACTCTGGCAGTGTCCCTAGTATTATTTGGGTATTCTATGTGCACTCCCACTCCTCCATTTCAAACAGTATTTTGTGCTGACCCATCTGTGTAGACTTGGATCCAGAGGTCCTGTGGGTATTCTTCATCAAGGAAGTTGAGAGTGCCTGTTCTGCACTGTACACTGTTCTGTTCTTCCTTGCCAAATATTCCTCTTACTTTTATCTGGATTTGTGGTGATAGTCTATGTTCATCTTTCCATGGAGTTCGCTATGGAATAGTTGTCAGGGGGATACCAACTGTGGGCAGATCAGTGGTTTCTCTGCAGAGTCGTTTGGCCTGGTGGATAAAACTACTTCTTTTCAACAGCCCCATGGTTAGGTTTTCAAATCTGTTCTTCATAGGATGACCTGGCAAGCTGAGGAACTTTTCTGCTTGTATTAGCGTTTTTGTATCACTGTGCTCTTTCAGTGCTTGTGTCCTCCCCATCTTCTCCATTTTCACTATAGAGGTTGATCTCATCCTTCCTATGGTGACTCTAAGTGCTTGATTTTGCACCTTGTCCAGCTAGTGTGGTTTTTGATGCTGAACATCATGCAGTTGACCCATATTCCAGGTGTGGTCGTATGCTCTACTGATAAACTCTAAGTATTTTCCCACTGGCTCCCCATGTGGTTTCACTTAGCTTTCTCAGGATGGCTATTTTCCTTCTGGCTTTTGCTACTGCTTTGTTGATGTGCTTTCCCCATGTCAGCCTGCCATCAAATGTTACTCCAAGGTATGTTGGTTCTTTATCTTCTCTTAGGGGTGTTCCATTTATCTGGATGATCCCTGCCTTTTGTTTTGGAGAGAGGATAAATAGAGTGTTGCTGCACTTGTCAGTGTTTATGCTGACACATCATCTATTTGCCCATGCAACAAATGTATCTACAGCTCTTTGTAGTAATCTGGTGGCCATTGATGCATGTTCATTTGTGCTCCATAGAACCAGGTCATCGGCGTACATTGCCGCTTTAATTCCATGCGGTAGATTAGCAACGAGATCATTGATGAAGATTAGACAAAAGTGTGGGGGACAAGACTCCGCCCTGGGGAACACCGTGACGCAGTAGTACTTTCTTGCTCTTGAGTCCGTCTATCTGTACTCAGGCTCTTCTGTTGTGCAAGTATGCTTTCACCCATTTGTACATTATTCCATTAACTTTTCCATTGAAAATTGGCCCTAATGATGTGATGCTAATAACATCTTTTCTGTCAAACAGAAAGCAAGTAGTATCATACAATAAATCTTTGTCCCAAACCACTACCTTCAATACACGAGTACCGCAAGGCTCTATTCTTGGCCCTCTATTATTTGCCGCATATATTAATGATCTACTTTTGCATCTTCCGTCGTCCTGCAATCTATTTGCAGATGACTGTACAGTGTATACAAACGCTGAAAGCAGTAATTTACTGGAGCTGTCTTTGCAACTAGAATTAAATAATGTAGTTAGGTGGAGCTATGCAAATTAACATCACTAAAACATTATTAACAACCAGACAAAGACTTCAAACTCTAAATTCATACAGATCACTTCAACTTCACATCGATAACATGCCAGTAGAAAGTGTAATTGAGCACAAAACATTAGGCCTCATCACTGATAGCAACCTATTTATTGATGAATATATTAGTGTTGGAACTCTTTGCTGGCTGCTGAGGATGGGGACGGAGCGCTTATGGGAATGTCCCGAATGCTTTGATGTTGGTTCCTAAATCAATCAATAAATCAATCAATTGATAGAAACCTAACCTTTAATCCTCACGTTCAAGCGCTCACTAAACAAACAGCGAAAAAAGTCTACCAACTCGCCAAAATAAAAAATTTTCTTGATAAGGACACAAGGAAAATATTCTATACTTCTCACATACAGACACATTTTGACTACTGCTCTACAATCTGGGACGGTTGTTCCAATTCAAGCACCAAGTGACTTTACTCGCTCCAGAAACGGGCCATGAGTTTAATTTATAGCAAACATTCAACTTGAATAACGAAGACACAAACAATAGATTGCACGATTTATTGCCTGGCATATTTCGCTGCATCTCGTCAGGTACATACTGCAGAAATCACACAACTTACGTGAAACACTGACAATCCTAGCCTGCATAAACGCCTTCAATTACTACCACTCCGCAAACGTCTGCTTTTCAATAAGGCCAAACTAATTCACAAAATCCTACATCGGAATGCCCCAAATTACCTTTGGCCATTGTTTGAATATAATGCTAGACACAGTAAACGATTAAATATATTACACATTCCAAAGCCTAGGATAAACTTATACAAAACAAGCTTAATGTACTCTGCAGCTCAGCTGTAGAACAATCTTCCACATGAAATAAAAGACATCACCAATCCGTATACATATAATCGCAAATTATTTGAACACTATCTCAGTATGGATTACCTTCCCACTTAATAATAGAAATAATAATAATAATAAAACCCTAGTATAACAGCCAGTCCCCTTTTGGTAGGCCAGTATATTCCACATAGCTAATAACAAGTGCCACACCAGTTATTACTATTACTGAGTCGTGTAGATTATTACTATTACTGAGTCGTGTGATTTTTCATTTTCCACATGCCTTTATAATGCACTAGCTGCCCGGCCCGGCTTCACCCAGGCTCTGGCGGGGATCTATCTATCTATCTATGTATCTATCTATGTATCTATGTATCTATCTATCTGTCTGTCTGTCTGCTTGTCTGTCTATCTGTCTGACCCGGCCCGGCTTCGCCCAGCTCCTGGTGGGGAGCATCTCATTTAATTCATATAAGTAGTAATATAAGCTCCCGTTCCCGACTATCTATCTGTCTGTTTGTCTGTCTGTCTATCTGTCTGACCCGGCCCGGCTTCGCCCAGACCCTGATGGGGAGCATCTCATTTAATTCATATAAGTAGTCATATAAGCTCCCGTTCCCGATCGATCTATCTATCTGTCTGTCTATGTATGTATGTTCGGCCCGAACATAACAATAAAATATAGATAGAATAGAAGAATAGATAGAAAATATGATTAGAAGAGATCTATCTAAAGTAAACTTGGCTCCCGTTCCCGACTATCTGTCTGTCAGTCTGTCTATCTGTCTGTCTATCTGTCTGACCTGGCCCGGCTGCACCCAGTCCCTGGTGGGGAGCATCTCATTTAATTCATCGTCAATCAACTCATTTAATCTATAGGCAAGGGACTTAACTTAAGATATAACAATGCTACTAAAAGTTATATCCCTTTTTTTTATATTTTCTTATGTTCAGTCATGTAATTACAAAATTAAATTTTAGGAAGGTAATAGCTGATAGCTGATAGATAAAACTATGACAGTTGGTTGCACAGGAATGAAAGGAAAACGTGTAGAAAATTTCATCTCAATCGGATGGACCGTTAGCGAACGCATAAAGAACGGATCCACATACATCCATACATACATACAACGATTTTTATAGATATAGATATCTTTTATATTGTTGCTGTTTTCAGTTAGCCTTGAATGATGTGTAAACGGTATAATGTATGAAAGAGAGTGATAAAAGGGCAGAATGTTAGATGGGCTTGCGTGCCCAATTCTTACAAAACAAGTTTTGTTGTTGTTGTTGTTGTTGTTGTTGTTGTTTGCAGTTTCTCAGCTTCTTCATCAGACCTTCTTTCCAGACTTTGTCAAAGGCTTTCTTCAGATCTATCCAAGCAGCAAGCACCAGCTTCTTCTCTTGGAATGCATCCTCAATTTCTAGAGATAGGTATGTTGTCTGATCTTCCATAGAGTAGCACTGCCTAAAACCAGCCTGCAGTGGCACAACGATGTTTTCACTTTCAGTGTACCATTGCAGTCTGTGATTGACGATGCGCTCCATTGTTTTGCAGAGTCAGCTGGTAAGGCTAATTGGTATGTAGCTGGAGGCAATGGAACTATCTTTTCCTGATTTTAAGAAGGGTATCATGATTGCTTCTCTCCAAGCTTGTGGAACACTGCCTAAAGTCTAGCTGTTATTGAATATCTGCAACAGCTTTGCTTTAGCCTCTGTTCCTAGGTTCTTGATCATTTCATTGGAGATACCATCAGCTCCTGGTGACTTTCTCATTTTCAGTTTTGATATGACTAGCTCCAGTGCACTGATTGTGATGGGTGCCTCCAGAACCTCATGTACTATTTCCTTCTGTCCTGTATGTTGCCATTTCTCTCGAATCGCTTGTTGTTTCTCTGGGCTAATTTTGATATTGTTATCTTGTGCGAATGGGTCAGCAAAATGGTCAGCTGCTTGCTTTCCTGTTAAGATGTTTCCGTTTTTATGTAGTGGAATTTTTGAGTTTCTCCCTGTGCCCTCATCGTTAAGTTGTTTTATTAGCTTCCACAATTTCCTTGTGTCTCTTTCAAAGTTCAGAGACTCCATTTTCTCCTGCCAGCTTTTCCATCTAGCCTGCAGCTTGGCCCTTTGAAATTTGGCTTTTGCGTGCTGGAATTTATTGTGGTGCTCTTGGCTGGGTGTGGTCTCTGCTTGCTTTCTACACACTTCCACATCATTATGCAACTGTTCCAGTTCACTACTCCAGTAGGGTTTATATTGTTTTTGGGCTCCTCTTGGTACTGTTTCTCGCGCTGCCTGTAGTATGCATTTCCCAAACTCTTCAACTACTTTATTTATGTCTTTCTCAGTGTTCAGGTTTCTAACCAGTATGTGGTGCGATGCTTGTACATTGCCCAGTCTCCTTTCTTGTAGTTCCACCTCGAGAGCGTGCTACTTTCACTTACAAGCTCATTTTCTACAGTTAGAAAGACTGGCCGATGGCCACTGCCACCAAGTCGTTTCCCAAAATTTGTGTAATGTTCCACTCCAGGTCTGGTGAATGAAAAGCCAGGTCAGTTGTAGTTGTAATGTGCCATGATCTTGAGTAGAAAGTATGTGGGTCGGACGGCTTGTTAAGCAAGACAAATCTATTCTCATCCTGCCAGTCTTCCAGTCTCTCTCCTCTCTGGTCCATGTGATCATAGTCCCAGCTCTGCGAGTGGCTGTTGAAATCGCCACAAACAATCATTTTTTCTGTTAATGGTAGTGTGTCCAGAGCATGTGGGCGGTCACTTTGACAGTAGTAACTGATCAGATGTAGGTTTGTATTGTCTGTATTGACAAAGTTTAAGTGTCTGATACTCAGCCCCTTCCATGTAAACTTCAATCTGGGAAGCAGTGATGTTGTTTTTACAAGAGCCAGTATCCCATCCTTTCACCTGTCCTTTCAGTCAGATCGGTGACACTGGTAGCCTCTGATTTTGAAGGCTATATTTTTGTTGAGGTGAATTTCTTGCAAACAACATACGCTTACTTTTTCTTGGTCCAGGATGTTTTCTAGTTCTTTTTTTTTTTTTATTGCTGACTCCCTCCGCATTCCATTGCATTATTTTTAATCTCTGTTTGATATGGCCAGACACTCTATTCTCAAGTCCCCTGGCTCCACAGGACATCTGAGAAGGACCTCCAGCAGTTGTGGTTGGACCCTTTCAAGGCATAGGGTCTGGCACTGCACCTGCCTGTGGGTCCAAAACAGGGTGAGCACCATAACATTTAGCAGTAGTCGACATATTTCATGGTGTGATTGCATTGCATCCTGATTTCTGTGGCGCGCCTCCTGGCTGGTTGCCTCCATCTTCAGCACCTTTCCTTTGCTAGAGCAGACTGTGGTCTTACTCAAGTTTAGGTGTGTAGGCACGCACACATGTGTCTGTGCATGCATGTACGTGCATACACATCTAAAGCTTCATGGTTATTTCTCGGCGCCAGTGACTCGCCGCCGCCCCTTCTCCTGTTAGTTAAAACAGTTCTGCCACGTGAAAGCCAGGAGTTGGACTTTTGCTGCAGAGGTGATGAATGCACAAGCCATTGGGGTATTTATGGAAAGTTGGGCGCTCACCCCAACTCTGCGCTCCGGCTACACAACAGCAACATTTGGAACCTGGTTAGGTAATGATGGAGCAGACAATGTTTAGGGCACCTTTTCTAGCCCCTTTCTCATGCTATGGAGGTGGGCAGTGCTTTCCTATAGAGGGCTACTCAGTCGCTCAGAGGGCTGCCAAATCCCACTGCTGCTCCGGTCAGCAGAAGACGACCATATGGCCTGAGCCACCTGTGTGCAGGTCCGCAACTCACCCATCACCACAGGGCTTGAAGGTGATATTTGAAGTTGGATGAAGAATGACTTGCGCAATGAATTGGATAAAAGTGAGGAAGAGTTGCACAATTCGTCGACCTCACTCTCTCACCTGAGTCCAGGGGCAAGACATGTCAAGACGACTGGAGATGAATACAGGTGCAGTGGATGACCAGGGCACTCTACATGCCTTGCCATACTCATAACGTCCCACAAAGCTTTGCAGGTAAATGCCATCTTGTCCGTTGAACCAACAAACCAATTCTGCCGAATCCTGTCTTCACATGCTGGGTAGGCATACCCTAATTCACTAATATAGCTAAGACCAATATTGCGTCACAAATAATAGAGGTATAGCCTAGAAGAAAAACCACAGAAAAACCATGGAACTAGTTGGTAACAGAGAAGACGTCAGAGGACAACAGACTGAGTTGGAGTTGGACATGGCAGCGATTCATGAAGCTATCTGACATTGAAACTAGCTAATCAATAACACCTACAGAGATAAAGTGGCAGGAATCACAGTCATTAATAGAAAGGAGACTGTGACACGCTTTCAGGAGAACATGCTGAAAAGTAGCGAGTCCCATCATCAATTTAATTTTGAGTATTTACAAATGAGACTGCCACAATAGATAGGCCTTGAAATTCAAAATCTAATGGTACCTCAATGATGCCTGTATGTCACTTCTAAGTGAAGATATTCACATCTTTGTGAAGGTGAGACGAGTTGCAATTTTTCATACTGTTCACCCGTAAGTGGAGCTCTCTAAAATAGTACAAGTATACAAATAAATTATTAATAATCTTTAAACTTGTATTCTATTTAACTTTAGTAGGTCAAATTGCACGTTTTATATGTTGAAAAGTGTAGCGCAATCGATATGCGGCGACCGTCATGACTCGTGGGTTTCCAATTCACAAAGTCACATCTTCGCAGAAAATCTGTTTTTCAACCACAATTCGAGCAAGTTTAGCGATGAAACTTTGCTGATTCAGGGGCGATATTTTATACGGCAATTAAAATTCACATTAAACAAAGACATCTATTGGATTCATCAATTCCGATACGCGATAATTCCGCTGCTTGCTCCCCGGCAGTCGGCAGCTTGCACAGATCCATAGAGCACACTTTATTCACAAACTTCCAGTTTCTTAGTTCTGTAAAATATTTTACTTCATAATGTTTACTAGTTTCTATTATATCACCTAATAATTTTGTGAAAAATTTAAAAAAAAAAAAAATACATGTCCAGCCGGGAACAGAACCCCGACCTCCCGCGTGACGCAGACTGGCGGGCTGCTTACGACTTACGCTAGCGAACACACAACGCTTGTTCTGCAAAGATATTTATATAGTAAAGCCGTCGTTTTGGGTTTGATGATCGTAACATTTTCACCTGTTTTTAACCACAATTAAAGCACGTTAGCGATAAAACTTTCCATATTTCTGAAAAATCTGATGCAGAATTAGAAGATCCGTCTACAATTGATGGTTTTCTATTGAAAGCGACAGAACAAAACAATGAATTACGTGTCAGCGTGCCTTCCATTTTTCTCAGCGCGCGAGGTTGGTCGCAACCAAACGGGTCATAGGCGGATTATGAAAACTGACTTCAAAAATATGTTCCGTCATGTTAAATGATTAAACAATAGTACAAGTATACAAATAAATTATTAATAATCTTTAAATTTGTGTTCTCTTTAACTTTAGTAGGTCAGATTGCATGCTTTGAGTGTTTTAAAGTGAAAGTGTAACATGCCATTGCGATTGATACGCGCATGCGCAGTCGCCATGGCACATGCCATGCGTTTCCCCATTCATAAAAACACGCTTCGCCGAAAATGTTGTTTTTCATCCACAATTTAAAGCATATCGGCAATGAAACTTTCCAGATATATTTAAAATTGTAGGCAAAGTTCAAAAATACATCTATAATTGACGCTTTTCTTTGAACAGCGCCAGAATAGTGTTACAAAGTGTACATGCCAGTCGGATCAATATGCACAAAGAACGAAAACACGCCTTCGCAGAAAATGTTGTTTTTCTCCACAATTTAAGCAAAGTCGGCGATGAAACTTTCCAGATATATTTAAAATTGTATGCAGAATTCAAAAATACATCTATAATTGGTGATATTCTATGAACAGCCCAAAAAATAAATTAATTACGGAAAGTATAAAATATATCTTTATTTATATAAAAGGTATTGATGATTTCAACCAATCGCCTTGCACGGAATATTAAGCAAACCTTTCCTGGAAAGCCCAGGATGTGTGTTATTGTCACGTGAGATTTGAATGAATGAATGACGTCGAAAGAATGCATGGTAAAGGAAGTGTCTATTCGTAGGGCCCTGCGAATAAACTCTCCCATCGGAAGTGTCTATTCGTAGGGCCCTGTGAATAAACAAAGCGTCTATTCGCAGGGCCCTATGTGCTGGTCACATGATTTAACGTAAGTTTGCGGCTATATTATACATTTTCGTTGATTGGAAAACGTGTCGTCAGTGGCATGGTTGATAGTGTCCCCGCCTGATGGGCGGGAGCTCGAGGTTTATTTCCTTGCCGGACATTTTTTTTTTTTTTAAATTCTTCAGCAATTAATTGGATGAAAGTCAAATGTCAATTGTTCGTTTCCTTGCCGGACAATGTTTTTTTTTATTTTTCAGCAATTCATTGGGTGAAAGTCAATCCTTCATCTCTTTGGGTATTTAGAATTGTGTTGTTTAAAGTGAGTGTAATTTAGTTAGTACCAGTTTCTCCAGTATTGGTCCTCGTTGCTTTGCACTACGGCAATTCCAATACCCAACCCACACATTTTTGAGTCCCAAACGATCCGTTTTCCTTCTACCCCTTCTGGCTCTAGCCCTCTTCTTCCTTTTCCTTCCCCCCTCTCCCCTACCTCTTCTCCTCCGCTTCATTCTCTCCCCGCTGGCTGTTGTCAAAAGTATCGAGCACAAAGCACGTACTCCGTTGCTTCGGCGACACGAAAGTGGTTAAGTAGGCAGGTAGGTGGGTTGTTAGACAGATAGATGGTTAGAGAGGCAGATATGTGGGTAGGTAGACAGGTAGGTAGTTAAGTAAGCAGGTATGTGGGTAGCTAGGCAGGTAGGTGGATGAGTAGGTACGCAGGTAGATGGGTAGCTAGATCCAACCTGCCACTCGCTCGTCGATCATCTGTGTTCCACCATGCCAATTCATACATCTCTTTCAACCTCTCCCTGCAATACTCTGAACAGGCAGGTTGACCGGCCGAGCGACCGAGAGAGAGAGAGAGAGAGAGAGAGAGAGAGAGAGAGAGAGAGAGAGAGAGAGAGAGAGAGAGAGAGAGAGGCAGGCAGTCAGAGATACAGACAAATAAACAACGGATATATAAACTGGCAGACAGACAGCAGACAGATAGAGAGTCAGACACACGCATACATACACACAGAGAGTCAACCAGACATACATATGCATATGGAAAGACAGACACACAGTTTGTTAGATAGAGATTCAGATAGACATATTTGTAGGGCCCTGTAAATAAACAAAGCGTCTATTCATAGGGCCCTGTGAATAAACTAAGCGTCTATTCGCAGGGCCCTGCAAATAAACTCTCCCCATGGTCAATTAGACAGCGATTTCCGGGACGAGATTTTCAATGGCGATCTGACTCCGTACACGACTTTTGATTTTACTTCGGGTCATGGCACGATGGAACACGCTACTGAAAAGGAATAAGTCAACTGCTTGCGAGGAAAATGAGAACTCAGGACGGCAACGAATCGACCTGTAGAAGGGAGACAAGGTGAATCGAAAGACATCGATTATGAATCAGGAACAAGCAATCAAAGGTTTGTGAAAAGCTAACAGTTAATAATAATATGATTATCTATTATTAATACTTACCGGCCGCCCTGGTGATCACCAGGCACGGTAGATACTAGACTAGAATTTGATGACTATTAATAATATTAATAATATAATAATAATTAATAATAATAATAATAATTAATAATATATATAATGTATATATTATTATTATATTAACAATAAGCTGTTTACCAAATTAAACAGAGATTGCTTTTGATACAGTCATGTCAACGATTCTAGTTCTTATCTTCTTATGGTTTTGAACCAACGCGCTGTTCAGCAAAAGCGAGCTACGTTTGAGTTACCTTCGTTACAGTTAATGTTTCTATTTTATTTTATATTATGAATGCGCGTTGGCAAAATGGCGGTCTCGTCTCGGGGAAATTTCAGCTACTTTCCAGCTACTTTTAGCCACTAAGGACAAAAGATACGCATGCTAGGAACATCAGTGCAACTCCAAGTCTGAAATTAAATAATGTTATGTCGGTGCTTGTCGTACATTGGGAAATTACAGGATGTTTTTAAGTAAACAGTCGTTGAACAGGTAGGACATGCTGTTATTCGGGTTCAACATAATTTTTGAAAGAATTGGACACCCATAAACATACATAATAGAGGAAGGACGTTAGATTTACCCTCCACTAAGACACTTCCCACCACAGACTCCTCATTGAATTTGACGTCATAACAAGATTACAAAATATTATATGGATCATTGCACAGTACATAATAAGCCACTCAGTCATTTATAGAAAGAACATTGACAGTTTTGGACAGTAGCGATACACGTATTGGATTTTGTTACCGAAGCTTACATGAGAAGGTATCTGCACGCCGACCGACACTTGACCGAACACCAACACACGATTGGACGTCGTCGCACACAGGATTAGGCATCGTTTGACAGGACACATATAGACATATACACCATTTTACACACGATATCAGTGTAACAAAACGCCAGTGGCCCATGTCCTCATGCCTTCTTTGGGTTTGGCAAAACAGTGGGAAATAGCTTTCGGGAACTCTCAGTTCTCTTATCCGATCAATTCCCCTGAAAGATAGTTCTCTTGGTTACTTTTACCACCCGATCTTCTTAAGAGAGCTATTGGAAATCTGACTTTTCTTCGGGAAAACCCGATGGGGCGCCTTGCACCAAATACGCACTAGTTCAACTTCTGGGGAAAACAATGTCCGTTGAAAACTCCTACTGTTTGTCATCTGCACCATGTATTAAAAATTTAAAGATTTGTACAAATTAGGTGCATCCTGCTGGTGGATTGAAAGGTAAAATTGGGTTTTAATTAGTCCTGCCAGACCTTGGCCTATAAATATCGGTTTTCTCGACTGGTGAGACGAATTGGCGAAAAGCCAGTCATGCCATGTCGAAAGTGGGTTGACAGTTGGCCATTCCAGCTAGGCATCTTATTCTGGGAACGAATCTGAGCAATATATTTCCCCAGATGATTTCGCTTGTTCTTGTCAGCAGATGGGCGGGTGCTATCTTTCTTCCTACGGCCTGAACGCTGCCCAGTGTTGTCTTTAATTTGAATATAAACACGACATATATACGGTATGACGGAAGGAGGGGAGCGCTCCGTGGGGACGGGTTCCATCCATCTATGTTCTGTCTTCTTGAGCCGGAAGAGGGTATCCACTGTGCTATCTCTTTTGTCTTTTAGCGGATGGGGTGGCCAGGTGGATCGAATAATTACTGGTCGATAAGATGATGTCAGAGATATAAATAGATCTCTCTATCTCACTGAGAGAACCTGAACTCATCTAAATCTACGCGTTATATGAGGCACTGCCGGTGCATTGCGGCAACAGCTCAGACAAGAGCAGCGACCGGAAAGGATAGTTTCTTCTTTCCTATTCTTGCTAGGGATAGGGAACTACACTTCGTTCCATACAGACCCACTACTATAATATTAGTTAAGGGGGGAAACACACATAATTACGCACACAACACCACAAGAGCTTTGTCGAGAGAAAGGCAGGGTTTGCAAGTGAGAGGGAAGCCTGGAACCGAATGTGCCCAGTAATAATAAAGGCATGGTATGAGAGTGGAGAGTGAATCTTGTATGCAA
This sequence comes from Cepaea hortensis, assembly GCA_963921405.1. Lineage (NCBI taxonomy): Eukaryota > Metazoa > Mollusca > Gastropoda > Stylommatophora > Helicidae > Cepaea > Cepaea hortensis. The sequence continues at coordinate 19,776,134 of OY992876.1, forward strand.
AGAGTTCATAGGGTCAAACGACACGACCTAGACAAGCTGAAGGCCTAGTCTAGGAAAGACGCCGCCAAACCAGGACCTCTTGTCAGGTCAGGCCAATTCACTCAGGTCTACTAAATAGTTATATATCTATTACTATTATAGATTTTGTGAATGCAAATTGATATGCTGAGACCATTAGAAGTCTCCTTGTAGACTGTACCTGAAGTTTAAGCTGGAGGCTTTCACCAATATTTATCATCTCCAGGGTCCTTCTTTTGGAAGTGAATAGAGCTGAAAGTCTCGACAGGGCCTCTATGCATAAAGCTATATTCAACTGATGAAGCCAGGTCAAGTTATTGGCCATACCAGGCATAATGTTACTATCTCTGAGAGAGAGGCAAAACTAATCTTGAACGACTGACAATCCGCAGTGATAACGCAACTCAAGTCATTTCGTCGACATAGGGTCGAGTACAGTTAGGTTCGTGGCTGGACCTACGCCTAATTATCATTCAGACCCAATTTTGTCCAGGACAGTGAAAGGTACCTACCCATTCCCCATTCACGAAATCTTCCCATTGAATTAATTCCTACCCAACGTCGTGACAAGTGTTAACATGGGGCTTCCCAGAACAATATATTGACGACATAGAGTGGTCCACTCAAACCTGGAAGCCTGGTTCTACAGAGGACTGTTGTTCGCACAATCTATCTGGAAGGAGGGAACTGAAGACATACTCGGTGAGATGTATGTGGACGGAACGGACAGTGTATTAGGCTTGGTCTATGATGGAAAGCCATGAGGCTCTGTGCCTGAACTGAACACTTTATCCCTATTTGTTTGTAGAGAACTATCTGTTTTAACTGCCTTAATGTTTTCCTGTGCTGTCCTTTATTAAATTATTAAATTACAATTATAGTTACTGTGATGATCGTCATGTTATGTGTTGTCAGCCAGAAAGACACCTCAGGGAGTAGACCCCGAGGTCAAATGAGAGAGTGACAGTGAGTCTGGGGAACGGAGGAGGGTTGGCAGGCAAAGACCTATCCCAGCCAGGATTAAAGAATAATATTGAAGCATTGTGACAGGGGTACTTGGGACCCTCCACGTAACTTGTTACAATCAGCATGAAGAGTTAGATGGACATTCCACCACCTTCTTACGAACTGGGGCAGCTCAAGGTCGGCGTATAAGGTCCACACCTTAATTAGTGCCGCCACCGCTATTAACGTGAATTCGTTCGATATAGCGGGCGCGTTCCAATTCCAATTCCAGTTTTCAAAAACAAAAATTCCAAATTCGACCTCGTCTAACCTGCTTCATCAGCTGTGGTTATTGTTGAGGTACGTGGTTTTTGTAGGTTTATTAGCCCTAATTCTTGTCTTGTGAGTCCTATCTCGGACTGGTTATGTAGCGTTTGTGTCTGTGACGTCAGAAGTGGTCGGCGGCTATCCTTTGTGAGCGGGCGCGTTGCCACGGGCGTCACATTTGAATACCGTAACCAGATATTCGGAGCGGTTCACTGCCTCAGTTCTTGAAAGCAACACACACGTACCATACTTCTACAGGACAGGACGGATACTCACCTACACATACACGTCAAGATATTATCACACAGTCGTCAACCATACCGACCACCGTTGGTATCTCTAAGTATAAGACCCACGTCAATTTTCTTGGTCTACATATCGCAAGGACATAAGGTCAGTATAATTTTTTGTTGGTTATATTGATTGTTATTTAATCAAGTGCATACGTAATATACAGATTAATTTTTAAAAGTCGCTTAAAAGTTGACAGGGTCGACTTCATTGCACCGGGTTTTATCCCATATGGCTCGGTCTCTTTCCGCAGTGCGGAAAGCGTCGCACAAAGCACGAATTCCGTAGCTTTTAGCGACGACCCACAGGAGTCTCCGAAACATTTAACTCGTAAACCAAAGGACGCAGCCCGGAATCGAACCCACAATCTTCGGAGCACGAGTCAAACGGCTTGACCACTTCGCCACAGAGACTCCCGTACAGATTAATTATCGATGGCCAAGTCGTCATTTCATTGATATAGTGGGCGGTTGGTGGGCTCTTCTTGTGATAGATACATACACGTTACCTAACTTAAGAAGACGTTTTGTACTTGCACTTGTCAGCTCACTACAAAGTTCTTTTGTTCCGATCTCACGGGTTGTCAGTACCAGTAGTGTGTTGTAACAGTCAGATACGTTATTTTTCTTTGTACCGATAGTCAGTGTTATTTTCGTTTATAAGAATGGATATGTGTTTATGTCAAAGATTAAGTTCCAGAACTGACCATCGAACACTATACTGATAAAGCAATTGCAGGAACCCAAGCTCACATGCCTCGAGAAGAAGAAAATACTCAATTGAACCAAGTTACATCAACTGTTAACAAAAACGGCGTATCACACAAAAAGAGAACAAAAGCTAAACATGGTAATTGGCACCTCATAAACACTATTACATAGCACATGATGATGATACTACAAATACTCTTTACATGTTCACAAACATATATACACAAACATGGAAATATATGTCAAAAGCATACTTTCACACTTCGAGATTAATTGCAGGAATTGCCTTACATATCAGACATTTTGATGTTCACGTCTACACACAAAACAGTTATAATATTGGACAACAGTTATATAAAGTCTTACAAGTCACAATTGTCTTATGTTACCTAATATGCTTGACTTTTCTCAACATCAGTTATTCCGGTCGTACATTACACATACTTGTGTCACATGTAACAAATTCTACTATCACACAGATAAAATCGTACAATAATTACACATTATCCGGGAAAAGACAACACCAATTTGAAAGAAAAAAAAAGAGCGAAAGAGAGAATGGTAGAATTAAGTGACGGATAAGATGAAAGAATGAGTGATTGATTAAATGTAAATATCGCATACACATTGACTACAATTATTAACACGCACAAATAGTATTGCCAAATATTCGTTCAGAAATTGGCTGATATAAAGGCAATTGTTCAGAATTATCTTTCATGCTATCGCTGTTATATCTTGTTTTACAACCGCATGATAGCAAATGTAATCCTATTCTCTATTGTAGCTATCAGACTGCGTATTAACGGTATTATTAGCATTATCAGTCTGTTATATTATTATGTTATTAATGATATATTATTACAATATTATGTTCATATTTCTGGTATTTTCTTGGATTTCTTAAGTTTTTGTCGTTTATGATTCTTCATACAACTCAAGATCTGCCAAGTTATAGACAATGATGATATTCTGAAAGATCTTCTTAGTCGACTGTAGACTTTCGATCTTCTACACAGTAGTCTTGTTCATAATGTTTTGTTTGCGTTCATTCATAGATTATTTTGGCCAATGAAATTGTTTTACAGATGCACCCGATTAGATGACAATTTGCATAGCAAACAACAAATTAATTATGATAGTATTATTCAGTTATATACAGATTTTGTCAATTTTCATTTATTGCCAGAGACATTATGAAGATTATGAAGCCAGTCGTCGTATGCGGTTGATCGGGACGATGGTACTAGTTGCTAATATCCACGCTGGATATTGAACGTTACTAGAGCGGAAGAACTTTGTTCAAGGACTTTGAGCGACATTTTAAGGATATTCATAAATATAGTCCTTATTGTGCATATATATATATATATATATATATATATATATATATATATATATATATATATATATATATATATATATATTCACACATTGATAGTGATGACTATGTTGAAGAATTGTGATATGAATTTTACTGACATATTGTGATAGTTAGATTAACTATCGTAACGCGATTAATTATCATTAATCGCTTAGGTGTTATAATCTCCCCAGCAGATATGCCGCGTCTTCATCATCGACGCCTGGCAATTACGGCCAGGTACGCCTGTGAGCGACACTAACTGGGCAGTAACGGGAGCGGCCAGTTGTGACACGCGTGGCACACGGAGTCCACGCAGGGAGACAACCTGACCAAGGAGAACTCACATGGGTTTAAAGTCAGATGGCGTTGGACGGTAGTACTGGACAGACGTGTATGGAATGTGTGCTCGTATTACTTGTGTGAGCGGACGCTACTAGAGAGAACAACTGTTTGGGTATAGTAGACTGTGCGCCTGAGTTGTAGATTGTGAGTGAAGTATTAATGCATTGAATGTATATATTGATTGTATTTATTGTATAATGGCATCGATATTGTGATTGCGCGATGCCTGTAACATTGGTGGCGAATGAGAAGTGCGAATAAAGTGTGCATCATTGTATTCGCCATGTGTCACGTATAGTCATTCTGTGACAGTGTTTGTATCACATCTGTTAGTTGTTACGGGCCTGTGTGATTAAGTTACAAGATCCTGACATAGGTTAATTGTATAATAATATAATTAGTTATTGTCGTTCTGAAATTGACTATGGATTATCAGTTAATCATTATGAAATGTGTATTCTAGTGTGTATTAGAGTAATTTGATTTAGTGCACATAAGTTAAATATTATCTTAAATGGTTAGAATATATTGATTAAGAGTTGTAATTTGGTTAAAAACCTAATCGCTATCAATATAGTCAAGTACAATCGATAGCTCACAAACGAAGATTCCAAGATTGCGCCACATGATTTCGCCATTATTTGCCATGAAATTGTCAAGACTCAAAAGACTATAGGTCTCCAGCTAGGGCATATATCACTATGGCTAACCATTGGGCAGTTGACCCCACGGATAAATACAATACGGTCAAGATCATAGCAGATGATAAATATTACAAATATTGCGACGAGAGTATAGAGCAGTCACTAGGACTGACGGTTTGATACCTGTTGTTTGCCCACGTCCCCGACTCCGGGTAGTGACCCAGAGTGAGGACACTTGTCCAAATGGACATGTAAGGGACTAATTTTTATAATTAGTTAGTTCAGCCCTCCCATAGGTTGACTACATGATGTCTACCGTGGGATTGTAGAAAGAGGTTCGTGCCCGTCATATGATAATTTGTTTTAAAATTTATCTTGTGGGTAATTGATAGGGTCATAACGTCATACTTAGCATAGCTTATATAACAGCGTGTCCTGTTATGAGGTTGGTTGTAGGGATGGTGTGCAAGCTAAGGGTGTATTAGCGAATAATGCACGGTTGAGCACTATAGCTAGGGGTAGCCATGGGTGTTCTGAGATTACAACAAAGTAAGTGATAGCTTGACCGCCGGCTGGTGAGGTCGATTGAAGTATAAAGTCTTCATCTGGAAAGTATTGTATCGAGTTGAGCCGAATTACCTTTTGTGAAACTTTGTAACCAACAACCGGGTATGCTGCTATGCATTTTGTATGAAGCCAATAAACCTGTACCTTTACTATCGCCGGCCTTCGTTGTTGATTTGGGAGAGTGAAGCTCTGAGATACAACCCATTGTCTGATCCGGCCTACCTTAGCTCACCTACACTGTTATACTTATGACTTATTACGTTTGCATCGATATTGTCATATTTGATCACGAATATTAAATGATTTCATCATTTAAAAAAAGGGGGGGGGGCATAATGCCATATAGCTAAGACCAATATTGCGTCACAAATAATAGAGGTATAGCCTAGAAGAAAAACCACAGAAAAACCATGGAACTAGTTGGTAACAGGGAATACGTCATTCTGACGTCAGAGGACAACAGACTGGGTTGGAGTTGGACATGGCAGCGACTCATGAAGCTATCTGACATTGAAACTAGCTAATCAATAACACCTACAGGGATAAAGTGGCAGGAATCACAGTCATTAATAGAAAGGAGATTGTGACACGCTTTCAGGAGAACATGCTGAAAAGGAATGAATCAACTGCTTGCGAGGAAAATTAATGAGAACTCAGGACGGCAACGAATCGACCTGTAGAAAGGAGACAAGGTGAATCGAAAGACATCGATTATGAATCAGGAACAAGCAATCAAAGGTTTGTGAAAAGCTAACAGGTAATATAATTATCTATTATGTACTTACCGGCCGCCCTGGTAGATCACCAGGCACGGTAGAATTTGATTACTATTAATGATAAGCAACAAACAATAAGCTGTTTACCAAATTAAACAGAGATTGCTTCTGATACAGTCATGTCAACGATTCTAGTTCTTATCTTCTTATGGTTTTGAACCAAAGCGCTGTTCAGCAAAAGTGAGCTACGTTTGAGTTATCTTCGTTACAGTTAATGTTTCCAGTTTATATTATGAACGCGCGTTGGCAGATGACCAGGGCACTCTACGTGCCTTGCCATACTCATAACGTCCCACAAAGCTTTGCAGGTAAATACCATCTTGTCCGTTGAACCAACAAACCAATTCCACGCAGTCTGCTGAATCCTGTCTTCACATGCTGGGTAGGCATACCCTAATTCACTAATTGGTTTGACACAAAATCGGTTACACACGCCTGGTTTTGACAACCTGTCACAGCTGTTGCCCGGGGGATGGCTGCTGTCACATGCTATCGCAGCTGTGTCAAAAGCCCTATTAAAAACTGGATGCACCTTCCATAAATTTCTTTCTCATCAGGAAACTTGTAGCCTGCTATTTCTTTCTCAAACTCATAACCTAGATTGGGATTTTTTTTTTTTTTTTAGCATATCCTTTACAGGACTTAGCTGTCAACACCAGCATCTTTCAGCTGTATGTTGATCTCTTGGCAAGATTACGCTCAGTAGTTTGCCATTGCTTTCTGAGCGGCCGGCTCAGTATCCCGCAAGTCACGAGCGGGGGTAGAACTGCCTCAGCTCTCGCTCCGCTACGAGACTCTGCGTGATAAACGGGATTACAGAGAGAAAGTGTTGTAACCCCACAGCCAGAGAGACCGGCAGATTGGGATTAGGATCTAAATAATCTTGAATAGCATCACTTTCTGTTATTTTTTTCTCCAGGAATAGCAGTCTTTGAACTGATAGAATCAGTAAGTTGGACAAGATCGCTGAGTAGTTTTGTTGGATCCTGTATATCTGCTTCGAATTTCTTATTCACACTTTGAACTTCTTCGAGAATATGCTTGAGAAATATGAGATACACATAGTTTTTCATGTCGCTAAACATAGAATGTAGAAGGTCTGCTGTATAACAGCGCTTGCTGAGTCTTGCTGTATCAAAATGAGTTCTGAGCTCGATCCACTGCTGCAATATTCTGACAATGGCAGATTGAATGGACATCCATCGTGTCTGGCTTAATTGAGCAACCTTCAGCGGATGTTGTCCATCATTTAATAAAGCAAAAAGCTCCCTGTACTTTGCTTGACGAAGACTTGAGTGAGAAAACCAGTTATATGTTTCTCTAATCATGAACTCTTATGTTCCTGGGCAGACAAGAAGCTGCAGCCTGTGACACTGCCAGCTGAAGGGAATGACATACACACCTAACTAGTACCAGATGAGGAACTTCGGATTTTAATTTTGTATATACTCCATTGTTTACACCTGTCATGACAGATGCATTGTCAGTGGCGAGTGCAACTAGTCTTTGCAACTCAAGTCCATTCTTGTTTAAACAATCTTTTAACGCATTGCATATTGCCTGCGCGTTGCAGTCACTCACTTCAACTAAATCGTATTAAAGGGAGTTAAATTACTTGAATATTGCACGGTAATGTACTAAGACTGTTTTACTCCCTCGCTTCAGTTCATATTCGGCTTGTTAGTGTTCCCAAAATGATTTTTACAGTAATTTTTACCCACCCCAAAAAATTTTGTGAAGCACCAAATTCGTGCGGCCACGCTAAAAGCAACATTTTTGCACTAAATGACTTGAAAAGGCACTAAATTTAGTGCGAAAAGCACTAAAATGGCAACACTGCTCAAAGTACAAAGAAGAATTCTGAATGTGCTCCATTAGCAAAGTGGGAGGGATATAAAAACATGGATGCTAATTTGCTGCAACATGTGAATGTATATTTCATGGTATCGTACTGTATTGCCAACAATTACAGACCTTACACTGACTTTTTCAAGGTTTGGTTGTATTGTTAACCAAGCTTAATATGATTGATTCAGAGAAGTTTTTTTTTTTTAAATGTAGAGGATTTATTTTTTACCTTGCCTCATATCTTCATGAAGATTTGATATTGATATACAGGAAAACCATATGTCAGTATCTTACTTGATGGACATGCAGACAGATCTGATGATGAGGGGCTGATACTATATATTCATTTTATCAGAGAAGAGAAAGTGAAGGAGACATTTCTTTCTATTGTGCCATTGGAAGATGCAACAAGTGCTGGCTACTGTATAGCTCTAGTGACATGTGAATAACTGAAGTGTTCTCACCCGTCACTATTTCTACTTTGTCATAAAATGTTTGTGCTTCCACTTCATTACTGCTTGGTTTTTTTTTTTTTTTTTTTTGTACCTTCACTTGTATAATATTTATATCTCTTAGTTTGAATTTGAATTTGACAATAATAACTATTTGATTTAATCTAATAACTATTGATTTATTTGGTTGTTTCGGGATTTGAGATTTGAAGATTGAGCACAACCCACTACTGGCAACACTGATCACACTCCGGTTAGGTATTACCTCCAGAACAAATTATTTTGTGTTTGTCTGTTATTACTTTACCAGATCTCCCCACCTCATCTCGATCATGCCTAGGATATTATTCTTCACATTTTTCATTTCATTTATTACATTATGTACCTTTTTTTTTTCTCAACTATGTCCTGACATTCCACGTTCCTGTCTTAACCTTGTATTGGGAAGATAATACAGTGGTTTTCCCTTGCCTTTCATATTCACACAGGGTCTTTTACTTCAGCCCTTGACAGTGATTGTCTTTTGTCAGGACAAGAGAATTCCCTGCTCTGCTCAACTGCAGAGTTGTGCGCTGATCCCGGTGGATACTTGGTCACACCCATGACCTTATTTTTCCCAGTGTCTGAGTAGATTTATATTCTGCTATTGTGTTGATTTTGATGGTATAATGCTTTGACAATTCAGAAAGAAATGGCAAACCCCGAAATGTAGAATCATCTAGTAAATTACAAACATTCATTAAATGCTGGGGTTGATTGCAACATCCTGTAAAGAATATTCAACTAACTTTTACGTTATATTGCACTTAATCTTACCTTGACCTAGGCAGACTTCAGGTTGTTCTACCTTGACACTTGATGGTAGTTTACTCTCCATCTTATGTTTACAGTCAGTCTGAAAGGATTTGTAAGTTACATATGTATCTTCTTCTTCTTCAGCGTTCCGAGCCATTGAGGTTCTTTGCTGCAGATACAATCCGTCTCCATTCGTCTCTCTGGTTGACCCTCTCTTGCCAGTCGTTGATTCCAAGTGCTTGTAGGTCTGTATATATATATTATCTCTCCACCGTCTTCTTGGTCTACCTCGGGGTCTACGGTAATTTATTTCCTGAGTGTAAGCGAGTTTTGTTTCCCTATTATCTTCCATTTTTTCTATATGCCCCAGCCATTGTAGTCTATTAGCCTTCATGATACCAGAGATTAGCGGGGACTTAAACAGATCATAAATATCTTTGTTACTTCTTCTTTTCCACTCTCCACTTTGTGTATCCCTAATGGGTCTAAAGATGCGTCTTAAAACTTTGTTCTCAAAGTTTTGTAATAAGGCTTCGTCTCCTTTCGTTGTACTCCAGGTTTCAGAGCCATATAGCACAACTGGTCTGATCAGTGTTTTGTATATTGTGATTTTGGTGTTATGAGATAACGCATTTGATTTTAGTAGATGTTGTAGTGCATAGTATATCTTATTTCCAGAATTGATTATAGTTTGTATTTCTTCCCTTATGATGTTGGAGCAGTTGAAGATTGTACCCAGGTATTTGTATGTTTCCGTTCTTTTAATGGTCATTTTATCTATTTGTATGTGGCCAGAGTTTTTAGCCATTCCTTCTCTTGAAATTACCATATATTCTGTCTTATCTTGGTTGTTAACCAGCCCCATCTGTTGGGCTTTTTCCTTTAAGTGAGTCAATATTTCCAGTGTCTTTTGTTTATTTTCCCCTATAATATCTATATCATCTGCATAACCAAGCAGCTTGGATGTTCCTCCAATATCACATTCCTCCTTTACCTTCCTTACAACTTTCTCTAGAGCCAGATTGAAGAGTAGCGGCGATAGTGCATCACCCTGTTTCAAGCCAGATGTTATTTGGAAAGGGTCTGATTTCCTGCCTTTAAATGTTACTATATTATAAGGATCTTCCATGCATAGTCTGGTCATGTTGATTAACTTCCTTGGTATTCCAAATTCCTGCATAGCATTCCATAGACTATTCCTATGGACACTATCATAAGCCTTTTTCAAATCCACAAAACTGTATGTCTGTCTGGCTGTCCGTCTGTCTGTCTGTCCGTCTGTCTGTCTGTCTGTCTGTCTGTCTGTCTGTCTGATCTGGTCCGGCTTCGACCAGCTCCTGGCGAGGAGAGTCTCATTAAATTCATATAACAAAAAAGACAGAGTTTATTAATCTTTGAAAACAATGCAACAATCTATATATAAAATATATAGCAATGCTATTAAAAGTTATGCCCCTTGAAATAACTTTTCTTAAGTTAAGTCCCCTCGCTATATATAAATGATAATGTAAATTTAAATATTAAATTTTAGTAAGTAAATAGCTGATTGTACACTAACAAACTATGACAGTTGGCTGCACGGGAATGAAAAGAAAAACATGTAGAAAATGTCATCTCAATCGGATGGACCGTTATCGAACGCATCAAATATATCCCTACATACATAAAACGCCTTATATATATATATATATATATATATATATATATATATATATATATATATATATATATATATATATATATATATATATATATATATGTTGTTTGTCCATCAAGAATGATGATGACCATTCATTTCATCCAGTGGGGTTGAAGGTATGTAGCCGTGGGTTCTAAGATGGCTGATAAGACCTATTTTGGCTCGAAATGTTCTTTGACAATGTGGGCAAGGAATGCTTGACGTTTCTGGAGGAGGATTTCCTGCAGTGGTTTTTCTGTCCTGCCTTTTCTTCACAGCTCTTGCAGTCCTGGTTGCCTCACATATTACTGCACCCTTGCGTAATGATGCACGCCACGAATTTCGGTCTCTGGCTGCAGCCTCCCAGGTGTCATGATGAATTCCAAAAGCCTTCAGTGAAATTTTCAGAGTGTCTTTAAAGCGTTTCCTCTGGTCACCTTGGGAGCGTTTACCACAACGCAGTTCGCTGTAAAAAAAATCGTTTCGGGAGCCTGTGATCTGGCATGCGAGTCAAGTGACCAGCCCAGCGAATCTGATTCTTCATCAGTATAGTGTGGATACTGGGCATGGATGCTCTTTCTAGGACTTCAGTGTCTGGAATCTTGTCTTGCCATTTAATCTTCAGTAGCTTCCTTAGGCAGACTGTGTGGAAGTGGTTTAATTTCCTAGCGTGTCGCTGATAAACAGTCCAGGTTTCACAAGCATATAGCAGTGTGGATAATACAACTGCTTTGTAGACTTTAAGCTTTGTTTGCAGGCTTATTCCAGTTCTGTCCCATACATTCTTGTACAGTCTGCCAAAGGCCGCACTGGCCTTGGAGATTCTTGCATTCACTTCGTCATCAATTGTGGCAGCTTGTGACACAGTGCTGCCAAGATAGGTGAATTTGTCCACAACACTTAGTCTATGATCATTCACTTTGATATTCGGCACAGTGTGATTATTCCCTGGAGCTGGCTGGTACATAATTACAGTCTTCTCCAAGTTGATATTGAGCCCAAAGTTGGCACAGGCATGTGAGAAAGCTGAAACATTATGTTGCACGTCCGCCTCTGAGTTGGCGTACAGAGCGCAATCATCAGCAAACAGGAGCTCTCTGACGGTGTCGCTGTTAATTTTGGTTTTAGGTTTCAGCCTTCTGAGATTGAATAACTTTCCATCCATACGGTAGTTGATGTCTATTCCAATGTCGTCGTTCTTGAAGGCATTCATCAGCATGGCTGAAAACATGAGACTGAACAGTTTTGGTGCCAGGACACATCCTTGCTTCACTCCATTGGTGACAGGAAAGGGTTCAGACAGTTCGCCATTTTCCTGTACTCTTGCCTGCATGCCATCATGAAATTGCCGCACTATTTGGACAAACTTTCGTGGACAGCCATATTTTGCCATGTCAACAGTTCCTCGTTCTTCTCTGAAGCGACATTGACTCTCAGGAAGAAGACCTTGATCGAGATGGGCTGTGAGGCGATTGAGAAGAATTCCGGCGAGTATCTTCCCTGCAATTGAAGCAAGGAGATGCCTCGGTGGTTGTTACAGGATTGGCGGTTTCCTTTAGGTTTGTAAAGGTGGACTATTGACGCGTCCTTGAAATCTTGTGGCATGGTCTCGTTCACCCATATGTTTGTAAAGACTTGGTGAAGCTGCTCTGTTAGGACCGGCCAACCTGCCTTGTATATCTCTGCTGGGATGGAGTCAGGACCAGGTGCCTTGCCGCTGAAGAGTTGCTGGTTGGCTTTGTTTACTTCCACTATGGTTGGCTGGTCATCAAGTGTCTCATTGGTAGGAACTTGAGGAAGGCAGTTGATGGTTTCATCATCGAAGAAGGAAGTTGCATTTAAGATGTTGCTGAAATGCTCTGCCCAGCGTTGAAGGATTTCTTTCTTATCGGTGATCAATGTTCCCCCATCTGCTCTGAGGAGGGGAACTATGCCTGGTGATGTAGGACCATAGACTGCTTTCAGTGAGTCGTTGAAGTTTTTCATATCATGTCTGTCAGCAAAGCCCTGAATTTCATCAGCTTTGCTGCTCAGCCACGAGTCCCGCATGTGCCGAAGTTTCTGCTGCACTACTCTCTGAATGTTCTTGAAGGCATCTTTTTTTTTATGTTGACTTTGGGTCATTCAAGTGTGCCTTGAGGAGAAGATGTTTCTCGGCCAGCAATTGGTTGATATCTTCGGAATTTTCATCAAACCTGTCTTTATGCTTTCGGGGGGCTGGACCCAGGATTTCCATAGCAGTGTTGTAAATTATGTCCTTTAGGGCTCTCCATTCTGTTTCTGTATCCTGTTTAGCTGCAGCATTTGGCTTGAGGCGGTCTTCCAGCATATTTTCAAACGACTGTTGCATTTCCTTGCTGTTTAGGTGGGTGACATTTAGCTTTTTTTGCATTTTCACCCCTTGAGGACGCCGTGGTGGCCTGATGTGAATGTTTATTTTCGAGACAATGAGACGATGGTCTGTCCAACATTCGGCACCACACATGGATTTTGTCACTCGGACGTATTGTCTGTCACTCCTCCTGACAATGACATAGTCAATGAGGTGCCAGTGTTTCGAGCGAGGGTGCATCCACGATGTCCTATTTCTCATGGGGAGACGGAAAATTGTGTTCGTAATCAGGAGATCATGTTCGGCACATGTCTGAAGGAGGCGCAGTCCATTGCTGTTACAATTTCCGACTCCATGCTTTCCAATAATGCCATTCCAAGAGGTGGTGTCCGTGCCTACTCTGGCATTGAAATCCCCAAGGAGTATAAGTTTGTCTCCTTTGGGAACAGATGTTAATACATTGTGCAGGTCCTCATAGAACTTGTTCTTGACATCATCTTCGTTGGTCATAGTTGGTGCGTAGACACTCACAATGGTTGCATGCTTCCTTTCATTCAGCAGGGGCAACTTCATGGTCATGAGCCTGTCATTTATAGCCTTTGGAAATCCAGCTAATTTGCCGACTTAATGGCAAATCCCACACCGGATTGGCGTCTTTCCTCGCTTTTCCTTCCACTCCAGAAAAATGTGTAGCCGGCACCTATTTCACAGATTTGGCCTTCTTCTGCAAGTCGTGTCTCGCTCAAAGCTGCAATGTCGATGTTGTATCTGCCCAGCTCGCTCCCAATCAGTGCTGTTCGTCTCTCTGGACCCGACGCGCCGTCTCTGTCAAGTAGGGTGCGCACATTCCAAGTTCCAATTGTTAAGGGAATATGGTTTGCTCTTTTAGCTTTGCTTGTTTTATCTTTGTTTGTATGTCGACCGCAGTTAAGGGTACCCACCAACCGCGGCTAGCTGGTTAGGTAGTGATGGAGCAGACAATGTTTAGGGCACCTTTTCTAGCCCCTTCCTCATGCTATGGAGGTGAGCAGTGTGTTCCTATAGAGGGCTGCTCAGTCGCTCAGGGGGCTGCCGAATCCCACTGCTGCTCCAGTCAGTAGAAGACGACCATATGGCCTGAACCGCCTGTGTGCAGGTCTGCGACTACGGCTGCCAGCGTACCCACGTCTGCCGCTTCGCCGCTCGCCCATCGCCACAGGGCTTGAAGGTGATATATGACGTTGGATGAAGAATGACTTGCGCGATGACTTGGATTAAAGTAAGGAAGAGTTGCGCAATTCATCGACCTCACTCTCTCGCCTGAGTCCATCTGAGTCCAGTGGCAAGACAAGTCGAGACGACTGGAGACGAATACAGGTGCAGTGGATGACCAGGGCGCTCTACGTGCCTTGCCGTGCTCATTACGTTCCACAACGCTTTGCAGGTAAACGCCGTTTTGCCCGTTGAATCAGGAATGATTTCTTCCGCGCAGTCTACCTAGTTTACCTCTTGGTTTGACACCAAATCGGATACCCATGCCTGGTTTAGCCAGCCTCTCACAGCTGTTGCCCGGGGGTGGCCGCTGTCGCATGCTGACAGCTACTAGGAGCCACAGGCACGAGCTGGGTGTCAGGCTTGGACCAGTGGGGGATGGGTCCTGAAAAGGACATGAGAGTCATCCTTACCAAAGGTGCTACCAATTCCTGACACCCGTACCCCCCAATATATATATATACGCTATGCAGATGACACAGTATTTGTGGCAGAAAATTCAACAAACCTACAACAATTGCTGGACTTGTAGTAACAGAGTGCCCCGGGAAGGTTAACCCGGTCAACAAACCCCGCAGAAGTCGGATGTGTCGGCCTAACGGCGCAAGAACGCAGCTCTGCTGTAAACAGGCACAACGCAATCATGCCAGGAAAAGAAAAAAAAACTCAGGATGAACGCAGAAGAAGAAGAAGAAGTAACAGAGTGCAAGGAAAGAACTCTCCTTGAATATCAAGAAAGGAATGTAAATGAACAAGTTAAGAAGAAACTAGAAGCAAGAGAGATGCGGTTCCTGAGACGAATGTTACGAATTCCTTGGACTGCCAGAGTAACTAACGACGACTGCCTGAAACAGGCTAATGAAACTAGAACATTATATACAACAATAAGAAAGAGACAACTTTCTTCGGTCATGTGATGAGAAGAGAGGCACTGGAGAACATCATGACAACTGGAAAGATCGCGGGGAAGAGAAGGCAGAGGCAGATCAAGAGAAATGATGCTGGGTGGATTGAAACGGTGGCATGGAGGAATACCATCAGCAGAGTTGATCCAGAACACCAAAGACCGAGATCTGTGGCGAGCCATGAACGCCTACGCCAGCTTGCAGGGCACTTGATGATGATGACGACTTATAGAAGTATAGTACACACTGGAACCTGTCTTTTTGTCGTAGTTTGTGAATTGACTTCTCATGCTGTTCAATGTTCTCTAAACTATAAACATTAATACGTGTGTGTTTTACAAGCTGCAGAAACAACCATCCCAAAAATAAAGATAATAGGACGCAATAAATGGATGACGGAAGACATCATAAAACCCATAATAACTCAACAAAAAAAAACAAGGAAAAATATAAAGAGATTCACAGGAAAATTAGGAAGCTATGCAAAGAGGCAAAAGAAACATGGTTTGAGGAAAATTGCAAGGAAATTGAAAATCATCGCAACACCCGGAATACCAAATTAAAGCACAAAAGAATTAATGACATCACTAACAAAAGAACACACACATTAACAGGTTGCCGAAAAACCAAAAATTGGTAAAGGCATAATAGGAAAAGATCTGATTTTAAATGCATGGTCAGATTATATGAAAGACCTTTATGATGATACAAGAGAATAACATTATGATCATCAGAATAATAATGAAGGACCATTAATTTTGAAGATGGAAGTTCAGAATTCTCTTAACCATATGGAAGCAGGTGGTGGATGGAATGTGAGAGCAGCCGACAGATTGTTGTTGGCTATGGTCTTGCACTCTGCGGCGGTAGGCAGATGATCTCATCAGTAGAGACAATGGCTATGGCCACCGACTAGTACAGTCACTGCCCAGAAGGAAAGCAATGGCAAACTACCTTCTGCAAAACTTGCTAAGAAACCATAACAACCATGAAAGAAAACATAATAAGAAAGAGATCTGGTGGCGAAACTCCCATGCCAGGCAGATCAAATAACACGGGGGAAGAGTGTGACGCAGGGACCAGTACTAGTAATCGTTATGACGGAGTTCATCCTGACTGTGTTACCAAGGAAACCCCCTGTGTCAGACTAAGAAACAGAGTGAGAATGGCAACGTGGAATGTGAGAAGTTTGTATGAGGGAAAGCTTAAAGTAGTGTGTGATGAGATTGAGAGGTTAAACATTCAAATTTTATGAATTAGTGAACATCGCTGGAGCGGCAAGGGACATTTTACAACTGAAAATGGAAGTCTTTCCATCTATTCTGGTAGAGACGTCGGAGACCAGAGTGAAGTGGCATTTTGTTTAGATAAAACAAGTGCAAAAGCTTTAATGGAATATAACCCAGTTAGTGATAGAATCCTCACTATTAGACTTAAAGGCCGCCCAAAAAACACAACTCTCATACAGATATATGCACCTACTTCAACAGCAGAGGAGGACGAAATTGAAGATTTTTACAACACACTACAAGACACATTAAATAAGATTGGTCATAATGATATAGTGTCAGAGTCTTGCATAACACAAGACAAGTAGCTCGTTTTCTGGCAAGTGTGAAGTAATATCAAACTATCAAATCACACGAAGTGAATATCCGAAAGTATTATTCACACGCTTTATTGACGCGTTGCATTAATTATCGCACAAACATCGCGCACTGACAATCTATAGCAATCATTTCAACATGAACAAGATCACTACAATACATAATAATACATGCAAGCAATAAACATCTCACTTACAGTTAAACTATACAAGCATTCGACTCAGTCTCCCACTGTCGTACAGGCTAGCTCTCAAGGCAGATTCAAACTCAACTCGAATTCCCTTGCGACCTGTCCTTTCAACGATCTCAGCCCGTCTGCCAGTTCTGGCGTCCTACACGCTTACACGCACACGTCAGCTGGTGTCCCCTGCACGGTTCACGGGGTGAACTCAATTGCTGTGCATGGCTACCTATCCGGGCGTCGGTAACGACGCCACGTTCTCTCTGCCGTGTCTAACATTACTCAGGGTTGCGTGTTGTTATGTTGTCTGGCGTTGGTACAGACAACGCGTCTATCGTGGAATGCCGCCTTAACATCCCAGAATATTTTTCTCGGTCTCCAAATTTGAGAGGCCAAATTGAGAAAGAATGAGTTAATCACACTACTCCACGGCTATCTAGTCGTGAGGTAAGATTATTCACAAAAAGCCTCTAGCCATGACGTAAGCTTGCAGATGGCAAGTAAAATGGGATACTTGAGACGGACACAACTAGATAATTTAAATTAGTCTACACCTTAGAAAACTGCTGACCCAGACGGGCTATGACACCACACAGACGCATTGGCACCTTCTTGCCCAGGTAGACCCAGACTGAATCAACAATGAACTGGGCCAGTGAGTGAAATAAAACCACCCAGGCGTGAACAACATTGACACAGGGAGAGATAATGGCCCCAGGGCGGTAAACAAGCCCCGTCCACTCGGACTGGCAGACTCTGCAAGGTGTGAAATCACTGATAAGACTCAGTGGGCTAATAATTGTCAGACCCACAGGTGTGATGGCCAATTGCAGTGATAAGTGCAATTACCGTCCGGTGGAGATAAGAAGAATTTATGATGGGAATGCCAAGGAGATAATACGGTCTGCTTGACTCAGCTTAAATAAGGGTCCCTAGCCTGTTTTATGTTAGATTAAGTTTGACTTCAGAACAGGTAGGCAGCCAGCTCAATGTTTGGTAGTCATATGTATGATTCTTATGTTGCTAGATTTAACTAGGAGAATTATTTCTTAGTAACTAGTCAGTCTATATCGGACATAGGTTATTTCAATAAATATCATTGTCTAAGTATACTTTTAGGTGTCTTGGTAGATGCTTGTCATTTCTTTGGACACTATCCTAGTTGCTTTTTGGTGTGTGCATTTGTTGTACAGAATATAGTCAACTGACTATTTATTTAATTCTTACAACAGCAGGTGATTAAACCGGGCAGCTCAGCAAATATAGCTGGTCTGTGTGGTAACTTCAATTAGACTTGTTGTATATATCTCATTTTGTAGCTATACAATATTAGTACTCATTAATAATGCCTGATGCTATTATGTTGAGTATCATTAGATGTCCATCTTGAAGTAATATAATGTTTACGGATATGTTGGATGTATGTATGTGTAATTTCATAAACTAACTAGTGCATTATGCTATGATGTTAAAGTATCATAATATGTCTAGTTTAATCAATATGTTTATGTGTATTGGATGTTTGATGTATTGATTTGTCATATGCAAACCTACCAATATGAAGTGTTATGCTATTGTCTGCGCATTGGCACATTGGCCAATGATTGGGTTGGAAGCAGAGGTGTAATGGTACAGACATTACCCACAATTGGTAGTATAGGGTATATGGTGCTAAACTTTCTCAGTGTATTGTGGGCGTGCGTCCACGGTAATGCATGGAAACCTGGCACAGCTACTGGTCACGGCTTGCAAGCCCGGATGATCAGGCATTGTTATAATACCCTTACCGACCCTGTGAGCTGCTAAACTAACTTGGGACGAAGCGGCTGTACGACACAGAATTTCTGTATTAGCGACATGGACATGGGGCGGCAGAAATGTAATCATTACAGGCGTGTGAGACAATTGAAAAGCCCGTCCCAGACTAAAGACAGTAGGGAGAAGGAGGATGGTGAACACAGTAGAGCTGGAAGATAAACTTGGCCAGACTGGTCATTGTATATGTTTGTGTTATGATGTTTTAATTAGGATTGCGCTGATGTAGAACTGATATAACACATTCTTGACTTTCTTTCAAGCTCTCACAAGGAGCACCTATGTTATAGATCTCAAGACTAGAGACTACTGACTAGGAGTGTCAGGACTGACAGGTTCGTCAGAATACCGGCAAGCTGTTCTTTTGTTGAGTCTACTGGAGAGTGGGGATCTGGACCACAGTTCCAGATAGATGAAGTAACAAGTAAAGTTACGTAATGTTTCTCATCACAATATGTTATATGATTTCATCATCCTCATATTAAAAACCATCAGATATCTATGATTAGTAAATAAATGTTGTAATATTGTAACTCATAGTTCTCTCGTTATATTTTAATTCCAATTGTGCATACGTGTTGGTTGTGTACATTGGTGGGGGTTCACTTACACACCAAGGAAAGGAGCAGTCAGGGAGAAAAACCTGTACTAGGATAGTTGTCTTTAAACTTTAATTCAGACTTAAAAATCTATCTTAGCTAACCTTCTCTTTCCTATTCCTTGGCGAATATTCAGCTCAGTTCATTTCAATTTTGTAACGAGCCACTTAGAGCTGTACGTTGGATATTCAGGAGCCTAATCTATAGTTCAGCCATATAGATTTTGTCCCTAGTCAGTTTGACTATTAGGGGTTGCTCGCCAGTGAAAAATACGTTCATCAAGCCGGTGGGGCACCCCGACTTATGACAGATTGGGGTCCAGTCCGCGAGCCTGAACCAGGATTCTAGTAATCATAGTGATTCTACTAGACCCTAGACATACAATTTTAAAAGTTAACTCTTGTAATCTTCAGTCATCAAAATAGACTATCATCAGATGTAGCTAATTTTAGTTGAGGAAGTTACAGAGTATAGATATAACTTTTCAAAAGTGTATAACAGATAAGAACTTATGAGAACTACCTCATCTATCGTTTATTGATAAGTATTTTAATTCTTATCATTTAGTGTATCATTCATCATTTAATGATAACTGATCACTTTAATCATATTTACATTGATGTGTTTGATGATTTAACTGCTTGATTGATTTGCCATTTTATGCTACTTATGCCATGTTCATTTTGAAACGTATGCAGTGCATTTTAATATTTATTTAGGTAAATATTAGTATTGATTACTGTGTAGTATATCTCTCACACTTACTTCACTGCGGTCGCCAGAAACTACTTGAATATTACTTTCAGTTGTCTTTCATTGCTGAGGCTAAACTCTACACATTGGTTTAGGTTCTGCTGTCATTGGTTCACTCTTGTCTTTCTAGCTTAGCTCTGAGTTGATAGATACATAGGAGCTTACCTGAATTTAGCATTAGCAAATATGGACTCACCTTCCCAGGATATAGATTATCTGAAGGCACGAACAGATTACTTAGAGTCCACGAGAAGGTTAGGCACAATAGAGGGCTTAACAGGAGAACAACTAGAAATATACATCAGAGATGAGATGAAAGAGTGGGACATGGCGGAGGAACAGATGAATAAAACAATTGATGAGTTATTTGAAGCAAAAGAGCGTAGCAAAACTGAAGAAGCAGAGATTAATAAACAGCATATGGAAGTAGTCAATGCAGAGAAGCTAACCTTTCTAGCGGAACATAAGGTAGGAGATATGGATGCTCACCCAACCAGGAAGGAAGGGACATCTTTGCCAACCACCGCGGAATCAGAGGTAGTGGACCGGGAACTACAGGTTCTCATTCGACCCAGTCCTAAACGGAAAAGAGGGAAGAAGAAACGTGCCCAGGGCATTTCAAGCAGTCACAAACGTGCTAACTGTTTGCACCACGGAAATTGTGGTTTAACTGGTCCGCCAGTACAAGACTCCCAGGAATCTCATTTTACTTCAACGAGAGGTGAAACTCAAGAGGAAGATGACCTGAGGACATCTTTTAAGGAGGTCGGAGATCGAAAGGTAACCGACTTTATTATTCCCTTCAGCCCAGACGAGGAAGAAGTGGGATTAAATTTGACTGACAGTGGGATGAAGGACGATCCGGAACCCCTTGTGATCTTTGAGGCTGCAGCTCAGGACAAGACACTAGATCTCAGTTCAAATGATTTACCTAATGTGATGGAGTGCTTAGACAGCCCACCACAGGATTTACCTCAACTGGACTTAGCCCATGAAAGCACGACCAGAGAGGAACATCCAGACCAGGAAACATTTCCAGTTGTTATCTCACAGTATACCAGTTCGGAGACTCAGGAAACACAGGGAATTGTCTTGAGCCAGAATATGGATTCTGATTTTGTGCAGACAACATTGTCTGTAGTTACTAGCAAAGAAAACTCTTCACACAAGATGGAGGTAGAAACTGCTAGCATCGCTATAGCTGAAGTTATCAGGGAATTCCAGCAACCGGGACCTGAAGTAACAGAAGTCAAGAGTGGTTTGGAATCCACACTCTTAGGACTCAATCTACCCTTCAGTCAGGTCGATTTGATAGGAGTAGATCAGCTATTTGTGGATACTTTATTCAAAAGTAACACCACTTTATCGCCCTGGAGTAACTGTTATTTCTCAAGGCAGGACAACTTGGCACACTAAATTTCCAATTTCTAGCACGGTTTATACAAGAAACTCTAATGCAGAGAAACTCAGCCCGTTAACTGATTATCAGGGGAAGAAACCGCGACACCGAGGAGGGAAGATTGTTACGCCCGACTTTGAAGGAGGAAAGCGCCAGTTGAATTTATATCATGGGACCATGATGTGTAACATTATTCCTTTCAAAAGGAAGATATTGATGAATCTGTTAAGGATCTATAAAGGATGGAGGAATATCACGGAGACAAGCTTTGCTGTGGCCAGCTTATGCAAGACCTCACTACGGGTACATCCTCGGCTGAAAGGAGTAAATCACGTGAGTGAATGGTGTAAAACAATTGCTGCCCAGAGGCGTAGAAGAATCCCGTTGATTGTGATCTTTCCCAGAGAGGTAAAATTACAACCTTCTGACAATTACCGGATTTTACCAAGCTATTGCATGGAATCCCGGCCGAAAACCAGGTACAAGGATCTATCCAGAGTATCTTTGGGTTATGGAAATGGAACGTCTTTAGGCAGATGCAGGACAACCCACTGCCACAAGGAATATTGGAAACCTTTAGGCAGATACAGAACGGAGAGTGCTTAGGCATTATTCTGGGATATATGGCGTGCGTTGAAAAAAGATTTCTGGCAGAAACTTTTTTTTAAGGGGAAAGCTCTGTCGTGGAATGCCGCCTTAACATCCCAGAATATTTTTCTCGGTCTCCAAATTTGAGAGGCCAAATTGAGAAAGAATGAATTAATCACACTACTCCACGGCTATCTAGTCGTGAGGTAAGATTATTCACAAAAAGCCTCTAGCCATGACGTAAGCTTGCAGATGGCAAGTAAAATGGGATACTTGAGACGGACACAACTAGATAATTTAAATTAGTCTACACCTTAGAAAACTGCTGACCCAGACGGGCTATGACACCACACAGACGCATTGGCACCTTCTTGCCCAGGTAGACCCAGACTGAATCAACAATGAACTGGGCCAGTGAGTGAAATAAAACCACCCAGGCGTGAACAACATTGACACAGGGAGAGATAATGGCCCCAGGGCGGTAAACAAGCCCCGTCCACTCGGACTGGCAGACTCTGCAAGGTGTGAAATCACTGATAAGACTCAGTGGGCTAATAATTGTCAGACCCACAGGTGTGATGGCCAATTGCAGTGATAAGTGCAATTACCGTCCGGTGGAGATAAGAAAAATTTATGATGGGAATGCCAAGGAGATAATACGGTCTGCTTGACTCAGCTTAAATAAGGGTCCCTAGCCTGTTTTATGTTAGATTAAGTTTGACTTCAGAACAGGTAGGCAGCCAGCTCAATGTTTGGTAGTCATATGTATGATTCTTATGTTGCTAGATTTAACTAGGAGAATTATTTCTTAGTAACTAGTCAGTCTATATCGGACATAGGTTATTTCAATAAATATCATTGTCTAAGTATACTTTTAGGTGTCTTGGTAGATGCTTGTCATTTCTTTGGACACTATCCTAGTTGCTTTTTGGTGTGTGCATTTGTTGTACAGAATATAGTCAACTGACTATTTATTTAATTCTTACAACAGCAGGTGATTAAACCGGGCAGCTCAGCAAATATAGCTGGTCTGTGTGGTAACTTCAATTAGACTTGTTGTATATCTCATTTTGTAGCTATACAATATTAGTACTCATTAATAATGCCTGATGCTATTATGTTGAGTATCATTAGATGTCCATCTTGAAGTAATATAATGTTTACGGATATGTTGGATGTATGTATGTGTAATTTCATAAACTAACTAGTGCATTATGCTATGATGTTAAAGTATCATAATATGTCTAGTTTAATCAATATGTTTATGTGTATTGGATGTTTGATGTATTGATTTGTCATATGCAAACCTACCAATATGAAGTGTTATGCTATTGTATGCGCATTGGCACATTGGCCAATGATTGGGTTGGAAGCAGAGGTGTAATGGTACAGACATTACCCACAATTGGTAGTATAGGGTATATGGTGCTAAACTTTCTCAGTGTATTGTGGGCGTGCGTCCACGGTAATGCATGGAAACCTGGCACAGCTACTGGTCACGGCTTGCAAGCCCGGATGATCAGGCATTGTTATAATACCCTTACCGACCCTGTGAGCTGCTAAACTAACTTGGGACGGAGCGGCTGTACGACACAGAATTTCTGTATTAGCGACATGGACATGGGGCGGCAGAAATGTAATCATTACAGGCGTGTGAGACAATTGAAAAGCCCGTCCCAGACTAAAGACAGTAGGGAGAAGGAGGATGGTGAACACAGTAGAGCTGGAAGACAAACTTGGCCAGACTGGTCATTGTATATGTTTGTGTTATGATGTTTTAATTAGGATTGCGCTGATGTAGAACTGATATAACACATTCTTGACTTTCTTTCAAGCTCTCACAAGGAGCACCTATGTTATAGATCTCAAGACTAGAGACTACTGACTAGGAGTGTCAGGACTGACAGGTTCGTCAGAATACCGGCAAGCTGTTCTTTTGTTGAGTCTACTGGAGAGTGGGGATCTGGACCACAGTTCCAGATAGATGAAGTAACAAGTAAAGTTACGTAATGTTTCTCATCACAATATGTTATATGATTTCATCATCCTCATATTAAAAACCATCAGATGTCTATGATTAGTAAATAAATGTTGTAATATTGTAACTCATAGTTCTCTCGTTATATTTTAATTCCAATTGTGCATACGTGTTGGTTGTGTACATTGGTGGGGGTTCACTTACACACCAAGGAAAGGAGCAGTCAGGGAGAAAAACCTGTACTAGGATAGTTGTCTTTAAACTTTAATTCAGACTTAAAAATCTATCTTAGCTAACCTTCTCTTTCCTATTCCTTGGCGAATATTCAGCTCAGTTCATTTCAATTTTGTAACGAGCCACTTAGAGCTGTACGTTGGATATTCAGGAGCCTAATCTATAGTTCAGCCATATAGATTTTGTCCCTAGTCAGTTTGACTATTAGGGGTTGCTCGCCAGTGAAAAATACGTTCATCAAGCCGGTGGGGCACCCCGACTTATGACAGATTGGGGTCCAGTCCGCGAGCCTGAACCAGGATTCTAGTAATCATAGTGATTCTACTAGACCCTAGACATACAATTTTAAAAGTTAACTCTTGTAATCTTCAGTCATCAAAATAGACTATCATCAGATGTAGCTAATTTTAGTTGAGGAAGTTACAGAGTATAGATATAACTTTTCAAAAGTGTATAACAGATAAGAACTTATGAGAACTACCTCATCTATCGTTTATTGATAAGTATTTTAATTCTTATCATTTAGTGTATCATTCATCATTTAATGATAACTGATCACTTTAATCATATTTACATTGATGTGTTTGATGATTTAACTGCTTGATTGATTTGCCATTTTATGCTACTTATGCCATGTTCATTTTGAAACGTATGCAGTGCATTTTAATATTTATTTAGGTAAATATTAGTATTGATTACTGTGTAGTATATCTCTCACACTTACTTCACTGCGGTCGCCAGAAACTACTTGAATATTACTTTCAGTTGTCTTTCATTGCTGAGGCTAAACTCTACACATTGGTTTAGGTTCTGCTGTCATTGGTTCACTCTTGTCTTTCTAGCTTAGCTCTGAGTTGATAGATACATAGGAGCTTACCTGAATTTAGCATTAGCAAATATGGACTCACCTTCCCAGGATATAGATTATCTGAAGGCGCGAACAGATTACTTAGAGTCCACGAGAAGGTTAGGCATAATAGAGGGCTTAACAGGAGAACAACTAGAAATATACATCAGAGATGAGATGAAAGAGTGGGACATGGCGGAGGAACAGATGAATAAAACAATTGATGAGTTATTTGAAGCAAAAGAGCGTAGCAAAACTGAAGAAGCAGAGATTAATAAACAGCATATGGAAGTAGTCAATGCAGAGAAGCTAACCTTTCTAGCGGAACATAAGGTAGGAGATATGGATGCTCACCCAACCAGGAAGGAAGGGACATCTTTGCCAACCACCGCGGAATCAGAGGTAGTGGACCGGGAACTACAGGTTCTCATTCGACCCAGTCCTAAACGGAAAAGAGGGAAGAAGAAACGTGCCCAGGGCATTTCAAGCAGTCACAAACGTGATAACTGTTTGCACCACGGAAATTGTGGTTTAACTGGTCCGCCAGTACAAGACTCCCAGGAATCTCATTTTACTTCAACGAGAGGTGAAACTCAAGAGGAAGATGACCTGAGGACATCTTTTAAGGAGGTCGGAGATCGAAAGGTAACCGACTTTATTATTCCCTTCAGCCCAGACGAGGAAGAAGTGGGATTAAATTTGACTGACAGTGGGATGAAGGACGATCCGGAACCCCTTGTGATCTTTGAGGCTGCAGCTCAGGACAAGACACTAGATCTCAGTTCAAATGATTTACCTAATGTGATGGAGTGCTTAGACAGCCCACACAGGATTTACCTCAACTGGACTTAGCCCATGAAAGCACGACCAGAGAGGAACATCCAGACCAGGAAACATTTCCAGTTGTTATCTCACAGTATACCAGTTCGGAGACTCAGGAAACACAGGGAATTGTCTTGAGCCAGAATATGGATTCTGATTTTGTGCAGACAACATTGTCTGTAGTTACTAGCAAAGAAAACTCTTCACACAAGATGGAGGTAGAAACTGCTAGCATCGCTATAGCTGAAGTTATCAGGGAATTCCAGCAACCGGGACCTGAAGTAACAGAAGTCAAGAGTGGTTTGGAATCCACACTCTTAGGGCTCAATCTACCCTTCAGTCAGGTCGATTTGATAGGAGTAGATCAGCTATTTGTGGATACTTTATTCAAAAGTAACACCACTTTATCGCCCTGGAGTAACTGTGTTATTTCTCAAGGCAGGACAACTTGGCACACTAAATTTCCAATTTCTAGCACGGTTTATACAAGAAACTCTAATGCAGAGAAACTCAGCCCGTTAACTGATTATCAGGGGAAGAAACCGCGACACCGAGGAGGGAAGATTGTTACGCCCGACTTTGAAGGAGGAAAGCGCCAGTTGAATTTATATCATGGGACCATGATGTGTAACAAAGGAAGATATTGATGAATCTGTTAAGGATCTATAAAGGATGGAGGAATATCACGGAGACAAGCTTTGCTGTGGCCAGCTTATGCAAGACCTCACTACGGGTACATCCTCGGCTGAAAGGAGTAAATCACGTGAGTGAATGGTGTAAAACAATTGCTGCCCAGAGGCGTAGAAGAATCCCGTTGATTGTGATCTTTCCCAGAGAGGTAAAATTACAACCTTCTGACAATTACCGGATTTTACCAAGCTATTGCATGGAATCCCGGCCGAAAACCAGGTACAAGGATCTATCCAGAGTATCTTTGGGTTATGGAAATGGAACGTCTTTAGGCAGATGCAGGACAACCCTCTGCCACAAGGAATATTGGAAACCTTTAGGCAGATACAGAACGGAGAGTGCTTAGGCATTATTCTGGGATATATGGCGTGCGTTGAAAAAAGATTTCTGGCAGAAACTTTTTTTTTTAAGGGGAAAGCTCTGTCGTGGAATGCCACCTTAACATCCCAGAATATTTTTCTCGGTCTCCAAATTTGAGAGGCCAAATTGAGAAAGAATGAATTAATCACACTACTCCACGGCTATCTAGTCGTGAGGTAAGATTATTCACAAAAAGCCTCTAGCCATGACGTAAGCTTGCAGATGGCAAGTAAAATGGGATACTTGAGACGGACACAACTAGATAATTTAAATTAGTCTACACCTTAGAAAACTGCTGACCCAGACGGGCTATGACACCACACAGACGCATTGGCACCTTCTTGCCCAGGTAGACCCAGACTGAATCAACAATGAACTGGGCCAGTGAGTGAAATAAAACCACCCAGGCGTGAACAACATTGACACAGGGAGAGATAATGGCCCCAGGGCGGTAAACAAGCCCCGTCCACTCGGACTGGCAGATTCTGCAAGGTGTGAAATCACTGATAAGACTCAGTGGGCTAATAATTGTCAGACCCACAGGTGTGATGGCCAATTGCAGTGATAAGTGCAATTACCGTCCGGTGGAGATAAGAAGAATCTATGATGGGAATGCCAAGGAGATAATACGGTCTGCTTGACTCAGCTTAAATAAGGGTCCCTAGCCTGTTTTATGTTAGATTAAGTTTGACTTCAGAACAGGTAGGCAGCCAGCTCAATGTTTGGTAGTCATATGTATGATTCTTATGTTGCTAGATTTAACTAGGAGAATTATTTCTTAGTAACTAGTCAGTCTATATCGGACATAGGTTATTTCAATAAATATCATTGTCTAAGTATACTTTTAGGTTTCTTGGTAGATGCTTGTCATTTCTTTGGACATTATCCTAGTTGCTTTTTGGACATTATCCTAGTTGCTTTTTGGTGTGTGCATTTGTTGTACAGAATATAGTGAACTGACTATTTATTTAATTCTTACAACAGCAGGTGATTAAACCGGGCAGCTCAGCAAATATAGCTGGTCTGTGTGGTAACTTCAATTAGACTTGTTGTATATCTCATTTTGTAGCTATACAATATTAGTACTCATTAATAATGCCTGATGCTATTATGTTGAGTATCATTAGATGTCCATCTTGAAGTAATATAATGTTTACGGATATGTTGGATGTATGTATGTGTAATTTCATAAACTAACTAGTGCATTATGCTATGATGTTAAAGTATCATAATATGTCTAGTTTAATCAATATGTTTATGTGTATTGGATGTTTGATGTATTGATTTGTCATATGCAAACCTACCAATATGAAGTGTTATGCTATTGTCTGCGCATTGGCACATTGGCCAATGATTGGGTTGGAAGCAGCGGTGTAATGGTACAGACATTACCCACAATTGGTAGTAAAGGGTATATGGTGCTAAACTTTCTCAGTGTATTGTGGGCGTGCGTCCACGGTAATGCATGGAAACCTGGCACAGCTACTGGTCACGGCTTGCAAGCCCGGATGATCAGGCATTGTTATAATACCCTTACCGACCCTGTGAGCTGCTAAACTAACTTGGGACGGAGCGGCTGTACGACACAGAATTTCTGTATTAGCGACATGGACATGGGGTGGCAGAAATGTAATCATTACAGGCGTGTGAGACAATTGAAAAGCCCGTCCCAGACTAAAGACAGCAGGGAGAAGGAGGATGGTGAACACAGTAGAGCTGGAAGATAAACTTGGCCAGACTGGTCATTGTATATGTTTGTGTTATGATGTTTTAATTAGGATTGCGCTGATGTAGAACTGATATAACACATTCTTGACTTTCTTTCAAGCTCTCACAAGGAGCACCTATGTTATAGATCTCAAGACTAGAGACTACTGACTAGGAGTGTCAGGACTGACAGGTTTGTCAGAATACCGGCAAGCTGTTCTTTTGTTGAGTCTACTGGAGAGTGGGGATCTGGACCACAGTTCCAGATAGATGAAGTAACAAGTAAAGTTACGTAATGTTTCTCATCACAATATGTTATATGATTTCATCATCCTCATATTAAAAACCATCAGATGTCTATGATTAGTAAATAAATGTTGTAATATTGTAACTCATAGTTCTCTCGTTATATTTTAATTCCAATTGTGCATACGTGTTGGTTGTGTACATTGGTGGGGGTTCACTTACACACCAAGGAAAGGAGCAGTCAGGGAGAAAAACCTGTACTAGGATAGTTGTATTTAAACTTTAATTCAGACTTAAAAATCTATCTTAGCTAACCTTCTCTTTCCTATTCCTTGGCGAATATTCAGCTCAGTTCATTTCAATTTTGTAACGAGCCACTTAGAGCTGTACGTTGGATATTCAGGGGCCTAATCTATAGTTCAGCCATATAGATTTTGTCCCTAGTCAGTTTCTGACTATTGGGGGTTGCTCGCCAGTGAAAAATACGTTCATCAAGCCGGTGGGGCACCCCGACTTATGACAGCGTCGCAACCTCGGATGTGAGACCTTGACACTCTCCACACCCCTTTTTCATAAAAGGATTTCCTTTCATGTACAATATATATCTAGGTGTTATTAAACATGTCAAAGTCGAACATTATACATTAACAATTATCATAAATATATACAGGTGAATAGTCAACAATATGTATACACCACTTATGTTGCACTATGAAGTACAACAGTCAAGTACAATCTATTTAATGGGCATTACCTCGCTGTGACCCAGCTAGTCCGGTAGGTATCGGCTAAACTGGCCCCTACCTCACAACCAAGAACAAAAATACTAAAATAATCAGGTCAAGCCGTGAGTATCTCCGTCTGAGATGACTCCTCCATCAGACCTCTATTTAGAGTTTCTAATGAAGGTCAACAGTTTTGGCAATATACTGTCCATATCTAAACGATGTTACATTGACATGTTATTTATCAAGCACACATGTTAATGGTTACAATACATATTTACATATCACCAATAATTTAGAATAATGTCCCCTGGTTATTATACAGAAAATTTAGGAACAATAATTTATCGTCGTTTACAAGACATAAATTACAATTGGAAACTCATTTCTTAGTGTCATAATTTGATCCTTATTGACAAATGTGCACAAAAAGTCACGTTTGTAAAGAAGCAATCAAGTTATGATGCTGAGATTACATCCTATACAAATCAACATATACAATTCCGTATATGGGAATATTTTAAATCACATTTTAATACAACGTCATACATTTATATACTTTTAATAATATGCAAAAACTCGGAAGTATACAGCTGTACTATTACATGTGTTGTGATGTCATTCAAACAAAGCTGGTCCGTTCTGGATGGATCTTCTATAAACGGAGTAGTAGTTGTTACTATCAGCTGTGGGATCATCTCTTCCGTCTTCTGCTCGGATTGTACTGTCGCAGTCATCTTTCGTACCTTGTTAAAACGTCTTGGGCACCTCGGTCTGGATACTTTAGGATTACCTCACGTTTTAGTGGCTTGGTAACTTCTTGGATCCTCTAGTGTTGTCCCGTGACACTTCTCCGTAGTGTCTGGTTGTTATAATATTTATTTATTTACAATAATAATTACATTCTTTCTCATATCTCACAGTTATACAACACATTAGTTTACATAATACTGATTTCATTCTTTCACATATCTCACAATTATATACACATTCATTCGCATGATAATAATCACAATATGTACATAAGTTATATACATTGGGAGATACAATCTTCCCCATCACAATGGTGTACACAGCGTTACTGACACATTGTCACAATTGGCTGTGGTACTGAGCACTATCTACGTTGCAGTTTTATACACCCTCTGCACTGTGCTCTGGTGTCGACTGGGTATTAGGTTCGTTGTATGGACATCTCGACAAAAGGTCTGCAAGACAGTTTTGTGAACCTTTTATGTGGTTAACCTCATAGCTATAGTCCTGCAGAAGAAGGGACCATCTTGCCACCCTGCTGTTACTAGGCGTTCCTCTGGTAACAATTGTCAGCGGAGTATTATCTGTTTCAATAATGAAATGTTTGCCTAACAGAAATCTAGAAAGTTTACGTACCGAAAATACCATGGCAAGAGCCTCGAGTTCCGGTGTACTGTAATTTCGTTCGCTGGTGTTCAGTTTTCGAGAGACGTAGTATACTGGGTACAAGATTTGGTCGTGTTCTTGGAGAAGCACACCTCCAATGGCTACGGAGCTCGCATCACATCTTAATCTAAAAGTAATATTCAAATTTGGCAATTTCAAAATAGGTGATTTAGAAAAATAAGAAAGAATTTTCGTAAATGCTGGCCTTAAACATTCACTGTTTACAATCACATTGGGGTGTTTATTTGTTAGTAGATCAGTGAAACATTTGGTCAATTCAGCAACATGAGGAATAAACTGTCTATAATAGTTTAACAGACCTAACACACTTCGCAACTGTTTCTTAGTTGTCGGAAGCGACAATTTCAAAATTCTGGACATGATGTTATCGTCAGTTGATATAAAGCCATTTGAGATCTTATAGCCTAAAAATGAAATTTCCTGAAAGGCTATATCCACTTTGGAAGGTTTTACAGTCAGTCCATGATGTCTAATTCTGTCAAATGTCTGCTGTAGTGCTGTTATGTGCTCTGTCATGTCCTTTGTGTGTATGCAAATGTCGTCCATGTACCAAATGATGTTAGCAATGTCTGTCAAAAGAATTCTTGTCATTCTGACGAAGGTAGCTGGTGCATTGACTAATCCGAAAGGTAGTTTACACCATTCGTATAAACCCCAAGGTGTGGCAAATGCAGTCAGATGTATACTATCAGGATGTACAGCTATCTGCCAGTAGCCTTTTGTCATGTCAAGTTTAGTAAAATAACGTGAGTCAGATAGTTCAGTCAAGATGTCTTCACAGTTGCTCATCGGTTCTAAATCCAACTGTGTAATGCTGTTAAGTTTACGATAGTCCACACAAAGTCTAATAGTGTTGTCATTTTTGCGTACCAAAACTATTGGTGAACAGAAATGAGATTGTGAACGTCGAATGATATGATTTGTTTCTAAATCAATGATTTCTTTATAGTGTATAGGGATGGAATATGGTCTACACTTAATAGGAACGTCAGATGTTAAGATGATTTGGTGTTGCACTAAATCTGTCTGTCCTGGGCTGTCAGAAAAGATCGTCCGGTATTCTTGTATCAGTTGTCTGCAACTGTCAGTCTGTGTCTGAGTCAGTTTAGGATTTACCTTAATGTCTTGTAAGTTGGTCGTCGTGTCAAGACCTGGTGTCGGTATCTCGTCAGTGTCGTTGTCGTCCGTCTGGTCCACTATGGAGGTGCTTGCTGCAGTCTCTACTTGTTCGTCTTGCCTGTGGTGATATGGTTTGAGCATGTTAATATGAAAAATCTTATGTTTGTCCCTAACTGCAATCTCGTAATCTACCGTCGAAATTTGTCGTAGCACTTTGAACGGTCCTTGCCATGAGTCAGTTAGGAGATGTCTATCACTTGGCAAAAGAAGAAGCACGTCCTGTCCTGGCGTCAGTGTAATAGTTCTATTTCCTCTGTTAGCATATTGTCGGTAAATAGCTCCTGATTTTTGGAGAGCTTCTTTGGCTAATATACATGATTTCATAATTCTATCACGCAATGATGTTACATGTTCATATGGTGAAATGGGTATAGACACAGTTGTACTTCCAGTCAACACAGATTCATACAGAGATAATGGGCCGCGTGGTTGTGCACCATATAACATTTCGAATGGTGAGAACCCAGTGCTAGAATGGGGCACTTCCCTATATGCAAACAAAATGGCAGGCAGATAAGTATCCCAATCTTCAGGATGTTCTTGGGTTACCTTAGAGAGCATATGTTTCATATCGCCATTAATCTTTTCTACTATACCGGTCGAATGTGGGTGATATGGACTGTTGAAGCATTGTTTAACACCCAACATTTTGGTAAAGGCTTGTGTAGCCGAGGAAATAAATTGGCTACCCCGATCTGAAAGGATGGTATCAGGGAATCCTACCCTCGCAAAAATATGAAAGAACACTTCCATGATGTCGTTGGAAGTTATGTTCTTCATTGGAATTGCCTCTTGCCAACGAGTACATAGATCAATGAGTGTTACAATGTATCTATTACCTTTAGATGTTATGTGGTTCAGAGGACCAACTATATCGACCGAGATCTTTTCAAACGGTCTACTAGCCAAATCAGTAACTTGCAATTCAGCTTGTGGGTGTTTACCCTTTTTGACAAGCTTTTGACAGATGTCACACGATCTGCAATACTGTTTGGTATCGTTGCAAAACTTTGGCCAATA
Source organism: Cepaea hortensis (assembly GCA_963921405.1). Lineage (NCBI taxonomy): Eukaryota > Metazoa > Mollusca > Gastropoda > Stylommatophora > Helicidae > Cepaea > Cepaea hortensis. Next base: position 19,809,571 of record OY992876.1, read on the forward strand.
AAATTGAGTAAGTAACCTTGCTCTAGTTTTAGCATAAGCCATGTGTCCTGCAAAGGGTATGTCATGGGCTATGTTCAATGCTTGCTTGCGGTTTTCTAACGGTAGCACTGTTTGTTCTATAGTGCTGGAACTTTTGGTGTAGTACCGTGTTAGAATTCCGTTCTTGAGAGCAAAGTACCATTGAGCATTCTTTGCTACTCTTGGCTTTTGGCCTATAAGTCTAAAATACTTTTGCAGAGATCGATCGGCTTTCTGAGATGTTATAAACGTCTCCCTAGTTGTCTCAGGAGATGTTACAACAGGACTTACTCGTTGTAAAGCCTTTGTTTGATCGATTCGATCTTGCATCTGTGCAGTAGATCGAGTTACTGCGTTTACTACATTACAACGATCATTCTCATCACACATTGATGTTACATTCACACAATTACATGTATATTCTGGCATAGCCAGGTTGGTATTTGTACATTCATTTACAGGTGGTAATACATCATGAATGGTGATTGGTGATGAAGGTGAAGTGGTAGTATCAATATTACAACTGACAGATGATGTATTGATGTCATGTGGTATGTCATTCACTTCAGGAAGGTTTCCAATAATAATATCACAGCAAGGATTGGTTAATGCTGCGCATTTCACCTTTCCTGTAAGGAATGGTGTAGTTATATATGCCCATGCAAGTGGATATTTCTCTATGTTTCCTGAGAATGTCCTGCATGTGACATATTTACCACTATATTGTGTTGGTAAAATATAATCTCTCTTTACACCAATGAGAGTACTCCCGCTATCACGTAAGACTGTGGCAGCTTTACCATTAACATACCCCTGGTGTATGTTTAGTATACCTTTGGAGTTTACTACAGAATTGGCCTCCTCACTGGTAATAGGTATAGAATGGCCGCATGTTAACACGCCATCCTCATGAAATTGATCACAAATGGTACATTTTTCCTGATGGAACACTTCAATGGAATGTGCTGAGTTCACTGGGTGATCTTGTACACTTTCGTCTTCTGATGAAGAACTGTCAAACATGGCTGCATTAGCCTTTTTGGTCATTGACTTGCCTTTACAATCCTTTCGCCAGTGACCAAAAGTCTTACAAAGGTAACATTTTGTAAGTTTTTTGTAGTTCTTCCTTTCTTTATCTTGCTTAGAAATGTAATTATGCAAGTAAGCAGTGTACCCAGGATGTTGGTCGCACATATCATGCTCATTGTGTGTATAGTTGCAATATCTACACTGATATAATTTCTCTGCACCTTGTTTATAAGGTCTTTGTTTGGTATTTGACCCTGCCTGATATTTGCCATATGTAGCTGCTGCTACAAAGTCTGTGCTGGTCAGACTACTAGAGAAACAATGCTTATTGGCTGCAAAATAACCAGAGCCACGACTTTCAATCTGTTGAACACTTTCACACTGACATTCCAACAAAAATTTAGAAAAGGGGGCTGGGAGAGATGCAATAATCTTATCTCTCAACATAAGGTCAACTAATTTGTCATAACTTCCATTTACTTTGGCTGCTGACAGCCATTTAGAAAAAATATTTTGAATTTCTGAGATGTAATCCGAGAACGTGTGTGTTGGCTTAGGAGACAACTTCCTAAACTGTTCTCTATAACCTGATTCATCTAGCAAAAAATGTGACATAATTTTTGCTTTAATGTAAAGATAATCTTCTTTCAGGTCATTTGGGATCGACTCTATAACTTTAAGAGGTTCCCCAGAAAGACTTCTTACATATACTATCCCCCATTCAGGTTTAGGGATTTTGTAATGATCCATAACAAATTCAAAATTTTGGGTAAATGCTGCTATGCAATCACCTGTGTTGTAACTTCTGATCAGACCTTGGTACTTCTTATGAGGTTGATCTTTGTCTGTTTCTCTATTCACTTTCCCTTTATAACATTCAGCTTTTAGCTGTTCAATTTTCAGTTGTGTTTCTTGCTCTTCTCTCTTACTTTGGGCTAAGATCTCAGCTTGCCTCACTGCTGCTTCTGACTGTTTTAGAGCAGCTTCTGATTGTGCTTGTTGAAGCTTTAGAGCAGCTTCTGATTCTGCCTCTTTACTTTTCAGAGCAGCTTCTGATTGTTTTAGAACAGCTTCTGATTGTGCTTGTTGAAGCTTTAGAGCAGCTTCTGATTGTGCCTGTTGAAGCTTTAAAGCAGCTTCTGAGTCTGCCTCTTTACTTTTCAGAGCCCTTTCGGCTGCTCTCTCATCCCTCTCACTAATTTGCTCTTGTTTCAAACAATATTCTGCATATTTACTTTCACTCCATGCTCTCAATCCCTCACCAGACATATTCATTTTTAAACCCATTTCAATGTAATCGTTTAAAGAAGACATGATGAACAATAGGTATGATGGAATAAATATAAACAAAATTACTTATGATGTTAGTAAGTTACAAATATTTATAGCACAGTTAATGTCTAAAGCCAGACTAACGAAAGTATAAAGAAAGCTGAAAAAAAATTTTATACTCAAGTAATCCTTGGGTACTGTGCTGTTCAGTGGTGCTCGAAATCACACTGGAACGTCTTTCGGGTTGACGCACAAAAAATTTTTGAAGTTCACCAGACTCAGGTAAAGTTGTCACAAAAACCCTGTACTTTTTAAACTAAACGAAATTAGAACGTTTGTAAATGTATGGTGTGTGTAATGTCACTGAAGTCTGTAAAGGTTTGTATGCTGTCAAGTATTGTTGTTAGTCGTTACCACTTTCAATAACTTTCACGCTCACACTACCTCTACTCAATGACATTCAAGGGCACGGCCGCCATTTTGGATTTTAGGTACAAAATTTGTTGACTTTAGTGCTAAGTCTGAAGACGCCTCGGTTGGCTTCAAATAATATCTTCACACTTATAATTTAATCAAATCAACTCTATTAATTGGTTACTTTACCTCAATCTATGACTTGCGCACTTCTATCGGCATGTTCACATTCGCTTCAAACTCGGACAAAAAAAAAATTTATACGTTCGCATTTGATTCAAAACCCGGACGAAAGCCTCCACATTCGCACTTGTCAGAGTCTTGCATAACACAAGACAAGTAGCTCGTTTTCTGGCAAGTGTGAAGTAATATCAAACTATCAAATCACACGAAGTGAATATCCGAAAGTATTATTCACACGCTTTATTGACGCGTTGCATTAATTATCGCACAAACATCGCGCACTGACAATCTATAGCAATCATTTCAACATGAACAAGATCACTACAATACATAATAATACATGCAAGCAATAAACATCTCACTTACAGTTAAACTATACAAGCATTCGACTCAGTCTCCCACTGTCGTACAGGCTAGCTCTCAAGGCAGATTCAAACTCAACTCGCATTCCCTTGCGACCTGTCCTTTCAACGATCTCAGCCCGTCTGCCAGTTCTGGCGTCCTACACGCTTACACGCACACGTCAGCTGGTGTCCCCTGCACGGTTCACGGGGTGAACTCAATTGCTGTGTGTGGCTACCTATCCGGGCGTCGGTAACAACGCCGCGTTCTCTCTGCCGTGTCTAACATTACTCAGGGTTGCGTGTTGTTATGTTGTCTGGCGTTGGTACAGACAACGCGTCGCAACCTCGGATGTGAGACCTTGACATATAGCAATAATAATGGGAGATTTTAATGCAAAAGTAGGTGCAGGAAGAGCTGAAAATGAGAGACACGTTTTAGGAAAATTTGGATTAGGAAATAGAAATGATGCAGGTGACAAATTAATTGAATTTTGCACAGAAAATGAGTTAACGATAGCCAACACACTTTTTAAACAACATCCAAGAAGACTCTTCACATGGAAGTCTCCAGACAGTTTTACCAAAAATCAGATAGATTCTATTTTAATACATAGAAGATGGAGATCAAGCATAACATCTGCAAAAACCCTACGAAGTGCAGACTGTGATACAGATCATCAGTTATTAGAAGCAGATCTGAAATTAAAACTCAAAAAGCTTACCCGAGGACCAAGGCCACTTCGTTTTGATCTCACAAAAATACCGGACGCATACAACATAGAAATTAGGAATCGCTTTGGGGTCTTGATGTCTGTACAAGAAGAAATGACACCTGATGAACTGGCAGTACAAGCTAGAGATATCTTGATAACTGCAGCCAAAGATTTCATTCCGACCAAGAAAAAGCAACTTAAGCCATGGATTACATCAGACAAGTTAGAATTAATAAAACAACGAAGGGAGCTGAAACAGAAAGGAGATGAATCCGATAACAGCAGGATGAAGTATAAATCTTTAACTCGAGAAATAAGAAAGAACACAAGAAAGGACAAAAATCAATATATACAAGATTGAGCATAGCCTACGATGGGTAGCGTTGTGATGTTCTGTTGTGATAATTTTGTGTGTCCAGTGTGTGCCGCGTGGTTACACACTGCTTCACACGCGTGATCCGGGACTGTTTCCGGATCCGGTCAGGGATATGCACTACTGACGAGCTCAAATGAGGGCGAAACTCGAGTATAGTGCTTCCATATTGACGTGGATAGACCTTAGGTTCATACCAGAATGCGATCGGCGTTGCCAGTAGTGGGTTGTGCTCAATATTTAAATATACAAGATTGCTGTACCAGAATAGAGCAATATCATAAGGCTGGAAGAGATTATGAAATGTTCAAAGAAATGAAGTTATTGACAAGAAATGTTCAACCTCAATTGAATGTTATCTGTGACAAGATGGGAAATACCTTAACAGAATCTAGACAAATTCTAGAAAGATGGCAGGAGTACTGCAGTGGAATGTATGATATGAGTGACAGTGAGGATTTGAATGAGATACATGAGCCAATGACAGCAGAGACAGAACCTGAACCCTCATTAGATGAAATTGCTTGGGCTATAAAGAACCTGAAGAATGGTAAATCGCCTGGATGTGATGAGATACCAGCAGAACTAATTAAAGCGATAGGAGAAGAAAGCATACACATATATCATGCATTATGTACAAAGATTTGGAAATATGGTATATGGCCAAAAGATTGGAAGAGAACTATCTTCATTCCAATACTAAAAAAGGGCAACCTGAAATTATGCACCAACTATAGAACTGTTGCCCTGATCAGTCATGCAAGTAAAATTCTACTAAAAGTCATAATGCGAAGACTTAGTAAGAAAATGGAAGAAGAGATTAATGTGGTTCAAGCTGGATTTAGACAAGGAAGAGGAACAAGAGATCACATATTCAACATGCGTTTAATAATAGAGAAGTGCAGAGAATTTAATGTAAACCTATTCTCATGTTTTGTGGATTATTCAAAGGCATTTGACTGTGTACAACATCAGAAACTTTGGAAAATCATGAGGAATATGGGCTTTCCATCACATGTAGTACATCTCATAAAAATGCTATATCTAGACCAACAAGCAGCAGTTAGAATAGATGGCGAGACATCAGATTGGTTTGGCATCAAGCAAGGAGTCCGTCAGGGCTGCGTGCTGTCACCCTATTTGTTTAACCTGTATGCCGAAAATATCATGAGAAATGTAAGAGATGATATAAACAGGGAGCTATGTGATGCCCTAAATAACGGCGGTCATGACAAACCAGAGATTCGATATGCTGATGATACAGTATTACTATCCACAACACAGAATGGCATAGAAAACCTAATAGCCTCAACCCAATTGAATAGTGAAAATCACAACTTATATCTTAACATAGCAAAAACAAAAATAATGCATACAGATAAAACTACTATGGAGAAAGAAATATACATTAATAGGGGAAAATTGGAGGTGGTGGAAAATTTTGAATATCTTGGGTCATTGATTACCAATAACGGTGACACAATGAAAGAAATTAAACGGCGACTATCCATTGCTCTTCAAAGACTAAAACAGATGAATAAATTATGGAGTGGGACAGACAGAACTACAAAAATTAGATTTTTAAGAGCATGCATCTTTCCCATTGCAACATACGCCTGTGAGACATGGACACTTACTAAACAAGCTGAACAGCGCATAAACTCCTTTGAATATAAATGTTATAGACGAGTTCTAAGAATATCTTGGCTAAAGAAAAGAACAAATGTATCCATACTTCAAGAGTTGAACATTGAGGAGGGATGCTATTAAAGACGATAAAACAAAGAAAATTGAAGTATTTTGGTCACTTGAAACGTCACGAAAGTTTGGAGAGAACAATAATGGAAGGATATATGCCTGGGAAGAGAGGAAGAGGAAGGCCAAAGAGAAGATGGGTGCAGGATGTGGCGGATGATCTCCAGATGGGTGTATCAGACGCGGGACATGTTGCTTGTGATCGAGAAGTTTTCCGGAAGGTTGTTACGGGAGCGAGGTTCTGCAAAGGACATGCTACTGAATGAATGAATGAATGAATATGAAAACTGGCAAGACCCCGGATACAGAAAACATTGTAATTGAAATGATCAATGCCTTAGAAGAATATGGAATAGACCAAGTCACCAGACTGCTGAACGCAATATATGATACTGGAGATATACATCCTGACTTATGTAACTCTGTATTTATTGCAATCCCAAAGAAATCAGGAGCCTTGGAATGTGATCAGCATAGAACAATTAGTATAATGAGCCACATCACGAAGATTTTGCTGAGAATTATCATGCAAGGGTTAGGAAGAAAATACAACCCGAAATAGGAGAAGAACAATGTAGGTTTGTAGAAGGCAAGGGTACAGTAAATGCTGTGTATATACTGAGAACAATAATCAAACGTTCTATAGAAGTAAACAAAAATCTAAACCTTTGCTTTATCGACTACACAAAGGCTTTCGATAAAGTAAGACATGTCGACATGATAAGGATGCTTGAAGATCTATAAATTGATGGAAAAGACCTTAGACTTGTAAAAAACATATATTGGAATCAACAAGCTGCCATAAGAGTTGATAATGAAGTAGGCCAATATCAGTCTATTAAGAGAGGTGTGAGACAGGGATTCTTCTTCTTTCGTTCGCTTGAAATATGTCTATAACTGCAATGCTGTCTCTTGTATGAATTGAACTGTCTTTTTCAGTTCACACAGCGGTCGATAGAGTTTATCTTCCACTGTCGTCTCTCTAGGCCAGAAGGTTTGCCTAGATATGTTATATTTTGGACAGTCTTGGAGTATGTGCTCTGCTGTCTGCGACGCCAATCCACACGTGCACATGGCTGTTTCACCAATCTTGAATTTTGTGTACATATGGTTGCGTAATCTATTATTATGCCCTGTTCTGAGGCGCAGAATAATGACTTGTTCTGGTCTATCCATAACGTGGTAGTCATCTCAAACAGGTTTTGGTAGCTTTCTGACTGATTTGATCATTCTTTTCTCTTGGTGGTATGTAACGGGCACATCAGGCTGTTCTTTGTTCTTTGGCTCCTTCCTCAGCCAATTGATCAGCTCTGTCGTTTCCGGGTACTCCACAGTGGGATGGTATCCACTGTATGGTGACCTTATGCTGACTGCTAAGTTCAGAAAGTAGTGTCCTTAGTACTGGCAATTTCCCAGACAGGAGCGCCTCGAGTACTGATTTTGCATCTGTCAATAGCACCACAGGTTGTGTACCACTGCTGGTTTTTAATAATTTCTCTGTTGCTATCTTGATTGCCTCAATTTCAGCATCGTAGTTATGGCAGTACTTTCCTGTCGGTACTCTAGCTGTGTCCCTAGTACTATTTGGGTATTTTATGTACACTCCCGCTCCCCCATTTCGAACAGCATTCTGTGCTGACCCATCTGTGTAGACTCTGATCCAGAGGTCCTGTGAGTATTCTTCATTAAGGAAGCTGAGAGTGGCTGTTCTGCGCTGCACACTGTTCTGTTCTTCCTTGTCAAATATTCCTCTCACTTTTGTCTGGATTTGTAATGATAGTCTATGCTCATCTTTCCATGGAGTTCGCTCTGGAATAGTTGTTAGGGGGATACCAACTGTGGGCAGATCGGTGGTTTCTCTGCAGAGTCGTTTGGCCTGGTGGATAAAACTACTTCTTTTATACCGCCCCATAGCTAGGTTTTCAAATCTGTTCTTCATAGTGTGGCCTGGCAAGCTGATGAACTTTTCTGCTTGTATTAGTGTTTTCGTATCTCTGCGCTCACTCAGTGCTTGTGTCCTCCCCATCTTCTCCATTTCCACTATAGGGGTTGATCTCATCCCTCCTGTGGTGACTCTAAGTGCTTGATTTTGCACTTTGTCCGGCTCTTGTAGTGTGGTTTTTGATGCCGAACACCACGCAGTTGACCCGTATTCCAAGTGTGGTCGTATGCTCTGTTGATAAACTTTGCTAAGTATTTTCCCACTGGCTCCCCATGTGGTTCCACTTAGCTTTCTCAGGATGGCTATTTTCCTTCTGGCTTTTGCTACTGCTTTGTTGATGTGCTTTCTGCATGTCAGCCTGCCATCAAATGTTACTCCAAGGTATGTTGGTTCTTTATCTTCTCTTAGGGGTGTTCCATTTATCTGGATGGTCCCTGCCTTTTGTTTTGGAGAGAGGGTAAATAGGGTGGTGCCGCACTTGTCAGTGTTTATGCTGACACACCATCTATTTGCCCATGCAACAAATGTATCTACAGCTCTTTGTAGTAATCTGGTGGCCACTGATGCATGTTCATTTGTGCTCCATAGAACCAGGTCATCGGCGTACATTGCCGCTTTAATTCCATGCGGTAGATTAGCAACGAGATCATTGATGAAGATTAGAAAGAGTGTGGGGGTCAAGACTCCGCCCTGGGGAACACCGTGACGCAGTAGTACTTTCTTGCTCTTTAGTCCGTCTATCTGTACTCGGGCTCTTCTGTTGTGCAAGTATACTTTCACCCATTTGTACATTCTTCCATTGACTTTGCAGTTTGAGACAGGGATGTGTAATGTCTCCAGATCTGTTTTCCCTGTACAGTGAAAGTATTTTCAGAAATATTGAAGATATGGAAGGAATCAACATTGGGGGACGATGCATCAATAACATTAGATATGCAGTTGATACAGTCTTGATTGCAGACAATGAACAGGACCTGCAACATTTAGTAGATACGGTTGTTGCACACAGTGAACAACTAGGGTTAGAATTAAATTGCCCCGGGAAGGTTAACCCGGTCAACAAATGCCCGCAGAAGTTGGATGTGTCGGCCTAACGGCGCAAGAACGCAGCTCTGCTGTAAACAGGCACAACGCAATTACGTCCGAAAAAAACATTCCGGATGAACGCAGAAGAAGAAGAAGAATTAAATTGTAAAAAGACACAGGTTATGGTCGTCACTAGGAAGAACGAAATACCACAATGTATTATACAAATAAATGGGAATATTCTTCAACAAGTGAATCGGTACAATTATCTTGGAACAGTTATAACATCTGAAGGGAGATATCTTGAAGAGATTAGAAAAAGAATCGCCATGGCGAAAGTAACCTCTAGCAAGATGAAAAACATACTGACCAATAAAAAGATGTCAATTGAAACGAGAAAAAGAGTGTTGATGTGCTACATAGAGCCTGTACATTTATATGGATGTGAAGCTTGGACAATGAGAAGTCAAGCTGAAAAACATCTGATGGCTGTAGAAATGTGGTTTCTGAGGAAAATGCAAAGAATACCATGGACAGACAGAAAAATCAATGACCAAGTACTACGGGAGACAAATGAAAATCGTAAACTGATTAGAGAAATTAAACGCAGACAGCCAAAATTATTTGGACATGTTATGAGAAGAAATAGATTGGAGAACTTAGTGACAACTGGCAAGACCGAAGGAAAGAGACCAAGGGGAAGACCTAGAAGTAAATACCTGGATGGCCTGGCCACGTGGGATGGTCGAGATAGAAATATGGAGCTGATCCATGACTCTGGTGATCGAGTGAGATGGCAAAACATGACCGCCCACGCTTATCGGCACGGCACATGATGGATGGATATACAGGAAGCTGCAGTCATCCTGAGTCACCATAGTACACCTTCAGATGTCAACCTGAATATATATATATAAAAGACGATGTATGTATGTGTGTATTTGATGCGTTCGATAACGGTCCATCCGATTGAGATTAAATTTTCTACATGCATTCTTTTCATTCCCATGCAGCCAACTGTCATAGTTTGTTAGTGTACAATCAGCTATTTACTTACTAAAATTTAATATTTAAATTTACATTATCATTTATATATAGCGAGGGGACTAAAGAAAAGTTATTTCAAGGGGCATAACTTTTAATAGCATTGCTATATATTTTATGTATAGATTGTTGCATTGTTTTCAAAGATTTATAAACTCTTTGTCTACAGTTATTTACAAGCATATGAGTAATAATAAATAATGATATAATCTTTAAGGCATTTTCAAAGTGTTCATAAAAATAATGCATTTATTTAAATAGTGAAAATTTTCTAACTCATCTTTTTATGTTTAAAGAAGTTATCTACAGTTATGTAGGTGATTAAAAACAGTTTTCATTAAGAATAATGGATGGTGTGTGGAAGGACATTCTTAAGTTAATTTTTTCCGGGATGGTTAACCCAGTCAACAAATACCCGCAGAAGTCGGATGTCTAATGTCGCAAGAACCCAGCTTTGGTGTAAACAGGCACAACGCAATCACATCCGAAAAAAAAAACTCTGGATGAACGAAGAAGGAGAAGAAGTTAATTATTTTTTGTTATATGAATTTAATGAGACGCTCCCCGCCAGGAGCTGGGCGAAGCCGCACCGGGTCAGATAGATAGACAGACAGATATGCTTCAGTTCAAAGTGAGAGAACAAAAAATTAAAAAAAAAAAAAAAAGCAGTAAATAGAAAGAAATATAAATAATGAGAAAAGCATATGTAAACAATAGATAAACCATAAACAGCAAGAAGAAAGTTATAAATAATAATGAGAAAAGGAATATAGGCTACATGCCACTTTTTTTTTGCATATCCTTTACAGGACATCGCTGTCAACATCAGCATCTTTCAGCTGATTGTTGATTTCTTTGCAAGTTATCGACGTGGAGAGAATTCCAATTCTCGCGCACAGCACGTTACTTACGAGAGTATACGGGATTACGGAGAAAGTCGCTAACGCCTAGGCCAGGGAGACCGGCACATACCACATATGAAACAATAATTACATAATAAACATCGCAACTATAAGGTTTCTCATACATTATTCATGTAGTTTGTGACCTGCCAGCTGTTTTATATATGCTTTTTACTGCCAATTTAATAAACCATCATCATCCAGTGCCTTGCCGGCTGGCGTGAGCGATCATGCCTCTCCACAAATTACGATCTCCGATGCCATGAATCAATTTGTGTTGACTCATTTCCTTGCCATGACACAAGACTGTCAAGAATATTCTCACGCTGTCTTCCTCTGTCTACCTTTCTGGAAATCTTTCCGGTTGTCACATGTTCCAGTATTTGTCTTCGCATAACGTGGCCAAAAAACAATGACTGCTTCTTTCTGATGGTTGTGATAAATTGTCTTTGCAATTAAACTTCCTTTAAAACGTCCTCATTGCTCATTTTGGCTGTCCAGTTCATTTTCAGCATTCTTCTATAAAACCACATCTCCAAGGCTTCCAGGGATTTTTTCGCCTGTTTACTAATTGTCCAGGATTCACGGTTTTGCAGTTTTTGCTTGTTGTAATAAATACGCACACCAAATATAACACATTTCAAAGGTTTTCTAGTCCACATTTCAGTTATGGTATTTCAGATCTCCAAAGTGAATAGAAGAAGCATTAATTCTACTCATTTGTAACATTTTCTTTCTGTATGTGTTTTCTTGTGGTGTTTCATATAAACTGTTTAAGCTGAATAAAATAACTTCAAATGTAACCCCAAAAAAGTTGTCTTTATGTGTTTTCTTGTGGTGTTTCAAATAACCCGTTTAAGCTGAATAAAATAACTTCAAATGTAACAATTAGATGCAAGCCTTAAATGATGTATAGATGAAACAGATACAGTGCATCGATCGGCCTTAAAATTAAAACTCAGTCATCTGGAGGATTTACAATAAACAATCTCACTATTGTTCATCATCCTTCATGTAATTATTAATAAATCATGACAAATGTGTACACTAGTCCATGCAACTATTTTATTCAGTATGACAGATGCATACATGCTCAAGATTTCTCAGATTATCCAATACTGAAAATGTACAATAAGTGTGTCATTTTATAAACAATTATGGCTGTTCTCATCTGTCAAGACACACCATCAGATTTCTGCAAAAAGAAGTTCTCAGAAACAAATGTATTGTGACATTGGGCTTCAGAAAATTTTTAAAAATTATTTTTTCAACACATTTAAATATCACTGTTATTCTTATCATTCAATCAGATCAGAGGCCAAGACAACAGCTGTCATTTTCCAAGATATATATAAGCGTGAAAACTTTTGTGAGTTTCCAGAAAGTAGAGTTGTATCAAAATATTTACAAGATACAAAGAGAAAAGCCACTACAAGCAAGCCACTAAGGTAAAGGACCTTTAAAGATGCCAGGAGGTGGTATGGGTTTATGGTGCTAGCCCCAGAATTTATAGACCAATCAGCACTCGAGGGGTGATGTGGTCAATATCACGTGGGCTGCCTTTACTTCAAAAGACATTTCCTGCGACCTGAGTTAGGAGGGTTGACCTTGAAGCCCAGGTCAATTTTTAAAAATGCACTTATGTGTATTCAAATACATGATCCCCGTGTCAGCAGGCAAGCATTTCACTGCCATGACAACCAACCACCACTACAAACATCTTATTTTATTTTAAGAGAACAGCTGTAATAGAAAACTGATCAAATACAAGTTTGCCAAGAGACATATGTTGCAACAACCTTGCCAGTCTCTCTCCAAGAGAACAATCTTTTCTGAAAACCCTAACAGATGAAACTTAAATACTCAATGAATATTATCCTGCAATAAATCAATAACACTACAAGTTATGTTGCTTGTCAATACAACTTCACAGAAGAAAGTCCCTTACTATTATCTCAATCCCAGTAAGTGAACCAAAGACATTTTAAGTCAGCCATTGGTCATAGAGCCACCCAGCTTTAACATAGTCAACAGCAAACGAAAGAAGAAGAAGAAGAAGCACAATCAACAAACTTTATTTGTTCACTTTGCAAATGTCAGTAATTGTACTATTATTCAGAATTATGTTGCAAATGTCAATAATTGTACTATTATTCACACTTATGTATTACATCAATGCCTTTTACAAATAATAACACTTTCTGATTTATCACAAGAGCACACAACTCTGGAATTTCCATCACCAGTTAGCTAAACAAGTTAACCCAGTGAATTATGAAATATGATAAACTAAACTATGATTTTAAAACAAATGTTACACTTATTCATGAAACCCCTGGACAGCTCAGTCGGCATCACTGTTTCCCTGTTAGACTGGCTGTAAGAGCTGCCAAAGTGCACATGATAGACAAGTGTGGCAATATTATTTTGGGTGGGCTTATAATCTGATGTAATAGTCATCATTATTTTTAAATGTACAAGTTGAAATTATGGGCACACCTACACAATTGTATATACACAATATGTAGTATTCACACTATACACAAATGGTTTACACTGGCTGTTGTGGCAGGGAAGACTAGCCAAGCAAACATAGTTGGCCACCATCAAAAACCATCACCTTCATTGAGTTATCTACCAGAGATATTTTGGCATGCATTTTGTGGCCATTTCAGTCAAGATCACTGTGATAGCCTGTTCATTGTGATACCCCATCAGTCTTCTTCTGCGTTCATCTGGAGAGTTTTTCCGGACGTGAATGTGTTGTGCCTATTTACAGCAGAGCTGCGATACAGCGCCTCTAGGCCGACACATCCGACTTCTGCGGGCATTTACTGACCGGGTTAACTTTCCTGGGACTTTGTGTAGTTAATAAGCACAAGTTTTTGCCACGTTATGAGAGGACAAAAACTTAAACATACTGTAACAACCAGAAAGATCTGAGGAAAGAGAGAGGAAGACAGCATGAGAAGATTCTTAACAATCTTGTGTCATGACAAGGAAATGAGTCAACACACTAACTGATTCATGATGTCGGAGATTGTAATTTGTGGAGTAAAGTAAAGAAGAACGCAACCATAAACATCACATCCGTGAAAGTAAAGGACCACCTCTCACACCATGTGGTGTACTGGGTATATAGTGCTAGCTCCATATTTTTAGACAACTGACATTCGATGGGTGATATGGTTGATTTGGTAAAGCACACAGTTATAATTTTGAAGTATTTTAGAGCTTAAGTTTGAATTAAACAGAAATCAAAATTAATATATTTCTGAAGTTTCAACACAGAAGCCATAAACAATATGTTGTCAAACCTATTACCTGGTATATTTCGCTGCATCTCGACAGGTGCATACTGCAGAGTTACATATAATATGAAGTGAATAAATGAATTATACTAGGGCTGAAATTCTTAAAATACGCAGTCACTGATATTGTTTGAATGTGGAGCATGAGTTTTCCCCATGGCAATAGCAAATTTAAAATGAAGTCTTTATGTTTGCATAAAACTGGCCTGAACCATCTAATTACTAATGCTTTGATGTATTTGAGCAATCATTTATTATTCATCAAATACAATATACAAGATTTCTCGTTTTTAACTTTATGATGTATATTAAACAAATGTCTTAAAATTGCCAAGCTAAGAATGATATGACCTGTCGACTGCACAGGGATTCCTGAAGACTGATTAAATGTTTTCCACCCGTACTGATATATGTTTAGTGACATGATTTGCTAATTATCTTTCCATTCTGCCTATGTAAGTTGCTTGGCACTTGTGGTCAACAGACAAAGAAATGTTCTTGTAGGCTTGGTTCATGATGGAGAAGAATGATTCAGCCTGTTGCATGGTCTCTGGGATGAATAATATATCATCCACATACCAGAGGTGTAGACCAAGGTCCTTAATATTTGAGTGCACCATAAAGACTGCTAGAATGAGACCTAGAGGACTCCTTTCAATTCGGTGGTACGCATTTTAAAAGAAACATGAAATGAATATCAGATGTGCACAGCAGTGCATTTCTTGAATTTGTATGTCGGTAGTTTCTTCCATGGGAATGTCTGTGAAAATAGAGGCAATATCCATTGACGCCATGTGCTTTAGCTTAAGATCGACAGTATCCAGTAGTTTGACCAATTTAAATTAATCTGTTAATATTTAGAGGTTGACTGATTTTCGCACTGGTTTAGCTGTTTCTACAAGCCTTTTCACCATCCTGTGTTGGACAGAGTTGAGCATAGATTAAATCGGTATCAGTGGTACCCCAGGCCTGTGCAATTTAGGAAGGCCATAAAGTTGGGGATTTATGATCCCAGTGGAATGACTAACTGTGGAGTCACCTCAATCATAAATTTACTATCTAAAAGTGACTGAATTACTTTCCTCACTTGTGCATCCAATTCCTCAGGGTTGCTGGCTTTAGAATCTAAGTAAAATCTTGCTTGGATTCAATAAAATGCCTTTCATTTAGTTGGAAGTAGCAAAGATGTGATTCCTGAGATGGTTGTTGTGAATAGCTTGGATTGTCAGAGTAACTTAACAATGACTGCCTGGAATAGGCTAATGAAAGTAGAACATTATATACAACTATCAGAAAGAGACAATAGCATTCTTTAGTATTGTGATGAGACGAGAAGCATGGGAAAGTATTGTGATGGCCGGAAAGATCAGTGGGAAAAGAGACATGGGCAGACTGAGAGAGATGATGCTGGATGGACTGTATGGGACATTGAGAAATATTATCAGCAGAGTTGATCCTGAATAGGGAGCAAGATCTGAGGAAATACATTAACACCTATGGGAGTTGGCAGGGCACATGATGATGATGCAGTCTCATATGTTTCTTCAGATTAGAAGTTTGAGTAAAAGAAGCACCCCAATCATCCCATTTGTAAGGTTTCTCTCCTGTATGTGTTCTCTTGTGAGTCTTAAGATAGCTAACTTGAGTAAAAGAAGCACCACAAACATCACACTTGTAAGGTTTTTCTCCTGTATGTGTTCTCTTATGTTTCTTCAGAATGTCAGCTCGATTAAAAGAAGCACCACAAACATCACACTTGTAAGGTTTATCTCCTGTATGTGTTCTCCTATGGTACTTCAGATTGCCAGCTTGAGTAAAAGAAGCACCACAATCATCACACTTGTAAGGTTTTTCTCCTGTATGTGTTCTCTTGTGTGTCTTCAGACTGCCAGCTATAGTAAAAGAAGTACCACAAACATCACACTTGTAAGGTTTTTCTCCTGTATGTGTTCTCTTGTGAGTCTTCAGGTGGCCAGCTTCAGTAAAAGAAGCACCACAAACATCACACTTGTAAGGTTTTTCTCCTGTATGTGTTCTCTTATGTTTCTTCAGACTATCAGCTTGATTAAAAAAAGCACCACAAACATCACACTTGTAAGGTCTCTCTCCTGTATGTGTTCTCCTATGGTACTTCAGATTGCCAGCTTGAGTAAAAGAAGCACCACAGACATCACATTTGTAAGGTCTTTCTCCTGTATGTGTTCTCTTATGTTTCTTCAGATTGTTAGCTCGATTAAAAGCACCACCACAAACATCACATTTGTAAGGTCTCTCTCCTGTATGTGTTCTCCAATGGTCTTTCAGATGGCCAGCTTCAGTAAAAGCACCACCACAAACATCACACTTGTAAGGTTTTTCTCCTGTATGTTTTCTCTTGTGAGTCTTAAGATGGCTAACTTGAGTAAAAGCACCACCACAAACATCACACTTGTAAGGTTTTTCTCCTGTATGTGTTCTCTTATGTTTCTTAAGATAGTCGGCTCGATTAAAAGAAGCACCACAAACATCACATTTGTAAGGTTTTTCTCCTGTATGTGTTCTCTTATGTTTCTTCAGAATGTCAGCTCGATTAAAAGAAGCACCACAAACATCACACTTGTAAGGTTTCTCTCCTGTATGTGTTCTCCTATGGTCCTTCAGATTGCCAGCTTGAGTAAAAGAAGCACCACAATCATCACACTTGTAAGGTTTCTCTCCTGTATGTGTTCTCTTGTGATTCATATTTTTTTGGCACTCTAGATGATCATCTTGAATCAAACGACCATCACATTCATTACATTTGTTTCGCATCCCTTTGGTATGTGTTCTCTTATATCTGTCTACGCAAACATTTGGACTAGAAACATCAGACAAGTCTGATGAGTTCCTTGAGTTCGTGTGAGTTCCTTGAGAGCTAAAATTGACATAATCAAAAATGTCATCAAGAGACTTTGCAAAGCTCTGTGTTTTTTTTTCTTGCTTTTCTTTATTTTGCTGCTGACAATTCTCAATAGCCAAAGATAGTTTATTGTTTTTATCAATCACAGAAGACACATTTTCCAACATTTGACAACAATTTTCATGTTTTACTGATGAATTACAACTGTTCTCAACCATTCTTGATTCTGAGTTGCTGTGTTCTGTCATTTCTTGAATGATGCTACCCCCAGCTATGTCTACCATTTTACTGAAGCTGTGACTCCTGTCCTCACACAGAACACCCGACAGTTCTTGTTTCACAACTTTCATGTCTATGCTGTCATATGTCCACTTTTGTGGATGTTCTTGTATGGAGTGGTAAGGACTCCATGGAGACCTAGAGTGTATTTCTGAAAAACACCAAAATAAATAATTAATATCCTCATTAATAGGTATTGATTATGAACAGATGTGTAATCAAGCAGGCACACATTGCAACTATAGACAATCAATTTTAAGTGAATGAAAAATGCAGAAGAATGGTTAATGTGCTTTTTTATGATCTAGGCTGATGTATGATCTGAAAATCTCTCCAGAAAATGCTTCTTCATGTGACATAATAGATGGTCTCCCCTCCAGTTTTGTTTAAATTACGTTTAAGATTGTATTTTTCCTTATATATATATATATATATATCGAAAAAACGATCTTTTCCCTATTTTCCCATGTTTGTAGATATCTATAGATATGCCTGTATTATTGGCGAGAATTTAATCTCCTGTAAACCTAGTGAATATTCTAGGGTTTTTAAACTATATATTATACAGTATATTATAGAACTATTAGTTGTGCAAGCCTTCTGCCCCAGCGCAAGTTTGGCTGAACAACATATTCAGTTTTGGCCTGCGAACCTGGTGGCAACACAAGAATCTGCCTGGCCATTTGTCATCAGCCGGCAGATCGTCCATTTTCGATGACTGACCCAAAGCGGTGAGGACACAGGAGCTGATATTAGCGTTAAAAAGACACCTTGCATCAAAAGAATCCAGGCTCTAGTTGGCCTATATTTGGGAGAAACAAATTGAGAACCCAATTGAAACCCTAAATTAATATTTATACAGCTAGTGGCACTGTTCCCCCGTGGAGAGGTTTAATTACCACAATTTGGAAGGTACGTTGCTTTAATTAATTAGTACGAATATACATGTATATATTTACCGGTATTTGTAGTGTAGATTCAGGGTGAACTAAGCGATAACTAATGTTAGAGAACAGGGATCGTAAACTACAGCCGGAATAAATATATAAATAAAGGAAGACACTGATTATACTAAACTAAGACCAAAATAGAAGAATGAAGAATGAAGGGAATGCACAAAATGGCGAAATCTAACAGGCGGGCACTGGACTATCGAAGAATGGTCAGACAGTGAAGCTTGATATTTAACTACGGACTAATATAATATATATTTGAATAATATATCACCAGTGAAGAATAGTAGAACTGTTGCCATGATCAGTCATGCAAGTAAAATTCTACTAAAAGTCATAATGCGAAGACTTCGTAAGAAAATGGAAGAGATTAACGTGGTTCAAGCTGGATTTAGACAAGGAAGAGGAACAAGAGATCACATATTCAACATGCGTTTAATAATAGAGAAGTGCAGAGAATTTAATGTAAACCTATTCTCATGTTTTGTGGATTATTCAAAGGCATTTGACTGTGTACAACATCAGAAACTTTGGGAAATCATGAGGAATATGGGCTTTCCATCACATGTAGTACAACTCATAAAAATGCTCTATCTAGACCAACAAGCAGCAGTTAGAATAGATGGCGAGACATCAGATTGGTTTGACATCAAGCTAGGAGTCCGCCAGGGCTGCGTGCTGTCACCCTATTTGTTTAACCTGTACGCCGAAAATATAATGAGAAATGTAAGAGATGATATAAACAGGGAGCTATATGATGCCCTAAATATCGGCGGTCATGACATACCAGAGATTCGATATGCTGATGATACAGTATTACTATCCACAACACAGAATGGTATAGAAAACCTAATAGCCTCAACCCAATTGAATAGTGAAAATCACAACTTATATCTTAACATAGCAAAAACAAAGATAATGCATACAGATAAAACTACTATGGAGAAAGAAATATACATTAATGGGGTAAAATTGGAGGTGGTGGAAAATTTTGAATATCTTGGGTCATTGATTACCAATAACGGTGAAACAATGAAAGAAATTAAACGGCAACTATCCATTGCTCTTCAAAGACTAAAACAGATGAATAAATTATGGAGTGGGACAGACAGAACTACAAAAATTAGATTTTTAAGAGCATGCATCTTTCCCATTGCAACATACGCCTGTGAGACATGGACACTTACTAAACAAGCTGAACAGCGCATAAACGCCTTTGAATATAAATGTTATAGACGAGTTCTAAGAATATCTTGGGTAAAGAAAAGAACAAATGCATCCATTCTTCAAGAGTTGAATGTTGAGGAGGGTTGGCTATTAAAGACGATAAAACAAAGAAAATTGAAGTATTTTGGTCACTTGAAACGTCACGAAAGTTTGGAGAGAACAATAATGGAAGGGTATATGCCTGGGAAGAGAAGAAGAGGAAGGCCAAAGAGAAGATGGGTGCAAGATGTGGCGGATGATCTCCAGATGGGTGTACCAGACGTGGGACATCTTGCTTGTGATCGAGAGGTTTTCCGGAAGGTTGTTATGGGAGCGAGGTTCTGCAAAGGACATGCTACTGAATGAATGAATGAGCGAAGAATATAATTATAGACATGGGTAATTCGAAGGAATAAATGGTGGTAGGAAATACTGATTAATTAATTGTGAAATAATTCTTTCACATAGCCTGCTGGAGACCACGCGTGTCAGAAGTCACCTCATGACAGCGTGGGACCGGCCTCCCATTCACATCAGTATCCTTGCTTCAACGCAGTCCTTCACTGCCTACCTTCTACATCTATGTTAATACTTCAACCTCCAGTAGAATTTAATTTTTGTGTTTCGGGAGTGAATCAAAATTATAATTTACAATACTGCTTCATGTGCTGATATAGAATCTGTGTGATTCATAATATATGTTCATACTTCGTCAAGTGAATGTAATTTGTGTGCTTCATAATCTATGGGGTTCCTTCGTCGATTGAATGTACTCTGGATGATTCATAATCTGTGGTGTACTTCGAATGAAAGGAATCTGTGTAATTCATAATCTATGTTCAGACTTCGTCATGTGAATGTAATCTGTGATTCATAATTTATGGTGATACACTGTCGAGTAAATATAATCTTTGTGATTTATAATCGATGTTTGTGCTTTATAGTTAAACTAGCTGACCCGGCCCGGCTTCACCCAGGCCCTGGAGGGGATCTATCTATCTATTAGTCTGTCTGTCTGCTTGTTTGTCTGTCTGTCTGACCCGGCCCGGCTTCACCCAGTCCCTGGTGGGGAGCATCTCATTTAATTCATATAAGTAGTCATATAAGCCCTCCCGTTCCCGACTATCTGTCTGTCTGTCTGACCCGGCCTGGCTTCACCCAGTCCCTGGTGGGGAGCATCTAATTTAATTCATATACGTAGTCATATAAGCTCTCCCGTTCCCGACTATCTGTTTGTCTGTCTATCTGTCCCGGCCCGGCTTCACCCAGTCCCTGGTGGGGAGCATCTCATTTAATTCATATACGTAGTCATATAAGCTCTCCCGTTCCCGACTGTCTGTCTGACCCGGCCCGGCTTCACCCAGTATCTGGTGGGGAGCATCTCATTTAATTCATATACGTAGTCATATAAGCTCTCCCGTTCCCGAATATCTGTTTGTCTGTCTATCTGTCCCGGCCCGGCTTCACCCAGTCATATAAGCTTAGGTTCCCGACTGTCTATCTGTCTGACCCGGCCCGGCTTCACCCAGTCCCTGGTGGGGAGCATGTCATTTAATTCATATAAGTAGTCAAATAAGCTTCCTTTCCCGACTATCTGTCTGTCAGTCTATCTATCTGACCCGGCGTGGTTTCATCCAGCTCCTGGCGCACAGTAACTTAAAAGAATGTCCTTCCACACACCATTCAATGAAAACTGTTTTTAATCACCGACATGACAGTTGATAAGTTCTTTAAGCAGAAAAAGATGGGTTACAATGTTATGCATTATGCATTATTTTTATTAAAACTTTGAAAATGCCTTAAAGATTATATCATTATTTATTATAACTCATATGCCTGAAAATAACTATAGACAAAGAGTTTAACAATAGTGCAAGTAAGCCCAACAATATGACTATAAAGTATATAGAAATGTTATTAAAAGTTATGCCCCTTGAAATAACTTTTCTAGAGTGAAGTCCCCCTGCTATATAGAAATTATATAATGAAAATGAAAAAGTAAATGTTATTAAATAAGTAGAAGATTTTACACTAAGAAACTATTATAGTCGGTTGCACAGGAATGAAAGGAAGACGTGTAGAAAATTTCATCTCAATCGGATGTACCGTTATCAAACGCATCCAATACACACATACAAAGTCACATACACTCTGTTTTATAGATATAAGATGTAATCTGTGGGATTCATACTCATTGTGTACACTTCATAGTGTTAAATGTAATTGGTGTGATTTATAATATATGTGAATGCATCATAGTAAGAATGTTGTAGAGTGTGATCAGACTCAGAAATATACATTGATGTGTCAGTGTCTGTAGACTGGAATACATGTGCATCTGAGTCTGATGAGATTGATAATATGCGACTAAGGAAAATAGTAGTTGTACACTTTAGCCATTTGTCCTTTGTGTTGTCATAGCGCTAGTGATGTGTCTGTGACAGAGGTGATAGTCTTGTGATGCTAGTCGTGTCTGAATATGAGACAGAGCGAGAGGTGCAATGAGTGTATCCTGAGTGTAGGACAAGCATTCACCAGTTCTGTTTTTTTTTTCTGATTAACTTCCAGAAGTTCTGCACCTTCATTGGTGGTATCATTGAGCCATCAATCAGCAGCAACGAATACGTACCTGACTTGAACACCCTGTCTATGGCCGGAGAATGTGAATCAGCAACTTGCCTGTGAACATCATCCGAGGGGACAACCTGCGAGCAGAGTCATGAGCTAAGTGACCAGCTCAACGTCTGACACCATAACCCGGCAATTCAGTTTATGATTTTCTGTGCAGATACCGTAGCTAGACTACATTGATACTTGTCCAGCCATTTCACATTAAATGTTGTTGTTATATTTTACACTGTAACCAGCCACTAGTTTGTTATAAGTTAAGGATTAATATTAAGAGATTGCGAGTGGAGTAATGAGTTGTACCTGTATATTTGTACTCTTTCTCCGTGTTGTGAGAAAGGATCAGTAAAGGGGGGCTCTTTTATTTTTTGCAGGCATTCGTCGCCAGATTCCTTAAGCCTACTGTCTAGAATACTAGTACGGTTGTTCGCTTTACCTATCTGTGCCTGAACACGGTCTGAAGACTTGGTCATTCCTGGGACTGTTCCAAATAATACATCCTAGTTCCTCCCCCAATGTGTCTCCACCTTGCCGTGGTGGTGGAGCTTGGGTGTCCCATCGACCCCACGTGCTAGCCGATGGATGAAAACTAAATATCGGACTGCTTATGGGATAGGGGCCAGACTAAGAGAGACACAACCTGCTGCTCTGCAGGTGGACTGAAGATAGCAGTCAAAAGTTTAAATCAGGCACACGAAGGCAGAATTCCTTGGTCCGGAAAATGCTCTAAGGCTCTCTGTCGAGGGTTTAGGCTGAACGCCTCTAAGCCACAAATCCTCGGATGTGAGAGACGGGCCAACACCCACTTACCAAAAAATAGAGGTGAGATACTGAGCACGCTACATGCCTAGTTCTGATACTCATTCGAAGGCTCTCAGCTGGGGGATATGAGGGATTCCTGGATGAGAGGGCCTGGCCGTTCCTTGTTCACTGCTGCACGGAGGTAAGGTGCTGAGCTGGCAGCACATGTAGCCTACCTCGCGAGCGAGTACAAAAAGGTAGAAGAAGAACCCCAGTCAAAATGGTTACGAAAACTGTCTGTATCTACCTCGTAGAGAGTCTAGACAAAAGTGGAAAAACGTCTCAATAACACGAAATGGAACGTATGACTAGCGAATCCATTGCGAGGCCCAAAGTCCAAAGTAAAAGCTTACCTAGTGGATATTGCCCGCAGACTGACCGTTCCTGGTGTGTGCTTGAGCGACCAGTGGCAAGCGAAATGCCCAACACATGAAGTGAGGAGTTAAAGCAGCCATGAGCAGGACGTGGCAACTCCTCGGGTGAGCCCAGTCTCAGAGCAATATGTGCCGGCTCTGCAATTATGGAAGCCTAATTGGATAGTGAGGGAATGCCCATGGTCTGACCCTGCCTTCCCTTGAGGGTTTACCGTGGTGTCGTTGACCGTTCTACTTTGACCAGCTGAGATGTGGGCGATACCACAGCACAAACAGTCTAACGTCTCTCGAAACCCCAGGAAGGCTAACCCGTAAAAATGCCTGCTGAAGCCGGATGTGCTGGCCTACAGGTGCAAATAAATCAGGCACAACACAAAAAACATCCGAGTGAAATTTCTTTTGTGCTAGGAACAGCTCTGACTGCCTAGTCTCCGAATGCTGCTCTTGTTCGGAACAGCTCTGACTAGGTAGTTTTCCGAATGTCCGTCGTGCCTGGAACAGCTCTGATGGGCACAAAGACAAGCACATGTCCGAACCGAAACCTCGCTGAGTGGATACCGTCTGCAGACCGGTCTGGTTTGCGCGGGAACGGCCCGTAGTGAACGAAATGCCCAATATATTGAAGTGAGGATTTAAAGCAGCCATGAGCAGGACGTGACGATTCCCTCGGTGAGCCCAGCACCAGGGCGCTATTTTCCGGCCCTGCAATTATGGAAGCCACCCTGGATTGCGGAAAATGCCATGGACTCTCTCCTGCCTTCCTTTGAGGGATGACCGTTGTCTTCGACCGTTCAAACTTGGCCAGCTGAGCTGTGGATGGTACCGCAAAAGTGAGAGTCTCCCAGGAATGCTACCTGGTCAAAAAAGCACGCTAAAGCCGGATGTGTTGGCCTACTGGTTTCGGCCCAAGGGCGCATAACAGACACACCGCAATCACATCTGAAAAAACACTCTGGATGAACGCAAAGAAGAAGAAGATACATCCTAGTTCTAGCCATTTCGGCCTCTTCTTCAACAGTGATTAGTCTTTCAGAATTCTGAAAGTCTATTTGTTGCTATTTCTGATCCTTGTCTATCAAAATAGTCAACATAACGTGACCACAAATAATTTCGTTCGGAAAATCAAGGTTGACATCTTCAGCGATTGTTGCACAAACTCTTTGAAACAATGAAAATGAGACAAGCTTTCTCCTTCCAGTTGTACTTCAAACAATGACAGCTTTCTCCAAAATCCTTTAATGATTCTGTAGAGATCACAGACGAGGTTATCCTTTCCCTGAAGTTTCAAGTTCAGTTAATCTCATCTCATCTTGTTCCTCTTGTACCTTGTGGTGTCGAGGTGAACTATAAACAGCGGGAGAGTGCCCGCTTATGGACTTCATGCATCGATATTCCCATGGACTGTTATTCCCTGCGTCTATAGTTTACGTGGTCGGCCTCTTCCTCTGCTTCCCTCTGGTCTGTACATCATTGCTTGTTGTGGTATACTGTTTGTTGGTAACCTACTTGCATGGCCAAACCATTTGACTTGCTGCCTTCTAATAAAATCTAGTGCAGCTACAACACCCACTTTAGTCCTGATTTCTTCATTTATGATCTTATCTCTTCTTGATACATTGAGTATTCTTCTCAGGAATCTCATTTCTGTTGTTGTGATTTTTCTTTTCTCTTTTTCTGTCATTGTCCAGGTTTGGCATTAGTAACATAGATCTGGTAGGAAGATTGTGTTGTAAAGTGCTTTCTTCAAAGTTATTGATACATGTTTGTTCTTTAGTATTGGTGCCATTTGTCCAATGAGTTGGTTTGCCTTATTGCATCTATTTTCGATCTCATCTTCTGATTTGCCATTTGATGATATTATACTTCCTAGGTACTTGAAACTCTTTACTTGTTTCAAGGATGTTCATTTAGGTGAGTCGTTGTTGCTTTTTCTTTAGTTACAGTCATTACCTCTGTTTTACTTGTGCTTTTTCATGTTATGTTCCCTACACATTTTGTTTAGACTATTCATGTGGTTTTGTAATTCAGCTTCTGATTTTGCTATTAGTGCTTGGTCGTCCGCAAACAGGAGTTCTCTAATGGTTAGATTTGCAGATGGTTCTTCTTCCGTATTCCTGTCATGCAGTGTTCTTGCGGTCTCTGTTTGGCTGGTTTCTTCTTGAGTTCAGTTAATTCATGTGGGATATGATGTCGACCAAAAATGACAACTTTGACTGCCAGATAGGATCTGACAGCTGTGGATCAGCTGTATCTTTTTCAGTGAAGAAAACATCTATATCATTATGGAGATAAAAATGAAACAGGACTATACTGCAGCTAAGCTGATGTGTGATTAGGTGGGGGAATGTGTGGGTGGGTGATCGGTGGGTGGGTAATTGTTATGTGTGCCTGGGGGTCTGTGTGTGGGGTCTGTGTGTGAGGGATGTGTGGTGGGTGGGAGATGTGTGTATGTTTGGGGAGATGTGTATAGGTGGGGGGTGTGTGTGGGTGTAGGATGTGTGGGTGGGTGGGTCCATGTATGTGTGCCTGGGGTGTGTGTGTGTGTGTGTGTGTGTGTGGTTGGGTGGAGGATGTGTGGGTGGTTGGGGTATGTGTCTCGTAACATGGTAATAAGCATTGTTTATGTTTACAACATTCATTTGACAATGTTTTTTTCCTATGTGAATGTATTATGCATTACTGATGAACGAAAGATGAGTGATTGGAAGGGCCGAATGTAAGACAGGCCTGCGTGCCCAGTTTAGTTTTCCCCTGCCTCTCATATTCACACAGGGAACCTCAGCCCTTGACAGCGATTTCCTATTGTCAGGACAAGAAAGTGCTCTACTCTGCTCAACTGCAGAGTTGTGCACTGATCCCTGTGGATACTTGGTCACACCTAAGACTTTATTTTTCCCAGTGTCTGAGTAGATTTATATTCTGCTATTGTGTTGATTTTGATGGTATAATGCTTTGACAATTCAGAAAGCAATGGCAAACTCCTAAATGTAGAATTATCTAGTAAATTACAAATAGTCAATAAATGCTGGGGTTTATTGCAACAACATGTAAAGAAAGAAAGTCAGTCATGTCTTAGTCAGATATGACTGAGCTACCGTATGACAGTAGACGGTACTACCTGCTTTCTGTCAGTGCCGAATGTTGGGCGGCGCTTACCAAACCCGACACCCCACATTGTGCCAACGGCTTCGGGCGGAAGAGCGCAATTGGGAGGGTACAAGCCTTATCCTGGTGCGAGGAAATGCAACCCAAAGACAAAATAAGTCATGGCAGGGCAGACCAAGCCATAAGCCCAGCTGGTCTAGGATCGAAGCTCTGACAGGCGGACAGTTAGAGCATTGCTTTGCTGATCCGGCAGCTTCTGCAGCTTGTCTTGTTCCAGATGTATAGGTGTTAACTTTCCTCTGGAGTGAACTAGGCAGGCCGAGAGAGGGATCATGCTGCATGGGCAACACATGGTTTCTTTATTTTAGCCCAAGCTTTGTGCTATGGAGAGGCAATAACTCCATCCCTGGTCTTAACCGGTCTCGGATTCAAAGCGAGAGGCAACTGTTACGGGTTATAAGTCCTTGTCAGTTGGCGTAGACACGGGGTGCCACGCGTTGCCTCTGACGGTGGGAGACACCTACAGGTGTCACTGATCAGATACCGCCCGCCTCAAGTTGGGCAGCCCCCGGCCAATTGGGTGCTGATCCGTCACAACCTGCCTGCTTCAATGGGTGCTTGGGGCTAGGACAAAATCTGGACCACAGGCTGTAAAACCAATGCACCAGGTACTAATAAAAAGAATAATAGAAACCTCAAGCTATGGCTTGCAACCTGGAACGTGAGAACCATGTGTCCAGGATTTTCCACTGACTTGACAAATATTGACGATATGAGAAAAACGGTTGTGATCGATGCTGAACTCAATCGTCTTAACATTGATATTGCTGGCCTGCAGGAGACTCGCCTCGCTGAGGAAGGGTCACTCAGGGAAAACAATTACACCTTTTTTTGGAAGGGAAGAGGGCAGGCAGAAAAAAGGCAACATGGTGTGGGCTTTGCAGTGAAGAATTCGCTACTGGGAATGATTGATATCCCAGCTGGAGGTAATGAAAGATTATTATCACTGCGCTTGGCAACCTCTTGTGGATTTGCCACCATTCTCACTGCATATGCACCGACACTCGCTTCCTCTGATGATGTGAAGGATACGTTCTATGAGCAGCTAGACTCTGTGATCAAGGCAGTTCCATAATCCAACTACATTTATATGCTCGGTGATTTC
The DNA here is from genome assembly GCA_963921405.1 of Cepaea hortensis. Lineage (NCBI taxonomy): Eukaryota > Metazoa > Mollusca > Gastropoda > Stylommatophora > Helicidae > Cepaea > Cepaea hortensis. The sequence continues at coordinate 19,837,286 of OY992876.1, forward strand.
AATGCTCGTGTGGGCAAGGACTCGAGTTCATGGCCAGTGTGCCTTGGAAAATACAACATCAGTCGAATGAATGATAATGGGCAAAGGCTGCTGGAGCATTGCACTAGAAATGACCTATGTATTACAAACTCCTTTTTTAAAACAAAAGAGCTGCATAAGGTCACATGGAAACATCCAAGATCCGGCCATTGGCATCAGCTGGACTTCATTATCACACGGAGACAACATCTGAACCATACATCATTAACTCGAAGTTACCACAGTGCTGACTGTGATACAGATCATTCTTTGGTTGTTGCAAGGGTTAGACTGAGACCAAAGAGAATCTACACAGCTAAACACAAGTCTAGCCCCAGGATTAATATTATTAACACTCACGATCCTGGAAAGTGCTTTGAATTTCAACAGCAACTTGAAGACGCTTTCAATGATACATTAGAAAATTGTATAGTAAATGATAAATGGAGTAAACTTAAGGAAACTATTGATAAAACAGCGGTAGGGGTTTACGGCACTGTGGATCATAAGAGGCAGGACTGGTTTGCGGCAAATCGCCAGATACTGCAGCCCTTGATTGATAAAAAGAAGATAGCTCTCTTAAGAATCAAGGAAAGACCAACGCATAACACTCTGAGTGAGCTGAAGCGAGCCAGGAAGGATGTGCAAAAGGCTGCCAGGCAGTGTGCGAATGACTATTGGATCAAGTTATGTTAGTCCATTCAAATCGCAAGTGATAAGGGAAACATAAGAAGCATGTATGAAGGGATAAAGAAAGCCTGTGGTCCAATGATCAAAAGAAGTGCACCGCTGAAAACCTTGACTGGAGAAATCATCACTGATAAGAAACAGCAGATGGACAGATGGGTAGAGCACTATTTGGAGCTTTACTCGAGTGAGACCAAACTAGCGGATGATGCCCTCAACGCCATAGAGGTCCTGCCAACTCTTGACCACCTGGACACACTTCCCACCATAACAGAAGTTAAGTGTGCTATAAATGAGCTTGCATCTGGCAAGGCTCCAGGTAAGGATGGGATTCCAATAGAGGTAATCAGGAGTGGGCAAGACACACTCGCTCTACAGATCCACCAGCTAATTGAGCTATGCTGGCGAGAAGGACAAGTCCCACAGGATTTCAAAGATTCAAACATCATAACGCTGTACAAGAACAAGGGCGATCGGAGCGACTGTAACAACTATAGGGGTATCTCACTTCTGTGTATTGTTGGGAAAGTATTTCCCAGAATTGTCCAGCGCAGACTTCAAGTCCTGGGAGATCAAGTCTACCCCAAATCACAGTGTGGCTTCCGTCAGAACCGGTCTACCATTGATATGATATTCTCATTGCGACAGATGCAAGAAAAATGCCGGGAACAAAATCAGCCACTGTTTATTGCCTTCATCGACCTCACAAAGGCATCCGATTTGGTCAGTCGTGAGGGTTTGTTCAAAGCACTAAAGAAGATTGGCTGCCCACCAACTCTTCTGTCCATTGTGGAATCGTTCCACACAGGCATGAAGGGTACAATCAAGTTTGATGGCTCAACTTCAGAAGAGTTTGAAATCAAGAGTGGAGTTAAGCAAGGTTGTGTACTAGCCCCCACCCTCTTTGGGATATACTTTTAACTTCTACTGAAATATGCCTTTCGTGATCAGGATGACGGTATATACATTCACTCATGCTCAGATGGTGGCCTCTATAATGCTCAGAGATTGAAGGCCAAGACCAAAATTAGGAGGGTACTAATCAGAGAGTTGCTTTTTGCGGATGATGCTGCGATTACGACCCACTCTGAGGAAGAATTACAACATCTACTATCTGCATTCTCCAATGCTTGTTCTGAATTTGGTTTAACAATTAACAAAAAGAAGACACAGATTATGTCACAAGGTGCACATGGTGTACCATCAATCTTTATTGACGATGCCGAACTGGAGATAGTAGACCATTTTACATATCTAGGATCAGAGGTAAATAGCAAATTATCTCTCGATCAGGAAATCAACATCAGGATTGGCAAGGCAGCAACAACAATGAACACGTTAGCAAAAAGAGTCTGGGAGAACAGGAAGCTTACTGCCAAAACAAAAGTCCTCGTCTACCAAGCCTGTGTCCTTAGTACTCTTCTTTATGGCAGTGAAACCTGGACAACTTACTCACGCCAAGAGAAACATTTAAACAGCTTTCATATGCGGTGTCTGCGAAGAATACTTGGTATTAAGTGGCAAGACAAAATCACAAATACTGAAGTATTGGAAAGATCAGGTTGTGTGACGGTGTATTCCATGCTCAGTCTTCGTAGACTTAGATGGATAGGACATGTTAGGAGGATGGATGATGGTAGAATACCAAAGGACATCTTTTTTGGTGAATTACAGACGGGTAGGAGATCTCAGGGTCGGCCTCTACTACGATACAAAGATGTGTGTAAGCGGGACATGATTGATACAGGCATAGATAATGCACATTGGGAGCAAATCGCCGCTGAACGTGTTGCATGGAGGGCAAACATCAGAAATGGAATAAAGACAAAAGAGAAAATGATTGCAGATAAAGCACACACAGAGCGTGAGAGATGTAAGATGGTGCACAATGGTGGAAATGACCATGTTTTCACATGCATCTAATGTGGGCAAACATTTGCAGCAAGAATTGGCCTTACCAGCCACACTCGCCACAGCCATGGGTCGTAGTTATTAAGCCTTTTTGAAGCACAATGTACCAAACTATCGTCTGTCAAGACGGAAAGGTGCCAATGTATGTAAAGAATATTCAACAAACTGTTACGTTATATTGCACTTAATCTTACCTTGACCTAGACAGACTTCAGGTTGTTCTATCTTAACACTTGATGGTAGTTTACTCTCCATCTTATGGTTACAGTCAGTCTGAAAGCATTTGTAAGTTACATATGTATGCAAATATAAACTATATAAATGAGTTTGATAGTTTATTTTTCAAGGTATCAAATTATCATAAATGATACAAAATATCTTATGATTACTTCCAGACATGATTTCTGATATGTTATTCCTCAAGTTCCCTTTAAGAAATCGAGTTTGGCAATCAATTACAGTGTAATGATATTGGTTTATCATGACAAAAGTAACATAACAATACATGACATCTTTGCGAAAAACACTTATTACTTGTGCCACACATCATACACACATTAAAGTTGATGCAATGCTTATAACAGCAGCCATTCTTTGATGTATCTTTTTCCCCTTCCATACATCCGATTATGAGTCTTCAGGTGGAGATAAAAACTAGAAAATCTTTTCATAAATGTTCCCTCTAAACTGTTGCTTATGAGCAAATATTTTAGTTTGTTAGCTTCTAACATGAAATTTGTGAGCGTGCCTACATTTAACAATTAGGTACATTTGGTCCCAATATTGTCTGCTGGGCACTGAAGTTCGATGATCTAAACATTGATAACATTGCTTTTGTGTCCCACACAATGAAATGAGATGCAAGATTTAGCTAAACACGTTGGATAGGAGGTCGCAACAATTAAGTCTAAACATCCACAGGGAAAGACATAGATAATAGGAATAAATCAAGCAAATGATAACCTGATCTCCCTTGATGAAACTTCACTTTAAGAGGCAGAATTATATACCTATTTAGGTAGCAATTTAGACACAGATGGGCCAACATATAAAATAATTAAAATAAGAATGCAAAAGGCTAGAGGACTTTCATAGCAATTGGACATTTGTGGAAGTCAACAAAATTAAACAACAGATTGTTCAAATAAAACATTAAAACTGTACTACTGTATGGATCAGAAACACTGATTATTAATAAATTACAAACATTCATTAATTGTTGACTGGGCAAAATAGCTGGACTAAAATGGAATAACAGAATCACCAATGTGGAATTCCTGGAGAGAACTAGGCAAATACAAGCGTATCAAGAAGGAATACCAGATGCTTTACTGCATGTGACATACTTTGAGAACACCTGAGAATTGTATCATGGGAAAAGCCTTTGTCCAGAATTGACAGGACAAATGAAATAAAGGAAAACCTACAGATAGAATGGCTTGGGCTGAACTGATTGACGGCCCATACCAAATGGGGGATAAAGTTATAATATATTATATTGTATTGTCCATACCAAACGGGGGATCAAGTGATAATATATTGTATTGTCCATACCAAATGGGGGATCAAGTGATAATATATTATATTGTATTGTCCTTACCAAATGGGGGATCAAGTGATAATATATTCTATTGTATTGTCCATACCAAATGGGGGATAAAGCGAAAATATATTGTTTTGTATTGTCCATACCCACAAGGCAAATGAAATCAGACCTAAATATGGAATGGCTTGGGCTGAACTGATTGATGGCCCATACCAAGTGGGGGATCAAGTAATAATATATTATATTGTACTGCCCATACCAAATGGGGGATCAAGTGATAATATATTATGTTGTATTGTCCATAGTAAGTGGGGGATCAAGTGATAATATATTATATTGTATTGTCCATACCAAATGGGGGATCAAGTGATAATATATTATATTGTACTGTCCATACCAAATGGGGGATCAAGTGATAATATATTATATTGTATTGTCCATACCAAATGGGGGATCAAGTGATAATATATTATGTTGTATTGTCCCCCCTCTGCCGTGTGTCCACCTTGACGAGGTAGAGGGGCTTGTGTGTTCCAATGACCCCAAGAGCTATGCACCCATGTCGGACAGGTCAAGGGAGAGGGACCAGACCAAGTGACACACAAACTTGCTGTCTTGTAGGTAGACCGAGGACAGTCAAAGGCTAGGGAAAGCACCCCGAACAAATGCTTGTCGAAATTGGATGTACTGAGCCATCGGCTTGACAAAGCAGTGCAACGTAACTTAATTCATGATGTCACAAATTAAAATTAATCGTTATGGTACTAATCCCGTGAAGTCCCATCAGGCGGTGATAGTGTCGGGCCCCCTGCCTAGAGGGGGTCCACCCATGACTACTGGTGGTCACCTTCCCCTGTGCTGTGGAGTCAAGGCACAGAGGAGTAGGTTAAGAGCTATTGACCAAACACCCCGGACACTCAACATACTACAGTGAAATGCCGAAGGAGTTTATAACAAGAAAGTCTCCCTAACACAGCGTCTTCATAAAGATAGAATAGATGTGGCATGCATTCAAGAGACACACCTCAACGCCAATCGCAAATTCTCAGTCAGAGGATATCAGGCCACTCGTTTCGACCGCGAAGGACACAAAGGAGGAGTTCTAATACTTACACAAAATACACTACCTTGCAGCAAAGTATCTGTGATCTCTGACAACCAAACAGAAATTATAGGTGTTGATATAATGATAAAGGACGTGAAAATAAGAATTTACAATCTGTATAGCCCGGCAGATAAATATCTTACACTCTCAAACATGAAAATAACTGACACAAATTGCATTATTGTCGGAGACTTTAATAGCCGTTCAGAAAGATGGGGATACCCAGATACTGACAAAAGAGGAGATGAAGTGTAGGACTGGGAAATAGACTCAAATCTCCATCTACTCAACAAAACAGATGACATACCGAGCTTCTACTCCAGAAGATGGCTTACCACTTCTACTCCAGACTTAGCTTTCTGCACAGGAGACATCCTCCACAAAATCGATCGCCATGTGCTTGACCAATTAGCAGGTAGTGACCACAGACCAATCAAGCTTGTAATGAATATGGAGTATGTTCCACAGGAGCAAAAGCCTTTGCCCCACTGGAATTACAAACGAGCAGATTGGGACAGATTTGCCATACTAACAGACAAATATTGTGAAAACATAAATACACGATATGGCAACATGAAGCAAATACAGGTGGCCACTGAGTCTATTCCAAGAGGAGCGAGGAAAAATTACAAACCATACTGAACTGAAGAACTACAAATTTTGGAGGACAAAGTTGAAGATGCCAGGAAGACCCCAGAGAGAGAACAAACAACTGAAGCGAACATCTCTCTCAAAGCCATCTCAGCCAAATATAAAAGAACAGTAAATCAAACAACAAGAGATTGTTGGAGAGAAAAAACAGAAAACCTGAATTTTGACAAGGATAGAAACAAACTATGGAAACTAGTGAAAGCCATGAACAATGAAGGACCTAGAAACAAACAAATAACAATTAAACAAGGAAATGCCTTGCTTACAGGAAAAAAGGCTGCAAATGCACTAATGGAACACTATGCCAGTGCAAACCACATTGATATTACAACTGAACAGAAGAAAGCAATCAAAGATAAACAGATACATCATAGTAATACAGAGACAGCAGCAGAATATATGATGGCAAATCTAACAATGGAGGAAATGGAACAGGCAATGAATACTCTAAAAAAGAAGAAATCACCAGGAAAGGATGGAATCACAAATGAAATGCTAATAGGACAAGGCACTAAGGCAAAAAAGAAACTACTAGCAGTCCTAAATAACAGCTGGAAGAGAGGAATAGTCCCACAGGCATGGAAGGAAGCTATACTAATACCAGTCCCAAAGAAAGGAAAAGACCTGGAAGAACCAAATGGCTATCGACCTATCAGTCTACTTAGCTGTGTAGGAAAATTAATGGAACGCATTATCAATGGCAGGCTAACATGGCATCTGGAAGAAAACAAACTCTTAACACCACACCAAGCAGGATTCAGAAAGTACAGATCAACTGAAGATCAAATTACCTATATAGCTAAGGAAATAGAGGATGCCTTCCAAGAGAAAAGGCACACACTAGCGGTCTGGATAGATTTAGAAAAAGCATTTGATAAAGTATGGAAGGAAGGACTGAAAGTAAAACTGCAAAAAATGCATGTTTGTAGGAAAATGTACAAATGGATCAGCCACTACCTTGAGAACAGAACTGCCAGGACAAAAGTACAAGGACAAACCAGCAAAATGATGTTGGAGCAAGGTGTCCCCCAAGGAGGAGTTCTTTCACCAACATTATTCCTAGCATATATAAATGACATCACGGAAAATTGTCCAGCCAGAGTACACACATCATCCTTTGCAGATGACCTAGCTATATGGACATCTGAAGAATATATTAGTACAGCTAACAGCAGAATACAGCAAGCCCTATTAGCGCTAGAGGACTGGTCAAAATCATGGCTAGTGAAGATAAGTGAGGAGAAAACAACATGCACAGTGTTCTCCCTCTCAAATAAAACTCAGCAACCTAAGCTGGTATTGAATGGAAAAATATTGCGCCATGAAGAAAATCCAAACTATCTAGGAGTCACCTTTGATCGTTGCCTGACATGGAAAACACAGGTTGAGAAAAATCGAACAAGAGCAAGGCAAAGAATGGCAATCATGAAAAAGCTTGCTGGTACAACGTGGGGAGAAGATGAGAAGGTTCTCAAGAAGTTATATACTGGACGGGTGAGGCCAGTACTGGAATATGGCATTGCAGTTTGGGCAACAGCAGCTAAGTCAAACTTTAACAAAATAAGGAGTCCAAAATCAAGGAATGCGAATCATAACTGGAAGCCTGAAGACAACGCCTATTAATGAACTAGAAAATATCACTTGTTTACAACCAATGCAGGATAGAAGAGATAGCAGAGCCCAGCAACAAGCAGAAAAATTTAGACGATTGACAGACCACCCTATGTTTAAAAGGTTTAATGGTTTTGGAAAGGGAAGACTGAAGCGTAGCAACTTTGTAGAAACTGCAAAACGAAAGATTAGGGCAGATCCTATACTTAACATATCAACAGTCAAACCCATTTACAATGCAGACAAGTTCCCAGCCTGGAAACAGCAGCAACTGCCTGAGATGATAGAAAACATTCCTGGTATTGAGAAAAAGAACACTCAGCATGAAACTGAAAGAAGAGAAATAACCCTAAACTACATAAAAGAACATTACCCAAGCAGAAATTGGACCCATGCATATACAGATGGATCAGCCAAAAATTCAATAGAGAATGGAGGAGGAGGAATTCTCCTAAATTTAAAAAATGGAGTGAAAAAAACACATTCAGTGGCAACTGGAAAATTTTCAAGTAACTTCAAAGCGGAGGTAGAGGCTTTGAAAACTGCAGCAGAAATGCTCTTGATGGAGGAAAATAAAGAGAAGCAAATAGCTATCTTCACAGATGCAAAGTCAGCTGTCTCAATACTGAAAAACAATAACAGCACAGAACTAACTGACCTAAGAGCAGCACTCCATGATCTATGCCAGAAATCCAAAAAAGTTGTAATACAGTGGATCCCATCACATTGCAGTATATCTGGAAATGAAGAGGCTGACAGACTGGCAAAAGAGGGCGGATGACTACCACAGCCTGACACAGACATAACCTATAATGAGACAAAGAGGTTGATAAAAAGCACTTATAGAACCAAATGGGAATCAGAGCATCCAGGCCACCAGAAGGATGATGCATATAACAAACTTGACCGCAGAGAACAAGTAGCAATCTTCAGACTCCGCACAGGACATAACAGACTGAAATACCACTTGTTCAATAAACTAAAGATAGGAGATACTGATGAATGTAATTGTGGAACTGGTAAAAAGACAGCTAAACATTTGCTGCAGGAGTGCCAAATATATGTAGAACAGAGAAAGATATTTTGGCCCACACCTGCTCCATTTGAAGACAAGCTCTATGGAGACATCAACAAGCTCAAGTTGACCGCAGCTTACTTTAACTACATACAGGTTGACATTTAAAGGTGCATGAAGAAGTATTCAGACTGCCACACTTCATACCACAGGTATGTCGGTTACAAAAGCGACCCAGAGGCATGAAATGGAATATTGCTTGGATAGCAAATCCATTATGTGGAAAGTCTTAATCGAGAGCTCACTGTGTGGATGTCATCTGCAGACTGCATTCTTCTGGTTTCCGGAAGAACAGCCTATGATGAACGGAAGGCCCAATATACGGAAGTGAGGCTAAGCAGCCATGTGCAGGACATGATGATTCCTTGGGTGAGCCCAGTACCAGAGCGCTTTGTGTTGGCTCTGCAAGTATGGAAGCCTCCTTGGATGGCGGGGAATGCCCATGGTCTGCCCCTGCCTTCCCTTGAGGGCTCACCAGGATGTCTTTGGCTGTTCTATATGGGCCAGCTGGGATGGGGGATAACACCACAACAGTGAGAATAAAACGTTCTAAGAAACCCCCGGGATGGTTAACCCGGTCAACAAATGCCCGCAGAAGTCGGATGTGTCGGCCTAACGGCGCAAGAACGCAGCTTTGCTGTAAACAGGCACAACGCAATCACATCAAAAAACTCTGGATGAACGAAGAGGAAGAAGAAGAAGTATTGTCCATACCAAATGGGGGATCAAGTGATATTATATTGTATTGTCCATACCAAATGGGGGATCAAGTGATAATATATTATATTGTATTATCCATACCAAATGGGGGATCAAGTAATAATATATTATATTGTATTGTCCATACCAAATGGGGGATCAAGTGATAATATATTATATTGTATTGTCCATACCAAATGGGGGATTAAGTGATAATATATTATATTGTATTGTCCATACCAAATGGGGGATCCAGTGATAATATATTAGATTGTATTTTCCATAACCACAGGGCAAATGAAACAGAGGGAGACCTACAGAGAAGACAAACAGAATGAGGTGAATAAAATGCCATTATTATTAGGGAGAGTTTATACATAGGGCGCTATGAATAGACACTTTGTTTATACATAGTGCGCTATGAATAGACACTTTGTTTATACATAGTGCGCTATGAATCGATACTTTATACTTAGTTGAAGTATGGCTGTTTAAATATCAAGAATAATTTTCCAGATTGGTATCCCCAATACAAATAATTGTGTCTCAGGCGAGTTTAAGAATTGTTAACTTGCGTTTCTGTACACTTACTGTTTACAGGCATCCATCTTTGTTTACGTTACCGACCTATTTCCTACCATTTATGGCCTGATAATTCTGGTCCAAGCTGACAGTAATATGCGTCACCTCGCCTCAGAGAGACATGATTAGCGTCGTTAGGCAATACAAACACCAGGCTTTCGACTGACTAGCCTCATGAATTAACAAATAAACAAGGAAATGCTACGCATATAAAGTGCAGGAAAACCTGGTATATGTGAAGTAGGTTGAAAAGAGAGAGGAGAGAGATAGATAATGAAGATAGTGTGAGAGACAGAGATACGAGAAAGATGTGTTGAAAGACATAAAAAAGTGATAAAGACAAGAAAGAGAGAGAGAGGGGGGGGGGGAGAGATAGAGAAGGAGATAGAGAAGGAGATAGAGAGAGATGTCTGTATGCCTCTCTATATGTTCGCCTGTCTGTATGCCTCTCTATATGTCCACCTGTCTGTATGTCTTTCTACATGCCCTCCTGCCTGGATGTCTCTCTGTCTGTCCGTCCGTCTGACAGCCTGCCTGATTTCTTGTTCTCTGTCAGTCTATTTGTCTGACTTTCCATTTGTATATATGTCTATCTGAATCTCTGTCTAACAAACTGTCTGTCTGTCTTTCCATATGTATGTCTGGCTGACTCTCTGTGTGTATGTATGCGTGTGTCTGACTCTCTATCTGTCTGCCAGTTTATATATCCTTTGTTTATTTGTCTGTATCTCTGACTGCCTCTCTCTCTGGTCGGTCAACCAGCCTGTTTAGTGTACTGCAGGGAGAGGTTGAAAGAGATGTATGAATTGGTATGGTGGAACACAGATGATCGACGAGCGAGTGTCGGGTTGGATCTAGCTACCCATCTACCTGCGGTCCTACTCATCCACCTACCTGCCTAGCTACCCACATACCTGCTTACTTAACTACCTGTCTACCTACCCACATATCTGCCTATCTAACCATCTTATCTGTCTAACAACCCACCTACCTTCCTGCTTAACCACTTTCGTGTCTAACTACCCACCTACCTAACCAACTATGAATAATACAAAGAAATATCGCCGAAGCAACAGAGTATGTGCTTTGTGCTCGATACTTTTGACAACAGCCAGCGGGGAGAGAATGAAGCGGAGGAGAAGAGGTAGGGGAGAGGGGGGAAGGAAAAGGAAGAAGAGGGCTGGAGCCAGAAGGGGTAGAAGGAAAACGGATCGTTTGGGACTCAAAAATTTCCAATTAATTGCTGAACAATTAAAAAAAAAAAATTGGCCGGCAAGGAAACGAACCTCGAGCTCCCACCCATCAGGCAGGGACACTACCAACTATGCTACTGACGACACGTTTTCCAGTCTACAAAAATGTATAATATAGCCACAAACCTACGTTAAGTCATGTGACTTGGCAAATCACGTGACCAGCTGGGACAGTTAACTATGTATAAACACTTTGTTTATACATAGTGCGCTATGAATAGACACTTTGTTTATACATACTGCCCAATGAATAGACACTTCCTTATTATTATTAATATTTTAACATGTTAATTATTATTAATGGGAGTGTGGGGCTATTCTTAAACAAGTGAATCTGTACAGTTATCTCAAAGTCATAACATCAGATGGGAGATGCCTTGAAGAGATTAGAACAAGAGTCGCCATAGCGAAAATTGCCTTTAGCAAGATAAAAAACATACTGACCAATAAAAAGATGTCAACTGAAATGAGAAAAAGAGTGCTGAAGTGCTAACTATTATGGAACCCGTGATTGTGTATGGATGTGAAGTGTGGGCAATGAACACACAAGCTGAAAACATCTGATGGTTGTGGAAATGTGGTTTCTGAGGAAAATGCAAAGAATACCATAGACAGACAGAAAAACCAATGAACACGTGCTTTAAGAAACAAATGAAGATCGAACTTGGTGACAACTGGCAAGATCGAAGAGAAGAGACCAAGGGGAAGACCGAGAAGTAAATACCTGGATGGCTTGGCCATGTGGCATCGTCGAGACAGGAACACGGAGCTGATCCATGACTCTGGTGATCGAGTGAGATGGCAGAACATGACCGCCCACGCTTACCGGCATGGCACATGATTGATTGATTGGCGTTAAAAGGGAGGATCAACTTCATGGCACCGGTTTTTATATGCTCGGACTCTTTCCACGAGGCAGTCTGCCGACAGCGGCACAATGGGCATTAACTCTGTAGCTCCAGCGACGAGCCCCAGGATTTCAGAGGAAGCTCAAAGCGTGAGATTCAAACTGCACCTGTTGTGAACCGAATGACCAAGGGCAAGAGCGGAATTGAATCCATAACAAACAGGAAAGCGAGGTGGGCTGCTTGACTATCCTGTATCGAGAATCCCCCCCCCCCCCCCAACTCCCCGAGATAGTATGAATATATTCAACACCATTAAACGATAAATGAATGATGTCATAAAATATGAACCATTACCAAAGTGAGACTGTGTTTTAGTCCAACATTCAACATGCCACCATGTTACCTCAAACTGCGGAAGTTAGCAGGGTTGCCACTCTGGCCACAAAAATCTAGAAACGGCCCAAACAACATCCATAAATATCTAGATTCGTTAGAATATATCTAGGGAAAATATCCAGATTGAGAAAGTAAGAAATTGATTATGTGGTTGTTTCGGGATTTGAAATTTAAATATTGAGCACAACCCACTACTGGCAACGCCGATCGCATTCTGGTATGAACCTAAGGCCTATCCACGTCAATATGGAAGCACTATACTCGAGTTTCGCCCTCATTTGAGCTCGTCAGTAGTGCATATCCCTGACCGGATCAGGAAACAGTCCCGGATCACGCGTGTGAAGCGGGTGTGTAACCACGCGGCACGCACTGGACACACCAAATTATCACAACAGAATATCACAACTCTACCCATCGTAGACTATGCTCAAGATTGCCCAATCGCCGCGACCGACGTCCGTCAATCGATGGGACCCGAACGATCAGGACTTCTCACTGGCAAGGAACACCAGGCCTCCTAAATCCAGTGAGCAATAATCAATTGATTATGTGGTTGTTTCGGGATTTGAAATTTAAATATTGAGCACAACCCACTACTGGCAACGCCGATCGCATTCTGGTATGAACCTAAGGCCTATCCACGTCAACATGGAAGCACTATACTCGAGTTTCGCCCTCATTTGAGCTCGTCAGTAGTGCATATCCCTGACCGGATCCGGAAACAGTCCCGGATCACGCGTGTGAAGCGGGTGTGTAACCACGCGGCACACACTGGACACACCAAATTATCACAACAGAATACCACAACTCTACCCATCTGTTGTGATATTCTGAGGGCGAAACTCGAGTATAGTGCTTCCATATTGACGTGGATAGGCCTTAGGTTCATACCAGAATGCGATCGGTGTTGCCAGTAGTGGGTTGTGCTCAATATTTAAATTTCAAATCCCGAAACAACCACATAATCAATTGATTATTGCTCACTGGATTTAGGAGGCCTGGTGTTCCTTGCCAGTGAGAAGTCCTGATCGTTCGGGTCCCATCGATTGACGGACGTCGGTCGCGGCGATTGGGCAATCTTGAGCATAGCCTACGATGGGTAGAGTTGTGATATTCTGTTGTGATAATTTGGTGTGTCCAGTGTGTGCCGCGTGGTTACACACCCGCTTCACACGCGTGATCCGGGACTGTTTCCGGATCCGGTCAGGGATATGCACTACTGACGAGCTCAAATGAGGGCGAAACTCGAGTATAGTGCTTCCATATTGACGTGGATAGGCCTTAGGTTCATACCAGAATGCGATCGGCGTTGCCAGTAGTGGGTTGTGCTCAATATTTAAATTTCAAATCCCGAAACAACCACATAATCAATTGATTATTGCTCACTGGATTTAGGAGGCCTGGTGTTCCTTGCCAGTGAGAAGTCCTGATCGTTCGGGTCCCATCGATTGACGGACGTCGGTCGCGGCGATTGGGCAATCTTGAGCATAGCCTACGATGGGTAGAGTTGTGATATTCTGTTGTGATAATTTGGTGTGTCCAGTGTGTGCCGCGTGGTTACACACCCGCTTCACACGCGTGATCCGGGACTGTTTCCGGATCCGGTCAGGGATATGCACTACTGACGAGCTCAAATGAGAGCGAAACTCGAGTATAGTGCTTCCATATTGACGTGGATAGGCCTTAGGTTCATACCAGAATGCGATCGGCGTTGCCAGTAGTGGGTTGTGCTCAATATTTAAAGTAAGAAATTACATATGTATTGATGTGACTGCCGGCTCCCTGGTGAAGGTATTTACGGCTTTCGCCGTAACCCCGTATATTCTCGCGGGTAACTCAGTTGCGCCCGAACCGGTAGCGGTTCGAACCGCGCTGGTAACTTAGGGGGTATGTGAGCCGATCGCTCAGAAAGCAATGGCAAACAACTGAGCGTAATCTTACCTAGTACATCAACAGCAGCTGAAAAATGCTGTTGTTGACTGCAACGTCCTGTAAGGGAAATGCAACATTTAAAAAAATTGATTTCACTTACCCTATAGAATCATGTCATCATCTTCACTGATGTCTGTCTCACAAGATGCACTTAGCTTGGATGATGAAGTTGAAACTTTAGATTCAAAATGACTCCGGTATGCTTTAGCTTAGCTGTTCCAGTTTCTTTTAATACACGATCAGGGAGCTGATAAGTTGAACAGCATTTTCCTGCTCTCATCAGGCCAAATCTTATTGTCAAGATAGCATTTAAGAGGTCAAGTTTCATCCTGTTTCTTAGTTTACATTTTTATAATTCATAGTACTGAAAACTCTTTCTACATCAGCATTTGACTGGTGTAGTATCATGGCAGACATCGCACATTCAAAGAGCTCACAGAATGGACTGTTACCTGAGGCATCTTTAAATTGTCTTACTTCACTCCAAAAGGCTTCAGTTTCTGTTTTGTTTCTCCAGTCAACCAAATTTATTTTGGTTAACTGATAATGATATTCTGCTTCCGCCACACTATTATCAGTAGCCCCTAAAAATTTCATAACTTGACAATATTTTGATATGTCCTTTAGACCTACTGGCTGAAGTATGTTGTTAACAGAAAAGAGTGAAATATTTTTCAATACATCTAAATTTTCAGGAAGTCTCTACTTCAATTGCTTGAATAATAAGAGAAGAAAATATTAACAGCGCTTTCTTAAGTTGTTCTCTTCATTTTCTGTTAAGAGTCCTTTTGTTTTTAAACCATACATTTTTTATTCGATTTGGTATCCCAGGTATGGTTTAGGAGCCAAATAGCAAATATAGTGCAAGTGAGCAAGTCAGCTTTACAAGTTGGCAATATAAATCTTTTACCAATTGAGTGAAATAGCAAAGTGAGATCGTCAAGTAATTTAACTTTATCAACATTTTGAGATTCAAACAGTTTATTCACTTTTTTGCATTTCACTTACAATGGGTTGTAAAAAGAGAGGGAATGCCATTTTTTTTTTTTCATCACTGTACTTCCATATAGTATTTCAGCAGTGTAGCACTTTTCACTTTGTCTTGTTATTTCGAAGTGCATCTTCAACTCTAACCATTGGTTCACAATTACTTCAACAGCTGGTTGAATTGATAATCATCTAGTTTTGCAATATGACAGAATTTTCAGTGGTGATGAACTATCATTTAATGCTTTATATAAATTATTATATTGCTGTTGCCTGACAGATGATTTGGAGAACCAGTTATGTGTTTCAGGAATAATAAATTCCAAATTCCTTGGTAAACATTCTAATGAGGCATGTGATAATGCTAGTAGCAAGGAATGACACGCACATTTTATGAGGATTAAAGATGGGATATCTTCCTTCAATTTTGCATAAGCGCCATGGTTGATACCAACCATTACCAATGCATTATCGGATCCAATTGCAGCCAAATTCTTCAAATTTAAATGTTTACTGACCAAAAGTTTCTTCAGTGAATGAACTATACTTTCTGCATCACACTCGTCCAAGTGAACTAGTCCAAGAAATGTAGAAATTACTTTGTCTGTGCTGTTGCTATAATATATAACACATACATCAACCGAAATGTCATTCGATTCGTCTAATAATAAACTGGAAAACCAATGAACAAGTCCTTCAAGAAACAAATGAAGATCGTAAACTGATTAGAGTCATTAGACGTAAACAGTCAAAATTTTTTGGGCATGTTATGAGAAGAAATGACTTGGAGAACTTGGTGACGACTGGCAAGATCGAAGGGACGAGACCAAGGAAAAGACCTAGAAGTAAATACCTGGATGGCTTGGCCACGTGGCATGGTCGAGACAGGAACACGGAGCTGATCCATGACTCTGGTGATCGAGTGAGATGGCAGAACATGACCGCCCACGCTTACCGGCATGGCACATGATGGATAGATGGAATAATAAACTATATTTATTTGTAGAAATATTACTGATCAAATCTTCTTCAAAGTGAGAAAACAAAGTACTTCTGATCATATTTGTACACTTGCTGCGATGCATTTTCACGTCCTTTAGCACTTTACTGTCAGAAATAGTGTTTTTAAACAAACCAATCTAATGGTCACAGTTCACGATTGCACAATGACAACTTAAAAATATTGCGACAGATCCTTCAACTTTTGATGATTCATTACTCTGTGTAGTTCTGAAAACAGATGTCAACGGTGGCATCTCCTTAAATGGCACTGCATGTTTATATTTTTTAGTCTCTGCATGTTTCTTCAAGTCTTGTATTTTCGCTTTCATTTCGCACTTGCATAGGGTTGCCAGACGTCCGGCAAAGAGAGGACATGTCCACCCATTTAGCTTAATGTCCTCCGTCCGGCAGGCAAAGCTAAAAACCTTTAAATGTCTGGCTTTTTAAATATATTGCTTTACTTTTGGCATGTTGAAAGATTTGGTCAAAGTGGAAGACATATGAAGGTGAGCAATTCTTTTTTTTTTTTTAATCACATGAAAATAATAACAAAGTCGGCATCACAGCAATAATTCGCAACACGATGAGTTTACAGTTCAAATAATGTTATTATACTTTATGCGCCCTTTTACTCATTACCGGGGGGGGGGGGGTGTTGCCAGATTGTTTAGCGTTGACCCAAGTCAGTTCAAAGTTTAAATAATGGCAGTTACCATAATTTACGCGTGTCCAGACCAAACAAAAAATGGGTATATGACACCGAAAGAAAAGTAAATTCTAGAAAGTATCCAAAATATCCAACTCCAAATGAAAGGTATCTAGAATTGCATCCAGCATCCAAACGTCAGATCTTGAGTCATCTTTCTTTCTATGGAGTTCGCTCTGGAATAGTTGTCAGGGGGATACTAACTGTGGGCAGATCGGTGGTTTCTCTGCAGAGTCGTTTGGCCTGGTGGATACAACTACTTATTTTCAACCGCCCCATAGCTAGGTTTTCAAATATGTTCTTCATAGGGTGGCCTGGCCAGCTGAGGAACTTTTCTGCTTGTATTAGCGTTTTCGTATCTCTGCGCTCTCTCGGTGCTTGTGTCCTCCCCATCTTCTCCATTTCCACTATAGGGGTTGATCTCATTGTCTTCTGTGGTGAATCTAGGTGCTTGATTTTTCACCTTGTCCAGCTCCTGTAGTGTGGTTTTTGAGCCGAACACCACGCAGTTGACCCTATTCCAGGTGTGGTCGTATGCTCTGTTGGTAAACTTTACTAAGTATTTTCCCACTGGCTCCCCATGTGGTTCCACTTAGATTTCTCAGGATGGCTATTTTCCTTCTGGCTTTTGCTACTGCTTTGTTGATGTGCTTTCTCCATGTCAGCCTACTATCAACTGTCACTCCAACTTATTTTGGTTCTTTATCTTCTCTTAGGGGTGTTCCTTTTATCTGGATGATCCCTGCCTTTTGTTTTGGAAAGAGGGTAAATAGGGTTGCGCTGCACTTATCAGTGTTTATGCTGACACACCATCTATTTGCCCATGCAACAAATGTATCTACAGCTCTTTGTAGCAATCTGGTGGCCACTGATGCATGTTCATTTGTGTTCCATAGAACCAGGTCATCGGCGTACATTGCCGCTTTAATTCCATGCGGTAGATTAGCAACGAAATCATTGATGAAGATTAGAACAAGTGTGGGGGACAAGACTCCTCCCTGGGGAACACCACGACGCAGTAGTACTTTCTTGCTCTTGAGTTCGTCTATCTGTACTCGGGCTCTTCTGTTGTGCAAGTATGCTTTCACCCATTTGTACATTCTTCCATTGACTTTGCAGTTTCTCAGTTTCTTCATCAGACCTTCTTTCCAGACTTTGTCAAAGGCTTTCTTCAGATCTATCCATGCCGCAAGCACCAGCTTCTTCTCTTGGAATGAATCCTCAATTTCTTGAGAGAGGTAGGTTGTATGATCTTCTGTAAAGTCGCACTGCCTAAAGCCAGCCTGCTGTGGCACAAGGATGTTTTTACTTTTATTTAATGTACCACTGCAGTCTGTGATTGGTGATGCGCTCCAGTGTTTTGCAGAGACAGCTGGTAAGGCTAATTGGTCTGTAGCTAGAGGCAATGAAACTATCTTTCCCTGATTTTAGGAGGGCTATCATGATTGCTTCTCGCCAGGTTTGTAGAACACTACCTAAGGTCCAGCTCTTATTGAAGATCTGCAACAGCTTTGCTGCTTTGGCCTCTGTTCCTAAGTTCCTGATCATTTCATTGGAGATACCATCAGCTCCTGGTGACTTTCTCATTTTCAGTTTTAATATGGCTAGCTCCAGTTCGCTGATTGTGATAGGTGCCCCCAGAACCTTATGTAAGTACAAGAGCTGGACAAGGTGCAAAATCAAGCTCTTAGAGTCACCACAGGAGGGATGAGATCAACCCCTATAGTCGCAATGGAGAAAATGGGGAGGACACAAGCTCTAAGAGAACGCAGAGATACAAAAACACTAATACAAGCAGAAAGTTCCTCAGCTTGCCAGGCCACCCTATGAAGAACCGATATGAAAACTTAGCTATGAGGCGGTTGAAAAGAAGTAGTTTCATCCACCAAGCCAAACAACTCTGCAGAGAAACCATCCATCTTCCCACAGTTGGTATCCCCCTGAGAACTATTCCAGAGCGAACCCCGTGAAAAGATGAACATAGACTATCAAGTGTCACCGCCTACGACTCAGGAACATCCGTATTCTATATTGGAACTGTGCCAGTGTAAAACAACGGGGCTCTATTTTAGAAACCCTAGTTTACAGGAACGACATTGTAGCACTCCAGGAAACGAGACTGGGCGATCAGCTACTCCGAATTGCCGGCTTCAAATATTTCTACAACAGACGACATCTGGGAACGGCGATTCTCGTTCGCGACAGCATGGTGGCGTCAGAGCTAGACATGTCCAGTTGGGACAGTGACGATATACAAATACAGGCGTTGAGAGTTCATTCCAGTATACCATTCGTGTTGGTTAATGTTTATGCCCGCAATGCGAGTGTGGACGCCCAGAAGTGGCAGTGCTTAAGTGGCATATTAGGCCACGAGAGAAATGTTATTTTCTGTGGTGACTTCAACGCTAAAGGCAGATCATGGGGAAACACTTCCTCCAATACACAAGGAGAGGAGCTCGAGACTGCACTGGAAACCATCGACCTGGTTTGTATCAACAGTGGCTGTGTCACCAGGACAGCAAGCCGTCCAGGCGATGCGGACAGTGCTATTGATCTGGCGCTAGTTTCACCTTCACTCACTACAGTGTGTAGATGGGGTGTACTAGGACACCATGGCAGCGACCACCACCCTTGCAGCATATTGGTGGAGAAAGGTAGAACCAGGCAGCACAAGCTAAAGGTAAAGACGTTCAAGTATGACAGTACAGGGCAAGATGTGGTGAGTAAAATAAGACGTGACAAGCGCAGAACGTTTCAGGGCAGGAAAAAAAGCTGGGAGCAGCCACCGTGGTGGAGCTTCGAGGTGGAGAAGGCTTGGGTGGATAAGCGTAGTGCTGTAAGGAGATGGTAAAATGCCAAGAAGAACAGAGCTGGTCATCTTAGTCCCTGCTCGCACTTAGAAAGAGAGATGCACACAAAAGTAAGCTATTTCAAAAAACTGGTCAAGGTGGTTAAAAGCGAAAAATGGGCAGAGGTGTGTCAAAGAGTAAGCACAGACAAGTCACTGAAATTGTTCTGGCGACTACATAAAAGCATGAGTGGTGTAGTCAAGAATAAGAGCATTTCTGACTTCCAAGGTGCTGACCTCATCTGGCAGAGGACTGACGAGGACAAGGGCAAAGCCCTCTTTGAACGCTACCTTGAGCAGAGCCATGGGAGGCCGAAATCTGGCCAAGGAGGTCACCTCAGACAGATGCAAGGCCCAGAACACTTAGGATGAAGACACAGTGACAGTGAAAGAAATCAAGGCTGTGCTTCGACGATCAAAAAACAGTGCTGCGGGTCCTGATGGCATAAGATACGACGACATAAATAGGTGTACCGACAATGAGCTAGAGAAACTAGCAGACATGTACAACAACAGTATAGGGAGTGCTAGCATCAAGGAGGAATGGTTACACAGCTATCTGATTCCCTTGCCGAAGCCTGACAAAGACCACAAAAAAATTCAAGGATATCGAATTATAACCATGCAGAATACAATAGGCAAGCTGCTGGAGAAGGTAATTGCCAGGAAAATATCAAGCCAACTGAGAGGCAAGGTGTTTACCCACCTACCCTGGGTGGGTACCGTCCAAAAAGAGAAACCTGGACCAATGCAGCAGTCTTTGCCCATGATTGTCACGAATTGGCCGCCTTAACATCCCAGAATATTTTTCTCGGTCTCCAAATTTGAGAGGCCAAATTGAGAAAGAATGAATTAATCACACTACTCCAAAATTATCTAGTCGTGAGGTAAGATTATTCACAAAAAAGCCTCTAGCCATGACGTAAGCTTGCAGATGGCAAGTAAAATGGCAACTAGATAATTAGTATACACCTTGGGAAACTGCTGACCCAGACATGCTGAATCAACAATGAAGGGGCCATGGACTGTGTAATTAAAACTGACCAGGCTGACACCTGATAAGCACAGGTAGGAAACCACCCAGGCGTGAACAACATTGACACAGGGAGAGATAATGGCCCCAGGGCGGTACACAAGCCCGGTCCACTCGGACTGGCAGACTCTGCAAGGTGTGAAATCACTGATAAGACTGTGAAACTGATCTGGGGCTGGCAACGCAAAACCATCCAGGTGTGACACTATGGTGAGGGTTAGTGGTTAAAAGAATTTTTATGACTGGACAGACTTGGAGTTAATTGCAATGATAAGGGCAATTACTGTCAGGAGGAGATAAGAAGAATTTATGACGGGAATGCCAAGGAGGTAATACTGTCTGCTTGACTCAGCTTAAATAAGGGTCCCTAGCCTGTTTTATGTTAGATTAAGTGTGACTTCAGAACAGGTAGGAACTATCTCAATGTCTGTAGTCATATGCATGATTTTTTTTGTTGGCTTCTAGGAATTATTTCTTAGTAACTAGTCCCTTAGTAATTCTCTTAGTTTCTTAGATGGATGGACCGATTTTCAGTCTATATCTGATCTAGGTTATTGCAAGAACTATCATTGTCATAGATTACTTGAGTGTTCTTTCTAAGTTCTGCGTTCAATATCATATTGCTTTAAAGTGTTATTCTTCTGAGAAGCAGAAACTTATGGAAGGCAGGTCTTGTCTAGATATACTTGAGGTGTCGTAGCAGATGCTTGCCATCTCTTTCTAAACTAGACTAGTTGCTTTTTTGGTGTGTGCATTTGTTGTACAGAATATAGTCAACTGACTATTTATTTAATTCTTACGACAGCAGTAACTCGGTGGTGATTAAACCGGGCAGCTCAGCAAATATAGCTGGTCTGTTTGGTCACTTCAATTAGACTTGTTGTATATCTCATTTTGTAGCTATACAATATTAGTACTCATTAATAATGCCTGATGCTATTATGTGAGTATCATTAGATGTCTATCTTGAAGTAATATAATGTTTACGGATATGTTGGATGTATGTATGTGTAATTTCATATGAATATACGATGCTAGGAATATGCTTCGTACATATTCTTTTTGTGTATATACATCTCATTTCGTATACCTACAAACTAACTAGTGCATTATGCTATTATGTTAAAGTATCATAATATGTCTAGTTTAATTAATGTTTTATGTGTATTTCATGTTTGGTATATTGATTGTCATATGCTAGCCTATCAATATGACGTGTTATATTATGGTGTGCGCATTGGCACACTAACCATCGATTGCATTTGTAGCAGAGGTGTAATGGTACAGACATTACCCACAAAGGTCATGGGGTATATGGTGCTAAACTTTCTCAGTGTATTGTGGGCGTGCGTCCACGGTAATGCATGGAAACCTGGCACAGCTATTGGTCACGGCTTGTAAGCCCGGATGACCTGGCATTGGTATAATACACTTACCGACCCTGTGAGCTGCTAAACTAACATTGGACGGAGCGGCTGTACGACACAGAATTTCTGCATTAGCGACATGGACATGGGGCGGCAGAAATGTAATCATTACAGGCGTGTGAGACAATTGAAAAGCCCGTCCCAGACTGAACACAGTAGAGCTGGAAGATAAACTTGGCCAGACTGGTCATTGTATATGTCAGTGTTATGATATGTTTTAATTAGGATTGCGCTGATGTAGAACTGATATAACACATTCTTGACTTTCTTTCAAGCTCTCACAAGGAGCCCTATGTTATAGATCTCAAGACTAGAGACTACTGACTAGGAGTGTCAGGACTGACAGGATCTCAGAATACCGGCAAGCTGTTCTGTTTCTTTTGTTGAGTCTACTGGAGAGTGGGGATCTGGACCACAGTTCCAGATAGATGAAGTAACAAGTAAAGTTACGTAATGTTTCTCATCAATATGTATATGATTTCATCATCCTCATCTTGAACCATCAGATGTCTATGATTATGATTAGTAAATAAATGTTGTAGTATTGTAACTCATAGTTCTGTCGTTATCTTTTAATTCCAATTGTGCATACGTGTTGTGTGTGTACATTGGTGGGGGTTCACTTACACACCAAGGAAGGGAGCAGTCAGGGAGAAAAACCTGTACTGAGAATAGTCGTCTATATTCATATATTTAGACTTAAACATCTATCTCAGCTAAACTTCTCTTTCCTGATCCTTGGCGAATATTCAGCACAGTTCATTTCAATTTTGTAACGAGCCACTGGGAACTGTACGTTGGATATTCAAGGGCTTAATCTGTAGTTCAGCCATATAGATTTTGTCCCTAGTCAGTTTCTGACTATCTGGGGTTGCTCGCCAGTGAATAATACATTCATCTAGTTGGTGGGGCACCCCGACTTCTGACAGATTTGGGGTCCAGTCCGCGATCCTGAACCAGGATTCTAGTAATCATAGTGATTCTACTAGACCCTAGACAAACGATTTTTCAAAGTTAACTCTTGTAATCTTCAGTCATCAAAATAGACTATCATCAAGTGTAGCTACTTTTAGTTGAGGAAGTTTCAGAGTACATATATAACTTTTCAAAAGTATAACAGATAAGAACTTATGAGAAAACTACCATCATCTATCATTTATTGATAACTGTTTGTAACTATTATCAATTAGTGTTACCATTAATCATTTATTGATAATTGAACACTTTAATCATATTTACATTGATGTGTTTGATGATTTAACTGCTTGACTGATTTGCAATTTTATGCTAATATATGCCATGTTCATTTTGACATGTATGCAGTGCATTTTAATGTTTATTTAGATAAATATTACTGTTGATTACTGTGTAGTATATCTCTCACACTTACTTCACTGCTGTCGCCAGGTACTACTTGAATATTATTTTCAGTTGTCTTTCACTGCTGAGGCTAAACTATACACATTGGATAGCGTAGACTGTCAGTAGTTAACTCTTGTCTTTCTAGCTTAGATCTGATTTTTGATATATACATAGGAGCTTACCTGAATATAGTCCTTTGCAATTATGGCCTTACGTTACCGGAATCCCGAAGAGGACATGAAGGCGCGCGCAGATTTCTCAGAGTCCGCGAAAGGGTGGGGCATAAGAAAAGGCTTAAAGGGGGAGCAACTAGAAATGTATATCATAGCTGAGTTAGAATGGTGGGACCAAGAAGAAGAAATTATGTTTAAAGAAAATGATGAGTTCTTTGGAGCACAAGAGCGTAGCAAAACTGAAGAAGCAGAGATTAATAAACAGCATATGGAAGTAGTCAATGCAGAGAAGCTAACCGTTCTAGCGGAACATAAGGTAGGAGATATGGATGCGCACCCAACCAGGAAGGAAGGGACATCTTTGCCACCCACCGCAGAATCAGAGTTAGTGGACCGGGAACTACAGGTTCTCATTCGACCCAGTCCTAAACGGAAAAGAGGGAAGAAAAAACGTGCCAAGGGCATTTCAAACAGTCACAAACGTGATAACTGTTTGCACCACGGCAATAGTCGTTTGACAGTAGAGGAACTTCAGGAAAACCACTTGACTGCTACGAGAAATGAATCTCGAGAGAAAGAGGAACTGAAGACAACCTTTAATGAGGTCGCAGGCGGAGACCTAGCCGATTCTCACATTCCCTTCTGGTCACAGAATCACGAAGTGGAATTACATCTGACTGAAATAGGGAGGAAGGAAGGAACAGAATCCCAGGTGAATTTCACTGCTGCAACGCGGGAAGAGTCACTAATTATCAGTTCAGATAATTTACCTAGTAACAGTTACCCAGAGGACAACTGTTTGCACTACGGTTTGCCAGCACAAGATTCCCAGGAATCTCATTTTACTTCAACGAGAGGTGAAACTCAAGAGGAAGATGACCTGAGGACATCTTTTAAGGAGGTCGGAGATCGAAAGGTAGCCGACTTTATTATTCCCTTCAGCCCAGACGAGGAAGAAGTGGGATTAAATTTGACTGACAGTGGGATGAAGGATGACCCGGAACCCCTTGTGATCTTTGAGGCTGCAGCTCAGGAAAAGACACTAGAAATCAGTTCAAATGATTTACGTAATGTGATGGATTGCTTAGACAGCCCAGCACAGGATTTACCTCAACTGGACTTAGCCCATGAAAGCACGACCAGAGAGGAACATCCAGACCAGGAAACATTTCCAGTTGTTATCTCACAGTATACCAGTTCGGAGACTCAGGAAACACATGGAATTGTTAGGAGCCAGAATATGGACTCTGATATTGTGCAGACAACATTGTCTGTAGTTGCTAAAGAAGAAAATTCTTTGCACAAGATGGAGGAAGAAACGCCTATCATCTCATTAGCTGAAGTTATCAGGGAATTCCAGCAACAGGAACCTGAAGTAACAGAAGTCAAGAGTGGTTTGGAATCAACACTCTTAGGACTCAATCTACCCTTCAGTCAGGTCGATTTGATAGGAGTAGATCAGCTATTTGTGGATACTTTATTCAAAAGTAACACCACTTTATCGCCCTGGAGTAACTATGTTATTTCTCAAGGCAGGACAACTTGGCACACTAAAATTCCACTTTCTAGCACGGTTTTCACACGAAACTCTAATGCAGAGAAACTCAGCCCATTAACTGATTATCAGGGGAAGAAACCGCGACACCGAGGAGGGACGATTGTTACTCCCGACTTTGAAGGAGGAAAGCGCCAGTTGAATTTATATCATGGGACCATGATGTGTAACATTATTCCTTTCAAAAGGAAGACATTGATGAATCTGTTAAGGATCTATAAAGGATGGAGGAATATCACGGAGACAAGCTTTGCTGTGGCCAGCTTATGCAAGACCTCACTACGGGTACATCCTCGGCTGAAAGGAGTAAATCACGTGAGTGAATGGTGTAAAACAATTGCTGCCCAGAGGCGTAGAAGAATCCCGTTGATTGTGATCTTTCCCAGAGGGGTAAAATTACAACCTTCTGACAATTACCGGATTTTACCAAGCTATTGCTTGGAATCCCGGCCGAAAACCAGGTACAAGGATCTATCCAGAGTATCTTTGGGTTATGGAAATGGGACGTCTTTATGCAGGACAACCCACTGCCACAAGGAATATTGGAAACCTTTAGGCAGATACAGAACGGAGAGTGCTTAGGCATTATTCTGGGATGTACGGCGTGCTTTGACAAAAGATTTCTGGCAGAAACTTTTTTTTAAGGGGAAAGCTCTGTCACGAATTGGCCGCCTTAACATCCCAGAATATTTTTCTCGGTCTCCAAATTTGAGAGGCCAAATTGAGAAAGAATGAATTAATCACACTACTCCAAAATTATCTAGTCGTGAGGTAAGATTATTCACAAAAAAGCCTCTAGCCATGACGTAAGCTTGCAGATGGCAAGTAAAATGGCAACTAGATAATTAGTATACACCTTGGGAAACTGCTGACCCAGACATGCTGAATCAACAATGAAGGGGCCATGGACTGTGTAATTAAAACTGACCAGGCTGACACCTGATAAGCACAGGTAGGAAACCACCCAGGCGTGAACAACATTGACACAGGGAGAGATAATGGCCCCAGGGCGGTACACAAGCCCGGTCCACTCGGACTGGCAGACTCTGCAAGGTGTGAAATCACTGATAAGACTGTGAAACTGATCTGGGGCTGGCAACGCAAAACCATCCAGGTGTGACACTATGGTGAGGGTTAGTGGTTAAAAGAATTTTTATGACTGGACAGACTTGGAGTTAATTGCAATGATAAGGGCAATTACTGTCAGGAGGAGATAAGAAGAATTTATGACGGGAATGCCAAGGAGGTAATACTGTCTGCTTGACTCAGCTTAAATAAGGGTCCCTAGCCTGTTTTATGTTAGATTAAGTGTGACTTCAGAACAGGTAGGAACTATCTCAATGTCTGTAGTCATATGCATGATTTTTTTTGTTGGCTTCTAGGAATTATTTCTTAGTAACTAGTCCCTTAGTAATTCTCTTAGTTTCTTAGATGGATGGACCGATTTTCAGTCTATATCTGATCTAGGTTATTGCAAGAACTATCATTGTCATAGATTACTTGAGTGTTCTTTCTAAGTTCTGCGTTCAATATCATATTGCTTTAAAGTGTTATTCTTCTGAGAAGCAGAAACTTATGGAAGGCAGGTCTTGTCTAGATATACTTGAGGTGTCGTAGCAGATGCTTGCCATCTCTTTCTAAACTAGACTAGTTGCTTTTTTGGTGTGTGCATTTGTTGTACAGAATATAGTCAACTGACTATTTATTTAATTCTTACGACAGCAGTAACTCGGTGGTGATTAAACCGGGCAGCTCAGCAAATATAGCTGGTCTGTTTGGTCACTTCAATTAGACTTGTTGTATATCTCATTTTGTAGCTATACAATATTAGTACTCATTAATAATGCCTGATGCTATTATGTGAGTATCATTAGATGTCTATCTTGAAGTAATATAATGTTTACGGATATGTTGGATGTATGTATGTGTAATTTCATATGAATATACGATGCTAGGAATATGCTTCGTACATATTCTTTTTGTGTATATACATCTCATTTCGTATACCTACAAACTAACTAGTGCATTATGCTATTATGTTAAAGTATCATAATATGTCTAGTTTAATTAATGTTTTATGTGTATTTCATGTTTGGTATATTGATTGTCATATGCTAGCCTATCAATATGACGTGTTATATTATGGTGTGCGCATTGGCACACTAACCATCGATTGCATTTGTAGCAGAGGTGTAATGGTACAGACATTACCCACAAAGGTCATGGGGTATATGGTGCTAAACTTTCTCAGTGTATTGTGGGCGTGCGTCCACGGTAATGCATGGAAACCTGGCACAGCTATTGGTCACGGCTTGTAAGCCCGGATGACCTGGCATTGGTATAATACACTTACCGACCCTGTGAGCTGCTAAACTAACATTGGACGGAGCGGCTGTACGACACAGAATTTCTGCATTAGCGACATGGACATGGGGCGGCAGAAATGTAATCATTACAGGCGTGTGAGACAATTGAAAAGCCCGTCCCAGACTGAACACAGTAGAGCTGGAAGATAAACTTGGCCAGACTGGTCATTGTATATGTCAGTGTTATGATATGTTTTAATTAGGATTGCGCTGATGTAGAACTGATATAACACATTCTTGACTTTCTTTCAAGCTCTCACAAGGAGCCCTATGTTATAGATCTCAAGACTAGAGACTACTGACTAGGAGTGTCAGGACTGACAGGATCTCAGAATACCGGCAAGCTGTTCTGTTTCTTTTGTTGAGTCTACTGGAGAGTGGGGATCTGGACCTCAGTTCCAGATAGATGAAGTAACAAGTAAAGTTACGTAATGTTTCTCATCAATATGTATATGATTTCATCATCCTCATCTTGAACCATCAGATGTCTATGATTATGATTAGTAAATAAATGTTGTAGTATTGTAACTCATAGTTCTGTCGTTATCTTTTAATTCCAATTGTGCATACGTGTTGTGTGTGTACATTGGTGGGGGTTCACTTACACACCAAGGAAGGGAGCAGTCAGGGAGAAAAACCTGTACTGAGAATAGTCGTCTATATTCATATATTTAGACTTAAACATCTATCTCAGCTAAACTTCTCTTTCCTGATCCTTGGCGAATATTCAGCACAGTTCATTTCAATTTTGTAACGAGCCACTAGGAACTGTACGTTGGATATTCAAGGGCTTAATCTGTAGTTCAGCCATATAGATTTTGTCCCTAGTCAGTTTCTGACTATCTGGGGTTGCTCGCCAGTGAATAATACATTCATCTAGTTGGTGGGGCACCCCGACTTCTGACAATGATGTCTATGAAGGTTTCCACTCATGCACTGAAACCGTTGCTGCAGCGATTGATCTTGAGGACGCATACAACAGAGTACCACTGGATTTTTTAATGTTTCAGCTTCTTGAACTAAACGTAAGTCCATTCCTCCTTAGTTGGATCGCTGCAGCCCTCTTCCAACGGAAAGTAGTTTTTAGATGTGGCAGTTGGACTTCGGAACCAACAACAATATATCCTGACCTACCACAGGGATCACCATTATCTCCGGTACTGTTCAACGCCTACACAGTGAGAATCACCAGTGAGCAGATCACTGGACCTGGCAGGACATTGTCATATGCCGATGATGTTTTAGTGTATCGTCAGGGTAAGGATAGAAAGGAGGTTGCTGTGGAACTACAAACCGAACTCAATCGCATAAGTACTTGGTGTGATGAAGCTGGGGCAATGGTCAACCCAACAAAGGCAACAGTGACTTGGTTCTCGTTGAATAATCATATTGTCAACAATCCAACACCAACTGTAATGCCGTGTTCAGAGACGGTGGAAAGAACGCAGGCAATGAATTACCTGGGGATACGGTTTGATCGAAGCCTTGCTTATAATGTGCACATAGACCAGGTGATAACAAAGGCCAAGCGGGGTTTGGCAGCGATGCGGGTGATGGCGGCAGCAAACTGTGAGCAGAGCCATCTATGTCTTCTGTACGAGGGGCTGGTCATGTCTGTTTTGGAGTATGCAATGGCAATCCTGACTCTCAGCCATAAGCAGATAGAAAGGATGGAAAGGATACAGAATGAAGCTATGAGCATTATTCTCGGATGTACAAGAGATACAGCATGCAGGGCGATGCGCTACCTTCTTGATTTTCCAACCATTGAAGAGAGAATACAAGTTTGCAGGGCACGCGCCTACCTCAGAATTAACGCAAACACACAACATCCACTGCATAGTGAAATTAGGAAGGTGAAGGGCAGCAGGTTAAAAAGAGGACGGTCGTGGATGGGTCAAGCCGAAGACATTCTTCAACAGGTGTGTTCACTTGAGGACTTAGAACCTGGCGAGGAGTGGGTGCAAGTGCCAACAGACTTCTGCACATCCTTTTCAGTTTGCATCCAACTAGATAGAAAATGCAGACAAGAAAATTCGGCTGCTGTTGAGGCTGAAGTACAAGCGTTGATTTTCGAGAATTCGCTAGACGGTGACGCGGTCATCTACACAGATGGGTCGGTCGTCCGACATGTGAGAAGCTCATGGGCCTTTACAGCTCGGACCGGAGGGAGAATTGTGAAGGAGGACTCTGGTGCTTTCACTGAAACCACAAGTAGCTTGATCATGGAAGTCATGGCAGTAAGTAAAGCAATAACATGGCTCGAGACACAGACATTCACTAGGGCTTGTTTCCTTAGTGACTCAATGAACATGATCAAGAGGATAGAGGAGGGGTCGATCCGAAGAGAATGATTGCTGCCTCTGAAGCGGTCTCGACTGGCAAAGATTAGTTTCATCTTCGTGCCAGGGCATGCGGGAGTACAAGGAAATGAGCGGGCTGACAAGCTCGCAGGTGAGGCTACTGTGGAGGGCGGACGCGCCATGGACCAGGCTGACATTCTGAATGCTCTACGAGAAGTGAGACTTTTGCGAGAACCAAGTGATGACTGTGAATCTACAACAATGGCCAGACTGCGAGAGCAGCAAATTAAAAGAGGGGTGGCCAAACAAGAAAACTACACAGGAAGCCAAAGAAGATTGATAAACCAACACAGAACTGGCGTCGTTAGCCGCTACACGCTGCGGGATTTGCTGAGGAGGGGATCCGAGCACTTATGGGCTGAATGGTTCGATGTGCAACGAAGATGATCTGTCGACTAACTAACTAACTAACTAACATAGACTATCGCTACAAATCCAGACAAAAGTGAGAGGAATATTTGACAAGGAAGAACAGAACAGTGTACAGCGCAAAACAGGCATTCTCAGCTACCTTGTTGAAGAATACCCACAGGACCTCTGGATCCGAGTCTACACAGATGGGTCAGCACAAAATGCTGTTCGAAATGGAGGAGCGGGAGTGTACATAGAATACCCAAATACTACTAGAGACACGGCCAGAGTTCCAACAGGAAAGTATTGCCATAACTATGATGCTGAAATTGAGGCAATCAAGATAGCCACAGAGAAATTACAAAATACCAGCCATGGTACACAACCTGTGGTGATATTGACAGATGCAAAATCCGTAATAGAGGCGCCCCTGTCTGGGAAATTGCCAGGTCTAAGGACACTACTTTCTGAACTTAGCAGTCAGCGTAAGGTCACCATACAGTGTGTAGCATAGCGTATACTACTAGGATGAAAATGGATCAAAGTAGATACTGATATGACTTCTACGAATAGAGAATCTAACCACTGCTGAAGAAGCGATCAAATGGCTCGCAATTCTAGAAGAATGATTTTCAAAGTCCCAGAATGGATCACTACTTCTAAACAGTGCCAGGCGGAAAGTTATGACGACTAACTGTACTAACAAACGAAGACAGTATGTCAAGTGATTCCTGCTACCGTGCCTGGATGAATAATAAGCCTCCACTGCCTAATGTATTCTCACACAACAGGAGATAAGACAGATTTATACGTATAGATATAGTCCTTTCACTCGTCACACAATCTGATGATGCTATAATCTAATTCTATAATGACAGACGCAGTTTGTTAAAATTACAAATATAACATAGCTTGTTTAATCCTAAAGAACACTACGTGAGTCCCACTGGGAACCCACTGACACATAAGAGATACGCAGATCCCTGGTTAGACTAAATTTCTACAAAGTATTCAGCTAGAGGATGTAATCACCGACAGTATCATAGCCAATAGCGGATATAAATTTGTGATATTGCTGTGCAGTGGCAAACGTGTGGTTAGCCACTCATCTGATAATTCTTGGCCTCCTGGATGGTAAGCTGACTGGATAGTGGTATGGACTCCACTCTCTGCTGCATCAAGTGAGTGGTTCGTAGCTCAATCACCGGTCGTGACTACGGCTACTGTTAATCAGGGTGTAGGCTCTGATTGACAGTTAGCAGGGGTGAATAATCCTTCTAGAGTTGTAAATTCGTTTGGTCATGTCATAGTCCTGCATGGCCTGCTTGTCTCATATAATTTTTGATAGCATGTACTATCTTAATTTACATATTTTTATTCCTTATCTGAAATCTACAACAGCACACTGATCTAATGGAAACAGCCACAAATGATATTCTATTCTCTCTGCTGATATTTAGATCAAACATGTACAATAACAATGCTCTACTTCCAAGACCACATTCCAATATATATATATATATATATATATATATATATATATATATATATATATATATATATATATATATATATATATATATATAAGTCATATTAATCATGGAAACATGAACCACAATTCACGTAATGAATTAACCGTACATATCATTGGATGACTTCAATGGAATAAAACTCAGACGCCACAACTCCGACGTCACCATATACATTAAGAAACCATTAAATCGATGAAACAACACACGTCGTTTTCCAAGTATGGAAACACACAAACTACACTCCATACGATGAATTAACACCACATATTGATGAATTACATAGAATGAAATGAAATCACACACAACAACTATAACGTCACGATGTACACGAGTGAACCATTAAATCCATGAAACACCACAAGTTCACTTAAAGAGTTATGAGTTGTACTACTAGCAATAGTCTTCCTTATATTTTACTAGCTGACCCGGCCCGGCTTCGCCCAGACCCTGGTGGGGAGCATCTCATTTAATTCATATAAGTAGTCATATAAGTTCTCGTTCCCGTTACCGACAATCTGTCTGTCTGTCTGTCTGTCTATCTGTCTGTCTGTCTGACCCGGCCCGGCTTCGCCCAGATCCTGGTGGGGAGCATCTCATTTAATTCATATAAGTAGTCATATAAGTTCTCGTTCCCGTTACCGACAATCTGTCTGTCTGTCTGTCTGTCTATCTGTCTGTCTGACCCGGACGGCTTCGCCCAGACCCTGATGGGGAGCATCTCATTTAATTCATATAAGTAGTCATATAAGTTCCCGTTCCCGACTATCTATGTCTGCCTGTCTGACCCGGTCCGGCATCGCCCAACTCCTGGTGGGGAGCATCTCATTTAATTCATATAAGTAGTCATATAAGTTCCCGTTCCCGACTGTCTGTCTGTCTATCTATCTGTCTGTCTGTCTGTCTGTCTGACCCGGCCCAGCCCATGGTGGAGAGCATCTCATTTAAATCATATAAGTAGCCATATAAGATCCCGTTCCCGACTATCTGTCTGTCTGTCTTTCTTGGGTAAATGGAGGAGGGAGGAGGAAGAGGGATGGGAGGAGGGAAGAGGAGGGAGGAGGAGACAGGAGACAGGAGGAATAGGAGGGAGGAGGAGGGATTAGGAAGAGAAGGGAGGAGTAGGGTGGAGGAGGAGGGGGAGGAGGAGGGAGGAGGAAGAGGGAGAAGGAGGGAGGAGGAGAATGCAGGAGGAGGAGGAGGGAGGAGGAGGGAGGAGGAGGAGAGGGAGGAGGAGGGAGAGGGAAGAGGAGGGAGGAGGAGGAGAGAGTAGGTGGAGGGAGGAGGCGGAGGGAGCAGGAAGAGGGAGGAGGAAGAGGGAGAAGGAGGAGGGAGGAGAAGGAGGAGGGAGGAGGAAGGAGGAGGAGAGAGTGGGAGGAGGGGGGAGGCGGAGGAAGGAAGAGGGAGGAGGAAGAGGGAGAAGGAGGAGGGAGGAGGAGGGAAGAGGATGAGGGGGAGGAGGAGGAAGAGGGAGGAGGAGGAATGTGAAGGGAGGAGGGAGGAGGTAGAGGGAGGAGGAGGAGGAGGGAGGAGGAGAGAGGAGGAGGAGGAGGAGGAGGGAGGAGGTAGAGGGAGGAGGAGGAGGGAGGAGGAGGAGGGAGGAGGAGGGATGAGGAGGAGAGGGAGGAGGAGGAAGGAGGAGGGGGAGGAGGAGGGAGGAAGAAGGAGGAGGGAGGAGGAGGGATGAGGGGGAGGAGGAAGGGGTAGGGGGAGGAGGAGAAGGGAGGAGGAGGGCGAAGGAGGAAGGAAGAGGAGGGCGAGGAGGTAGGAGGAGGGAGGAGGAGGAGGAAGGGGGAGGAGGAGGGAGGAGGAAGAGAGTGGAGGAGGGAGGAGGAGGGAGGAAGAGATAGGCGGAGAGAGGAGGAGGAGGGAGAGGGAGGAGGAGTAGGGATGAATAGGAGGGAGGAGGAGGGAGGAGGAGGGATTAAGAGAAGGAGGAGGGAAAGGGGAGAAGGAGGAGGGAGGAGGAGGAGGAAGAGGGATGAGGAGGGGGAGGAGGGAGGAGGAGGGAGGAGGGTGAAGGAGGAGGAGGAGGGAGGAGGGTGAAGGAGGAGGAGGGGGAGGAGGGAGGGGGAGGAGGAGGGAGGAGGAGAACGCAGGTGGGGGAGGAGGAGAAGGGAGGAGGGAGAGGGAGGAGGAAGGAGGAGGAGGAGAGAGGAGGAGGGAGAAGGAGGAGGGAGGAAGAGGTAGAAGGAGGAGGGAGAAGGAGGAGGGGGAGGAGGAGGAGGAAGAGGAATGATGATGAGGGAGGAGGAGGAAGAGGGATGTGGAGGAAGGATGAGGAGGGAGGATGAGGGAGGAGGTAGAGGGAGGAAAAGGGAGGAGGGAGGAGGAGAGAGGAGGAGGAGGAGGGAGGAGGAGAAGGGAGTAGGAGGGATGAGGAGAAGGGAGGAGGAGAGGGAGGAGGAGGGAGAAGGGAGGGGGAGAAGGAGGAGGGAGAGGGAGGAGGGGGAGGAGGTAGAGGGAGGAGGAAGAGGAGGGTGGAGGGAGGAGGTAGAGGGAGGAGGAGGGAGGAGGTAGAGGGAGGAGGAGGGAGGAGGCGGAGGGAGTAGGAGGGAGGAGGAAGGAGGAGGAGGGGAGAGGAAGAGGGAGAAGGAAGAGGGAGAAGGAGGAGGGAGAGGGAGGAAGGGGAGGAGGTAGAGGGAGGAGGGGGAGGAGGTAGAGGGAGGAGGAAGAGGAGGAGGGTGGAGGGAGGAGTTAGAGGGAGGAGGAGGGGAGGAGGTAGAGGCAGGAGGAGAAGAGAGGAGGAGGGAGTTCGCCATTCCGAATTCATACTCGTCTAGGTTCTGTGATTTCGGTCCTTCCATTGATTGTTCTTCCCTTCTACACGACTGTAGATAACTTCCTTACACATAAAAAGATGAATTGTTATTGATATTGCCGTGGCATGGTGGCATATATATCAGCAGCAGAGTTGAACGCCTACGCCAGCCGGCACGGCACTTAATGATGATGATGATTGCCGTGTGACGATTCTGTGTAGTCACGTCATTTTCTTCCCTTTCCCTAGCGTTTTGGTTCGGGGATTCTTTCATCATCATCATCATATATTTACGTATGTATTTTGGGAATGGGAGGAGGGAGGAGGAGGAAGAAGAAAAAAAATACGACAGTTGGCAGCGCTGGAATGAAAGGAAGGCGTGTAGAAAATTTCATCTCAATCGGATGGGCCGTTCGCGAACGTATAAAGGACATACATACATACATACAGACAGACAGACGGAGATCCTAATTATATATAAGATTAAACATAATTAATTATCTAGAAGATTTCTGGCTAGGTTTAAGATTACTTTCACTATACACAAGAACAATATTAGGGTTGGAGAATTCCCCCAAGGTTTGAACTTTGTTAAATGGGCCATGTTGGACCACATGATAGTAATCTGACTATGGGCAAGATAGAGATTAATAAAGAATAATTAATTGTAACTTATTCACTCTCTGAACTAATTCCTTCAACTAATAAGTATATTATCTAGAGAAATACGCTAGTTCCGAAGTTAATCACATAATTAATATATCTTAACTCTAATCGTCTACTGACTAACTCAGGTGTCCTTCCGCAGACGGATACCTAATTTCGAGAATCAAGTAATGTAATTTAGCCCTGCTTTTAATGCCACATGTGACGTGCTTTGCGTTTTTCCCTTGTCGGCAAGCCACATGGCACAATCATGGTACTAATTCTAGTATTAGTTAACTAACACTAGTTTTAATTACTAGTATCTATTATCGATCGGCATGGCCTTTAGATTTAACCGGCATATATACACACACAGAAAAATTGTTAACAAAATTATTATTAACTCACCCTGCAACTTATTTGATTGTACCTATCGGGTGAGAAGTGGCACTGGCATTTCTATGGTGATTAGAAATTGTACGGCTTAACAAGAGCCAGAAAAAGGTCTAAGACACAGACATGTGTTCTATTTTTGCCAGGGACTTGCCACATCCTTCACCGTCCAATACTGAGATCAAAATGGCAGAAGTAAGGGTTTTGACCAGAATTATCTCCCCCTAAGGAGAGTACTAGACTTCCTGTGGCCAAATTAAATTCACGGCGAAACTGAATATTAAATTCAGTCTGACGTGATTGATTGGCGTGTACCCAACCTCTACACTACATCTACTTTTAAATATTAGAGAAAAATCGTATTTTATCTCTCTATAGTTTTAGGTATATAAATACACTAAACAAAGATTATCTTAGCTAATATTTGTAAATATAGATAACAATGAAAATTAATACAGGATACATAGAAGGATTTACTGAGGGCTATCTCCATCTAATAAAAAACGATCTGAGAGTTGGGCCAACCTGTCACAAATGCCCACCGTTCAAGAAAAAGATGGAGAAACAACTTTTTCTCCAGCCCGAACTCTCATATAGTTTTGTCAGCACTTACTCTGACGTTTATGGGTAATTTGGACAGGTCCCCCTCTTCATCAATAGCACAATGTCTACTCAAAAAATCTCTGATTCTTCGTTTCTAAGACACCTTCTAAGAAACCTCCTCCTTTGATGTCGCTTCCGTGGAAATCTTCTCTGGAAACTTTGCTTTTGTTGGTCGAGGTGTCCTTCCTCTGTCACTGATAAAGATCCTACGATTCCAACATCTCTCCTTCGACCCAATTGGTCTTGATCCATATACTTCATGCGCGTCGTCCTTACTTTCCCTTTAGACGTCTCTAAGTTGGGATCGTGTTCAGCCGCGTCATCTCCCTCACATCTGTCGGGGTTGTCTTCCCATCTGGATTGATCCCCCTTGGATCCATTATCAACCACAGCCAGAGTCATAATATGAACTGGTGGGTTCGTGTTGTTCTCAAAATGTCTTTTGAGTAAATTCACGTGGAATACTGTAGTTTTCCCGCGAATAGAAACTGAGTACTTGTTGCTGGACACCTTCTCTTTAATGATGAATGGTCCTTGTCAAGAAATTTCTAACTTATTATCCCCCTTGGTTAATAAGACTAGCACTTTATCTCCTACCTCTAGAGACTGGTTTCTAATAGGTTTATTATAGAAGGAAGCCTGTTGCTTTCTGGCACGACGGAGAGTGGAATTAACTAATTTCCATCCTGTGTGCAGTTTTTGTTTCAGTTCCTCTACATACTGTGAAGACTTGACGACACTCTCATCTGTTCCTTCATCAGTCCAGGTTCTCAAAAGAGCCTCAAGCGGTCCTTTCATTGGTCGTCCGAACAATAGTGTAGCAGGTGGAAGACCGGTACTTCTCGATAGGCAAACATTGCGGCTGGTAATTACGCGCCCCAACTATCTGGTTTCTCCTGGACTAACTTGTTCACGATCGATTTGAGAGCCCCTGTATATTTGACCACAAGTCGCTTATTCTCTGTGAGACTAAAACCTGTGTTGACATGGTGCATCCTGAAGATGTCAGAGATTTCTCCCCTTAACTTCTCGTTCAATGATGACCCACTATCACTTACAATAAGAATAGGGAATCCTACTCTGGTGAATATTTCCATGAGAGCCGCTGCTACCCTAGTTGCATTGATGGAGGGCAGTACAGTAGCTTCCGCCCACATCGTACCTGTATCCACTACAGTTAAAATATAAGTATTTTTCTTCTTAGAAGTGGGCATTGGACCAATAATGTCTACGCCTACTAGCTCAAAAGGTGTGTTCAAAACTAACCCTTCCCCTATTGTAACAGGGGTAGACCATTGTTTGGGGGAGCCGTGTTGACACTCCGGACAAGACTGGACATATCTTTGTATGTCAGCAGTCATTCCCGGCCAAAAATAATGACAAGAAATACGCTGGCCAGTCACTCCTACAGTCATATGTCCACTGAAGGATATGGTATGTCCCATATGCAATATCTTATTACGATATTGTTTCGGCACGACAAGTTGCCCGTGTTCGGTACCTATAGTTCCTGCCCTATGGTACAACAACTTGTCCTTTAAATAGAAATTTCCAGCTACTGGAGGATTTCTACCTCTTGGCAGTTTGTCATAACAAGATGCTAAAGTTGGACATTCATTTTGTGCAGCCCTAATCTTCCGAGGTAGAGGGTTGATTGGGAGTATAGGTTCATGTGACTGTGCAACCTGACTCCGGGTCTCCACTGCTACCATTATCATTGGTGATGATGGTTCTCCTAAATATACATACTTACGCTCGAACATGAAAGGGTATACAGGATCATCGATCACTGCAGCTGAAATGAGTCCAGTGACATACTTAGATGTCACATGTACTTTGCCTATCTTAGCTATTATAGTTGGAGAGCTCCTGGTAGCCCCTTTGACTACAACTGTTTGTTTTGTTAACTGTGATGGTTTCACTAACTGCTTAGCTATTATTGCATCACACTGGAGTCCACTGTCATAGAGACATAGTACTGGACTACCGTTAACCAGAATAGTTTCAACTGTGGGTGGCCTAGTTCCGTTACTTGAACATATGTTATGTTGGGTACTTGCCCCCGTAATCATACACGCAGCATACTGAGTAGGGGGATTATTTCTGCACACGCTCGTGTGGTGATCATTATTTTTGCAGTTCTTGCAGTAAGGTTTACCCCATCCACTATTGGTTGCTGGTGCTTTTTGTTTTTGTGAACCAGGATTTTGGTGGGGACCCCCCAGTGTGCCCTCTGGTGTCTTTACCATAAGAGTTGTTCTGCTGAAAACCCTTATTCTGTGTTGCAGGAGTATTTTGAGAAGTAGAAGAATTACTAGATTTAGTGGCAGCTACTTCACAATGGGCAGTTAAATATCGTTCGGCTAGTGAGATAACCTCCTCTAGCCGAGCACCACCATTCTCTGCAATAAATGTTTGAAGCTGTTTTGGAAGAACATCTTTAAATTGCTCAACAAGTATTAGTTCCTCCAGCCTGTCATGAGTATCATCAAAATCACTCAGTTCTACCCACTTGTTAAAATAAGTGTGTAACCGTGAGGAGAACTGAGGAAATAATTCTCCTTGTGACCGTTTGGCTGTACGGAACTTCAACCTGTAGGCACTGGAAATTAACTGATATCGCTTCAAGAGAGCATTTTTGAGTGTGACAAAGTCCTTCTCAAGACCTGGAGGGAGCTTTGCAAACACGTCATACGCCGGTCCACGAAGTGCTTGGGAGAGTTTAATATTAAATTTATCCTTAGGCAGATTGTAGGCTTCACACATTAACACGAATTTGTCAAGATATTCATCCATCTGATCCTCCTTCGGGTCGAAGTGGGCCAGTGGAAAACTCATTGATCCTGGAGTAATATGTGGTCGCGAGGAAATGTCTTGACTGTCAGTTGGAGAGCTGGCACTGCTAAATCTGGAGGAATCAGGATTTTGTAGTTCTAATCTCCTCAGTTCTAACTCGTGCTGTCTTAACTGCTCAGCTAATTTCAACTCCTTGTCCAGTTCTGCTTGCTTCAACTGGTTGTCCAATTCAGCTTGTCGCATCTTCTCTCTGGATTCAAAACTCAAAATAGATTCTGGATTTTAAATTTAATTCTTTCCTCTCGTTCTTCCTTCTCTCTCTCCTTGATGATGTCCCTTTGTTCTCTGCGCAACGCTCTTCCTTCTTCTATTACATATTTGCCCAACTCTGCACCCTCATAACCTAACAATGTTCCTTGTTCTCGCAGTTCCTCCTTAGTAGGTGGATTTTCTGAAGCCATGTTAGTTATGTAATAAGATGCTATCTGTTGATACACCTGAATAACTCACTCACTTAATCAAGAATGTGTATGTCGCAAAGATACTTAATTATTATCTTAAATGACAAGCATAAAAAATGTTACACATTGACACAGCACTTACCCTTTTGCCAGCAATTCACCTTTGCCCTAACTTATGCTAACTTATATCTATTCTTATGTTAATCCTATGTGTGTGTTATATTATTATAATCCTAGTATATATATATATATATATATATATATATATATATATATATATATATATATATATATATATATA
Organism: Cepaea hortensis; assembly: GCA_963921405.1. Taxonomy (NCBI): domain Eukaryota; kingdom Metazoa; phylum Mollusca; class Gastropoda; order Stylommatophora; family Helicidae; genus Cepaea; species Cepaea hortensis. The sequence goes on from OY992876.1 coordinate 19,877,262, forward strand.
TATATATATATAAACTAGTTTAACTAGTAAGATTAGTAGCTATCTCTTGTTAGTGACTAAAGTTAGAAATATCTATGAAGTTGGATACTCGACTGAACCCAACAATCTATAGGATTGTCATGCCCGGACCGAGCAACCAGTGTAGCGTAGCGTATACTACTAGGATAAAAATGGATCAAAGTAGATACTGATATGACTTCTACGAATAGAGAATCTAACCACTGCCGAAGAAGCGAACAAATGGCTCGCAATTCTAGAAGAATGATTTTCAAAGTCCCAGAATGGATCACTACTTCTAAACAGTGCCAGGCGGAAAGTTATGACGACTAACTGTACTAACAAACGAAGACAGTATGTCAAGTGATTCCTGCGACCGTGCCTGGATGAATAATGAGCCCCCACTGCCTAATGTATTCTCACACAACAGGAGATAAGACAGATTTATACGTATAGATATAGTCCTTTCACTCGTCACACAATCTGATGATGCTATAATGACACATAAGAGATACGCAGATCCCTGGTTAGACTAAATTTCTACAAAGTATTCCGCTAGAGGATGTAATCACCGACAGTATCATAGCCAATAGCGGATATAAATTGGTGATATTGCTGTGCAGGGTCAAAAGGGTGGTTAGCCACTCATCTGATAATTCTTGGCTTCCTGGATGGTAAGCTGACAGTGCTGACTGGATAGTGGTATGGACTCCACTCTCTGCTGCATCAAGTGAGTGGTTCGTAGCTTAATCACCGGTCGTGACTACGGCTACTGTTGATCAGGGTGTAGGCTCTGTGAATGACAGTGAGAAGGGGTGAATAATCCTTCTAGAGTTGTAAATTCGTTTGGTCATGTCATAGTCCTGCATGGCCTGCTTGTCTCATATAATTTTTGATAGAATGTACTATCTTAATTTACATATTTTGATTCCTTATCTGAAATCTACAACAGCACACTGATCTAATGGAAACAGCCACAAATGATATTCTATTCTCTCTGCTGATATTTAGATCAAAGATGTACAATCACAATGCTCTATTTCCAAGACCACATTCCAATATATATATATATATATATATATATATATATATATATATATATATATATATATATATATATATATATATATATACATATATATATATATATATATATATATATATATATATATATATATATATATATATATATATATATATATTCTAAGTCATGATTAATCATGGAAACATGAACCACAATTCACATAATGAATTAATGTCCATATCATTGGATGACTTCAATGGAATGAAACTCAGACGCCACAACTCCGACGTCACCAAGAAACATTAAGAAATCATTAAATCGATGAAACAACACACTATGTTTTCCAAATATGGAAACACACAAACTACACTCCATACGACGAATTAACATCACATATTGATGAATTACATAGAATGAAATGAAATCACACACAACAACTATAACGTCACGATGTACACGAGTGAACCATTAAATCCATGAAACACCACAAGTTCACTTAAAGAGTTATGAGTTGTACTACTAGCAATAGTCTTCCTTATATTTTATTAAACATAATTAATTATCTAGAAGATTTCTGGCTAGGTTTAAGATTACTTTCACTATACACAAGAACAATATTAGGGTTGGAGAATTCCCCCAAGGTTTGAACTTTGTTAAATGGGCCATGTTGGACCACATGATAGTAATCTGACTATGGGCAAGATAGAGATTAATAAAGAATAATTAATTGTAACTTATTCACTCTCTGAACTAATTCCTTCAACTAATAAGTATATTATCTAGAGAAATACGCTAGTTCCGAAGTTAATCACATAATTAATATATCTTAACTCTAATCGTCTACTGACTAACTCAGGTGTCCTTCCGCAGACGGATACCTAATTTCGAGAATCAAGTAATGTAATTTAGCCCTGCTTTTAATGCCACATGTGACGTGCTTTGCGTTTTTCCCTTGTCGGCAAGCCACATGGCACAAACATGGTACTAATTCTAGTATTAGTTAACTAACACTAGTTTTAATTACTAGTATCTATTATCGATCGGCATGGCCTTTAGATTTAACCGGCATATATACACACACAGAAAAATTGTTAACAAAATTATTATTAACTCACCCTGCAACTTATTTGATTGTACCTATCGGGTGAGAAGTGGCACTGGCATTTCTATGGTGATTAGAAATTGTACGGCTTAACAAGAGCCAGAAAAAGGTCTAAGACACAGCCATGTGTTCTATTTTTGCCAGGGACTTGCCACATCCTTCACCGTCCAATACTGAGATCAAAATGGCAGAAGTAAGGGGTTTGACCAGAATTATCTCCTCCTAAGGAGAGTTCTAGACTTCCTGTGGCCAAATTAAATTCACGGCGAAACTGAATATTAAATTCAGTCTGACGTGATTGATTGGCGTGTACCCAACCTCTACATTACATCTACTTTTAAATATTAGAGAAAAATCGTATTTTATCTCTCTATAGTTTTAGGTATATAAATACACTAAACAAAGATTATCTTAGCTAATATTTGTAAATATAGATAACAATGAAAATTAATACAGGATACATAGAAGGATTTACTGAGGGCTATCTCCATCTAATAAAAAACGATCTGAGAGTTGGGCCAACCTGTCACAAATGCCCACCGTTCAAGAAAAAGATGGAGAAACAACTTTTTCTCCAGCCCGAACTCTCATATAGTTTTGTCAGCACTTACTCTGACGTTTATGGGTAATTTGGACAGGTCCCCCTCTTCATCAATAGCACAATGTCTACTCAAAAAATCTCTGATTCTTCGTTTCTAAGACACCTTCTAAGAAACCTCCTCCCTTGATGTCGCTTCCGTGGAAATCTTCTCTGGAAACTTTGCTTTTGTTGGTCGAGGTGTCCTTCCTCTGTCACTGATAAAGATCCTACGATTCCAACATCTCTCCTTCGACCCAATTGGTCTTGATCCATATACTTCATGCGCGTCGTCCTTACTTTCCCTTTAGACGTCTCTAAGTTGGGATCGTGTTCAGCCGCGTCATCTCCCTCACATCTGTCGGGGTTGTCTTCCCATCTGGATTGATCCCCCTTGGATCCATTATCAACCACAGCCAGAGTCATAATATGAACTGGTGGGTTCGTGTTGTTCTCAAAATGTCTTTTGAGTAAATTCACGTGGAATACTGTAGTTTTCCCGCGAATAGAAACTGAGTACTTGTTGCTGGACACCTTCTCTTTAATGATGAATGGTCCTTGTCAAGAAATTTCTAACTTATTATCCCCCTTGGTTAATAAGACTAGCACTTTATCTCCTACCTCTAGAGACTGGTTTCTAATAGGTTTATTATAGAAGGAAGCCTGTTGCTTTCTGGCACGACGGAGAGTGGAATTAACTAATTTCCATCCTGTGTGCAGTTTTTGTTTCAGTTCCTCTACATACTGTGAAGACTTGACGACACTCTCATCTGTTCCTTCATCAGTCCAGGTTCTCAAAAGAGCCTCAAGCGGTCCTTTCATTGGTCGTCCGAACAATAGTGTAGCAGGTGGAAGACCGGTACTTCTCGATAGGCAAACATTGCGGCTGGTAATTACGCGCCCCAACTATCTGGTTTCTCCTGGACTAACTTGTTCACGATCGATTTGAGAGCCCCTGTATATTTGACCACAAGTCGCTTATTCTCTGTGAGACTAAAACCTGTGTTGACATGGTGCATCCTGAAGATGTCAGAGATTTCTCCCCTTAACTTCTCGTTCAATGATGACCCACTATCACTTACAATAAGAATAGGGAATCCTACTCTGGTGAATATTTCCATGAGAGCCGCTGCTACCCTAGTTGCATTGATGGAGGGCAGTACAGTAGCTTCCGCCCACATCGTACCTGTATCCACTACAGTTAAAATATAAGTATTTTTCTTCTTAGAAGTGGGCATTGGACCAATAATGTCTACGCCTACTAGCTCAAAAGGTGTGTTCAAAACTAACCCTTCCCCTATTGTAACAGGGGTAGACCATTGTTTGGGGGAGCCGTGTTGACACTCCGGACAAGACTGGACATATCTTTGTATGTCAGCAGTCATTCCCGGCCAAAAATAATGACAAGAAATACGCTGGCCAGTCACTCCTACAGTCATATGTCCACTGAAGGATATGGTATGTCCCATATGCAATATCTTATTACAATATTGTTTCGGCACGACAAGTTGCCCGTGTTCGGTACCTATAGTTCCTGCCCTATGGTACAACAACTTGTCCTTTAAATAGAAATTTCCAGCTACTGGAGGATTTCTACCTCTTGGCAGTTTGTCATAACAAGATGCTAAAGTTGGACATTCATTTTGTGCAGCCCTAATCTTCCGAGGTAGAGGGTTGATTGGGAGTATAGGTTCATGTGACTGTGCAACCTGACTCCGGGTCTCCACTGCTACCATTATCATTGGTGATGATGGTTCTCCTAAATATACATACTTACGCTCGAACATGAAAGGGTATACAGGATCATCGATCACTGCAGCTGAAATGAGTCCAGTGACATACTTAGATGTCACATGTACTTTGCCTATCTTAGCTATTATAGTTGGAGAGCTCCTGGTAGCCCCTTTGACTACAACTGTTTGTTTTGTTAACTGTGATGGTTTCACTAACTGCTTAGCTATTATTGCATCACACTGGAGTCCACTGTCATAGAGACATAGTACTGGACTACCGTTAACCAGAATAGTTTCAACTGTGGGTGGCCTAGTTCCGTTACTTGAACATATGTTATGTTGGGTACTTGCCCCCGTAATCATACACGCAGCATACTGAGTAGGGGGATTATTTCTGCACACGCTCGTGTGGTGATCATTATTTTTGCAGTTCTTGCAGTAAGGTTTACCCCATCCACTATTGGTTGCTGGTGCTTTTTGTTTTTGTGAACCAGGATTTTGGTGGGGACCCCCCAGTGTGCCCTCTGGTGTCTTTACCATAAGAGTTGTTCTGCTGAAAACCCTTATTCTGTGTTGCAGGAGTATTTTGAGAAGTAGAAGAATTACTAGATTTAGTGGCAGCTACTTCACAATGGGCAGTTAAATATCGTTCGGCTAGTGAGATAACCTCCTCTAGCCGAGCACCACCATTCTCTGCAATAAATGTTTGAAGCTGTTTTGGAAGAACATCTTTAAGTTGCTCAACAAGTATTAGTTCCTCCAGCCTGTCATGAGTATCATCAAAATCACTCAGTTCTACCCACTTGTTAAAATAAGTGTGTAACCGTGAGGAGAACTGAGGAAATAATTCTCCTTGTGACCGTTTGGCTGTACGGAACTTCAACCTGTAGGCACTGGAAGTTAACTGATATCGCTTCAAGAGAGCATTTTTGAGTGTGACAAAGTCCTTCTCAAGACCTGGAGGGAGCTTTGCAAACACGTCATACGCCGGTCCACGAAGTGCTTGGGAGAGTTTAATATTAAATTTATCCTTAGGCAGATTGTAGGCTTCACACATTAACACGAATTTGTCAAGATATTCATCCATCTGATCCTCCTTCGGGTCGAAGTGGGCCAGTGGAAAACTCATTGATCCTGGAGTAATATGTGGTCGCGAGGAAATGTCTTGACTGTCAGTTGGAGAGCTGGCACTGCTAAATCTGGAGGAATCAGGATTTTGTAGTTCTAATCTCCTCAGTTCTAACTCGTGCTGTCTTAACTGCTCAGCTAATTTCAACTCCTTGTCCAGTTCTGCTTGCTTCAACTGGTTGTCCAATTCAGCTTGTCGCATCTTCTCTCTGGATTCAAAACTCAAAATAGATTCTGGATTTTAAATTTAATTCTTTCCTCTCGTTCTTCCTTCTCTCTCTCCTTGATGATGTCCCTTTGTTCTCTGCGCAACGCTCTTCCTTCTTCTATTACATATTTGCCCAACTCTGCACCCTCATAACCTAACAATGTTCCTTGTTCTCGCAGTTCCTCCTTAGTAGGTGGATTTTCTGAAGCCATGTTAGTTATGTAATAAGATGCTATCTGTTGATACACCTGAATAACTCACTCACTTAATCAAGAATGTGTATGTCGCAAAGATACTTAATTATTATCTTAAATGACAAGCATAAAAAATGTTACACATTGACACAGCACTTACCCTTTTGCCAGCAATTCACCTTTGCCCTAACTTATGCTAACTTATATCTATTCTTATGTTAATCCTATGTGTGTGTTATATTATTATAATCCTAGTATATATTTGGACTAGAGCAAGTCACTAGACTGCTGAACACATTATATGATACTGGAGATATACCTTCTGAATTATGTAATTCTGTATTTATTGCAATCCCAAAGAAATCAGGAACCTTAGAATGTGATCAACATAGAACAATTAGTATAATGAGTCACATCACAAAGATTTTGTTACGAATTATCATGCAAAGAGTGAGGAAGAAAATACAACCTGAAATAGGGGAAGAACAATGTGGTTTTGTAGAAGGAAAGGGTACAGTAAATGCTGTGTATATGCTGCGAACAGTTATTGAACGTGCTTTAGAAGTAAACAAGGATATACATCTTTGCTTTATTGACTACACAAAGGCTTTTGATAGAGTAAGACATGTCAACATTGTGGATATGCTTGCAGATCTACAAATTGATGGGAAAGACATTAGACTTATAAAAAACATATATTGGAAACAACAAGCTGCCATAAGAATTGATAATGAAGTAGGACAATACCAACCTATTAAGAGAGGTGTTAGGCAGGGATGTGTAATGTCTCCAGATCTTTTTTCCTTATACAGTGAAAATATTTTCAGAAATGTAGAAGACCTAAATGGAATCAGCATTGGAGGACGAAACATAAATAACATTAGATATGCAGATGATACAGTATTGATTGCAGACAATGCACAGGATCTGCAACAATTAGTAGACGCTGTGGTTGTACACAGTGAGCAGCTGGGGTTGGAATTAAATTGTAGGAAGACACAGGTTATGGTCGTCACTAGGAAGAACGAAGTACCACAATGTAATATACAAGTAAATGGGAATATTCTTCAACAAGTGAATCGGTTCAATTATCTCGGAACAGTCATAACATCTGATGGCAGATGCCTTGAAGAGATTAGAACAAGAATCGCCATTGCGAAAGTAGCCTTTAGCAAGATGAAAAACATTCTGACCAATAAATTGATGTCAATTGAAACGAGAAAAAGAGTGTTGAGGGGATACATAGAGCCTGTTCTTTTGTATGGATGTGAAACTTGGACAATGTGCAGTCAAGCTGAAAAACATCTGATGGCTGCAGAAATGTGGTTTCTGAGGAAAATGCAAAGAATACCATGGACAGATAGAAAAACCAATGACCAAGTACTACAAGAGACAAATGAAAATCGTAGATTGATTAGAGAAATTAGACGTAGACAGTCAAAATTTTTTGGACATGTTATGAGAAGAAATGGACTGGAGAACTTGGTGACAGCTGGCAAGATCGAGGGGAACAGACCAAGAGGAAGACCGAGAGGAAAATACCTGGATGGCTTGGCCACATGGCATGGACGAGACAGGAACACTGAGCTGATCCACGACTCTGGTGATCGAGTGAAATGGCGAATCATGACCGCCCACGCTTTCCGGCATGGCACATGATTGATTGATTGATATATATATATATATATATATATATATATATATATATATATATATATATATATATATAAACTAGTTTAACTAGTAAGATTAGTAGCTATCTCTTGTTAGTGACTAAAGTTAGAAATATCTATGAAGTTGGATACTCGACTGAACCCAACAATCTATAGGATTGTCATGCCCGGACCGAGCAACCAGTGTAGCGTAGCGTATACTACTAGGATGAAAATGGATCAAAGTAGATACTGATATGACTTCTACGAATAGAGAATCTAACCACTGCCGAAGAAGCGAACAAATGGCTCGCAATTCTAGAAGAATGATTTTCAAAGTCCCAGAATGGATCACTACTTCTAAACAGTGCCAGGCGGAAAGTTATGACGACTAACTGTACTAACAAACGAAGACAGTATGTCAAGTGATTCCTGCGACCGTGCCTGGATGAATAATGAGCCCCCACTGCCTAATGTATTCTCACACAACAGGAGATAAGACAGATTTATACGTATAGATATAGTCCTTTCACTCGTCACACAATCTGATGATGCTATAATGACACATAAGAGATACGCAGATCCCTGGTTAGACTAAATTTCTACAAAGTATTCCGCTAGAGGATGTAATCACCGACAGTATCATAGCCAATAGCGGATATAAATTGGTGATATTGCTGTGCAGGGTCAAAAGGGTGGTTAGCCACTCATCTGATAATTCTTGGCTTCCTGGATGGTAAGCTGACAGTGCTGACTGGATAGTGGTATGGACTCCACTCTCTGCTGCATCAAGTGAGTGGTTCGTAGCTTAATCACCGGTCGTGACTACGGCTACTGTTGATCAGGGTGTAGGCTCTGTGAATGACAGTGAGAAGGGGTGAATAATCCTTCTAGAGTTGTAAATTCGTTTGGTCATGTCATAGTCCTGCATGGCCTGCTTGTCTCATATAATTTTTGATAGAATGTACTATCTTAATTTACATATTTTGATTCCTTATCTGAAATCTACAACAGCACACTGATCTAATGGAAACAGCCACAAATGATATTCTATTCTCTCTGCTGATATTTAGATCAAAGATGTACAATCACAATGCTCTATTTCCAAGACCACATTCCAATATATATATATATATATATATATATATATATATATATATATATATATATATATATATATATATATATATATACATATATATATATATATTCTAAGTCATGATTAATCATGGAAACATGAACCACAATTCACATAATGAATTAATGTCCATATCATTGGATGACTTCAATGGAATGAAACTCAGACGCCACAACTCCGACGTCACCAAGAAACATTAAGAAATCATTAAATCGATGAAACAACACACTATGTTTTCCAAATATGGAAACACACAAACTACACTCCATACGACGAATTAACATCACATATTGATGAATTACATAGAATGAAATGAAATCACACACAACAACTATAACGTCACGATGTACACGAGTGAACCATTAAATCCATGAAACACCACAAGTTCACTTAAAGAGTTATGAGTTGTACTACTAGCAATAGTCTTCCTTATATTTTATTAAACATAATTAATTATCTAGAAGATTTCTGGCTAGGTTTAAGATTACTTTCACTATACACAAGAACAATATTAGGGTTGGAGAATTCCCCCAAGGTTTGAACTTTGTTAAATGGGCCATGTTGGACCACATGATAGTAATCTGACTATGGGCAAGATAGAGATTAATAAAGAATAATTAATTGTAACTTATTCACTCTCTGAACTAATTCCTTCAACTAATAAGTATATTATCTAGAGAAATACGCTAGTTCCGAAGTTAATCACATAATTAATATATCTTAACTCTAATCGTCTACTGACTAACTCAGGTGTCCTTCCGCAGACGGATACCTAATTTCGAGAATCAAGTAATGTAATTTAGCCCTGCTTTTAATGCCACATGTGACGTGCTTTGCGTTTTTCCCTTGTCGGCAAGCCACATGGCACAAACATGGTACTAATTCTAGTATTAGTTAACTAACACTAGTTTTAATTACTAGTATCTATTATCGATCGACATGGCCTTTAGATTTAACCGGCATATATACACACACAGAAAAATTGTTAACAAAATTATTATTAACTCACCCTGCAACTTATTTGATTGTACCTATCGGGTGAGAAGTGGCACTGGCATTTCTATGGTGATTAGAAATTGTACGGCTTAACAAGAGCCAGAAAAAGGTCTAAGACACAGCCATGTGTTCTATTTTTGCCAGGGACTTGCCACATCCTTCACCGTCCAATACTGAGATCAAAATGGCAGAAGTAAGGGGTTTGACCAGAATTATCTCCTCCTAAGGAGAGTTCTAGACTTCCTGTGGCCAAATTAAATTCACGGCGAAACTGAATATTAAATTCAGTCTGACGTGATTGATTGGCGTGTACCCAACCTCTACATTACATCTACTTTTAAATATTAGAGAAAAATCGTATTTTATCTCTCTATAGTTTTAGGTATATAAATACACTAAACAAAGATTATCTTAGCTAATATTTGTAAATATAGATAACAATGAAAATTAATACAGGATACATAGAAGGATTTACTGAGGGCTATCTCCATCTAATAAAAAACGATCTGAGAGTTGGGCCAACCTGTCACAAATGCCCACCGTTCAAGAAAAAGATGGAGAAACAACTTTTTCTCCAGCCCGAACTCTCATATAGTTTTGTCAGCACTTACTCTGACGTTTATGGGTAATTTGGACAGGTCCCCCTCTTCATCAATAGCACAATGTCTACTCAAAAAATCTCCGATTCTTCGTTTCTAAGCCACCTTCTAAGAAACCTCCTCCCTTGATGTCGCTTCCGTGGAAATCTTCTCTGGAAACTTTGCTTTTGTTGGTCGAGGTGTCCTTCCTCTGTCACTGATAAAGATCCTACGATTCCAACATCTCTCCTTCGACCCAATTGGTCTTGATCCATATACTTCATGCGCGTCGTCCTTACTTTCCCTTTAGACGTCTCTAAGTTGGGATCGTGTTCAGCCGCGTCATCTCCCTCACATCTGTCGGGGTTGTCTTCCCATCTGGATTGATCCCCCTTGGATCCATTATCAACCACAGCCAGAGTCATAATATGAACTGGTGGGTTCGTGTTGTTCTCAAAATGTCTTTTGAGTAAATTCACGTGGAATACTGTAGTTTTCCCGCGAATAGAAACTGAGTACTTGTTGCTGGGCATCTTCTCTTTAATGATGAATGGTCCTTGTCAAGAAATTTCTAACTTATTATCCCCCTTGGTTAATAAGACTAGCACTTTATCTCCTACCTCTAGAGACTGGTTTCTAATAGGTTTATTATAGAAGGAAGCCTGTTGCTTTCTGGCACGACGGAGAGTGGAATTAGCTAATTTCCATCCTGTGTGCAGTTTTTGTTTCAGTTCCTCTACATACTGTGAAGACTTGACGACACTCTCATCTGTTCCTTCATCAGTCCAGGTTCTCAAAAGAGCCTCAAGCGGTCCTTTCATTGGTCGTCCGAACAATAGTGTAGCAGGTGGAAGACCGGTACTTCTCGATAGGCAAACATTGCGGCTGGTAATTACGCGTCCCAACTATCTGGTTTCTCCTGGACTAACTTGTTCACGATCGATTTGAGAGCCCCTGTATATTTGACCACAAGTCGCTTATTCTCTGTGAGACTAAAACCTGTGTTGACATGGTGCATCCTGAAGATGTCAGAGATTTCTCCCCTTAACTTCTCGTTCAATGATGACCCACTATCACTTACAATAAGAATAGGGAATCCTATTCTGGTGAATATTTCCATGAGAGCCTCTGCTACCCTAGTTGCATTGATGGAGGGCAGTACAGTAGCTTCCGCCCACGTCGTACCTGTATCCACTACAGTTAAAATATAAGTATTTTTCTTCTTAGAAGTGGGCATTGGACCAATAATGTCTACGGCCACTAGCTCAAAAGGTGTGTTCAAAACTAACCCTTCCCCTATTGTAACAGGGGTAGACCATTGTTTGGGGGAGCCGTGTTGACACTCCGGACAAGACTGGACATATCTTTGTATGTCAGCAGTCATTCCCGGCCAAAAATAATGACAAGAAATACGCTGGCCAGTCACTCCTACAGTCATATGTCCACTGAAGGATATGGTATGTCCCATATGCAATATCTTATTACGATATTGTTTCGGCACGACAAGTTGCCCGTGTTCGGTACCTATAGTTCCTGCCCTATGGTACAACAACTTGTCCTTTAAATAGAAATTTCCAGCTACTGGAGGATTTCTACCTCTTGGCAGTTTGCCCTAACAAGATGCTAAAGTTGGACATTCATTTTGTGCAGCCCTAATCTTCCGAGGTAGAGGGTTGATTGGGAGTATAGGTTCATGTGACTGTGCAACCTGACTCCGGGTCTCCACTGCTACCATTATCATTGGTGATGATGGTTCTCCTAAATATACATACTTACGCTCGAACATGAAAGGGTATACAGGATCATCGATCACTGCAGCTGAAATGAGTCCAGTGACATACTTAGATGTCACATGTACTTTGCCTATCTTAGCTATTATAGTTGGAGAGCTCCTGGCAGCCCCTTTGACTACAACTGTTTGTTTTGTTAACTGTGATGGTTTCACTAACTGCTTAGCTATTATTGCATCACACTGGAGTCCACTGTCATAGAGACATGGTACTGGACTACCGTTAACCAGAATAGTTTCAACTATGGGTGGCCTAGTTCCGTTACTTGAACATATGTTATGTTGGGTACTTGCCCCCGTAATCATACACGCAGCATACTGAGTAGGGGGATTATTTCTGCACACGCTCGTGTGGTGATCATTATTTTTGCAGTTCTTGCAGTAAGGTTTATCCCATCCACTATTGGTTGCTGGTGCTTTTTGTTTTTGTGAACCAGAATTTTGGTGGGGACCCCCCAGTGTGCCCTCTGGTGTCTTTACCATAAGAGTTGTTCTGCTGAAAACCCTTATTCTGTGTTGCAGGTGTATTTTGAGCAGTAGAAGAATTACTAGATTTAGTGGCAGCTACTTCACAATGGGCAGTTAAATATCGTTCGGCTAGTGAAATAACCTCCTCTAGCCGAGCACCACCATTCTCTGCAATAAATGTTTGAAGCTGTTTTGGAAGAACATCTTTAAATTGCTCAACAAGTATTAGTTCCTCCAGCCCGTCATGAGTATCATCAAAATCACTCAGTTCTACCCACTTGTTAAAATAAGTGTGTAACCGTGAGGAGAACTGAGGAAATAATTCTCCTTGTGACCGTTTGGCTGTACGGAACTTCAACCTGTAGGCACTGGAAGTTAACTGATATCGCTTCAAGAGAGCATTTTTGAGTTTGATAAAGTCCTTCTCAAGACCTGGAGGGAGCTTTGCAAACACGTCATACGCCGGTCCGCGAAGTGCTTGGGAGAGTTTAATATTAAATTTATCCTTAGGCAGATTGTAGGCTTCACACATTAACACGAATTTGTCAAGATATTCATCCATCTGATCCTCCTTCGGGTCAAAGTGGGCCAGTGGAAAACTCATTGATCCTGGAGTAATATGTGGTCGCGAGGAAATGTCTTGACTGTCAGTTGGAGAGCTGGCACTGCTAAATCTGGAGGAATCAGGATTTTGTAGTTCTAATCTCCTCAGTTCTAACTCGTGCTGTCTTAACTGCTCAGCTAATTTCAACTCCTTGTCCAGTTCTGCTTGCTTCAACTGGTTGTCCAATTCAGCTTGTCGCATCTTCTCTCTGGATTCAAAACTCAAAATAGATTCTGGATTTTTAATTTAATTCTTTCCTCTCGTTCTTCCTTCTCTCTCTTCTTGATGATGTCCCTTTGTTCTCTGCGCAACGCTCTTCCTTCTTCTATTACATATTTGCCCAACTCTGCACCCTCATAACCTAACAATGTTCCTTGTTCTCGCAGTTCCTCCTTAGTAGGTGGATTTTCTGAAACCATGTTAGTTATGTAATAAGATGCTATCTGTTGATACACCTGAATAACTCACTCACTTAATCAAGAATGTGTATGTCGCAAAGATACTTAATTATTATCTTAAATGACAAGCATAAATAATGTTACACATTGACACAACACTTACCCTTTTGCCAGCAATTCACCTTTGCCCTAACTTATGCTAACTTATATCTATTCTTATGTTAATCCTATGTGTGTGTTATATTATTATAATCCTAGTATATATATATATATATATATATATATATATATATATATATATATATATATATATATATATATATATATAACTAGTTTAACTAGTAAGATTAGTAGCTATCTCTTGTTAGTGACTAAAGTTAGAAATATCTATGAAGTTGGATACTCGACTGAACCCAACAATCTATAGGATTGTCATGCCCGGACCGAGCAACCAGTGTAGCGTAGCGTATACTACTAGGATGAACATGGATCAAAGTAGATACTGATATGACTTCTACGAATAGAGAATCTAACCACTGCTGAAGAAGCGATCAAATGGCACACAATTCTAGAAGAATGATTTTCAAAGTCCCAGAATGGATCACTACTTCTAAACAGTGCCAGGCGGAAAGTTATGACGACTAACTGTACTAACAAACGAAGACAGTATGTCAAGTGATTCCTGCTACCGTGCCTGGATGAATAATGAGCCCCCACTGACTAATGTATTCTCACACAACAGGAGATAAGACAGATTTATACGTATAGATATAGTCCTTTCACTCGTCACACAATCTGATGATGCTATAATGACACATAAGAGATACGCAGATCCCTGGTTAGACTAAATTTCTACAAAGTATTCAGCTAGAGGATGTAATCACCGACAGTATCATAGCCAATAGCGGATATAAATTGGTGATATTGCTGTGCAGTGGCAAACGGGTGGTTAGCCACTCATCTGATAATTCTTGGCCTCCTGAATGGTAAGCTGACAGTGCTGACTGGATAGTGGTATGGACTCCACTCTCTGCTGCATCAAGTGAGTGGTTCGTAGCTTAATCACCGGTCGTGACTACGGCTACTGTTGATCAGGGTGTAGGCTCTGTGAATGACAGTGAGAAGGGGTGAATAATCCTTCTAGAGTTGTAAATTCGTTTGGTCATGTCATAGTCCTGCATGGCCTGCTTGTCTCATATAATTTTTGATAGAATGTACTATCTTAATTTACATATTTTGATTCCTTATCTGAAATCTACAACAGCACACTGATCTAATGGAAACAGCCACAAATGATATTCTATTCTCTCTGCTGATATTTAGATCAAACATGTACAATCACAATGCTCTATTTCCAAGACCACATTCCAATATATATATATATATATATATATATATATATATATATATATATATATATATATATATATATATATATATATATATATATATTCTAAGTCATGATTAATCATGGAAACATGAACCACAATTCACATAATGAATTAATGTACATATCATTGGATGACTTCAATGGAATGAAACTCAGACGCCACAACTCCGACGTCACCAAGAAACATTAAGAAACCATTAAATCGATGAAACAACACACTTTGTTTTCCAAATATGGAAACACACAAACTACACTCCATACGATGAATTAACATCACATATTGATGAATTACATAGAATGAAATGAAATCACACACAACAACTATAACGTCACGATGTACACGAGTGAACCATTAAATCCATGAAACACCACAAGTTCACTTAAAGAGTTATGAGTTGTACTACTAGCAATAGTCTTCCTTATATTTTATTAAACATAATTAATTATCTAGAAGATTTCTGGCTAGGTTTAAGATTACTTTCACTATACACAAGAACAATATTAGGGTTGGAGAATTCCCCCAAGGTTTGAACTTTGTTAAATGGGCCATGTTGGACCACATGATAGTAATCTGACTATGGGCAAGATAGAGATTAATAAAGAATAATTAATTGTAACTTATTCACTCTCTGAACTAATTCCTTCAACTAATAAGTATATTATCTAGAGAAATACGCTAGTTCCGAAGTTAATCACATAATTAATATATCTTAACTCTAATCGTCTACTGACTAACTCAGGTGTCCTTCCGGAGACGGATACCTAATTTCGAGAATCAAGTAATGTAATTTAGCCCTGCTTTTAATGCCACATGTGACGAGCTTTGCGTTTTTTCCCTTGTTGGCAAGCCACATGGCACAAACATGGTACTAATTCTAGTATTAGTTAACTAACACTAGTTTTAATTACTAGTATCTATTATCGACCGGCATGGCCTTTAGATTTAGCCGGCATATACACACACACAGAAACATTGTTAACAAAATTATTTAAATATTGAGCACAACACACTACTGGCAACGCCGATCGCACAAAATTATTATTAACTCACCCTGCAACTTATTTTGATTGTACCTATCGGGTGAGAAGTGGCACTGGCATTTCTATGGTGATTAGAAATTGTACGGCTTAACAAGAGCCAGAAAAAGGTCTAAGACACAGACATGTGTTTTATTTTTGCCAGGGACTTGCCACATTCTTCACCGTCCAATACTGAGATCAAAATGGCAGAAGTAAGGGTTTTGACCAGAATTATCTCCCCCGAAGGAGAGTTCTAGACTTCCTGTGGCCAAATTAAATTCACGGTCAAACTGAATATTAAATTCAGTCTGAAGTGATTGATTGGCGTGTACCCAAACTCTACACTACATCTACTTTTAAATATTATAGAAAAATCGTATTTTATCTCTCTATAGTTTTAGGTATATAAATACACTAAACAAAGATTATCTTAGCTAATATTTGAAAATATAGATAACAATGAAAAATAATACAGGATACATAGAGGGGTTTACTGAGGGCTATCTCCATCTAATAAAAAACGATCTGAGAGTTGGGCCAACCTGTCACACAGTGGATACCATCCCACTGTAGAGTACCCAAAAACGACAGAGCTGATCGATTGGCTAAGGAAGGAGCAAACAAAGAACAACCTGGTGTGCCAATTACATACCACCAAAAGAAAAGAATGATCAAATCAGTCAGAAGGCCACTAAACCCTACTCAAAACGACTACCTAGTTATGGACAGACCAGAACAGGTCATTCTTCTGCGCCTCAGAACAGGACACAACAAATTACGCAACCACGTGTATAGAAAATTCAAGATTGGTGACTCAGCCATGTGCACATGTGGTTTGGCGTCGCAGACAGCAGCGCACATACTCCAGGATTGTCCAAACTACAGGCGAACATTCTGGCCTAGAGAGACAACAGTGGAAGATAAACTCTATGGACCGCTGAGTGAACTAAAAAAGACTGTTAGATTCATACAAGAGACAACATACGAAAAAAGAAGAAGAAAAAAAATGTACTATTTCCTTCTGTCCTGTATGTTGCCGTTTCTCTCGAATCTCTTGTTGTTTCTCAGGACTAATTTTGATATTGTTATCTTGTGAGAATGAGTCCTCAAAATTGTCAGCTGCTTGATTTCTTGTTAAGATGTTTCCATCTTTATGTAGTGCAATAATAGAGTTTCTCCCTGTGCCCTCATCGTTAGAGGGGCTGAGTGGTCTCGAGGTATGGTGTTCGCCTCGAGTGCTGGAGGTCCCGGGTTCAACCCCTGGTGAGGACAGGGATTTTTTCACGTGGACTTCCAGTAATAAAATTTCCCCTGGTCTCTGGGTTGTGAGATCGGACACCCGTGTGTATTGTTGCGCACGTAAAAAATCCCTTGGCAGTTGGAAATCGAAAAAGAGTAGCCTAACGGCGCTGCCCGGGCAACATTTCTAGTTAAAGATCTACCCAAAGTATTTCAGGATCCTCGCTGGTGCTACGGAGGTCGTGCACTGAGCTGAGTTTCTCCGGACCCAGGCTTGAGTTAGGAGAAGAACGGGGCACTTATGGGTTACACTCTTTGTCACGAATTGGCAGCCTTTACTTCCCAGAACAATTTTCGGTTCACTTTTGATAGGCCATGTAGAGAATCAACAGACGAACAAAACTGTTTTCTCTATATTCAAGGCTATACCGTCTTGACGTAAGCTTGCAAAACCTGCAAGTAAACAAACCACCAGGAATGGCTTTCTATTTGGGAAGTTAATTTGACACCAGTACCAGTCACCCCCATTTGTTATCAATCCAGCCAGACGGGAGGGCAGACTCAAGGGACTGAATAGTAATTAAAACCAACTAGCCATGACGTAAGCTTGCAGATGGCAAGTAAAATGGCAACTAGATAATTAGTATACACCTTGGGAAACTGCTGACCCAGACATGCTGAATCAACAATGAACTAGGCCATGGACTGTGTAATTAAAACCTGGTTTACCCACAGAGTTGTAAACTGGCTGTTGACCATGAGAACCTAATTGTTCTCTTGACATGACACCTGATAAGAATAGCTAGGAAATCACCCAACCGCGATGGCTGACCCCATCTGGTAGAGACTAGAGGCGCAAGGTGTGAAATCACTGATAAGACTCAGTGGGCTAATAATGGTCAGACCCACAGGTGTGAAGGCTAGTGTGCATGCAGAAAGAATTTTATGACTGGACAGACTTGGAGTTAATTGCAATTACTGTCACGAGGAGATAAGAAGAATTTATGACGGGAATGCCAAGGAGATAATACGGTCTGCTTGACTCAGCTTAAATAAGGGTCCCTAGCCTGTTTTATGTTAGATTAAGTTTGACTTCAGAACAGGTAGGCCGCCAGCTCAATGTCTGTAGTCATATGCATGAATATTATGTTGGCTTCTAGGAATTATTTCTTAGTAACTAGTCCCGTAGTAAGTCTCTTAGTTTCTTAGATGGATGGACCGATTTTCAGTCTATATCTGATCTAGGTTATTGCAAGAACTATCATTGTCATAGGTTACTTGAGTGTTCTTTCTAAGTTCTGTGTTCAATATCATTGTGCTGTAAGTGCTACTCTTCTGAGAAGTAGAAACTTATGGAAGGCAGGTCTTGTCTAGATATACTTGAGGTGTCGTAGCAGATGCTTGCCATCTCTTTCTAAACTAGACTAGTTGCTTTTTTGGTGTGTGCATTTGTTGTACAGAATATAGTCAACTGACTATTTATTTAATTCTTACAACAGCAGGTGATTAAACCGGGCAGCTCAGCAAATATAACTGGTCTGTGTGGTAACTTCAATTAAGACCTGTTGTATATCTCATTTTGTAGCTATACAATATTAGTACTCATTAATAATGACTGATGCTATTATATTGAGTATCATTATATGTCCATCTTGAAGTAATATAATGTTTACGGATGTTGGATGTATGTAGGTGTAATTTCATAAACTAACTAGTGCATTATGCTATGATGTTAAAGTATCATATGTCTAGTTTAATCAATATGTTTATGTGTATTGGATGTTTGGTATATTGATTTGTCATATGCAAACCTACCAATATGAAGTGTTATGCTATTGTCTGTGCATTGGCACATTGGCCAATGATTGTGTTGGAAGCAGAGGTGTAATGGTACAGACATTACCCACAATTGGTAGTATAGGGTATATGGTGCTAAACTTTCTCAGTGTATTGTGGGCGTGCGTCCACGGTAATGCATGGAAACCTGGCACAGCTACGGGTCACGGCTTGCAAGCCTGGATGATCAGGCATTGTTATAATACCCTTACCGACCCTGTGAGCTGCTAAACTAACTTTGGACGGAGCGGCTGTACGACACAGAATTCTGTATTAGCGACATGGACATGGGGCGGCAGAAATGTAAGCATTACAGGCGTGTGAGACAATTGAAAAGCCCGTCCCAGACTAAAGACAGTAGGGAGAAGGAGGATGGTGAACACAGTAGAGCTGGAAGATAAACTTGGCCAGACTGGTCATTGTATATGTTTGTGTTATGATATGTTTTAATTAGGATTGCGCTGATGTAGAACTGATATAACACATTCTTGACTTTCTTTCAAGCTCTCACAAGGAGCACCTATGTTATAGATCTCAGGACTAGAGACTACTGACTAGGAAGAGCCAGGACTGGCAGGATCGTCAGAATACCGGCAAGCTGTTTCTTTTGTTGAGTCTACTGGAGAGTGGGGATCTGGACCACAGTTCCAGATAGATGAAGTAACAAGTAAAGTTACGTAATGTTTCTCATCACAATATGTTATATGATTTTATCATCCTCATATTGACAATCATCCGATGTCTATTGTTATGATTAGCAAATAAATGTTGTAGTATTGTAACTCATAGTTCTGTCGTTATATTTTAATTCCAATTGTGCATACGTGTTGTGTGTGTACATTGGTGGGGGTTCACTTACACACCAAGGAAGGGAGCAGTCAGGGAGAAAAACCTGTACTGGAATAGTTGTCTTTACACTTTAATTCAGACGTAAAAATCTATTCTAACTAACCTTCTCCTTCCCATCCTTGGCGAATATTCAGCACAGTTCATTTCAATTTTGTAACGAGCCACTAGGAACTGTACGTTGGATATTCAAGGGCTTAATCTGTAGTTCAGCCATATAGATTTTGTCCCTAGTCAGTTTCTGACTATCTGGGGTTGCTCGCCAGTGAATAATACATTCATCTAGCCGGTGGGGCACCCCGACTTCTGACAGATTTGGGGTCCGTCCGCGATCCTGAACCAGGATTCTAGTAATCATAGTGATTCTACTAGACCCTAGACAAACGATTTTTCAAAGTTAACTCTTGTAATCTTCAGTCATCAAAATAGACTATCATCAAGTGTAGCTACTTTTAGTTGAGGAAGTTTCAGAGTACATATATAACTTTTCAAAAGTATAACAGATAAGAACTTATGAGAAAACTACCATCATCTATCATTTATTGATAACTGTTTTAACTATTATCAATTAGTGTTACCATTAATCATTTATTGATAATTGAACACTTTAATCATATTTACATTGATGTGTTTGATGATTTAACTGCTTGACTGATTTGCAATTTTATGCTAATATATGCCATGGTCATTTTGACATTTATGCAGTGCATTTTAAGGTTTATTTAGGTAAATATTACTGTTGATTACTTTGTAGTATATCTCTCACACTTACTTCACTGCTGTCGCCAGGTACTACTTTTGAATATTATTTTCAGTTGTCTTTCACTGTTGAGGCTAAACTATACACATTGGATAGCGTAGACTGTCAGTAGTTAACTCTTGTCTTTCTAGTAGATCTGATTTTTGATATATACATAGAAGCTAACCTGAATATAGTCATTAGCAATTATGTTCTTGCTTTACCGGAATCTTGAAGAGGATCTGAAGGCGCGCGCAGATTTCTCAGAGACCGCGAGAGGGTGGGGCATAAGAGAAGGCTTAGAGGGAGAGCAACTAGAAACATATATCATAGCAGAGTTAGAATGGTGGGACCAAGAAGAAGACATTATGTTTAAAGAAAATGATGAGTTCTTTGAAGCACAAGAGCGTAGCAAAACTGAAGGAGTAAAGATGGAAAAAACGCATATGGAAGCAGTCAATGCGGAGAAGCTAACCTTTCTAGCGGAACATAAGGTAGGAGATATGGATGCTCACCCAACCAGGAAGGAAGGGACATCTTTGCCACCCACCGCAGAATCAGAGGTAGTGGACCGGGAACTACAGGTTCTCATTCGACCCAGTCCTAAACGGAAAAGAGGGAAGAAAAAACGTGCCAAGGGCATTTCAAACAGTCACAAACGTGATAACTGTTTGCACCACGGCAATAGTCGTTTGACAGTAGAGGACCTTCAGGAAAACCACTTGACTGCTACGAGAAATGAATCTCGAGAGAAAGAGGAACTGAAGACAACCTTTAATGAGGTCGCAGGCGGAGACCTAGCCGATTCTCACATTCCCTTCTGGTCACAGAATCACGAAGTGGAATTACATCTGACTGAAATAGGGAGGAAGGAAGGAACAGAATCCCAGGTGAATTTCACTGCTGCAACGCGGGAAGAGTCACTAATTATCAGTTCAGATAATTTACCTAGTAACAGTTACCCAGAGGACTACGGTTTGCCAGTACAAGACTCCCAGGAATCTCATTTTACTTCAACGAGAGGTGAAACTCAAGAGGAAGATGACCTGAGGACATCTTTTAAGGAGGTCGGAGATCGAAAGGTAACCGACTTTATTATTCCCTTCATCCCGGACGAGCCCCCAATCTGTCAGAAGTCGGGGTGCCCCACCGGCTAGATGAATGTATTATTCACTGGCGAGCAACCCCAGATAGTCAGAAACTGACTAGGGACAAAATCTATATGGCTGAACTACAGATTAAGCCCTTGAATATCCAACGTACAGTTCCTAGTGGCTCGTTACAAAATTGAAATGAACTGTGCTGAATATTCGCCAAGGATGGGAAGGAGAAGGTTAGTTAGAATAGATTTTTACGTCTGAATTAAAGTGTAAAGACAACTATTCCAGTACAGGTTTTTCTCCCTGACTGCTCCCTTCCTTGGTGTGTAAGTGAACCCCCACCAATGTACACACACAACACGTATGCACAATTGGAATTAAAATATAACGACAGAACTATGAGTTACAATACTACAACATTTATTTGCTAATCATAACAATAGACATCGGATGATTGTCAATATGAGGATGATAAAATCATATAACATATTGTGATGAGAAACATTACGTAACTTTACTTGTTACTTCATCTATCTGGAACTGTGGTCCAGATCCCCACTCTCCAGTAGACTCAACAAAAGAAACAGCTTGCCGGTATTCTGACGATCCTTCCAGTCCTGGCTCTACCTAGTCAGTAGTCTCTAGTCCTGAGATCTATAACATAGGTGCTCCTTGTGAGAGCTTGAAAGAAAGTCAAGAATGTGTTATATCAGTTCTACATCAGCGCAATCCTAATTAAAACATATCATAACACAAACATATACAATGACCAGTCTGGCCAAGTTTATCTTCCAGCTCTACTGTGTTCACCATCCTCCTTCTCCCTACTGTCTTTAGTCTGGGACGGGCTTTTCAATTGTCTCACACGCCTGTAATGCTTACATTTCTGCCGCCCCATGTCCATGTCGCTAATACAGAATTCTGTGTCGTACAGCCGCTCCGTCCAAAGTTAGTTTAGCAGCTCACAGGGTCGGTAAGGGTATTATAACAATGCCTGATCATCCAGGCTTGCAAGCCGTGACCCGTAGCTGTGCCAGGTTTCCATGCATTACCGTGGACGCACGCCCACAATACACTGAGAAAGTTTAGCACCATATACCCTATACTACCAATTGTGGGTAATGTCTGTACCATTACACCTCTGCTTCCAACACAATCATTGGCCAATGTGCCAATGCACAGACAATAGCATAACACTTCATATTGGTAGGTTTGCATATGACAAATCAATATACCAAACATCCAATACACATAAACCTATTGATTAAACTAGACATATGATACTTTAACATCATAGCATAATGCACTAGTTAGTTTATGAAATTACACCTACATACATCCAACATCCGTAAACATTATATTACTTCAAGATGGACATATAATGATACTCAATATAATAGCATCAGTCATTATTAATGAGTACTAATATTGTATAGCTACAAAATGAGATATACAACAGGTCTTAATTGAAGTTACCACACAGACCAGCTATATTTGCTGAGCTGCCCGGTTTAATCACCTGCTGTTGTAAGAATTAAATAAATAGTCAGTTGACTATATTCTGTACAACAAATGCACACACCAAAAAAGCAACTAGTCTAGTTTAGAAAGAGATGGCAAGCATCTGCTACGACACCTCAAGTATATCTAGACAAGACCTGCCTTCCATAAGTTTCTACTTCTCAGAAGAGTAGCACTTACAGCACAATGATATTGAACACAGAACTTAGAAAGAACACTCAAGTAACCTATGACAATGATAGTTCTTGCAATAACCTAGATCAGATATAGACTGAAAATCGGTCCATCCATCTAAGAAACTAAGAGACTTACTACGGGACTAGTTACTAAGAAATAATTCCTAGAAGCCAACATAATATTCATGCATATGACTACAGACATTGAGCTGGCGGCCTACCTGTTCTGAAGTCAAACTTAATCTAACATAAAACAGGCTAGGGACCCTTATTTAAGCTGAGTCAAGCAGACCGTATTATCTCCTTGGCATTCCCGTCATAAATTCTTCTTATCTCCTCCTGACAGTAATTGCAATTAACTCCAAGTCTGTCCAGTCATAAAATTCTTTCTGCATGCACACTAGCCTTCACACCTGTGGGTCTGACCATTATTAGCCCACTGAGTCTTATCAGTGATTTCACACCTTGCGCCTCTAGTCTCTACCAGATGGGGTCAGCCATCGCGGTTGGGTGATTTCCTAGCTATTCTTATCAGGTGTCATGTCAAGAGAACAATTAGGTTCTCATGGTCAACAGCCAGTTTACAACTCTGTGGGTAAACCAGGTTTTAATTACACAGTCCATGGCCCAGTTCATTGTTGATTCAGCATGTCTGGGTCAGCAGTTTCCCAAGGTGTATACTAATTATCTAGTTGCCATTTTACTTGCCATCTGCAAGCTTACGTCATGGCTAGTTGGTTTTAATTACTATTCAGTCCCTTGAGTCTGCCCTCCCGTCTGGCTGGATTGATAACAAATGGGGGAGGCAGGTACTGCTAAACCTAGTCATACAGATAAGACCCAAAATAATCCTTCCACACAAAATCAGGGGTATCAAAACAATAACTCTGAAGGTAAGGACAACAGGTGGCACACTGGTAGCCCACACCAAAATCCAGGTAATTACAATAGTAACCAGTCATCTCAACCTCAACAACCTACACGTAATAGAGGGGGTAATCAATATTGTAAAAATTGCAGAACAAATGACCACCATACGAGTTCGTGCAAAAACAAACCCCCTGTTCATTACACGGCTTGTTTGACTTTGGCGGATAAAAACCACCAATGGAGGACCCCTGGTGATAATCAAAGACCTCCAGTTGTTGAGACAGTTACTGTAAATGGGAGACAGGTACCGTGTTTATATGACACGGGTCTTGAGAGTGACGCGGCCATTGCAGCTCACTTAGTGACACCTGGACAATTGACCGACCACACTATTGAGTTAAGAGGTGCTACTCTGAGCTCTGAACCTAAACTTGTTAAAGTTGCTAGGGTGAAGGTGACATCCAAATATGTCACCGGAACAGTTTCTGCTGTTGTGCTAGCTGATCCAGTATATCCCTTCATGTTAGGGCGAAAATATGTATATCTGGGTGAACCTAAGTCCACAACTTATACATGTGCTATGCAGACCCAGAATCATGGCACCGCTTTGAGTGAACCCGAAATTCTTATCCACCCATTATCTCGGGAGATTAGGGCTGCCCAAGCAGCATGTCCCACCTTACAATCCTGCTTTGGCAAACTGCCAAAATCTAGAAATCCACCGGTAGCTGGTGATTTCTACGAAAAGGAAAAACTGTTATACCGTAGGGCGGGAACTATGAATCACGTCCACGAACAGTTTGTGGTACCCAAAAGGTATCGTAACCATGTGTTACAAATGGTACACTCCATCTCGGACAGTGGGCATATGGGGATGAAAGCAACCATCCAAAGGCTTTATTTCTCCTATTTCTGGCCGGGGATGACCCGGGATATCAAACGATATGTCAGGTCATGTAAAGAGTGCCATCTGGTTCCGCCTACTCATGGTGGAACTCCACCTAAGATAGGTGATCAAGTATTGGTATTATCACCCAAGGGGGATAATCCTTTAGATATGGGTTGGCAAGGACCATTCCTTATTACAGATAAGGTGTCTCGCTCCCATTACAAATTAAACATTCAGGGTAATCCGGAAGTCTTTCCCATGTATTTAATTAGGAACCATGTAGAAAGATTAACTGATCCACCGGTGCGTCTGATGGCATTATCAGTGGCAACTGTGGTCGAAGGGAGAGATAACTCAGAGATGGAGTGTCCCCTGACACCTCAGGAGACAGTAAATGGTGTCTCTATCAACCTTGATTCGGAGACGTCTGAGTCAGGGAAGATGAGACGAATTCCAGAGTCGCATGCCCCGATGCGAACAGATAAGCCTGGATGGATTAAAGGTGACACAGTAAACACGATGATAAACCGTACTGACCCAGTCCGACAAAATCATTTACCTGTTACTGTGCCAACCAGTAACCCTTATTCCTTTAGGGGAGAACACTCTCTGGGAATTCAGAATAGAGAAGATGGGTGGGGACGACCAGGTCGTCATAGGTTTCCATGGAAACGACATCAAGGGAGGAGGTTTCTTAGAAGATGTCTTAGAAACGAAGAAGCAGGGTTTCAGTAGGAACTGTTCTACTGAAGAAGAGGGGGAGACTGGTCCATATGTTCCAGGGTGGTTGGAGTAAGTGCCAACAAAATCTGATGAGTGTGCTGGCTGGAGTAAAGTCCGAATCCTCGAACTTTACTTTCAACGGTAGGCATATGTGACGAAGTCCCCAGCTTCCTCTTCATCTTTTGCTTAAATTGGAGTAAATTCTTTTTAAAACCCTTATGTAATTATAGAAGAATTTAATTTCGTTTTTATTCCTATATATCTATGTATAGACAGCCCATGGCTATAGCATAAATCTACTGCTAATTGATGTTATTACTCTAGTGGGAAATAATACGTTATACTAGGATTGGGGGAGAGGCTGAATTTACAAAGTAGTGTACCCAGCCAAATCTACAAATTTGGCTACGACTATTTTACAATTTGGTCGGATAAATTAAAGGAAACGAACTCCCTGGCACGACCACTTCCGGTCAGGAGAAAAATAGCTAAACTCGTTCTTTCGCAACCTAGACGTCGGTGTAGGAACAATCTGCTAGTCGCTAGGCTCTATAAAATACTTTTAAAGTGTTAAGAGTTTTATCTTTGGCGCGTATTACGGCCATAAATATATTTAAAATATATTAGATACCTAGAGCAGTGTTTGTACCTGACAAGTTCGGTCAGTAGATTAGAAGGGTAAGGAATAGTTATGTGTACCAATATAAAATATTGCCGTGTGCGCCCGAGATTTCCGTGTGTAGTTAAAGTTGGAAACTGCCGATAATAGGTTATTTTACCTAATTATTTACCATAATAATTATTTTACCGACTAAACTCGATCGCGTATATTATACTTCGTACAGGTAGTTTACTAAGCACACAGAGTAAAGGGTAAAACGTAACTGTGTAGAAAATTACCTTTACATGAGGTTTAGAGAGGTGTAGCCGATTTGAGATAGTTGTAAACTTGATAAAGTCGGATAGAACCCAATTTTCGATTAGTCCGTATAGCAGTAGACTAGGCCATACTAATGGAGCCGTTAGTTGAGGAATAACACGAGGCAGTTCCTAGTAATAATATTGCGAGGCCGCGAAAATAGATCGTACTAAACACGCGTAAAAAGGTCAAATACTAGCGGAGTAGATCCTAGGCATGTTCGTTAATTTTTATCGGTGATTTCTCACCAATTCGCAGTCCTGTTCTTGCCTGCCACTCCATTAACTTTCAGCCTATCATATTCTATTATGATAATTACATAAACTGTATTTTAAAATATACGTTATATAGAATCATTATTAATTATATGCTAGGAATATAGCTTCAGAATTTGAACATAAATATCTATAATAGGTAATCTGTTTAATAGATTGTATTCATATCTACCTGTAGATTACTTTGTAATTATTGTATTTTAATAATATAATTATGATATGCATTATATGATTATGTTTAATTATTACTGAATACTTATTACATTCACTTATAAGAAAGCTTAGAATGATTTTATTGAGCTGTTTTCTTAGGTCAGTGTTTTACTATTGATCCTAGGATAGGGAATAATAGGGAGCAGGGACAGATAGCTCATGCTATTTTGTTTCTGAAAATGTTATGAGATGTAATCGGCCATCAGGAACAATCCATGGCCGATGCTTACCGATGTCTCGACAGAAGAGTCAACTGCTCTCGCTGTATATATTTCACAGATTTGACACCTTCAGCGCCAAGCTTTAGATGCGCTAACCTGTGTGACTCATTGTGAAGCATCACTCACCATCTCACTTATGCTTACTAACTAGGGTTTACATGCACTGTGTAAGCCGGAGAACCAGAAGATAAGTGGCCAAACTTACCGTTGGCCACCACCACCACCACCATCTACATGCAAATAATACCAGCTTTGTCAGGCCATGTCAATGATTAGACTGTTTAGTAGATTCAAACCATAAGATTAGATATTCAATAGAATAGAGGGAAGTGTACCACCCTTTTCATGTACAGGGCTGCCTCCAGTGGAGCACCCAAAGTGTTATCATATATTAAATATTAATGTGAGTCTAATTTTACAACCTCTAGTTGTTACCTCAGTAACCTTAGTCATAGCTGTGTGAGAAGTACGAAAGTTTGTCGCTTTTAAATATTTTACTCTGTCTTTCTCCGTGTCGGTGAGAGGGATTAGAGTTGGGGGCTCGAGCTTTGTTTTTATTTCAGGCACGTAGCTAGACAACCTTGGCAGACTGTCTGTATCCAACCAGTATAGTTGTACGCCATTCCTGTCTGCCTGAACACTGTCAGAAGATTAGACTTGTTCTGGGACCTTTACTCCGTCTAGAATTACGAGCTATTCAGTCTTGTCTTCTCCAGTGACTTAATTTTCTATTCTTAGAAAGTCTATCCGCAGCACGTTGATAGATTCCTTATCATCGTAGCTGACGCTACGCTACACCCGTGTGCCATGATGTTGATCCGTCGACTAAACTAAACTAAACTGCCCTCATCGTTAAGTTGTTTTATTAAAATAAATGTTTTGCATATCCTTTGCAAGACATCGCTGTCAACATCAGCATCTCTCAGCTGATTGTTGATTTCTTGGCAAGATTACGCTCAGTAGTTTGCCATTGCTTTCTGAGCGGCCGACTCACATACCCCTAAGTTACCACTGCTGATTCTCACCGTCGTCACGTTACTTACGAGAGTATACGAAATTACGGAGAAAATTCGCTAACCTCTACGCGAGGAAGCCGGCAAGTTGTTTTATTAGCTTCCAAAATTTCCTTGTGTCTCTTTCAAAGTTCAGAGACTCCGTTTTCTCCTGCCAGCTTTTCCGTCTAGCCTGCAGCCTGGCCCTTTGAAATTTGTCTTTTGCGTGCTGGAATTTGTTGTGGTGCTCTTGGCTGGGTGTGGCCTCTGCTTGCTTTCTACACACTTCCAGATCATTATGCAACTGTTCCAGTTCACTACTTCAGTAGGGTTTATATTGTTTACGGGCTCCTCTTGGTACTGTTTCTCACGCTGCCTGTAATATGCATTTCCCAAACTCTTCAACTACTTTATTTATGTCTTTCTCAGTGTTCAGGTTTCTTCCAGTCTGCTTTCTTGTAGTTCCACCTATAAAGGGTGCTGCTTTCACTTACAAGCTCATTTTCTACAGTTAGAAAGACTGGCCGATGGTCACTGCCACCAAGTTGTTTCCCAACAATTCGTGTAATGTTCCACTCCAGGTCTGGTGAATGAAAAGCCAGGTCAGATGTAGTTGTAGTGTGCCATGATCTCGAGTAGAAAGTATGTGGGTCGGACGGCTTGTTATTCAAGATGAATCTATTCTCATCCTGCCAGTCTTCCAGTCTCTCTCCTCTCTGGTCCATGTGATCATAGCCCCAGCTCTGCGAGTAGCTGTTGAAATCGCCACACACAATCATTTTTTCTTTTAATGGTAGTGTGTCCAGTGCCTGTGGGCGGTCACTTTGGCAGAAATAGTTGCTCAGATGTAGGTCTGTATTGCCTGTCTTAAGTTTAAGTGTCTGATACTCAGCCCCTTCCATGTAGACTTCGATTTGGGAAGCAATGATATTATTTTTTACAAGGGTCAGTATCCCACCTTTTCGCCTGTCCTTTCGGTCAGATCAGTAACACTGGTAGCCTCTGATTTTGAAGGCTTAGTTTCGTTGAGGTGAGTTCTTTCAAGCAACATACACTTACTTTTTTCTTGGTCCAAGATGTTTTCTAATTCTGTTTCTTTTTGTTACCGACTCCCTCCGCATTCCAGTGCATTATTTTAAGTCTTCGTTTAGTATGGCCAGCCGTTCTATTCTCAGGTCCCCTGGCTCCACAGGACATCTGAGAAGGACCTCCAGTAGTTGTGGTTGTTCCCTTTCGAGACATAGGGCCCGGCACTGCACCTGCCTGGGGGTCCAAATCAGGGCGAGCACCATAACATTTAGCAGTAGTCGACATACTCCATTTTGCGTCATGGCGTGGCATCCTGATTTCTGTGGTGCGCCTCCTGGCTGGTTGCCTCCGTCTTCAGCACCTTTACTTTTCTAGAGCAGACTGTGGTCTCACTCGAGTTTAGATGTGTACGCGCGCATACACATGTCTGCGCTTGCATGTACGTGCATACACATCTAGAGCATACTAGTTATTTTTCGGCGCCAGAAACTGGCCGTCGCCCCTTCTCCTGTTTGTTAAAACAGTTCCGCCACGTGAAGGCCAGGAGTTGGACTTTTGCTGCAGAGGTTATGTATTCACGAGCCATTGGGATATTTAAGCAAGGTTGGGCGTTCACCCCAACACTGCGCCCCGGCTACATACAGCAACATTTGGAACCACTCGGCTACCTAACCGAAGCTCTCTGAAGACTATTCTACGAAGTTACCTGGAGTAGAAGTGCTGAGTCTAGACTGTGCCGAAGGCCAAGTGGCTAGTGACTGTTAAAACCTACCAGGTTCAAGTCCAGAAGTTCCTGAAGGCGTCATACAGAATCAGGTGACTCTATCCTATCACCTCGGTCTACAACCTGACACACAACCTGGCACACACAAATGTCGTGGGATGAGGAAAATGTCCACCAGACTACTCTCACGCAACTAACTGTTCCTGTCTGTCTGTCTGCCTGCCTGCCTGCCTGCCTGCCTGCCTGTCTGTCTGTCTGCCTGCCTGCCTGCCTGCCTGCCTGCCTGTCTGTCTGTCGGTCGGTCGGTCTGTCTGTCTGTCTGTCTGTCTGTCTGTCTGTCAGAGTCTGCATCTCCAATAAAGATTCTATATTCGCCTGTTCTAAGAGTGTTCTCTTATAGTCAGTTAGGTGTCACTGAGTATCATGAGTCGTCATATGGGCAGTGTCGTCCGGGCACAGTCCGGGTGGCAAGTGTTTTAAGGTTAGGCAGAAGATAATCAAGAACCCCAACTAAATATTATACACAACCACCGAGTTCCGGGCTGTCAAATTAACGGACATGTATTTGTCACGTGTGAATGTGGATAAAGAACCCACACGTACATCCTCCACCCATCCCATTACCCACCAACACTCACCCACCCACATATTCTCCACCACCCAGCCACACACACAACCAAACACACATCCCGCAACACACATATCCCCGCCATCCCACACTCAAAACCCACACCCACCCACACATCCCTCATCCACACAATCTCCCCCACCCATACATCCCGCACCCACACACATCCCCACCCATCCCCCAACCCACACACACTCACACACCCACACATACTCCATCCACCCACCCCAATCACAATCCATTAATCACAATCCCCTCACCCATACCCTCACACACACTTCTCCACCCACACACACACACACACACACACACACACACACATCCTCCACCAATCACATAACCCACCAACACTCACCCACCCACATATCCTCCACCACCACCCACACACCCCCAACCAACCAGTCAAACACACATCCCCCAACCACACATCCTCCCCCACACACACATATTCCTTCCAACCCACATATCCCACACACAAAACCCGCACCCACTCACACACTCCCACCCACACATCACCCAACCATCCTCCAGCCTACACACACTCACCCACCAATACATCCTTCACCCACCCTTCCCCAATCACCCATCCCCCAATCACACATCCCTTAACCACACATCCCCCATCCACAAACACACACCTCCCACCCACCCACCACCCACAAATACCCTACCCAAACACATCCCCCACACATCTTCCCACACACACACATCTTCCCACCCACACATCCTCCACCCATCTCCCACACACAGCCAAAAACTCAATACTCATCTCTCAACAACTCATACCCACACATCCTCCACCCACCCATCAACTCATACATCGTCCATCTACCTACCCACACTGACACACCCCAACCACTCAGCCAAACATACATCCCTCACCCTCATATACATACTTGACCCACCCGCACATCTCACACCAAACCACACCCCCACCCCCACACACACATCCCTCACACACATCTTCCCTCCCACACAAACCCCACCCATGTAACATCCCAACACACACACACACACACACATCCCCCACACGCATCACCGCATACACATTCCCATCCACAGATCCCTCACCCACACATCTCCCCACCAACCTACACATCCCCCACCTACAAACACCCTCACAATCCACACATACATCCTCCACCCACCCACACACACCTCAACCCACACACACATCCCCACGCCCATCTCCCAACCCAGTCACATCTCCCACACACTGATTCACCAACACATCCCTCACCCACCCACATACAAATTCCCCACCCACACAACCCCCAATACCAAAACACTTCCAACCATCCGCCCAAACAACCCCCACCCACACGCACATCCCTCACCCACCACACATCCCTTCACCCACCAACACATCACCCATCCACGTCCCCTCCACACATAAATCCCCCACACATTTCAACTATAAAGTGTCGCCCTAGGAGAAATCGGGACAGTTTCCTCACCGAATACACCAGAGCCAGCGCCTCAATCTCAGGCGTAGACCAATTTCGTTCTCTGGCTTTTAACTTGCGGCTTACGTAGTACACAGGATGGATAATTTGGTCGTATTCTTGCAGAAGTACAGCCCCAATCGCGACGGAGCTCGCATCTGTTCTTAATCTGAAAGGTAAACGGATGTTTGGCAATTTGAGGATGGGATTATGTGAGCTATCATCAGAAAAACAAGCTAACACTTTAGAGAATGCTAATTTTAGGCATTCATTGCTTACAATTTTGTCCGGCTTATCTTTAGTTAGTAAGTTAGTAAAAACCTCGGTTAGTTCAGAAAAATTCGGAATAAACTGCCGATAATAATTTATCAGTCCTAATAAACTTCTGACTTGTTTCTTTGTAGTCGGAAGTGAGAGTTTTAGAATCTTGGACACAATGTTATCGTCTGTCGTGACAAAGCCATTGGATATTTTGTATCCCAAAAAGGATATTTCAGGGTAGGCCATGTCTACTTTAGCAGGCTTTACAGTCAGTCCGTGCTGTCTGATACGTTCAAATGTCAGTTCTAATGTCTTTATGTGTTCTGTCATTGTCTCTGTGTGAACACAGATGTCGTCGATATAGCAGATTATGTTCGGAATGTCTACAAGAAGAAGTCGTGTCATACGAACGAAGGTGGCAGGGGCATTAACTAGCCCAAATGGAAGTTTGCACCATTCGTACAGTCCCCAAATAGTGTTAACATCTGGCAATTTAAGGATAGGATTACTCGACAAGTATGATAACACTTTTGAAAATGCAGGTCGTAAGCATTCGCTGTTTACAATTTTGTTAGGTCGGTCTTTTGTTAGTAGGTTAGTGAAACATTCGGTCAATGCAACAAAATTTGGTATAAATTGTCTGTAATAGTTCAACAGACCTAAGACACTTCGCAACTCTTTCTTAGTTGACGGAAGCGACAATTTAAGAATTCTTGACACGATGTTATCGTCAGTTGCGACAAAGCCATTAGAAATCTTATAGCCCAAAAATGAAATTTCTTGGTAGGCTATGTCGACTTTCGATGGTTTGACTGTCAGTCCGTGCTGTCTGATACGGTCAAATGTCAACTGCAATGTCGTTACGTGGTCTGTCATGTTCCTCGTATGTATGCAAATGTCGTCCATGTAACAAATTATTAGGAATGTCTGTCAGAAGAAGTCTCGTCACTTTATAGGTGTGTCGAATGTCAGAATACTGTGGTGATGCACTAAGTCTGCCTGTCCTGGATTGTTAGAGAAACTGCTACTGTAGTCATGTAACAGTTGTCTGCAACTGTCGGTCTCTGTCTAAGTAAGGTTAGGATTTATTTTGATGTCCTGCAGATTGTTCGTCGTGTCAAGTGATGGGGTCGGTATCTCGTCGGTATCGTCATCGTCTCTGTGGTCCACTATCGTTGTGCTTGCTGCTGTCTCGTCTTGGTTCTCGTCTCTGTTGTAGTATGGTTTAAGCATGTGTATGTGAAATATTTTATGTTTGTCCTTAACTGCAATCTCGTAGTCTTCAGTCGAGATCTGTCTTAGAACTTTAAAAGGTCCTTGCCATGAGTCTGACAGTAACTGTCGGTCACTTGGCAATAGAAGTAGAACGTCCTGTCCAGGTGTCAATGTTATTGTCCTGTTTCCTCTGTTTGCGTACTGTCGGTAAATAGCACCTGATTGTTTCAGTGCTTCTTTAGCTAACACACAAGATTTCATTCTCCTATCACGCAATGATATTACATGTTCATATGATGATACTGGTTTATGTACAGTTATACTTTCAGTTAACATAGAATGGTACAAAGATAATGGGCCGCGTGGTTTGGCTCCATATACAAGTTCAAATGGTGAGAAACCAGTGCTGGAATGAGGTACTTCGCGATATGCAAATAGTATGGCAGGTAAATAAGTATCCCAGTCTTCAGGGTGTTCCTGGGTAACTTTGGATAGCATATGCTTAAGATCGCCGTTCATCTTTTCTACAATTCCTGTAGAATGGGGGTGGTATGGTCTGTTAAAGCACTGCTTTACCCCTAACATTCTAGTAAAGACTTGAGTGGCTGCAGCTATGAACTGACTTCCCAGATCTGAGAGAATGGTATCAGGAAACACTACTCTAGAAAAAATATGGAAGAAAACTTCCATTACATCTTTGGCAGTTATGTTCTTAAGTGGAATAGCCTCTGGCCATCTACTGTAGAGGTCAATTATTGTAAGAATGAATTTATTTCCCCTTGATGTTACATGGTTTAGAGGACCTACTATATCAATAGAGATCTTTTCGAAAGGTCTACTTGCTAAATCAGTTATTTGAAGCTCAGCTTGCGGGTGTTTACCCTTTTTAACAAGCTTCTGGCAGATGTCACAAGTTCTGCAATATTGCGTGGTATCACTGCAGAATTTAGGCCAGTAGAACTGGGTAAGCAATCTAGATCTAGTTTTTTAATAAGCCATATGCCCTGCAAAGGGTATGTCATGTGCTAGATGTAATGCTTGTTTGCGGTGTTCTGTTGGTAACGCCGTTTGCTCAGTGGTGCTGGTACCTTTGGTATAGTACCGTGTAAGGATACCACCTTTTAGTGCAAAATTCCATCTAGCATTCTTTGTAAGTCTTGGCTTTTGGCCTATTAAGTTAAAATACTTGTGCAAAGATAAATCAGCCTTTTGAGCTGTTATAAAACTCTCCCTCATGGTCTTAGGAGGTAATATAACTGGGCTTAACATTTCCAAAGCCTCTGTCTGATTAATATGATCTTGCACTTTTGCAGCAGATCTAGTTACTGCATTTGTAATATCAATAACATGGTAAGGTGATGTTACATTTAGACCAATACAATCATGTGATGACATTAATGAATTTGCAAACATACATTCATTCAAAGGTGATAATACATTGTCAACAGTGAATTCAGTTGAAGATGATACTGCATTATCAACAATACAATTGGCAGCAGATGTTATACTGTCATGTGGCATATCATTTATACCTCAGGACGGTTACCCACTATAATGTCGCAACATGGGTTGGATAATGCTGCACATTTAACCTTTCCTGTAAGAAATGGGGTATCAATAAATGCCCATGCAAGCGGGTATTTCTCGATGTTACCTGAGAAAGTTCTGCATGTAACATGTTTGCCTGTATAATCTGAAGGTAAAATAAAGTCTCTCTTTAAACCAATTAGAGTACACCCACTATCCCGTAAAACGGTGGCAGCTTTGCCATTAACAAATCCATGGTGGATGTTCAATTTACCTTTGGAGTTAATTACCAAATTAGCTTCTTCATTGGCAATAGGTATAGAATGGCCGCATGTTAATAGGCCATCTTCATGAAAACGGTCACAGATGGTACATTTTTCAAGATGAAATACATCAATAGAATGAGCTGAGTTAACAGGATGATTTTCAACATGTTCCTCATCTGAGGAAGAGCTATCAAACATGGCTGCATTAGCCTTTCTGGTCATTTGTTTACCTTTACATGAGTGTCGCCAGTGGCCATAGGCTTTGCAAAGGAAGCATTTGGTTAGTCGTTTCTAGCTCTTTCTCTCCTTATCTTGCTTATCTATATAATTTTGCAAGTATGTAAGGTACCCAGGGTGTTTATCACACATAGCACTTTCATTGTGTGGAAGATGGCAATATCTGCATTGATAATACTTCTCAGAAGATTGCTTAAAGGGTTTTTGTTTACTGTAAGGGCCTGACTTCATTCTGTCATAGGTAGCGGCTGCTACAAAGTTTGTGTCAGTCAATCCACTAGTAAAACACTGTTTGTTGGCTGTGAAATAAGCCGAACCTCGTTTCTCTATCTGTTGCACACTCTCACACTCACATTCTTGCAGAAACTTAGAAAATGGTGGTGGTAGAGATGTAATGATTTTATCTCTCAAAATTAAATCTTTCAATTTCTCAAAACTGTCATTTACTTTGGCTGCTGACAGCCACTTACTAAATATATCGTGTACTACTGATATGTAGTCAGAGAACGTTTGAGAAGGTTTTGGAGACAATTTACTAAACTGTTCTCTGTAGCCTGCTTCATCTAACAGCAAGTGTGACATAATTTTAGATTTAATGTATTGATAATCTTTCCTGAGATCTTTGGGAATGGTCTCTATCACTTTGAGAGGTTCCCCGGAAAGACTTCTCATATATATAATGTTCCATTCAGTCTCTGGGATCTGATAATGGTCCATGATGGTCTCAAAATTTTTGGTGAAGGCTGCAATACAGTCGCCCGTGGTGAAATTTTTGACGATCCCTTGATACTTTTTGTACTGATACTCTTTATCTAATCTTTCTGACTTTCTAGAATCTATCTCTGTTGATGTTTCAGCTTCCAGCTGCTTAATTTTCAGCTGCATTTCAAGTTCTTCCCTTTTACTCTGGGCTAGAAACTCAGCTTTTCTTAATTCGGCCTCTGTTTCTGCCTTTTCCGCATCTAGTTCTGCCTGTTTAGTCTTGGCAGCTAACTCAGACTGTTTTAAAGCAGTATCTGCTTCTGCTTGTTTAGTTTTGGCCGTTAATTCAGCCTGTATTAAAGCAGTTTCTAATTCTGCCTTTTTCAGTTCTCTTTCTGCAGATCTATCTTCACGTTGGACATATTCTGCATACTTTCTCTCACTCCAATTTGTCAATTGCTCACCAGATAAATTCATTTTCAAACAAGATTCAATGACATCATTCAATGTCGACATGATGAAATATGTCAGATACAATGAATATACACAAAGTTAATTATGTTGTTAGTAAATCAAATACAATAATTTGTACAGTATTGATCACCGACAGCTTGTGCTTAGACCTGTCTACCAAAAGTATTTAGAAAAAAGAAATATACTCAAGTGATTCTGGCGAACTGTATGAGGGAATGGCTGCTTGCTTGTTACTGCCCGGAAAAACAATGGACTTCACCGCCAACGGTTTCGGATGGCACACAAATCTGCTTTACTTTGGAAGAAGAGAAATTAGGACATGTACGTTAAGTGGTGTATGCAATGTCAACTAAGTTTTGTGGGTTTGTATGCTGTCAAGTATTTTTGATAGTCGTATTGTCGTCCGTTCAACACAATCAACAACTCACTTTCCATGTAGCTTTCTTTCCAAACTTTCCGCTTACACTATCGTTCAAACCTATTTTACAACAAATTTCAAGATGGACGCTGCATCCTCGTTCACACCTCTTTTATAATTTATAATCGGTTCAAGCTGGACGATGCACCCACGTTCACACTTGTCAGAGTCTCGCATTCAGCAATAACATAGGCTCGTATACACTGACAAAATGTGATACTAAACACGGTCAATGAATGACGTGACGTGACAAACTACAACGACAATTCAAACACTTTATTCACGTTGCTCACTCATCACAATCATTACATACATGATGATACATCGCGCAAGTACAATAGCGATGTCAGAAGACAATCAAGAGATATACAAATATAATACAATGCAATACAACTTACAATCCTAAAACCCAAGCGCACTGTCTCCTATACTCACACAGGCTTTCAATCTATACGCGTTCATACACACAACTCGAGCCGCAGTCAAACAGTCTGTCCTCCCCAACAGTCCCCAAGCCGTCTGAAGTTGACCAATGTGAAGTCTCGCTAGTTGGGGTTGCGTCGCTGCGTGGACTTCATGTCCCACGCCTGCACTGGCTAACCCTCTCCGTCACAGCGTGGTTAGCGTCGCTCATAGTTGGGCCTGGCCGTAATTGCCTGGCGCCGTCGAAGACGACGCGGTATAACTGGCGGGGAGATTCTGACAGTGGCCAGGGCATATTCTATCCATGATAATCTCATATTATTCTATATGTATTTATCGATCACGACCCCATAACTCTATACTTATTCTGTATACAATAGTTAGTTAGTTAGTTAGTTAGTCGACAGATCAACCTCATTGCACATCGAACCATTCAGTCCATAAGTGCTTGGATCCCCTCCTCAGCAAATCCCGCAGCGTGTAGCGGCTAACGACACCAGTTCTGTGTTGGTTTATCAATCTTCTTTGGCTTCCTGCGTAGTGTTCTTGTTTGGCCACCCCTCTTTTAATTTGCTGTTCTCGCAGTCTGGCCATGGTTGTAGATTCACAGTCATCACTTGGTTCACGCAAAAGTCTTACTTCTCGTAGAGCATTCAGAATGTCAGCCTGGTCCATGGCGCGACCACCCTCCACAGTAGCCTCACCTGCGAGCTTGTCAGCCCGCTCATTTCCTTGTACTCCCGCATGCCCTGGCACGAAGATGAAACTAATCTTTGCCAACCGAGACCGCTCCAGAGGCAGCAACCATTCTCTTCGGATCGACCCCTCCTCTATCCTCTTGATCATGTTTATTGAGTCACTAAGGAAACATGCCCTAGTGAATGTCTGTGTCTCGAGCCATGTTATTGCTTTACTTACTGCCATGACTTCCATAGTCAGGCTACTTGTGGTTTCAGCAAAAGCACCAGAGTCCTCCTTCACAATTCTCCCTCCGGCCCGAGCTGTAAAGACACATGGGCTTCTCACATGTCGGACGACCGACCCATCTGTGTAGATGACTGCATCACCGTCTAGCGAATTCTCGAAAATCAACGCTTGTACTTCAGCCTCCACAGCAGCCGGATTTTCTTGTCTGTATTTTCTATCTAGTTGGATGCAAACTGAAAAGGAAGTGTAGAAATCTGATGGCACTTGTACCCACTCATCGCCAGATTCTAAGTCCTCAAGACACCTGTTGAAGAATGTCTTCGGCTTGACCCATCCACGACCTTCCTCTTTTTAACCTGTTGCTCTTCACCTTCATAATTTCACTATGCAGTGGATGTCGTGTGTCTGCGTTAACTCTGAGGTAGGCGCGTGCTCTGCAAACTTGTATTCTGTCTTCAATGGTTGGAAAATCAAGAAGGTAGCGCATCGCCCTGCATGCTGTATCTCTTGTACATCCAAGAATAATGCGCATAGCTTCATTCTGTATCCTTTCCATCCTTTCTATCTGCTTACGGCTGAGAGTCAGGATTGCCATTGCATACTCAAGAACAGACATGACCAGCCTCTCGTACAGAAGACATAGATGGCGCTGCTCACAGTTTGCTGCCGCCATCACCCGCATCGCTGCCAAACCCCGCTTGGCCTTTGTTATCACCTGGTCTATGTGCACATTATAGACAAGACTTCGATCAAACCGTATCCCCAGGTAATTCATTGCCTGCGTTCTTTCCACCGTCTCTGAACACAGCTTTACAGTTGGTGTTGGAGTGTTGACAATATGATTATTCAACGAGAACCAAGTCACAGTTGCCTTTGTTGGGTTGACCATTGCCCCAGCTTCATCACACCAAGTACTTATGCGATTGAGTTCGGTTTGTAGTTCCACAGCAACCTGCTATCTATCCTTACCCTGACGATACACTAAAACATCATCGGCATATGACAATGTCCTGCCAGGTCAAGTGATCTGCTCACTGGTGATTCTCACAGTGTAGGCGTTGAACAGTACCGGAGATAATGGTGATCCCTGTGGTAGGCCAGGATATATTGTTGTTGGTTCGGAAGTCCAACTGCCACATCTAAAAACTACTTTCCGTTGGAAGAGGGCTGCAGCGATCCAACTAAGGAGGAATGGACTTACTTTTAGTTCAAGAAGCTGAAGCATTAAAAAATCCAATGGTACTCTGTTGTACGCGTCCTCAAGATCAGTCGCTGTAGCAAAGGTTTCAATGCCTGAGTAGAGACCTTCATAGACATCATGGGCAAAAACTGCTGCATTGGTCCAGGTTTTTCTTTTTGGACGGTACCCTCCCAGTGTAGGTGGGAAAACACATTGCCTCTCTAGCTGGCTTGATATTTTCCTGGCAATTACCTTCTCCAGCTTGCCTATTGTATTCTGCATGGTTATAATTCGATATCCCTGAATTTTTTTGTGGTCTTTGTCAGGCTTCGGCAAGGGAATCAGATAGCTGTGTAACCACTCCTCCTTGATGCTAGCACTCCCTACACTGTTGTTGTACACGTCTGCTAGTTTCTCTAGCTCGTTGTCGGTACACC
Organism: Cepaea hortensis; assembly: GCA_963921405.1. NCBI lineage: Eukaryota > Metazoa > Mollusca > Gastropoda > Stylommatophora > Helicidae > Cepaea > Cepaea hortensis. Next base: position 19,917,710 of record OY992876.1, read on the forward strand.
TATTGATGTCGTCGTATCTTATGCCATCAGGTCCTGGAGCGCTGTTTTTTGACCGTCGAAGCACAGCCTTGATTTCTTTCACTGTCACTGTGTCTTCATCCAAAGTGTTCTGGGTTTTACACCTGTCTGAGGTGACCTCCTTGGCCAGATTTCGGCCTCCCATGTCTGTATGGTTGCTCTGCTCTAGATAGCGTTCAAAGAGGGCTTTGCCCTTGGCCTCGTCAGTCCTCTGCCAGATGAGGTCAGCACCTTGGAAGTCAGAAATGCTCTTATTCTTGACTATACCACTCATGCTTTTATGTAGTCGCCAGAACAATTTCAGTGACTTCTCTGTGCTTACTCTTTGACACACCTCTGCCCATTTTTCGCTTTTAACCACCTTGACCAGTTATTTGAAATAGCTTGCTTTTGTGTGCATCTCTCGTTCTAAGTGAATGCAGGGACTAGGATGACCAGCTCTGTTCTTCTTGGCATTTTGCCATCTCCTTACAGCAATACGCTTATCCACCCAAGCCTTCTCCACCTCGAAATTCCACCAAGGTGGCTGCTCCCAGCTTTTTTTTCCTGCCCTGAAGCTTTCTGCGCTTTTCACGTCTTATTTTACTCACCACATCTTGCCCTGTACTGTCATACTGGAAAGTCTTTACCTTCAGCTTGTGCTGCCTGGTTCTGCCTTTCTCCACCAATATGCTGCAAGGGTGGTGGTCGCTGCCGTGGTGTCCTAGGACACCCCACCTACACACTGTAATGAGTGAAGGTGAAACCAGCGCCAGATCAATAGCACTGTCCTCATCGCCTGGACGGCTTGCTGTCCTGGTGACACAGCCACTGTTGATACAAACCAGGTCAATGGTTTCCAGTGCAGTCTCGAGCTCCTCCCCCTGTGTGTTGGAGGAAATGTTTCCCCATAATCTGCCTTTAGCGTTGAAATTGCCACAGAAAATAATATTTCTCTCGTGGCCTAATATGCCACTTAAGCACTGCCACTTCTGGGAATCCATACTCGCGTTGCGGGCATAAACATTAACCAACACGAATGGTATACTTGATTGAACTCTCAACGCCTGTATTTGTATATCGTCACTGTCCCAACTGGACATGTCTAGCTCTGACGCCACCATGCTGTCGCGAACGAGAATCGCCATTCCCAGATGTCGTCTGTTGTAGAAACATTTGAAGCCGGCAATTCGGAGTAGCTGATCGCCCAGTCTCGTCTCCTGGAGCGCTACAATGTCGTTCCTGTAAACGCGGGTTTCTAAAATAGAGCCCAGTTGTTTTACGCTGGCGCAGTTCAAATACAGAATACGGATATTCCTGAGTCCTAGACGGTGACACTTGAGTCTAAAACGTCTTAAACCATCACACTTACCTTGCCTCTTTCTGCCTGCCCGGCGCCCACGCCGCCTCGTTAGGTTGACTGCTGACCGCTTGGAGAGCACACGTTGTTCCGCCATGTTGAAAAACCGAAAACCGAAACCACAAACGCTACGAAAAATTCACTCAAGGATTGCTTCGCTCGATGCACGAAACTCCGTAGCATCCGCGCAGATCTTGAGTAGAAACTCCTGGTTTTTACATCCTGGCACACAAATTATACGCAAGAGATGAATAAATCCATCTCCTACGCGAAAATGTTAACGATCACAAAACAACCCGACCGTCCGTCGCCATCTTGAAACCGGAAGTCTCGATTCTGTATACAATATTTAACCGTAATATCATAATGCAAAATGTAACACGTTTAACTAATTATCATAATTCAGAACAACTAAAATATCTACTGTTCATGAATATATGTTCATCACAAAGTAGATTCAAATTTTTTTCACCTCGTGTTCTAATCACCGTTAGTAATAAAATATGTCTTTCGCGTGAAATATATTGTGTAGTTCTGATAATGTTCATCCACACAATACCAATTAAACACGATACTGTTCATGATACTTCACACGACGGTTGCGGTACTCCAACACTTGTTGGTCCAAACGCACAAACAAGGATCTGTATCTCGTCCAAATCAATGTTCATCATCATGCCGGAAAACGACTCTGACAATGAACAATATTAACAAAATATGTACCAATCGCAATTACAATATGAACAATATCAAACTTTGTTGATTGTCGGAATAATTGTGTACTAATTATAGTGTGCATGTAACATATTTAATCGGCCTAACTACCCTATAACGAATACCGATAAACATTAAGGAACAAAAGAACAACTGTGTACCAGACCTACAGACCTACAGTCGACTAAGAAGATCTCTAAGAATATCATCGTTGACTAGAATTTGGCAGATCTTAACATCCTAGTCTTAAACAGAATAATAATCCGTAATGACTTTCAAGAAATTAAATCAGAAATACCATATAATCATATAATATTCAGATTCAACAAGAATAAATATTTAAACCAAATAATATTCATAGAAATTATTAATGTTCTCTAATATAGATATATTTAATAACAATTATCTGAAAAATAGGGAACCGAAATATTTTAGCCAAGATGAATTGTAGGAATATGAGATAGTGTGAACAATTCTGAAAAGTATATCTTCATATTCACGAAATTTGGAACAATTTCTTTTGTAAGACTCTAATGTGTCTGTAGTCAACTATGTGTTGCTATGATTACTTAACATTCTCATTCATCCCATTTTTTTTCTTTATTCCTTTTTTCTTTCTTACACGCTTATGGTGTTTCTTTATTGTATGTATGCCAATATCTGTACATGTTAACTCTGTTGACTTCAAAAATGTTATAGTTTTCACTGGTGTGTACAGCGAGAATAAGGTATGTTTGCAAAATCTGTACCAGAAATAAGCCAAGTGATTAAAGTAAGTAAAGATCAGTGTATTTTGTTTATTGTAATATTCTTTGCGATTATTGGCTTGTGTGCCAATGTCTTTTTTTGTTGACTGGTTTTTGACTAACTCCCGTAATATCAGATCCTGTGTCTCTAAAACAGGTTGTTGGTGATCCATTAACCCACGCTTGGTGGATCATAATAGTACCTTTATGAGTGTCTGCTGCATTAGCTTCATGTATCTGTCTCTTGTGATCTGATGTAACACTATCATCACCATGACCTTCCTTACCTGTTCTGTTATTGTATTGTATTATAGCTGCGTGTGTGTCTTCTATGTCATCAGAATCACTACTAGAAAAGAAATATGCCGTACTTTCTTCTTTCCAAGTATTTCTCATCGGACATGATTTACTGGTGTTCCCGTACGCCCGACAAGAATAACATTTAACACTCCTCTTTTAGGAGTTATACTTATTTCTTTTCTTGGATGTGATGTCTCTCAAGTAAACAGAATATCCAGGATGTTGATCACACATCTCTAGAGGCCCGTGAGAAAGTTTACAGTGTTGACAAAATGTGAAGTGACCTTTTCTAGGTCTGTCTGCATCTCTGTTTGTGTTCTGGTAAGGTCCTCTGTTCCTATTTGCAAATTTCATAAACTTACCATTATCTTTGTGATTCTGGATTCTGGCGCTAGCCCCTATCACAAGTTCTGGTTGTGCACAGTCAGCAAATATGTCACGGTGGGCGTTGAAGAATGATTCCCCCCCCCCCCCCCGCGTGTTTCCATATCCGCAAGTTACCTACATTTATTTTCAACCAGAAATACCGACATGGCTTCAGGGACAGCAGACAGAAGTTTGTCTCTAATATTAAGTCACGTATCTTCTCAAAATCAGAACCAACGTCTGCTGCTCTAAACCATTTGTCAAAGCAAGAAGAAGTTTCTGATACGAAGTCGAGGAATGTTTGGTTAGACTTAGGAGTAAGAGTCTTAAATTTTGTACGCAAACCAGCTTCGTCCAAACTAAAATGTGCAAGGACCCTATCTCGCATATATTTGTAGTTGGTTCGCAAGTTTTCAGGAATCAACTCAATTACCGTTAAAGGTTCCAACATGAGATGTCGATGAAACAATATTGGTAAGTCCTGTTCAGGAATCTTATAAAATTTTGTCAAAACCTCGAAATTAGTAATCCAGGAACTTACTAAATCACCTTGTTGGAAGTTACGAATCAGACCTTGGTACTTCTTGACTGGATCATTGTGTTTTGCTTGTATCCTTTCTCGTTCCATCTCAGCTTCACGATCCATTTCCAATGTCTTAACTCTCAAATTACCTTCAAGTTCTTTGCCCTTAAGAAGTGCCTCAGCCGCAAGTTTCTCTTTTTCAAATGCCAGTTGTCTTTCTTTCATCTCTTTTTCAGCTGTTATTCTCTCCCGTTCCAAAGCTAATTCTCTTTCCTTTATCGCCATTTCCTTCTCCTTTAATTCCTTCTGAAATGCAAGCTCCTTTTCCTTGCTTTCTTTCTCCGCAGCCAATATTTCTTGTCTTTCTACTCTTTCACGTGCTGCTTGAAGTTCTTTTGCCTCCTTCTCTGCTGCTAATCTTTCTTGTCTTTCTTCTCTTTCATGTGCATGGAATTCTTTCATTTCCTGTTCGCCCACGTCCTTAACTCGAGGCCAGTCAAACCAGACTTCTCACCCATCGTCATGAAATCTTGAAGTGTCGACATGTTGTCCAAACGATCTATAATTATGTCGCTAAAATAGTAGATATACGACGCACAACCGATAGAACGTGTAGGCAGAAAATAATAATCGTATCAAATATCTATGCAAGTTGAATGAGAAGTCAACTCCAAATTAATAATATAGAAGAGTAGAAAACGAGGCGAGAAGAATAGCAATTCGGCGCGAATAAATACGTCTTAACGAAATGTAAACACTATTAAAATAGTAATAAAATATATTCCGTATAAATAATCTACTGACACAACAACAATGACATTGTTACGATAACAAACTACGAAGTGTCACACAGACAAATAAGCACATAATACAAATGAATAATGATATATGTAGATTGTGCGTACGCGACGTAGTGACCACCAATGAACGCGTAAGACGTAGAACTAGATAATGAACGTAGAAAATAACTTTATAAATACGACGTAAGGAGATAGGTAAATAAATGTTTTGCATATCCTTTACAGGAAATCACCGTCAACATCAGCATCTTTCAGCTGTATGTTGATTTCTTGGCAAGATTACGCTCAGTAGTTTGCCATTGCTTTCTGAGCGGCCGGCTCAGTTATCCCGCAAGTCACCAGCGGGGATCGAACCGCTCCCAGTTCTTGCCCCGATACGAGACTCTGCGTGATAAACGGGATTACGGAGAAAGTGTTGTAACCCCTCGGCCAGAGAGACCGGCAAGGAGATAGGTACAGAACGAACATACACAACCGTTACACCACAGCACTGTACCGACGAACGCGAGGTCGTTACAAAAGTGAATTCATAACAATCTGACAATCGTCAGTGTATAACGTACTCTAGTGTCGAATCGATATTAATATACGGCACCAGACTAGCCCACCAACCACCCACTAACGGCCATCGTAAATTTAAAAAAAAACATTGTTCATACACACTATATTCAGACAACAATTAAACTGGACAATCACAAGTTATACTGGCCTGATCTACGTTGATCAATGTTGCTGCCAGAAGGCAGTAAAATAGCGTACAATTTAAGTCCAAACTATCGTAATGTCCTGTGGTGATGAGTCCTGCTGTCCTACTGTCCGTGATCCTAGTAAGTGTGGATGTGAGCGTAACAGAAAATGTGTCCAAGTAAAATTTACGTGATGATGAATCCAGTCCAAACGAGGCGTGACATGTCCGAATATCCTGTGGCGATGTCCTGTGGTGATGAGTCTTGGATAAACATGTGTGTGCTGACGGTCCATCTTGTGTGCCGAGTGGAAGAGTGGATGTGGAAGGTAAAGGCCATCGTGTTACGTTCAAGCCAATATGGATGTCAAATTTCACGTATATATGTCCTCACAAGAATATGTCCTTCAGGTCCTTCTTATAATAATTACAGATCAACGGCGAATGAAAAATCCATTACGAAACAACTCACTTTTATAACAATAATAGACTGGGGTTGTGACAATATTGAGCTTAATTCTGTGGCTAGTGGCGGGAGCAGCTGTTAGTCCTCCAGTAAGCCCGAGACGGGCCATCATGTGCCAGCAAGCTGTTGATTCCTCACATATGACGGAAAACATTATGCAACGAACATGTTGGTGCGCACTCGTGCCTATGCGTGCTTTTACTTCTCGGGTTTTCTCGATCTTTTCTAACCATCATCATCGTGTGTGAATACTATGTGGCAATTGTGTAACGTAAAAATTAGTGATGCAATTCATCTCTCTCTCTCTCTCTCCCTCTCTCTCTCTCTCTCTCTCTCTCTTCTTACACACACACACTCTCTCTCACACACTCACTCACTATCTCTCACTCATACTCACTAACTCTTTCACCCACTCTACAGTAATGTACACGTGTTCATATTATACATGATAACATAGAGAGAGAGAGAGAGAGAGAGAGAGAGAGAGAGAGAGAGAGAGAGAGAGAGAGAGAGAGAGAGAGAGAGAGAGAGACCCAAAAGATACTCCCTGTCTACAAAGTTTTGATTGACGCATTCCAATCTGTACGAAGAATACCTGTCTTACCCTGCTCAGCATGCTCTGTGAGTCTGTTACAAATCTATTATTACAAGTTTAGTGAATGGCTTCACCATTCCAACAGGCTGATTCTTATGAACTGCCTTGTCTGCATACCGTGATGTACCCAGCAATTATTTTTCTCTCCATGGTTACCATTCTTTGACTTGATTTAGTTCCACAAGACCCCTAGTAGGAACCTATATTGGGTATGTGAGGTTTTAGGACAATCACATTATGCAGGCCGTAGTGCACGGAAGGATAGGTGGTCAGTCAACGTATTTATCTAGTTAGCCATTTAATGGCAGCAGAAGGAAGATGTATTCATCATCAAGTGCCCTGCCGGCTGGCGTAGGCGTTCATGGCTCTCCACAGATCTCGGTCTTTGTTCTGGATCAACTTTGCTAATGATATTCCTCCATGCCACCGTCTCAATCCGTCCAGCATCATTTCTCTTGGTCTGCCTCTCTTCCCCTCGATCTTTCCAGTTGTCACGATGTTCTCCAATGCCTCTATTCTCATCACATGACCAAAGAAAGCTGTTTGACTCTTTCTTATTGTTGTATATAGTGTTCTAGTTTCATTAACCTCTTTTAGGCAATCGCTGTTTGTTACTCTGGCAGTCCAAGGAATTCGCGAAGATGTATTAAGCAAGTTAAATGTAGAATAGCCCAAGCAAAATCAGGATTTCAGAAAGATGAATAATATTCTCTGTAATGTATCCTTACCATTCAAGGCCAAGAAAAGAGTTCTTAAGAGTATATTACCTAATCTTAACGTACGGAAGCGAATCATGCACAATCAGCAGAGAAGAGAGGAATTATGTGGAAGCTTCGGAGATGTGGTTATATAGAAAAATGATGAGAACAAGGGGGAATATAGGGTATGTCCTTACAGTGAGAAAGATGGATTGGAGAAGAGGATGGAAGAAACAAGGGAGAAGAATGCTGGACATTTGACATCCTGGCATGAATAAAAACATCTGTCCCAGTAATGAAAAGCAGCACATGACTCAGAAAGCTGTGAACAAATATAATCAATAACGCCAAATGACATGGACTGTAAAATGAAGATGGCAATCATTAGAGAAAGCAAAGAATAGTAACACTGTAACCTGTCATGCATATCGCAAGAGGCCACTAAGAATGACTTTACTTGGGGCTAGATAGCCCGTCCTGTAGAAAACTTCACCTGCATAGCTCAACCGAAACGTGAACAAGACTAAAGATCAGGAAGGAAAAATCGCGCCAATAAACTAAGGGGAAATAAGGCTCTTCTACTGCGATATGTACGCAGTGATACGGAGGAAGCCACATCTCACTACAATGACAAGTTCTCATCTCCCTACAATGACAACAAGTCCTCATATCTTTACAAGGACAACAAGCCCTCATCTCCCCCCAAGACAACATACCCTCATCTCCCTACAAGGACAACATACCCTCATCTCCCTACAAGGACAACATACCCTCATCTCCCTACAAGGACAACATACCCTCATCTCTCTACAATGACAAGTCTTCATATCCTTTATAAGTCTCCACGATGTGTCTCCACCTTGTCTCGGGGGGGGGGGGGGAGCCCTTGCGTGTCCCAATGACCCCAAGAGATATGCCGACGGGAACCACAACTATGCGTCAGACAGGCCTTGGGTTAGGGACCAGACCAAGAGAGACACAACCTGCTGCTCTGCAGGTAGACTGAGGATAGCAGTCAAAATTCCAAATCAGGCACACGTCGCCACTAATCGTTGGTCCTGACACATACTCTAAGGCTCTCAGCTGAGGGACATTGCTGAACGCCCCTAAGCCATTAACCATTGGATGTGAGAGCCGGGCCAATACTCACCTACCTTAAAATGGAGGAGCGATGCTGATCACGCTACATGCTTAGTCCAGATACCTGTTCGAAGGCTCTCAGCTGGTGGATATGAGGGGTCCCCGGATGAGAGGACCTGGCCGTTACTCGCTCACTGCAAAGAGGTAAGGTGCTTAGCTTAACTGTAGTTTCAGGTTCTTTGTTGCAGCTCACATGAAAGTTCTCTCCACCTGTCTTCTTTACGGCTTTGTCGGCTCCCACGCTGCCCATCTTGGAGATACCGCGTGTCTTTTGGTGTTCTTGCGACGTGCACATTTTTTCCCCAGTATCAGGCTTCTTGACTTGTTCAGGTGACTTGTCTTGTTAGCGCTCGCAGTTGCGAATGTTGTGAGACAAAACAATGATTTATAATACACTAGCTGACCCGGCCCGGCTTCGCCCAGCCCCTGGCGGGGATCTATCTATCTATCCTATCTACCTACCAACCTAAATACCTACCTATCCATACACCTATCTATCTATCTATCTATCTATCTATCTATCTATCTATCTATCTATCTATCTATCTTCTCTTTCACACCCACAACACGCGGCCAACTATTGTTGCACCTTTTTAAAAGTAAAAAATATAAACGTTAATTGAATACAAAAACAATGTCCTTTTAGTATTTTAACAGGCATGCTGCGTGTATGGTATTTGTGTAGGTCTGTGTAACAGGGTGTTTTTTAGATAGGGCGTTTGAACGTCAATAAGAATGTCCTTCTACACACCATGTGTTCTCTTTCACACCCACAACATTGAAACATTGGGAAAACCTGATGTTGACCGCACACGCAGCCAACTATTGTAGTGTGGCATTTGTACTGACCTTCTCCCGGTCAAGCGAACGGAAAAACAAATCCTTCTTACCTGTAAACGCCAAAGTGTGAAGGATATCCAAGATATGCTGGGTTGAAGGCGGCGTAATTCAAAGGATATGCAAGCAAGTTTCTCTCCCCAAAAAGTACAGAAATAAAATTTTCACGTATCTAAAATAAATCCATTATTTTTAATTCTTTTTTTAAACTTTTATTTCATACAAAGCAATGTATATTTACAAGTTGTAGTGTGTGTTTCTTTTGTTTGCGTATATTACAAAGCGTTGCTGTTTGTTAGTGTTAAGTGTGACATTGTGAATAAAACAAATACATACATATATACAGTTATGATAATATGACATTTATGGCATAGTGAATGTAGATACACATTCCTTGCAAATGCTTCACTTCCACTTCCGCAAGCGGAATGCATGAAACACCTGTCCATCTCTCCCTCTTCTCTCTCTCTCTCTCTCTCTCTCTCTCTCTCTCTCTCTCTCTCACACACACACACACACACACACACACACACACACACAATCTCGTGCTTTCTGGAGACCGCAGTACATTAAATGCCCCGCACTTGGACAATAAACTTTAAACTATCATTTCCATTAAAGTGTGGCTTCTTTGTAATTTCTGGGTCACTTAGCTACCGAGGTGACGGTCGTTGGTGTTGTTGCCTGATGACAAATTACAGGGTGACGCTCTAGTCCATGATACCTTTTGTTTGGGGGACAAGAATCAGGGATTTACTACTAGCAATTAGAGTCCATGGCCTGTCCCCAGAGAGATAATTTGTCCAAAGTTGTGATAGTGTCTGGGTTTCATATACAATGGGAAGGACTTAAAACCTGGCCACTAAAAGCCACCTTAGCTTACTGGGTACTTAAAGGGCTCATTCAATTTGTTTATACATGGTGGTGCATATTTTTCTTTTGAAACATATCATTACCATATAACATCATTTTAATACTTGAGATACCGCCTTGGTTTAAAGGCTGCTACACGCACGCACGCTCGCGAGCGAACACACACACACACACACAAACACATACACACACACTCATACACATGCGCGTGCAAATTCATGCACCACACACACACACACACACACGCACACACACCTGCATCCTCAACAGACGCATACATATGTTACTGCCAACGGCACATACACCCATCCACAATATATTTCATGTTGCACATTCAAATATAATAATGTGAAAATTAATAATAATAGTAGCAGTAATAATAATAGTATTATTAATAATAATAATATAATTGTAAGATTATTAATACCATCAATAAACACATTTACAGTTGTAGTATCCTTTGTTTAAAACAAGTTATTTGCTTCTTTTGTAATATGTGCTGTCTTCAGCCAAATCTTTTACGAGATTTGCGCTTGTGGGGCTAAGATTAGAATGTTTGTTGGACAATTTCTTTGTTGATTGTTCTGTAATTGTATAGTGCTTTGTTTCTTAATGTCCATATAAGATTTCTGTACTCTGCCAATAGAACAAGTAGCTTTGTGTGGGTGTCTTGTGTGGAGTAAGGAATGGAATTTATCATGATTGCTTTGTAAACATATGTTCTTTGTTTCGTATGAGTGTTTAGGATGTTTTGTAGGAGATTTCTTGTTGGCATGATTGTCTTGCATTCGTAATAGATGTGCTCTTCTGATTCTTGGACGTTCCGTCTACAAAGCTGACACTGTAGTATTTGTTTAGTTATTTTTGCTGTTCTCTCTGTTGTTGGGGTCATGCTGTAAACAAGCCTATGTGTAATTTCCTTTGCTTTTGGAGTAATCTGCTTGTTGTGAATATTAGAGAAAATTTCGGTATAATCTTTTATGAAATATCGATGTCCTCTTTTAATTCTGAGATGTACCGGAGTTGCTTGTAATTTAACTAAATGCTTGTTGATTGTATGTGTTTTCTTGTGTAGTAATTTTTCGTGTCCTTTAATGGCTGAAATACATGTTTTGTAGAACGTTGGGAGAGTGCCAAAGTAATGTGAGGATGTATTCCTAATAGGTTTTAAATAAGATAGCCTAATTCCAATGTAATAGTGTGCTAAAGTGTGTTTTTCTGGGTGTTGTAGGATTTCACCTATGTGTTTGATCCTATGTGTTTGATCCTAAGTGCTTGTATTTTGGTTGTTATGTCTTGGAGGGCGATACCTCCATCTTTTTTGTCTTGCATGAGTGTAGTATGTTTGATACTGTAGATGGTGCTGCCAAACACAAAGCGTCTAATCTCTTTGTTTATGTTTGTGACAGTCTGACGTGGAGGATCTTGTACTGTGCACATATATAGTATTTTGGAATTATATATATATATTAACAATGGTACCTCTATCAAATATGGTAGTTGTTTTGTATTTGTACCTCTGTAACATATCTGTTATTTTCTTTTCTAGATTTTGCCATGTGTCTTTGTATGTCTGATTTGGTTGACATGGGAAGACTATTCCGTAAAATTTTATAAGATTGCTTGATATTAAGTCAAATGGAAAATCCGCCTTATTTTTCCATTTGCCTAAGCCCATTATAGTAGATTTTTGGACGTTTAATTTTGCCCCACTCCCTTTGCCGAAAAACGAGAACGTCTCCAAAATGATCCGTACAGATTTTTCAGTTGTCGGAAAGAAAATGGTATCGTCTGCATAAGCACGCAGCTTTTGTTCACCCTTCCCTGGTATGAACGTACCCCTGACATTGTCGTCCTGTCGTATCTTTTCTAGAAGTGGCTCTAGAGCGACAACGTACAGTAATGGAGACAAGGGACATCACTGTCTCACTGACCTAGTCAACCTGAAAGAATTGGTTAGGGTATGGTTTAATAGAATCCGACTTTCCGGTTTCAAATATAAAATTTTGACCCATGTCCGAAAATAATTTCCCACGTTGCAGTGTGAGAGAATTTTGTGTAGGTATGCGTGAGATATTCTGTCGAATGCTTTTTCTTGATCTAAAAAGAGAATTGAGGACTGACAGTTTTTCAGATGTGTGTAGTTGATGATGTCCCTTATGAAGTGTGTGTGTTGCTAGATATTCCGGTGTTGTACACTACATTGCTGGTCTTCATGAATGAGAGATGCGATTACTGGTTTCAATTTATTCGTCAGTCTTTGTTAAAATCTTGTAGTCTACATTTAAAAGCGAGATCGGTGTGTAACTCTTTAAAAGTGTCTTGTCGGTGTTCTCCTTCGGAATAAGAGTGATGTAAGACGTGTTGAAACTGGATGGGAGTTCATGTTTGTGGAAAGATTCAGAGAATACAGCTAGTAAAACGGGACATAGAAGAGAAAAGAAAATCAGATAGAATTCAGCGGTAATACCGCCAGGGCCAGGCGATTTGCCCTTCTGCATTCCATGAACCGCTTGTGTTATATCTGCTAGTGTTAATTCAGTATCTAGTGTTAGTTTCTGTTCCTCTGTGAGTTCTTTTGTGAATTTCATAAAGTGTTCTTGCACGTGCACCTGTGTGTTTTCTTCTGTATAAAGGTTCTTGTAAGAATCTTCAAAGGCTAAGGCTATTGGTTGTGGCTCGACTTGTATATTTCCTTCTCTGTCAATTATCTGGCCTATCTGTCTGCTGCGCTGTATGTTTTGTTCTAAAGCTAGGTATTGTTTACTCGGTATCTCTTGTGTTATAGTTTGTAACTTTGTTCGCAGTAAAGCCCCCTGAAATCGATGATGCCTGTGGAGATCTAATTCTTCCTGTAATGCTATGATGTGTGGTGAATTTTTGTCTGTCTGTAGCTTAATTGCATTTTCCAATACTTTTTCTTGTTGTAGTTTTTGCTTGTGTATTACTGCTGCTAGTGTTTGTGTTCTCTCTCGTATAGTTTGTTTAAGTGTTTCCCAGAGTTCTCGCGCATTACCCTCTGGTATATCGCTTGTGTATGTGAGGATCAGTTTTTTATGCAATCTACATAGTCCTGATTTTGTAAAAGTGTGCTATTAAGTTTCCAATGGGGAGATCTTCTAAGATGTGGTGTTGCTTGTACTGTGTTTATTGTTGCAACTACAGCCTTATGGTCTGTGAAGTTCAGTGTCTCCTGTAAATGCTTGACTTGTATTATATGATGTGTTATGGGCGCATAAATTCTATCTAATCGCGCTGCTCTATTATGCACATTGTTTGTATGTGTTGTATCTATTCCATGGGGATGCATCTGCCTGTATGCGTCTGTTAGCCCATGGATATCTAAAATTGTTTGCAATGTGTCTAATTGATGTTCCTCCTCCCCCATTGTGTTTCTAATTTGCATTCTTGCATCTCCATTTACAAGATCGTGCGCCGAAAGTACGCAATTAAAATCACCCCCTAGAATGATGTTGTGACCTCGATATGAGTGTGATAATAAATTTTCAGTGTTTGGTAGAAGAGCGGCTGTTTTCTGTAGTCAGGCGGTGCGTGTATGTTGACATTTGTGTATTTATTTATGTTATTTCTCACCTGTACTATAGCTATCCTACCCTGGCAGTCCCTGTCCTTCTCTATAATCTGCCACCTATCCGATGTCTGTATTATTGCTGTACCCAATCCGATATGTTGAGTACTAAGACTAAAACATGAGTGTCTTAGACCTAAGCATGTTGTGATATATGATGCGTGTTCGTCGGTTTTAACGTTAGTTTCCTGAATGAGTATAAAATCAGGTTTATATTTGTGTATGAGTGGTATAAGATGATTAATTGTTGCCCCTGCTGGCCACTCCCTGCTCAATGTGATTATAACTCTGCACAAGTCTGACTGCTCCGCTGGCACTCTGACCCACACCTCTCCTAATGTTCTCCAAGGGGCACACCTGTCTGGCGTCCAGCGCCTCATGCAACGGGTGATCTGTGTCTGCAGCTACTCTGAGGTATGCCTTCGCCTGCATCACCTTGAGCCTACCTGCAACAGTCGGCAAACCGAGGATGTAACGCATACACACAACTGGGGTGTCTCTGGTGCATCCCAGAATGACTCGCACAGCTTCGTTCTGTATTTCACCAGCTGACTCTTTGAAACAGTGAGCAGTCCTAGTCCATAATCAATCACTGAGAGGATGTCACGGGAAACTGCGAGTTTAGTGATTCCTCGATAACTTACATATAAAATTAATTGCAATATGTGAAGATGGAAAATTATGGACCGTGAGTGAGAATAACAATCGAGCCTTCAGTCTTGAGCGAGGACAAAGTGTGGGTTATTGACCGAATGATAAAGAAGAAAAATACAGTTGTGATAAGGGGTCAGTGACTTCCGATCTTATCGGACGAGCAACGGAGACGAGGAGACCTCAGGTTGTGGAACACACGAAGACGGTGATCAAAGAGTTAGAACTCTTTGATCTGCGACGAGTGGTGAACGCGGGGAGTAACAGAGCGGACAGGAGCACGGAGCGCAATGAACGAATACGTGACTTCACAAACCTTTGATATGGGAATCACGGCAAAGTTGCTTGTTGATGTATGAGAATCGGAAACTGCGTATAAATAGTGTAAACTTGTTTTTGTAGTTCTGGACGGAGAATATCTATGTGTCCTCAATAAAGAAAAGAAATTATAGTCCCTTATTGTTTAAAGGCGATGGGATATTAGTGCATATGTGCTTATATATATATTTCAATTCATGGACTAACATAGATGAGATAAGGTAATCTAGTCTTAGCGTAATAGTATAGCATAGGGAACTAGGTGTTTGTGCTTGGTTTTTACCATGTCCTTCTTTTAGTCAATCGGTTAGACTTTAGTGCACTCATCTGTCTTATGTCAGAGTATCTTTCGGAAGCTTCTCAGTACGGCTGGAGAAAGGCTCTCACATAAGAAATAGTATGAAGCAGACTCATATCACCTGATTAAATATATCTCCCACAGGTTCTACTAAAACTCCTGACCTACTCAGAGAAGATAAAAAGGAAAAAGTTACTTCACTGTGGCAGTGAAAGTACTTCACTAGAACAACTTAAACATAGCCATTCACAAATCGTGGGCCGACATAACGAATGGCAAATAACAGGTTTTTGAAAACCAGGGAAAGGAATTTCATTCAATAAAGGCAGAACAACATATGCTAAATATATTTGAAGTGGATAATCACCTAAAAGAAACATTGAAGAATTCAAGAACAGGTTACATATATTCAAAAACTGTTAAGTAGATCTAGAGACATTGATAGACAGTGGTGATGTGTTTTTTCATGATGGATGGTACAACTTCCAAAACCAGGACATATGTGCTTTTCAGTGACTTACCTTAATCGCATTATGTTCTGGTGATAGACATTGAACATTTGTTTTCTATAATTGGATTACGTCCAGACTCAAGCGGAGCGGAGCATCCAGGGTGAGAGCTGTCCATATGTGTGTGCTGTCTTGTGCTTGGCCGTATGCAGCTGATAGATGTGATACGGAGACTAGACATTCAGAGTCTTGCAATCACAATAGAAGACACTACCAACTACATATACACAGTCCATACATACACCAGACATAGTTTTAATTAATAAATATTTTATTAATTGTTGGAGGAAACTGTTGTCGGTGTATGTGATGAAGGAATAAGAGAGAGAGAGAGAGAGAGAGAGAGAGAGAGAGAGAGAGAGAGAGAGAGAGAGAGAGAGAGAGAGATATGGAATAGAAGACGGAAGGGAGGAGTGTTGACAGAAGTCTGTCAATAATCCCAACGTATAATAAGCTTAAAGGTGTGTTTGTTGATTCCACGTTCCTCCCGGGACGACAAGCGACAGAGGATCTAGTGCTAGTATAGTGTGAAAAGCATTCTCTGCTCTGTGTCCATTGCAGCCATAGTTTTAAGTGCATTGAGTCCCTTTTGAGACCTTGTCACAACCGTCTCCACATGGTCCTTGAAGGACAGGCTCCTGTCAAAAGTGATTCCCAGATACTTCAGTTTGTTCTCACTGTTGACGCTTCTACCATCTATCGTGATGCTTGGGACATCAGCTCTCACAATCCTGTTGTCCAGAGAGCACCACAAAACAGCTGCCTTTTCTGGGTGGATGACAGCACTCATTTCAGTGCACCAGTCAATCACTTTGTCTACTGTCGCCTGTAGCTCCTGGGCTGTTTGCTCCCTATCTCTCCCCTGCCTATATGCAAGAATATCATCTGCAAATGTTAGTATCCTTCCAACCCCTGGTGCTTCTAGGTGTGCAATCTTGCTCGTATACACATTAAAGAGCACCGGTGAGATTGCTGATCCCTGTGGCAGTCCCGGGGTTAAAATATGTGGCTCTGAGGTACATGCGCCCAGACGGAAAGCAACCCGACGAGAATGTAGGACAGCTGCTATCCAATTCACCAACAAGGGATTGACCCCCATCTCCATCAGTACGGTCATCAAAATATCATATCGAACTCTATTGTATGCATCCTCTAGATCAGTGTTTCCCAACGTGGGGCCCACGCCCCACAGGGGGGCAATTTGACTGTTAATGGGGGAAATTCGAAAATGGAAGAAATCGGCTGAATATAACAAAACGGGGAGACTTGAGACTGAAGTTAACTAAATTGGAATCTGACATAAGATCTCTTTGCAGCAAGCATCAAGCGCAAGGATCTCACTAAATTTAAATAATTACTAATAATTAAAATAATATAGAAAAATCTTTCATTAAAATTATTTTGTACTTGAATTTCAGTTCTCCATTATATGTTTTGAAAATTTACTTACTGTGTTTGCTCAATAATTACCTAGTGATTTCTTCCTAAAACCTATCATTCAAGTTTCTTTAGTGAACATTTCAATTTTTGAATATTAAAAATAATGTATATGTTGAGGGGGGGGGGGGGGGGGCATGGGGCGGGGGAGGGGGGCAATATGAATTTTAGAAAGGCTTAAGTGGGGCATGGTACAAAAAAGGTTGGGAAACACTGCTCTAGATCAAGCGCTGCCGCCATCGTTTCCTGTCTACTCTGGAACCCCTCATAAACATCAAAGGCAAAAGTGGCAGCATTTGAGCCATTTGACCAGGTCTCTTTTCCTGGTCTGTAGCTCCCCAGGCCTCTTGGAAGAAGCTTTCCCCTTTCCAAGAACTCTTGCAGCTTAACAGCGACTATCTTCTCTAAAACCTTCCCAAATGTATTTTGAAGGATGATGATCCTAAAGCCACTAAGCTTTGAATGATCCTTGAATGGTTTTGGGAGAGGGATAAGATAGCTGTGCACCCAATCCTGCGGTACTGATGCTGTCCTGGTTAAAGCACTCGGTCATCTCCTTTAGGTCTGCATCGCTCAAAGCCTTCATGTGGCCATACCTAACCCCATCGGGCCCTGGTGCCGTGTCTTCTGCCTTTTTCCAAATATGTTTAACATCTTCAACCGTACGATGTCTTCATAATGCCTATTCTTCATGGTGCCAGATAATTCCTCTCTAACTGCATCCCTGGTGTCCGCATCATTATGATTGGTCTGCTCTAAAAATCTCTGGAGAAACGCCTCCCCTTTCTCTTTGTCTGTTGTCAAGCGCACACCATCATCTCTACAAATTGTTCCCACTGTCATAGGCCGATCTTCTAAAGAACTTCTAAAGAACGTTCGATTATGGTTCTCAGTATGTACACAGCATTTACTGTACCCTTGCCTTCTACAAACCCACATTGTTCTTCTCCTATTTCAGGTTGTATTTTCCTCCTAACGCTTAGCATGATAATTCTTAGCAAAATCTTCGTGATGTGACTCACTATACTAATTGTTCGATGTTGATCACATTCCAAAGTTCCTGATTTCTTTGGGATTGCAATAAATACGGAATTACATAATTCATGAGGTATATTTCCACTATCATATATTGTATTAATCAGTCTGGTAACTTTATCTATTCTATATTCTTCTAAAGCATTAATCATTTCTGTTGTGATGCTGTCTGAAATGGGGGTCTTGCCAGATTTCATATGGTTTAAGAGCATTCTGAACCTCCATCTTCAAAATTGATGGTCCTTCATTATTATTTTGAATATCATACTCTTCATCTCTGTTATCGTCAGAGGTTTTTCACTTAATCTGACCATACATGTAAGATCTGATCCTTTTCTATTATGACTCTTCCATCTTTTGTACCTCCGTGAGTAACCAATGCGACGTGATCCATTGCCGAATCTCGCGCAGTTGTGTTTCGTACGAGAGAATACGGGATTACGAACACCATCCTTGAGTTAAGGACAAACTATGTTAAGGCGTAACACTCACGCCAGGGAGACCGGCTTCTGTTGACCGCCTAACAAGAATTAAGCGATATGACCTTCAGTAAAGCTGTAAAAATGCAGTGAATAAATCAACACAAGTGACAAGACTAAACTATACAAAAATTCAATCACAATGTTCTTATTCTTGTTTCTGTAGCCATATTAATGTCCACATATTTATTGAACATATTTGAAGACAATGCAATGAAAAATATCAAACATGATGAGACTAGACACTGTTTTGATCCATTCATAACTGGTGGACGTCCAGTGTCAAAAATCAGATATGTAGATGACACTACAGTCCGCAACGCAACAAGTGCTAAGATTAGAAGAGTTGATGTGTCTGCCAAGAGACAGAAAATCAACATCTTATTCTAAACTTTAAAAAGAAATGTTAACAGGGATTACTAGATGCCAGTCAAAGTTAAAGGCAGGTGGTTAGACTTCATTGTTCCTGGTTTCACCCCTCATTGCCACAAAATGGCATAAAGCGTGAACTCTGTAGCTCCAGAAGTGACCTCAGGGAATGTTAGACAACAAATTGCACTTGATGTCTGAATGATGTATCAAACCCATGACCTTCTGAGCACAAGGCACATTGCTTGACCACCTCACCACGGAAACCTACAAGCCAACCAATATTCATAATCAACAATGAAGAGATCTAACATGCCAACAACTGTGAATATCTTCTCCATTATAGTCCTAGTGCGTCAAGATTTCAATACTAGTTTGATACCCTCGTGGAGTAAGTGGGTTCAGTTAGTGAGGTGCAATGTCACAAGTCACATACATACCGAGTCGCCGGTTCATTTTCATACTTCTTCAGATGTCAACCTGAATATATATACAGACAGCCACAGTCAACCTGAGCTGACTGACATCACCATTGTACACCTTCAGATGTCAACCTGAATATATATATACAGACAGCCCCAGTCAACCTGAGCTGACTGACATCACCATTGTACACCTTCAGATGTCAACCTGAATATATATACAGACAGCCCCAGTCAACTTGAGCTGGCTGACCTCACCAGAGTATACCTTCAGATGTCAACCTGAATATATATATACAGGCAGTCGCAGTCAACCTAAGCTTGCTGATGTCACCATAGTTTGTCCTCAAATGGAGCGGGTGTAGGCCAGAATGATTTTCTCTTTTCTGTCAAAAGAAAATCACTTTGTGTTGATTTTGATGTTTGTGTCAGGTCTTAGTCAGATATGACTGAGCTACCGTATAACAGTAGACGGTACTACCTGCTTTCTGTTAGCGCCAAACGCTGGGCGGCGCTTACCAAACCTTGACACCCCGCATTGTGCCAACCGCTTCGGGCGGAAGAGCGCAATTGGGAGGGTACAAGCCTTACCCTGGTGCGAGGAAATGCAACCTATAGACAAAGTGTCATGGCAGGGCAGACCAGGCCCTAATCCTTGGTTGGCGGCTGGTCTAGGATCGAAGTTCCGACAGGCGGACAATTAGAGCATTGCTTGGCTGATCTGGTAGCTTCTGCAGCTTGTCTTGTTCCAGATGTAGAGGTGTTACCTTTCCTCTGGAGTGAACTAGGCAGGCCGAGAGAGGGATCATGCTGCATGGGCAACACATAATCTCTATATTTTAGCCCAGGCTTTGTGCTATGGAGAGGCAATATATCCATCCCTTACAAACTATCGTCTGTCAAGACAGCAAGGTGCCAATGATGATTTTGATGTTATGAGGCGTCTGCCATTCAGAAAGCAAATTCAAATTATTGAACGTATAATTTCCTAGTCAGTCACAAATGACCAATAAATGTCGGGTTTGATTGCAACGCCATGCAAAGGATATGCAACCAGTTGTTTAGTTTGATACCCGGGTCTTTGGCCAACGGATTACGGGCGCAGTTTGTAAACCTGCATTTCACGTTCAGTACACAGCTGCAGGTGATTTGGTAGCAGGCAGCATTGCATTGGTTTTGTTTCCTCTTAACATGCCACTTCAAGTTAGTTCCCTTGACATGCCACCTCAGATTTTCTCTTAATATGCCACTTCAAGCTGTTTCCCTTGACACGCCACCTCAGATTGTTTTCGTTTTCTCTTAATGTGCCACTTCAAGTGTCTCCCTTGGCATGCCAACTCAGGTTGTTTTCCATTAATAAGCCACTTCAAGTTGCTTCCCTTGACAAGCCACATCAGATTGTTTTCTCTCAACATGCCACTTCAAGTGGTTTCCCTTGACATAGCAACTCAGGTTGTTTTCTCTCAACATGCCACTTCAAGTTGCTTCCCTTGACATGCCACATCAAATTATTCTCCCTTGACATACCTAAAGTTATACCACAACTAAAGTTGTACCACAGATGTTTTTTTCAGACAAAGAGGGAAACACAAGCCTGTCTATGACATGTCAACATTGTGTGTCACTATAAGTAAGTTATCAGTTGGGGTATCTTCATTGCACTCCGGACATGTCCATGGGTGCTCAGATCCTCCCCCCAGCATATGCATCAGCGTCCGGTGGCTAATAGTGCCAGTTCTGTGTTGGTTGATGAGGCGCCTTGTTTTCCCGATGTACCTCTCGCGTCTGGCTGTGCCGATTCTTACTACCAAGTCTTTCATCCTGGACAGCGATGTGGATTCACTGACGTCAAAGTCCTCTGTTCTCGCCATATCTTTAAGGACGTTAATAACATCGGCATGATCCATGGGCTGGCCATCTACAGGGGGTGCAGAGCCAGCCAGTTTATCAGTTCGTTCATTTCCCTTGACTCCCGCATGTCCCAGGACGAAGATGAAGGTGACTTTACGAACAACAGACTTCCGCAGCGACTCAGTCCACTGTCTACGTACAGATCCAGCTTCGATCTTCTGAATCATGCTCATTGAGTCACTTAGTACACACACGTTGGTATAATGCTGCGATTCCAGCCATATAAAAGCCTGTGTAACTGCCATCACCTCCATCGTCATGCTGCTCATGGTCATAGAGTGGGCACCACTGGTTTCTTGAACCACTGATTCTTATAAGTAAGTTGTTAGAATATAACTGGACTTAAAATATAGACCTAACAAGTGAAGAATGTCAGTGACGGCTTCATGCAGCATCTGTTTATATGGTGGACATGTTAGTGCAGTTGATAAGGTACTACACTGATGTCATGGGCCTGGTTGGATGCGGGTATGATGCCCGTGTACATCACGTGTCAACAGAGGACAGATTGGTTAATCTCTTTAGCCATTGTCCAGTTGATTTAAACCATAGACAAACCAGCTGAAGGCAAGGGGAAACCATCATTGTGCATCCCTAACATATTTGACAACCAACAAAGCTTTAGACAAACAGTGTAAATGATTCTTCATAGTAACAGACTCGTCCACTAGGGAATGCCACATGCATCAGCTGAATCCAGGCTCTCATCATGGCACTGAGTTAAATAAAAATGCCGACTGGCTCTAGCAGAGCCATGAAGTGTTTGTGAATTAAAGATTGTGAAGCAAGACATTGAAAGACTGGACATGAAAATTTTAGCATGGCTGTTCAAGTAGTAGTTGTATGGACTATGCTTCAGTTCAAAGTGAGAGAACTCACACACACACAGAAATACCAAAAACAGTAAGAAGAAAGAAATATAAATAATCAGAAAAGGAATATACAT
The DNA here is from genome assembly GCA_963921405.1 of Cepaea hortensis. Lineage (NCBI taxonomy): Eukaryota > Metazoa > Mollusca > Gastropoda > Stylommatophora > Helicidae > Cepaea > Cepaea hortensis. The sequence continues at coordinate 19,939,774 of OY992876.1, forward strand.
TGAGTGCTGAATATGTAAACAATAGATAAACCATAAATGGCAAGAAGAAAGTAATAAATAATAATGTGAAAAGAGATATGGACTACATGCCACAATAGCAACAATAACTACATAATAAACATCACAACTATAAGGTTTCTCTCCTCTATGTGTTCTCTTATCGTTCTTCAAGCTGCTAGCATAAGTAAAAGAAGCACCACAATCATCACAGTTGTAAGGTTTTTCTCCTGTATGTATTCTCTTATGTTTCTTCAGATTGCCAGCTTCAGCAAAAGAAGCACCACAATCATCACACTTGTAAGGTTTTTCTCATACATGTGTTCTCTTATGTCTCTTCAGATTGCTAGCGTAAGTAAAAGAAGCACCACAATCATCACACTTAAAGGTTTTTCTCTTGTATGTGTTCTCTTGTGAGTCTTCAGATGGCAAGCTTCAGTAAAAGAAGCACCACAATCATCACACTTGTAACGTTTTTCTCCTGTATGTGTTCTCTTATGACTCTTCACATCGCTAGCGTCAGTAAAAGAAGCACCAAAATCATCACACTTGTAAGGTTTTTCTCCTGTATGTGTTTTCTTGGGAAAGACATTAGACTTATAAAAAACATATATTGGAAACAACAAGCTGCAATAAGGATTGATAATGAAGTGGGACAGTATCAGCCAATTAAGAGAGGTGTTAGGCAGGGATGTGTGATGTCTCCAGATCTTTTTTCCCTATACAGTGAAAATATTTTCAGAAATGTAGAGGATATAAATGGAATCACCATTGGAGGACGAAACATCAATAACATTAGATATGCAGATGATACAGTATTAATTGCAGACAATGCGCAGGACCTGCAACAATTAGTAGATGTGGTTGTTGTACACAGTGAGCAACTGGGGTTAGAATTAAATTGTAAAAAGACTCAGGTTATGGTCGTCACTAGGAAGAAAGAAGTGCCACAATGTAATATACAAGTAAATGGAAATATTCTTCAACAAGTGAATCGGTACAATTATCTTGGAACAGTCATAACATCTGATGGGAGATGCCTTGAAGAGATTAGAACAAGAATCGCCATGGCGAAAGAAGCCTTTAGCAAGATGAAAAACATTCTGACCTATAAAAAGATGTCAATTGAAACAAGAAAAAGAGTGTTGAGGGGATACATAGAGCCTGTTCTTTTGTATGGATGTGAAACTTGGACAATGAGCAGTCAAGCTTTTCGCATCTGATGGCTGCAGAAATGTGGTTTCTGAGGAAAATGCAAAGAATACCATGGACAGACAGAAAAACCAATGACCAAGTACTACAGGAGACAAATGAACATCGTAAACTGATTAGAGAAATTAGACGTAGACAGTCAACATTTTTTGGACATGTTATGAGAAGAAATGGATTGGAGAACTTAGTGACAACTGGCAAGATCAAAGGGAACAGACCAAGAGGAAGACAGAGAGGAAAATACCTGGATGGCTTGGCCACATGGCATGGACGAGACAGGAACACTGAGCTGATCCACGACACTGGTGATCGAGTGAAATGGCGAGTCATGACCGCCCACGCTTTCCGGCATGGAACATGATTGATCGATTGATTGATGTGTTTTCTTGTGAGTCTTCAGGTGACCAGCTTCAGTAAAAGAAGCACCACAATCATCACACTTGTGAGGTTTCTCTCCTGTATGTCTTCTCCTATGGTTCTCCAGACTGCCAGATCGATTGAAAGAAGCACCGCAATCATCACACTTGAAGGTTTTTCTCCTGTATGTCTTCTCTTGTGAGTCTTCAGGTGGCCAGCTTCAGTAAAAGAAGCACCACAATCATCACACTTGTAAGGTTATTCTTCTGTAAGTGTTCTCTTATGGCTCTTCAGATTGCTAGCGTAAGTAAAAGAAGCACCACAATCATCACACTTGTAAGGTTTTTCTCCTGTATGTCTTCTCTTTTGAGTCGTCAGGTGGCCAGCTTCAGTATAAGAAGCACCACAATCATCACACTTGTAACGTTATTCTCCTGTATGTTTTCTCTTGTGAGTTGTCAGGTGGCCAGCTTCAGTAAAAGAAGCACCACAATCATCACACTTGTGAGGTTTCTCTCCTGTATGTGTTCTCTTATGATTCTTCAGACTGCCAGATCGATTAAAAGAAGCACCGCAATCATCACACTTGTAAGGTTTTTCTCCTGTATGTCTTCTCTTGTGTGTCGTTAGGTGGCCAGCTTCAGTAAACGAAGCACCACAACCATCACAGTTGTAAGGTTTTTCTCCTGCATGTATTCTCATGTTTATTCAGACTGCCAGCTTCAGCAAAAGAAGCACCACAATCATCATACATGTAAGGTTTTTCTCCTATATGTGTTCTCTTATGTCTCTTCAGATTGCTAGCGTAAATAAAAGAAGCACCACAATGATCACACTTGTAAGGTTTTTCTCCTATATGTATTCTCTTGTGAGTTTTCAGGTGGCCAGCTTCAGTAAAAGAAGTGCCACAATCATCACACTTGTGAGGTTTCTCTCCTGCATGCCTTCTCCTATGGTTCTTCAGACTGCCAGATTGATTAAAAGAAACACCACAATCATCACACTTGAAGGTTTTTCTCCTGTATGTCTTCTCTTGTGAGTCTTCAGGTGGCCAACTTCAGTAAAAGAAGCACCCCAATCATCACACTTGTAAGGTTATTCTCCTGTATGTATTCTCTTATGTCTCTTCAGATCGCTAGCGTAAGTAAAAGAAGCACCACAATCATCAAACTTGTAAGGTTTTTCTCCTTTATGTGTTCTCTTGTGAGTCTTTAGACGGCAATCTTGAGTAAAAGAAGCGCCACAATCATCACACTTGTAAAGTTTTTCTCCTGTATGTGTTCTCTTGAGTCTTCAGGTGGCCAGCTTCAGTAAAAGAAGCACGACAATCACGACACTTGTAAGGTTTTTCTCCTGTATGTGTTCTCTTATGTTTCTTCAGATTGCCAGCCTCAGCAAAAGAAGCACTACAATCATCACACTTGTAAGGTTTTTCTCCTGTATGTGTTCTCTTGTGAATCTTCAGAGAGCAAGCTTGAGCAAAAGAAGCACTACAATCATCACACTTGTATGGTTTTTCTCCTGTATGTGTTCTCATGTCTCTTCAGAGAGCTAGCGTCAGTAAAAGAAGCACCACAATCACCTATAAGATTTCTCTCCAGTTTGTGTTCTCTTATGGTTCTTGAGACTGCGAGATCGATTAAAAGAAGCACCACAATCATCACACTTGTAAGGTTTTTCTCCTGTATGTGTTCTCTTGTGAGTCTTCAGATAGCAAGTGTAAGTAAAAGAAGCACCACAATCATCACACTTGTAAGGTTTCTCTCCTGTATGTGTTCTCTTATGTTTCTTCAGATTGCCAGCTTCAGCAAAAGAAGCACCACAGTCATCACACTTGTAAGGTGTTTCTCCTGTATGTGTTCTCTTGTGAATCTTCAGATAGCAAGCTTGAGCAAAAGAAGCACTACAATCATCACACTTGTACGGTTTTTCTCCTGTGTTCTCTTATGTCTCTTCAGAGAGCTAGCGTCAGTATAAGAAGCACCACAATCATCGCACTTGTAAGGTTTCTCTCCAGTATGTGTTTTCTTATGGTTCTTCAGACTGCCAGATTGATTAAAAGAAACACCTCAATCATCACACTTGTAAGGTTTGTCTCCTGTATGTGTTCTTTTGTGAGTCTTCAGATAGCAAGCTTGAGTAAAAGAAGCACCACAATCATCACACTTGTAAGGTTTTTCTCCTGTATGTGTTCTCTTATGTCTCTTCAGATTGCCAGATTCAGCAAAAGAAGCACTACAATCATCACACTTGTAAGGTTTTTCTCCTTTATGTGTTCTCTTGTGAGTCTTTAGACGGCAATCTTGAGTAAAAGAAGCGTCACAATCATCACACTTGTAAAGTTTTTCTCCTGTATGTGTTCTCTTGTGAGTCTTTACGTGGCCAGCTTCAGTAAAAGAAGCACCACAATCATGACACTTGTAAGGTTTTTCTCCTGTATGTGTTCTTTTGTGAGTCTTCAGATAGCAAGCTTGAGTAAAAGAAGCACCACAATCATCACACTTGCATGGTTTTTCTCCTGTATGTGTTCTCATGTCTCTTCAGAGAGCTAGCGTCAGTAAAAGAAGTACCACAATCACCTATAAGATTTCTCTCCAGTATGTGTTCTCTTATGGTTCTTGAGACTGCGAGATCGATTAAAAGAAGCACCACAATCATCACACTTGTAAGGTTTTTCTCCTGTATGTGTTCTCTTGTGAGTCTTCACATAGCAAGTGTAAGTAAAAGAAGCACCACAATCACCTATAAGATTTCTCTCCAGTATGTGTTCTCTTATGGTTCTTCAGACTGCCAGATCGATTAAAAGAAGCACCGCAATCATCACACTTGTAAGGTTTTTCACCTGTATGTCTTCTCTTGTGTCTCTTCAGATCGCTAGCATAAGTAAAAGAAGCACCACAATCATCACAGTTGTCAGGTTTTTCTCCTGCATGTATTCTCATGTTTATTCAGACTGCCAGCTTCAGCAAAAGAAGCACCACAATCATCATACATGTAAGGTTTTTCTCCTATATGTGTTCTCTTATGTCTCTTCAGATTGCTAGCGTAAATAAAAGAAGCACCACAATGATCACACTTGTAAGGTTTTTCTCCTATATGTATTCTCTTGTGAGTCTTCAGGTGGCCAGCTTCAGTAAAAGAAGCGCCACAATCATCACACTTGTGAGGTTTCTCTCCTGCATGCCTTCTCCTATGGTTCTTCAGACTGCCAGATTGATTAAAAGAAACACCACAATCATCACACTTGAAGGTTTTTCTCCTGTATGTCTTCTCTTGTGAGTCTTCAGGTGGCCAACTTCAGTAAAAGAAGCACCCCAATCATCACACTTGTAAGGTTATTCTCCTGTATGTATTCTCTTATGTCTCTTCCTATCGCTAGCGTAAGTAAAAGAAGCACCACAATCATCAAACTTGTAAGGTTTTTCTCCTTTATGTGTTCTCTTGTGAGTCTTTAGACGGCAATCTTGAGTAAAAGAAGCGCCACAATCATCACACTTGTAAAGTTTTTCTCCTGTATGTGTTCTCTTGTGAGTCTTCAGGTGGCCAGCTTCAGTAAAAGAAGCACGACAATCACGACACTTGTAAGGTTTTTCTCCTGTATGTGTTCTCTTATGTTTCTTCAGATTGCCAGCCTCAGCAAAAGAAGCACTACAATCATCACACTTGTACGGTTTTTCTCCTGTGTTCTCTTATGTCTCTTCAGAGAGCTAGCGTCAGTATAAGAAGCACCACAATCATCGCACTTGTAAGGTTTCTCTCCAGTATGTGGTTTCTTATGGTTCTTCAGACTGCCAGATTGATTAAAAGAAACACCTCAATCATCACACTTGTAAGGTTTTTCTCCTGTATGTGTTCTTTTGTGAGTCTTCAGATAGCAAGCTTGAGTAAAAGAAGCACCACAATCATCACACTTGTAAGGTTTTTCTCCTGTATGTGTTCTCTTATGTCTCTTCAGATTGCCAGCTTCAGCAAAAGAAGCACTACAATCATCACACTTGTAAGGTTTTTCTCCTGTATGTGTTCTCTTTTGAATCTTCAGAGAGCAAGCTTGAGCAAAAGAAGCACTACAATCATCACACTTGCATGGTTTTTCTCCTGTATGTGTTCTCATGTCTCTTCAGAGAGCTAGCGTCAGTAAAAGAAGCACCACAATCACCTATAAGATTTCTCTCCAGTATGTGTTCTCTTATGGTTCTTGAGACTGCGAGATCGATTAAAAGAAGCACCACAATCATCACACTTGTAAGGTTTTTCTCCTGTATGTGTTCTCTTTTGAGTCTTCAGATAGCAAGTGTAAGTAAAAGAAGCACCACAATCACCTATAAGATTTCTCTCCAGTATGTGTTCTCTTATGGTTCTTCACACTGCCAGATCGATTAAAAGAAGCACCGCAATCATCACACTTGTAAGGTTTTTCTCCTGTATGTCTTCTCTTGTGAGTCGTTAGGTGGCCAGCTTCAGTAAAAGAAGCACCACAATCATCACACTTGTAAAGTTTTTCACCTGTATTTTTTTTCTTGTGTCTCTTCAGATCACTAGCATAAGTAAAAGAAGCACCACAATCATCACAGTTGTAAGGTTTTTCTCCTGCATGTATTCTCATGTTTATTCAGACTGCCAGTTTCAGCAAAAGAAGCACCACAATCATCATACATGTAAGGTTTTTCTCCTATATGTGTTCTCTTATGTCTCTTCAGATTGCTAGCGTAAATAAAAGAAGCACCACAATGATCACACTTGTAAGGTTTTTCTCCTATATGTATTCTCTTGTGAGTCTTCAGGTGGCCAGCTTCAGTAAAAGAAGCGCCACAATCATCACACTTGTGAGGTTTCTCTCCTGCATGCCTTCTCCTATGGTTCTTCAGACTGCCAGATTGATTAAAAGAAACACCACAATCATCACACTTGAAGGTTTTTCTCCTGTATGTCTTCTCTTGTGAGTCTTCAGGTGGCCAACTTCAGTAAAAGAAGCACCCCAATCATCACACTTGTAAGGTTATTCTCCTGTATGTAGTCTCTTATGTCTCTTCAGATCGCTAGCGTAAGTAAAAGAAGCACCACAATCATCAAACTTGTAAGGTTTTTCTCCTTTATGTGTTCTCTTGTGAGTCTTTAGACGGCAATCTTGAGTAAAAGAAGCGCCACAATCATCACACTTGTAAAGTTTTTCTCCTGTATGTGTTCTCTTGTGAGTCTTCAGGTGGCCATCTTCAGTAAAAGAAGCACGACAATCACGACACTTGTAAGGTTTTTCTCCTGTATGTGTTCTCTTATGTTTCTTCAGATTGCCAGCCTCAGCAAAAGAAACACTACAATCATCACACTTGTAAGGTTTTTCTCCTGTATGTGTTCTCTTGTGAATCTTCAGAGAGCAAGCTTGAGCAAAAGAAGCACTACAATCATCACACTTGTATGGTTTTTCTCCTGTATGTGTTCTCATGTCTCTTTAGAGAGCTAGCGTCAGTAAAAGAAGCACCACAATCACCTATAAGATTTCTCTCCAGTTTGTGTTCTCTTATGGTTCTTGAGACTGCGAGATCGATTAAAAGAAGCACCACAATCATCACACTTGTAAGGTTTTTCTCCTGTATGTGTTCTCTTGTGAGTCTTCAGATAGCAAGTGTAAGTAAAAGAAGCACCACAATCATCACACTTGTAAGGTTTCTCTCCTGTATGTGTTCTCTTATGTTTCTTCAGAAAGCCAGCTTCAGCAAAAGAAGCACCACAGTCATCACACTTGTAAGGTGTTTCTCCTGTATGTGTTCTCTTGTGAATCTTCAGATAGCAAGCTTCAGCAAAAGAAGCACCACAGTCATCACACTTGTAAGGTGTTTCTCCTGTATGTGTTCTCTTGTGAATCTTCAGATAGCAAGCTTGAGCAAAAGAAGCACTACAATCATCACACTTGTACGGTTTTTCTCCTGTGTTCTCTTATGTCTCTTCAGAGAACTAGCGTCAGTATAAGAAGCACCACAATCATCGCACTTGTAAGGTTTCTCTCCAGTATGTGTTTTCTTATGGTTCTTCAGACTGCCAGATTGATTAAAAGAAGCACCTCAATCATCACACTTGTAAGGTTTTTCTCCTGTATGTGTTCTTTTGTGAGTCTTCAGATAGCAAGCTTGAGTAAAAGAAGCACCACAATCATCACACTTGTAAGGTTTTTCTCCTGTATGTGTTCTCTTATGTCTCTTCAGATTGCCAGCTTCAGCAAAAGAAGCACTACAATCATCACACTTGTAAGGTTTTTCTCCTGTATGTGTTCTCTTGTGAATCTTCAGAGAGCAAGCTTGAGCAAAAGAAGCACTACAATCATCACACTTGCATGGTTTTTCTCCTGTATGTGTTCTCTTTTGAGTCTTCAGATAGCAAGTGTAAGTAAAAGAAGCACCACAATCACCTATAAGATTTCTCTCCAGTATGTGTTCTCTTATGGTTCTTCAGACTGCCAGATCGATTAAAAGAAGCACCGCAATTATCACACTTGTAAGGTTTTTCTCCTGTATGTCTTCTCTTGTGAGTCGTTAGGTGGCCAGCTTCAGTAAAAGAAGCACCACAATCATCACACTTGTAAGGTTTTTCACCTGTATGTCTTCTCTTGTGTCTCTTCAGATCGCTAGCATAAGTAAAAGAAGCACCACAATCATCACAGTTGTAAGGTTTTTCTCCTGCATGTATTCTCATGTTTATTCAGACTGCCAGCTTCAGCAAAAGAAGCACCACAATCATCATACATGTAAGGTTTTTCTCCTATATGTGTTCTCTTATGTCTCTTCAGATTGCTAGCGTAAATAAAAGAAGCACCACAATGATCACAGTTGTAAGGTTTTTCTCCTGCATGTATTCTCATGTTTATTCAGACTGCCAGCTTCAGCAAAAGAAGCACCACAATCATCACACTTGTAAGGTTTTTCTCCTTTATGTGTTCTCTTGTGAGTCTTTAGACGGCAATCTTGAGTAAAAGAAGCGTCACAATCATCACACTTGTAAAGTTTTTCTCCTGTATGTGTTCTCTTGTGAGTCTTCACGTGGCCAGCTTCAGTAAAAGAAGCACCACAATCATGACACTTGTAAGGTTTTTATCCTGTATGTGTTCTCTTATGTTTCTTCAGATTGCCAGCTTCAGCAAAAGAAGCACTACAATCATCACACTTGTAAGGTTTTTCTCCTTTATGTGTTCTCTTGTGAGTCTTTAGATGGCAATCTTGAGTAAAAGAAACGTCACAATCATCACACTTGTAAAGTTTTTCTCCTGTATGTGTTCTCTTGTGAGTCTTCACGTGGCCAGCTTCAGTAAAAGAAGCACCACAATCATGACACTTGTAAGGTTTTTCTCCTGTATGTGTTCTCTTATGTTTCTTCAGATTGCCAGCTTCAGCAAAAGAAGCACCACAATCATCATACATGTAAGGTTTTTCTCCTATATGTGTTCTCTTATGTCTCTTCAGATTGCTAGCGTAAATAAAAGAAGCACCACAATGATCACACTTGTAAGGTTTTTCTCCTATATGTATTCTCTTGTGAGTTTTCAGGTGGCCAGCTTCAGTAAAAGAAGTGCCACAATCATCACACTTGTGAGGTTTCTCTCCTGCATGCCTTCTCCTATGGTTCTTCAGACTGCCAGATTGATTAAAAGAAACACCACAATCATCACACTTGAAGGTTTTTCTCCTGTATGTCTTCTCTTGTGAGTCTTCAGGTGGCCAACTTCAGTAAAAGAAGCACCCCAATCATCACACTTGTAAGGTTATTCTCCTGTATGTATTCTCTTATGTCTCTTTAGATCGCTAGCGTAAGTAAAAGAAGCACCACAATCATCAAACTTGTAAGGTTTTTCTCCTTTATGTGTTCTCTTGTGAGTCTTTAGACGGCAATCTTGAGTAAAAGAAGCGCCACAATCATCACACTTGTAAAGTTTTTCTCCTGTATGTGTTCTCTTGAGTCTTCAGGTGGCCAGCTTCAGTAAAAGAAGCACGACAATCACGACACTTGTAAGGTTTTTCTCCTGTATGTGTTCTCTTATGTTTCTTCAGATTGCCAGCCTCAGCAAAAGAAGCACTACAATCATCACACTTGTAAGGTTTTTCTCCTGTATGTGTTCTCTTGTGAATCTTCAGAGAGCAAGCTTGAGCAAAAGAAGCACTACAATCATCACACTTGTATGGTTTTTCTCCTGTATGTGTTCTCATGTCTCTTCAGAGAGCTAGCGTCAGTAAAAGAAGCACCACAATCACCTATAAGATTTCTCTCCAGTTTGTGTTCTCTTATGGTTCTTGAGACTGCGAGATCGATTAAAAGAAGCACCACAATCATCACACTTGTAAGGTTTTTCTCCTGTATGTGTTCTCTTGTGAGTCTTCAGATAGCAAGTGTAAGTAAAAGAAGCACCACAATCATCACACTTGTAAGGTTTCTCTCCTGTATGTGTTCTCTTATGTTTCTTCAGATTGCCAGCTTCAGCAAAAGAAGCACCACAGTCATCACACTTGTAAGGTGTTTCTCCTGTATGTGTTCTCTTGTGAATCTTCAGATAGCAAGCTTGAGCAAAAGAAGCACTACAATCATCACACTTGTACGGTTTTTCTCCTGTGTTCTCTTATGTCTCTTCAGAGAGCTAGCGTCAGTATAAGAAGCACCACAATCATCGCACTTGTAAGGTTTCTCTCCAGTATGTGTTTTCTTATGGTTCTTCAGACTGCCAGATTGATTAAAAGAAACACCTCAATCATCACACTTGTAAGGTTTTTCTCCTGTATGTGTTCTTTTGTGAGTCTTCAGATAGCAAGCTTGAGTAAAAGAAGCACCACAATCATCACACTTGTAAGGTTTTTCTCCTGTATGTGTTCTCTTATGTCTCTTCAGATTGCCAGATTCAGCAAAAGAAGCACTACAATCATCACACTTGTAAGGTTTTTCTCCTTTATGTGTTCTCTTGTGAGTCTTTAGACGGCAATCTTGAGTAAAAGAAGCGTCACAATCATCACACTTGTAAAGTTTTTCTCCTGTATGTGTTCTCTTGTGAGTCTTTACGTGGCCAGCTTCAGTATAAGAAGCACCACAATCATGACACTTGTAAGGTTTTTCTCCTGTATGTGTTCTTTTGTGAGTCTTCAGATAGCAAGCTTGAGTAAAAGAAGCACCACAATCATCACACTTGCATGGTTTTTCTCCTGTATGTGTTCTCATGTCTCTTCAGAGAGCTAGCGTCAGTAAAAGAAGTACCACAATCACCTATAAGATTTCTCTCCAGTATGTGTTCTCTTATGGTTCTTGAGACTGCGAGATCGATTAAAAGAAGCACCACAATCATCACACTTGTAAGGTTTTTCTCCTGTATGTGTTCTCTTGTGAGTCTTCACATAGCAAGTGTAAGTAAAAGAAGCACCACAATCACCTATAAGATTTCTCTCCAGTATGTGTTCTCTTATGGTTCTTCAGACTGCCAGATCGATTAAAAGAAGCACCGCAATCATCACACTTGTAAGGTTTTTCACCTGTATGTCTTCTCTTGTGTCTCTTCAGATCGCTAGCATAAGTAAAAGAAGCACCACAATCATCACAGTTGTCAGGTTTTTCTCCTGCATGTATTCTCATGTTTATTCAGACTGCCAGCTTCAGCAAAAGAAGCACCACAATCATCATACATGTAAGGTTTTTCTCCTATATGTGTTCTCTTATGTCTCTTCAGATTGCTAGCGTAAATAAAAGAAGCACCACAATGATCACACTTGTAAGGTTTTTCTCCTATATGTATTCTCTTGTGAGTCTTCAGGTGGCCAGCTTCAGTAAAAGAAGCGCCACAATCATCACACTTGTGAGGTTTCTCTCCTGCATGCCTTCTCCTATGGTTCTTCAGACTGCCAGATTGATTAAAAGAAACACCACAATCATCACACTTGAAGGTTTTTCTCCTGTATATCTTCTCTTGTGAGTCTTCAGGTGGCCAACTTCAGTAAAAGAAGCACCCCAATCATCACACTTGTAAGGTTATTCTCCTGTATGTATTCTCTTATGTCTCTTCCTATCGCTAGCGTAAGTAAAAGAAGCACCACAATCATCAAACTTGTAAGGTTTTTCTCCTTTATGTGTTCTCTTGTGAGTCTTTAGACGGCAATCTTGAGTAAAAGAAGCGCCACAATCATCACACTTGTAAAGTTTTTCTCCTGTATGTGTTCTCTTGTGAGTCTTCAGGTGGCCAGCTTCAGTAAAAGAAGCACGACAATCACGACACTTGTAAGGTTTTTCTCCTGTATGTGTTCTCTTATGTTTCTTCAGATTGCCAGCCTCAGCAAAAGAAGCACTACAATCATCACACTTGTACGGTTTTTCTCCTGTGTTCTCTTATGTCTCTTCAGAGAGCTAGCGTCAGTATAAGAAGCACCACAATCATCGCACTTGTAAGGTTTCTCTCCAGTATGTGGTTTCTTATGGTTCTTCAGACTGCCAGATTGATTAAAAGAAACACCTCAATCATCACACTTGTAAGGTTTTTCTCCTGTATGTGTTCTTTTGTGAGTCTTCAGATAGCAAGCTTGAGTAAAAGAAGCACCACAATCATCACACTTGTAAGGTTTTTCTCCTGTATGTGTTCTCTTATGTCTCTTCAGATTGCCAGCTTCAGCAAAAGAAGCACTACAATCATCACACTTGTAAGGTTTTTCTCCTGTATGTGTTCTCTTTTGAATCTTCAGAGAGCAAGCTTGAGCAAAAGAAGCACTACAATCATCACACTTGCATGGTTTTTCTCCTGTATGTGTTCTCATGTCTCTTCAGAGAGCTAGCGTCAGTAAAAGAAGCACCACAATCACCTATAAGATTTCTCTCCAGTATGTGTTCTCTTATGGTTCTTGAGACTGCGAGATCGATTAAAAGAAGCACCACAATCATCACACTTGTAAGGTTTTTCTCCTGTATGTGTTCTCTTTTGAGTCTTCAGATAGCAAGTGTAAGTAAAAGAAGCACCACAATCACCTATAAGATTTCTCTCCAGTATGTGTTCTCTTATGGTTCTTCACACTGCCAGATCGATTAAAAGAAGCACCGCAATCATCACACTTGTAAGGTTTTTCTCCTGTATGTCTTCTCTTGTGAGTCGTTAGGTGGCCAGCTTCAGTAAAAGAAGCACCACAATCATCACACTTGTAAGGTTTTTCACCTGTATTTTTTTTCTTGTGTCTCTTCAGATCACTAGCATAAGTAAAAGAAGCACCACAATCATCACAGTTGTAAGGTTTTTCTCCTGCATGTATTCTCATATTTATTCAGACTGCCAGTTTCAGCAAAAGAAGCACCACAATCATCATACATGTAAGGTTTTTCTCCTATATGTGTTCTCTTATGTCTCTTCAGATTGCTAGCGTAAATAAAAGAAGCACCACAATGATCACACTTGTAAGGTTTTTCTCCTATATGTATTCTCTTGTGAGTCTTCAGGTGGCCAGCTTCAGTAAAAGAAGCGCCACAATCATCACACTTGTGAGGTTTCTCTCCTGCATGCCTTCTCCTATGGTTCTTCAGACTGCCAGATTGATTAAAAGAAACACCACAATCATCACACTTGAAGGTTTTTCTCCTGTATGTCTTCTCTTGTGAGTCTTCAGGTGGCCAACTTCAGTAAAAGAAGCACCCCAATCATCACACTTGTAAGGTTATTCTCCTGTATGTAGTCTCTTATGTCTCTTCAGATCGCTAGCGTAAGTAAAAGAAGCACCACAATCATCAAACTTGTAAGGTTTTTCTCCTTTATGTGTTCTCTTGTGAGTCTTTAGACGGCAATCTTGAGTAAAAGAAGCGCCACAATCATCACACTTGTAAAGTTTTTCTCCTGTATGTGTTCTCTTGTGAGTCTTCAGGTGGCCAGCTTCAGTAAAAGAAGCACGACAATCACGACACTTGTAAGGTTTTTCTCCTGTATGTGTTCTCTTATGTTTCTTCAGATTGCCAGCCTCAGCAAAAGAAACACTACAATCATCACACTTGTAAGGTTTTTCTCCTGTATGTGTTCTCTTGTGAATCTTCAGAGAGCAAGCTTGAGCAAAAGAAGCACTACAATCATCACACTTGTATGGTTTTTCTCCTGTATGTGTTCTCATGTCTCTTTAGAGAGCTAGCGTCAGTAAAAGAAGCACCACAATCACCTATAAGATTTCTCTCCAGTTTGTGTTCTCTTATGGTTCTTGAGACTGCGAGATCGATTAAAAGAAGCACCACAATCATCACACTTGTAAGGTTTTTCTCCTGTATGTGTTCTCTTGTGAGTCTTCAGATAGCAAGTGTAAGTAAAAGAAGCACCACAATCATCACACTTGTAAGGTTTCTCTCCTGTATGTGTTCTCTTATGTTTCTTCAGAAAGCCAGCTTCAGCAAAAGAAGCACCACAGTCATCACACTTGTAAGGTGTTTCTCCTGTATGTGTTCTCTTGTGAATCTTCAGATAGCAAGCTTCAGCAAAAGAAGCACCACAGTCATCACACTTGTAAGGTGTTTCTCCTGTATGTGTTCTCTTGTGAATCTTCAGATAGCAAGCTTGAGCAAAAGAAGCACTACAATCATCACACTTGTACGGTTTTTCTCCTGTGTTCTCTTATGTCTCTTCAGAGAACTAGCGTCAGTATAAGAAGCACCACAATCATCGCACTTGTAAGGTTTCTCTCCAGTATGTGTTTTCTTATGGTTCTTCAGACTGCCAGATTGATTAAAAGAAGCACCTCAATCATCACACTTGTAAGGTTTTTCTCCTGTATGTGTTCTTTTGTGAGTCTTCAGATAGCAAGCTTGAGTAAAAGAAGCACCACAATCATCACACTTGTAAGGTTTTTCTCCTGTATGTGTTCTCTTATGTCTCTTCAGATTGCCAGCTTCAGCAAAAGAAGCACTACAATCATCACACTTGTAAGGTTTTTCTCCTGTATGTGTTCTCTTGTGAATCTTCAGAGAGCAAGCTTGAGCAAAAGAAGCACTACAATCATCACACTTGCATGGTTTTTCTCCTGTATGTGTTCTCTTGTGAGTCTTCAGATAGCAAGTGTAAGTAAAAGAAGCACCACAATCACCTATAAGATTTCTCTCCAGTATGTGTTCTCTTATGGTTCTTCAGACTGCCAGATCGATTAAAAGAAGCACCGCAATTATCACACTTGTAAGGTTTTTCTCCTGTATGTCTTCTCTTGTGAGTCGTTAGGTGGCCAGCTTCAGTAAAAGAAGCACCACAATCATCACACTTGTAAGGTTTTTCACCTGTATGTCTTCTCTTGTGTCTCTTCAGATCGCTAGCATAAGTAAAAGAAGCACCACAATCATCACAGTTGTAAGGTTTTTCTCCTGCATGTATTCTCATGTTTATTCAGACTGCCAGCTTCAGCAAAAGAAGCACCACAATCATCATACATGTAAGGTTTTTCTCCTATATGTGTTCTCTTATGTCTCTTCAGATTGCTAGCGTAAATAAAAGAAGCACCACAATGATCACAGTTGTACGGTTTTTCTCCTGCATGTATTCTCATGTTTATTCAGACTGCCAGCTTCAGCAAAAGAAGCACCACAATCATCACACTTGTAAGGTTTTTCTCCTTTATGTGTTCTCTTGTGAGTCTTTAGACGGCAATCTTGAGTAAAAGAAGCGTCACAATCATCACACTTGTAAAGTTTTTCTCCTGTATGTGTTCTCTTGTGAGTCTTCACGTGGCCAGCTTCAGTAAAAGAAGCACCACAATCATGACACTTGTAAGGTTTTTATCCTGTATGTGTTCTCTTATGTTTCTTCAGATTGCCAGCTTCAGCAAAAGAAGCACTACAATCATCACACTTGTAAGGTTTTTCTCCTTTATGTGTTCTCTTGTGAGTCTTTAGATGGCAATCTTGAGTAAAAGAAACGTCACAATCATCACACTTGTAAAGTTTTTCTCCTGTATGTGTTCTCTTGTGAGTCTTCACGTGGCCAGCTTCAGTAAAAGAAGCACCACAATCATGACACTTGTAAGGTTTTTCTCCTGTATGTGTTCTCTTATGTTTCTTCAGATTGCCAGCTTCAGCAAAAGAAGCACCACAATCATCATACATGTAAGGTTTTTCTCCTATATGTGTTCTCTTATGTCTCTTCAGATTGCTAGCGTAAATAAAAGAAGCACCACAATGATCACACTTGTAAGGTTTTTCTCCTATATGTATTCTCTTGTGAGTTTTCAGGTGGCCAGCTTCAGTAAAAGAAGTGCCACAATCATCACACTTGTGAGGTTTCTCTCCTGCATGCCTTCTCCTATGGTTCTTCAGACTGCCAGATTGATTAAAAGAAACACCACAATCATCACACTTGAAGGTTTTTCTCCTGTATGTCTTCTCTTGTGAGTCTTCAGGTGGCCAACTTCAGTAAAAGAAGCACCCCAATCATCACACTTGTAAGGTTATTCTCCTGTATGTATTCTCTTATGTCTCTTTAGATCGCTAGCGTAAGTAAAAGAAGCACCACAATCATCACACTTGTAAGGTTTTTCTCCTTTATGTGTTCTCTTGTGAGTCTTTAGACGGCAATCTTGAGTAAAAGAAGCGCCACAATCATCACACTTGTAAAGTTTTTCTCCTGTATGTGTTCTCTTGAGTCTTCAGGTGGCCAGCTTCAGTAAAAGAAGCACGACAATCACGACACTTGTAAGGTTTTTCTCCTGTATGTGTTCTCTTATGTTTCTTCAGATTGCCAGCCTCAGCAAAAGAAGCACTACAATCATCACACTTGTAAGGTTTTTCTCCTGTATGTGTTCTCTTGTGAATCTTCAGAGAGCAAGCTTGAGCAAAAGAAGCACTACAATCATCACACTTGTATGGTTTTTCTCCTGTATGTGTTCTCATGTCTCTTCAGAGAGCTAGCGTCAGTAAAAGAAGCACCACAATCACCTATAAGATTTCTCTCCAGTTTGTGTTCTCTTATGGTTCTTGAGACTGCGAGATCGATTAAAAGAAGCACCACAATCATCACACTTGTAAGGTTTTTCTCCTGTATGTGTTCTCTTGTGAGTCTTCAGATAGCAAGTGTAAGTAAAAGAAGCACCACAATCATCACACTTGTAAGGTTTCTCTCCTGTATGTGTTCTCTTATGTTTCTTCAGATTGCCAGCTTCAGCAAAAGAAGCACCACAGTCATCACACTTGTAAGGTGTTTCTCCTGTATGTGTTCTCTTGTGAATCTTCAGATAGCAAGCTTGAGCAAAAGAAGCACTACAATCATCACACTTGTACGGTTTTTCTCCTGTGTTCTCTTATGTCTCTTCAGAGAGCTAGCGTCAGTATAAGAAGCACCACAATCATCGCACTTGTAAGGTTTCTCTCCAGTATGTGTTTTCTTATGGTTCTTCAGACTGCCAGATTGATTAAAAGAAACACCTCAATCATCACACTTGTAAGGTTTTTCTCCTGTATGTGTTCTTTTGTGAGTCTTCAGATAGCAAGCTTGAGTAAAAGAAGCACCACAATCATCACACTTGTAAGGTTTTTCTCCTGTATGTGTTCTCTTATGTCTCTTCAGATTGCCAGATTCAGCAAAAGAAGCACTACAATCATCACACTTGTAAGGTTTTTCTCCTTTATGTGTTCTCTTGTGAGTCTTTAGACGGCAATCTTGAGTAAAAGAAGCGTCACAATCATCACACTTGTAAAGTTTTTCTCCTGTATGTGTTCTCTTGTGAGTCTTTACGTGGCCAGCTTCAGTAAAAGAAGCACCACAATCATGACACTTGTAAGGTTTTTCTCCTGTATGTGTTCTTTTGTGAGTCTTCAGATAGCAAGCTTGAGTAAAAGAAGCACCACAATCATCACACTTGCATGGTTTTTCTCCTGTATGTGTTCTCATGTCTCTTCAGAGAGCTAGCGTCAGTAAAAGAAGTACCACAATCACCTATAAGATTTCTCTCCAGTATGTGTTCTCTTATGGTTCTTGAGACTGCGAGATCGATTAAAAGAAGCACCACAATCATCACACTTGTAAGGTTTTTCTCCTGTATGTGTTCTCTTGTGAGTCTTCACATAGCAAGTGTAAGTAAAAGAAGCACCACAATCACCTATAAGATTTCTCTCCAGTATGTGTTCTCTTATGGTTCTTCAGACTGCCAGATCGATTAAAAGAAGCACCGCAATCATCACACTTGTAAGGTTTTTCACCTGTATGTCTTCTCTTGTGTCTCTTCAGATCGCTAGCATAAGTAAAAGAAGCACCACAATCATCACAGTTGTCAGGTTTTTCTCCTGCATGTATTCTCATGTTTATTCAGACTGCCAGCTTCAGCAAAAGAAGCACCACAATCATCATACATGTAAGGTTTTTCTCCTATATGTGTTCTCTTATGTCTCTTCAGATTGCTAGCGTAAATAAAAGAAGCACCACAATGATCACACTTGTAAGGTTTTTCTCCTATATGTATTCTCTTGTGAGTCTTCAGGTGGCCAGCTTCAGTAAAAGAAGCGCCACAATCATCACACTTGTGAGGTTTCTCTCCTGCATGCCTTCTCCTATGGTTCTTCAGACTGCCAGATTGATTAAAAGAAACACCACAATCATCACACTTGAAGGTTTTTCTCCTGTATATCTTCTCTTGTGAGTCTTCAGGTGGCCAACTTCAGTAAAAGAAGCACCCCAATCATCACACTTGTAAGGTTATTCTCCTGTATGTATTCTCTTATGTCTCTTCCTATCGCTAGCGTAAGTAAAAGAAGCACCACAATCATCAAACTTGTAAGGTTTTTCTCCTTTATGTGTTCTCTTGTGAGTCTTTAGACGGCAATCTTGAGTAAAAGAAGCGCCACAATCATCACACTTGTAAAGTTTTTCTCCTGTATGTGTTCTCTTGTGAGTCTTCAGGTGGCCAGCTTCAGTAAAAGAAGCACGACAATCACGACACTTGTAAGGTTTTTCTCCTGTATGTGTTCTCTTATGTTTCTTCAGATTGCCAGCCTCAGCAAAAGAAGCACTACAATCATCACACTTGTACGGTTTTTCTCCTGTGTTCTCTTATGTCTCTTCAGAGAGCTAGCGTCAGTATAAGAAGCACCACAATCATCGCACTTGTAAGGTTTCTCTCCAGTATGTGGTTTCTTATGGTTCTTCAGACTGCCAGATTGATTAAAAGAAACACCTCAATCATCACACTTGTAAGGTTTTTCTCCTGTATGTGTTCTTTTGTGAGTCTTCAGATAGCAAGCTTGAGTAAAAGAAGCACCACAATCATCACACTTGTAAGGTTTTTCTCCTGTATGTGTTCTCTTATGTCTCTTCAGATTGCCAGCTTCAGCAAAAGAAGCACTACAATCATCACACTTGTAAGGTTTTTCTCCTGTATGTGTTCTCTTTTGAATCTTCAGAGAGCAAGCTTGAGCAAAAGAAGCACTACAATCATCACACTTGCATGGTTTTTCTCCTGTATGTGTTCTCATGTCTCTTCAGAGAGCTAGCGTCAGTAAAAGAAGCACCACAATCACCTATAAGATTTCTCTCCAGTATGTGTTCTCTTATGGTTCTTGAGACTGCGAGATCGATTAAAAGAAGCACCACAATCATCACACTTGTAAGGTTTTTCTCCTGTATGTGTTCTCTTGTGAGTCTTCAGATAGCAAGTGTAAGTAAAAGAAGCACCACAATCATCACTCTTGTAAGGTTTCTCTCCTGTATGTGTTCTCCCATGGTTCTTCAGACTGCCATATCGATTAAAAGAAGCACTGCAATCGTCACACTTGAAGGTGTTTCCCCTGTATGTGTTCTCTTGTGAGTCTTCAGGCGGCCAGCTTCAGTAAAAGAAGCACCACAATCATCACACTTGTAAGGTTTTTCACCTGTATTTTTTTTCTTGTGTCTCTTCAGATCACTAGCATAAGTAAAAGAAGCACCACAATCATCACAGTTGTAAGGTTTTTCTCCTGCATGTATTCTCATATTTATTCAGACTGCCAGTTTCAGCAAAAGAAGCACCACAATCATCATACATGTAAGGTTTTTCTCCTATATGTGTTCTCTTATGTCTCTTCAGATTGCTAGCGTAAATAAAAGAAGCACCACAATGATCACACTTGTAAGGTTTTTCTCCTATATGTATTCTCTTGTGAGTCTTCAGGTGGCCAGCTTCAGTAAAAGAAGCGCCACAATCATCACACTTGTGAGGTTTCTCTCCTGCATGCCTTCTCCTATGGTTCTTCAGACTGCCAGATTGATTAAAAGAAACACCACAATCATCACACTTGAAGGTTTTTCTCCTGTATGTCTTCTCTTGTGAGTCTTCAGGTGGCCAACTTCAGTAAAAGAAGCACCCCAATCATCACACTTGTAAGGTTATTCTCCTGTATGTAGTCTCTTATGTCTCTTCAGATCGCTAGCGTAAGTAAAAGAAGCACCACAATCATCAAACTTGTAAGGTTTTTCTCCTTTATGTGTTCTCTTGTGAGTCTTTAGACGGCAATCTTGAGTAAAAGAAGCGCCACAATCATCACACTTGTAAAGTTTTTCTCCTGTATGTGTTCTCTTGTGAGTCTTCAGGTGGCCAGCTTCAGTAAAAGAAGCACGACAATCACGACACTTGTAAGGTTTTTCTCCTGTATGTGTTCTCTTATGTTTCTTCAGATTGCCAGCCTCAGCAAAAGAAACACTACAATCATCACACTTGTAAGGTTTTTCTCCTGTATGTGTTCTCTTGTGAATCTTCAGAGAGCAAGCTTGAGCAAAAGAAGCACTACAATCATCACACTTGTATGGTTTTTCTCCTGTATGTGTTCTCATGTCTCTTTAGAGAGCTAGCGTCAGTAAAAGAAGCACCACAATCACCTATAAGATTTCTCTCCAGTTTGTGTTCTCTTATGGTTCTTGAGACTGCGAGATCGATTAAAAGAAGCACCACAATCATCACACTTGTAAGGTTTTTCTCCTGTATGTGTTCTCTTGTGAGTCTTCAGATAGCAAGTGTAAGTAAAAGAAGCACCACAATCATCACACTTGTAAGGTTTCTCTCCTGTATGTGTTCTCTTATGTTTCTTCAGAAAGCCAGCTTCAGCAAAAGAAGCACCACAGTCATCACACTTGTAAGGTGTTTCTCCTGTATGTGTTCTCTTGTGAATCTTCAGATAGCAAGCTTCAGCAAAAGAAGCACCACAGTCATCACACTTGTAAGGTGTTTCTCCTGTATGTGTTCTCTTGTGAATCTTCAGATAGCAAGCTTGAGCAAAAGAAGCACTACAATCATCACACTTGTACGGTTTTTCTCCTGTGTTCTCTTATGTCTCTTCAGAGAACTAGCGTCAGTATAAGAAGCACCACAATCATCGCACTTGTAAGGTTTCTCTCCAGTATGTGTTTTCTTATGGTTCTTCAGACTGCCAGATTGATTAAAAGAAGCACCTCAATCATCACACTTGTAAGGTTTTTCTCCTGTATGTGTTCTTTTGTGAGTCTTCAGATAGCAAGCTTGAGTAAAAGAAGCACCACAATCATCACACTTGTAAGGTTTTTCTCCTGTATGTGTTCTCTTATGTCTCTTCAGATTGCCAGCTTCAGCAAAAGAAGCACTACAATCATCACACTTGTAAGGTTTTTCTCCTGTATGTGTTCTCTTGTGAATCTTCAGAGAGCAAGCTTGAGCAAAAGAAGCACTACAATCATCACACTTGCATGGTTTTTCTCCTGTATGTGTTCTCTTGTGAGTCTTCAGATAGCAAGTGTAAGTAAAAGAAGCACCACAATCACCTATAAGATTTCTCTCCAGTATGTGTTCTCTTATGGTTCTTCAGACTGCCAGATCGATTAAAAGAAGCACCGCAATTATCACACTTGTAAGGTTTTTCTCCTGTATGTCTTCTCTTGTGAGTCGTTAGGTGGCCAGCTTCAGTAAAAGAAGCACCACAATCATCACACTTGTAAGGTTTTTCACCTGTATGTCTTCTCTTGTGTCTCTTCAGATCGCTAGCATAAGTAAAAGAAGCACCACAATCATCACAGTTGTAAGGTTTTTCTCCTGCATGTATTCTCATGTTTATTCAGACTGCCAGCTTCAGCAAAAGAAGCACCACAATCATCATACATGTAAGGTTTTTCTCCTATATGTGTTCTCTTATGTCTCTTCAGATTGCTAGCGTAAATAAAAGAAGCACCACAATGATCACAGTTGTACGGTTTTTCTCCTGCATGTATTCTCATGTTTATTCAGACTGCCAGCTTCAGCAAAAGAAGCACCACAATCATCACACTTGTAAGGTTTTTCTCCTTTATGTGTTCTCTTGTGAGTCTTTAGACGGCAATCTTGAGTAAAAGAAGCGTCACAATCATCACACTTGTAAAGTTTTTCTCCTGTATGTGTTCTCTTGTGAGTCTTCACGTGGCCAGCTTCAGTAAAAGAAGCACCACAATCATGACACTTGTAAGGTTTTTATCCTGTATGTGTTCTCTTATGTTTCTTCAGATTGCCAGCTTCAGCAAAAGAAGCACTACAATCATCACACTTGTAAGGTTTTTCTCCTTTATGTGTTCTCTTGTGAGTCTTTAGATGGCAATCTTGAGTAAAAGAAACGTCACAATCATCACACTTGTAAAGTTTTTCTCCTGTATGTGTTCTCTTGTGAGTCTTCACGTGGCCAGCTTCAGTAAAAGAAGCACCACAATCATGACACTTGTAAGGTTTTTCTCCTGTATGTGTTCTCTTATGTTTCTTCAGATTGCCAGCTTCAGCAAAAGAAGCACTACAATCATCACACTTGTAAGGTTTTTCTCCTGTATGTGTTCTCTTGTGAATCTTCAGAGAGCAAGCTTAAGCAAAAGAAGCACTACAATCATCACACTTGCATGGTTTTTCTCCTGTATGTGTTCTCATGTCTCTTCAGAGAGCTAGCGTCAGTAAAAGAAGCACCACAATCACCTATAAGATTTCTCTCCAGTATGTGTTCTCTTATGGTTCTTGAGACTGCGAGATCGATTAAAAGAAGCACCACAATCATCACACTTGTAAGGTTTTTCTCCTGTATGTGTTCTCTTGTGAGTCTTCAGATAGCAAGTGTAAGTAAAAGAAGCACCACAATCATCACTCTTGTAAGGTTTCTCTCCTGTATGTGTTCTCCCATGGTTCTTCAGACTGCCATATCGATTAAAAGAAGCACTGCAATCGTCACACTTGAAGGTGTTTCCCCTGTATGTGTTCTCTTGTGAGTCTTCAGGCGGCCAGCTTCAGTAAAAGAAGCACCACAGTCATCACACTTGTAAGGTTTTTCTACTGTATGTGTTCTCTTATGTCTCCTCAGAGAGCTAGCATCAGCAAAAGAAGCACCACAATCATCACACTTGTAAGGTTTTCCTCCTGTATGTGTTCTCTGATGTCTCCTCAGAGAGCTAGCGTAAGTAAAAGAAGCACCACAATCATCACACTTGTAGGGCTTTTCTCCTGTATGTGTTCTCTTGTGAGTCTTCAGATGGCCAGCTTGAGTAAAAGAAGCACCACAAACATCACACTTGTAAGGTTTCTCTCCTGTATGTGTTCTCATGTGAGTCTTCAGACTGCTAGATCGATTAAAAGAAACACCACAATCATCACACTTGAAAGGTTTCTCTCTTGTATGTATTCTCTTGTGATTCATGTTCTTTTGGCACTCTAGATGATCATCTTGAATCAAAAGACCATCCCATTCATTACATTTGTTTGGCATCCCTTCAATATGTGTTCTCTTAGATCTGTCTACACAAATATTTGGACTAGAAACATCAGACACGTCGCCTGTGTGAGTTCTTTGAGAGCTAAGATTGACATAATCAAAAATGTCATCAAGAGACTTTGCAAAGCTCTGTGTTTGTTTTTCTTGTGTTTCCTTATTTTGCTGCTGACAATTCTCAATAGCCAAAGATAGTTGATTGTTTGTATCAATCAAAGAAGACACATTTTCCAACATTTGACAACAATTTTCATGTTTTACTGATGCATTACAACTGTTCTCAGCCATTCTTGATTCTGGGTTGCTGTGTTCTGTCATTTCTTGAATGATGCTACCCCCAGATATGTCTACCATTTTACTGAAGCTGTGACTCCTGTTCTCACACAGAAAATCCAATGGTTCTTGTTTCACAACCTTCATGTCTATGCTGTCATATGTCCACTTTTGTGGATGCTCTTGTATGGAGTGGTAAGGACTCCTTGGAGACGAAGAGTGTATTTCTGAAAAACACCAAAATAAATTATTAATATCCTCATTAATATGTTTTGATTATGAACAGATGTGTAATCAAGCAGGCACACATTGCAACTATAGACAATCAATTTCAAGTGAACGAAAGATGCAGAAGAAGAATGATTAACTGATTCGCTGCCGACTGCCAACCGATTGCCGAACAGTCTCAACTGTTTTGTCCCTTTGTTAATATATTGCCAAGATTTGTGCGGTCCGTTTGTTTCTTTCGTTTGCGATCCCTTGCTCAATTTTAATACCCTGAAACGAATTTTTACGCCGAAAGAAGGTTTTTCATTTACACACAGGCCACGAGTGATCGACATTTGGTGACTAAATCCTGTGGATGTGTTTAAAAGTTGTGTTAAAAAAGCTGTAGTTACTCGCGGTTTTAGGAATTGCATGGGTCCTTGATTTTCGGCCTCATTTACATCAGATAAAAGTTTTAAACAATGTTAGATTGTAGTTATTCTTATTTAAAGGAAATTTGTGAACAATTCTAAACTGATAGCACACGTTAAATGCGTTTTTTTCTGGTTAAAATGTATTATTTATGAATGTAAACAAACAAACTCTTAGCCGCTAACCGTGAAGGTTTGTCATCATGTCGAATTAGCTGATGGGCCACACTTGTGCCCCTAAAGTTTGCTTTGCCTATCACAAAGTATTTAAGAAGTATTTAAATAATTAAATTAAAAGAATAATAATTATAACTAAGTAAAAAATAGCGTACATTTTGTGTTTATCATCAGAAAACGGTCAAAACATGTCTCGTGATTTTCCTACATTTTCCATTTTATGTGTCAATAATGCGCTTCAAAATAGGATGTTTTTATTGTAATTTATTGGTGTTATGGAGCCGTTCTAGTGATTTTTGTGTAGCAAAGTGGTGTAGTTATCATAATTCAGTAAGTTTCATTGGATTTTAAACACCGTCGGATCAGTAGCGCCTTGGTAAGTGGAAATTTCACGTACTTGTCACCTCTGTCATCAATTTATTTTTTACAACATCTGCTAATATTATTATTATATTTCTAACTTTTAGCAACAGTAGCAATACCAATGTGTTCCTTGTGCAATGTCCTTTAATTTGATATATAATACAATATATTTACTACCATTTTAACAATGTTTAGATCAATATTGTGGCATACCCCTACCTCCCATTTTCTGCCATCAATTTCTGCTTGGGCAAAACCCATGTTTTGTTTGGCAGTCAATCAGTTAATGTGTTTCTGTATGATCTAAAACAAAAAAAATTAAGTTGCATGTACTTCACAGGATGTAGCAGTCAACCCCAGCATTGTCGCCGTTTGTGATTCCTGGGCAAATTTTACGTTCAGTAGTTTGCCATTGCTTTCTGAATGACTGGCTCCTATACCTTTTTCGAAAAAACCAGCACCGCTGTGTTTCGAACCCGGGTAAACGGGCTCACAAACCACGTTCGTAAGCCCTTAGCAACAGAGACCGGCGTTCCTAGGTTGATGTATAATCTAGGCCAAGGGTCACCAGACTTTTTTCACAGTGGGCCGGATAACTGACAAAATGATGGGCATGGGCCACATAATCATTATGTACAATACTTGCAAGCCTGAACGAAAGCTCTGGGAAAAAAAGACGAAAAACTACATTTAGCATTCCGTGTTAATAATCGGTGAGTGGCATGCAACGCAAAAAAACACACAAAGACAACCAACATATTTATTTACTAACAAAACGTTATCAAAGAAGGTGACGTTAGCAAAAAGATAGTTACATCAGACCTAGTGTGCACATATCCAAATCTCACAAACTAAGCAGCAAAATAGGTTAGTGAGATTTGTGAAACTGACGTATGGCTTTTAAGATATCATCAATTTGATTTGGTTTGGAATTGTTGCATTCAATCAAGAGAATTGCTTTCCAAATTTTCATCAGTCAAGCTCAATCGATGTGTTGACTTCACATACTTCATTTTTAAAAATGTTTGCTCACAGACATAAGTTGTTCCAAACACTGATGCCATCCATACCAGTGGCAAACTTCTTCAGTTTCTGAAACTCAACATCAGGTAAGCAGCGGTAAAATTCAACAAGTTTTCCTTCTCTATGCTTCTCTTTCAACAAGTCATTTGTTTGCAAATCAATGAGCTCCAACTGTAGTTCAACTGGCACATCATCAAGGTTACAATCAGACGGATTCTGGAACAGAATAATGTCACTCTCAATTCTGTCAAAATCTCTCCAAAAATGTTTCTTCATGTCACGAATAATTTTTTTTGGAAAATCAAGGCTGACATCTTTGGCGATTGTAGCGCAAAACTCTTTGAAACAATGAAAATGAAAAAAGCTTTCTAATTGTGCTTCAAACAATGACAGCTTTTTCCAAAATCCTTTTATGATTCTGTAGAGATCACAGATGAGGTTATCCTTTCCCTGAAGTTTCAAGTTCAGTTCATTCATGTTGGATGTGATGTCGACCAAGAATGACAAATTTGACAGCTAGGTAGGATCTGACAGATGTGGATCAGCTCTCTCTTTTTCAGTGAAGAAAACATCTATTTCGTTTTGAAGATGGTAAAAACTAAACAGGACTATACTGCAGCTAAGCCAACTCAATGATGTGTCATTAGGCAAGTCATATAATTCAGAATCAATTTCTTCAAGAAAAGCCTGTAACTGACGGTGATTGAGTACAAGTCCCGGAATGAAGTTCACAGCAGAGCTGAGTTGAGTTAAGAACTGACATCACTGCATTCAGGACATTCCCATACGTGCTCTGTCCCCTCGTTCAACAGCCAGCAAAGAGTCCTACTACTAAACATTCCCACCGCTATCTGATTAAAAGTTCTCCTGGTCTTTCCTTCCAATTTTGAGATTCTTCCAGAACCCCTGCCGATCCCCCGCAATCTCATTCTTTCCATATATGGGTTCTCAATCTGTTCCTCCGCCTTATCCACCTGGTCCCACAAGCGCACGACCACCTCCCCCTTGTCCATAGGCAATTTACCACCAAGAGGTGCATTCCCTGCTAGCCTATCAGCCTGTTCATTCACTCACACCCTCGCATGGCCAGAGCAAAATATCCATACAATTCTCACAATCTGTGACCTCTGAAGCGACGAGAGCCATTCCACACGAAACATTCCTTTCTCCAACTTACTAAGCATACTCTTTGAATCCGTAATGAACATGTGTGTTGCAGTAGTCTCCTCTAGCCAACGAATGCCGCTTTTACTGCCTCCACCTCCATTCTCATGCTGGAGGTCATAGTCTCATATGCTAGACCCTTCCTTTTCAAGACTTATCTATTAGCCTTTGCAATAAAGCCCCAATGTTTCTCACCACTGACCCATCGGTGTAGATGACTATGTCACCTTGATGTGCATTACTCTGCATCAGCTGTTGCACTTCAAACTCAGTGCGGCCCGCTGCCCATTCTCTGCACTCACGACCCAGTGTTATTATTACATTGTACCAGTCCGTCATGTCTTCCGGAACTTCAACCCACTCTTTTTCATGATTGATGGTTTCTAGATCACACACCTGACATATAGAAAGTTCTGCCTGTGCCATCCAGGACCTGTCTCATCTTAGTCTATGACCCTTAACTATATCTATGGCTGCATGCAGTGGGTGATCCCTATCTGCAGTAACTCTCAGGTACCATTTGGCCTGAAGGACCCTATGCCTATCCGTCACTGTTGGTAATGCCAGGATATGCCTCAAGTATACAATTGGTGTGTCCTTTGTGCACCCCAGGATTACCTGCATGGCAGCATTCTGTGTGCGCTCCAGCCTATCAAGCTGGCTCTTTGATACTGTCAGCAGCCCCAAACCATACACAATGACAGAAATTATTAACTGCTGAAAGAGCCTGTACAGCATCCTCTGATCTACCCCGGTTGATGCCATAAGCCTTCAATGCATTAAGTCCCCTACCAGCCTTCACCACCAAAGCATCCACATGATCCTTAAAAGACAAACACCACACAAAGGTGATACTCAAGTACTTCAATTTACTCTCTCGACTAAGAGGACATCCATTTGTAACAGGATGGCCTCAGTTGTTGTGAATGAACACAAGCCCCGAGGTATCCCACTCACTCACGTGTATACTAACCCCAGGGGTTGGACAGGTAGATACACTTATACTACAATTACTGACCCCCTATGCAAGGTGACCAGTGTTATTGGTCTACAAGCCCCTCCCAGATTCTATACCTCTACTATCTACCCTCTACCTAGTAACAATTACTTCTCAGGACTCGTCCAAGACCCCACATAATAACAGTAGGAAAGACATGTCAACAATTAATCAATTTAATTTACACTATTTACATAGGTCTGAAAGGAACATCCTGATAGGAAATGATCTATTTACAATATAGAGATAGAGTCAGAGATTATCCCAGCGTCATCACTGGGCGTAGCAGAAGATTTGCGAAGTGTTTCCGTTGAGTCGGTCCGTTAGACTCACCCGACTCTCTTCTAGCAATGCTGACTGGAAACTTGTGGACTTCCCTGCCGCAAGCGCAAGATGATCATAAAATGCGATTAGGCATCTGAACCATAAAGACTGGACTGGAGTGCCAGCATCACAACACTCTTGAGTAAAGTTAATTACTACTGTCTCTATAACTGCTTTGCCTACACAGTCTTAATGTGAGATCCTCCATCATGAGGTATCCCCTGATGAATCTTGATAATAGCTGAAAACATAGCCGGGCCACCAGCACTAAAATGTTAATGTCTAATACGTGGACTCTTCATGGCCTGATTATAATAGAGAATTGAGGTGAGCATTACATAAACTCAGCAACGTGTCTCTTGAGGGTTTCTCCTCCCTAGTAGATGAATACATACATAGATGACTGGAACTTAGGATTGACCGGACTTCACTTGAGTCTGGTCTAGAACAATGTCTTGCATCATGATAACATCGTATCTAATGTTATAAGCACAAGCTGAGTATCTGGTAAATCATATGAGGATCTATCACTGTGGAACACTTGAGGTTTCTATGGGTATATCATGTGGTTTGGTGTCGTGCTCCAATAATAATCTAGCTGAGGTGCTCCTAGAGTGCTGACGGTTCCCCAGCCGGGGTTGTCCTCTGGATCAAACAAATAAACACAATCTTCCCTTGGAAGCTCAGCTGCATTGTAGGAATCATATACAACACAAGTTTATAGTAGTATTCATATACCAAACCTTCATTGCAGAATGCCTCTACCACATATGTTCATGGTAGCATTCCTATACCAACCAGGTGTCTTGTAGAATCCCTTTACAACACATCATTGTAGAATTCCTGAACCACACAGGGTCGGTCTCAGATAAACTCACTGTAGACCTTATACAACATCACATCAGGTCTCCAACAGCAGCACTGCCGGTCTCATGCAACAGCATTGACGGTGTCATACAACAGCATTGACGGTGTCATACAACAGGCAACACCTGAAACCATGAACTAACACCAAATCAGCCTTGATTACTGTCTGTGGCTCCCTAGCCACATGATGGACAATAGTGGCCGAGTTCTAGAGCTGTGCTCTGGTCGAGAACTCAAGATGAAATTATCACAAGATGGCTTGTTCCAACTGCGAAGTAAACCCTCCAAGCCCGGAAAAGTCATGTTGCACGTCTTACTCACTCTAAGTGAGAATCATGTTTTTCTCTTGACTAGTGACCACGTCTAGTTTACTCACATGATAAAACTAGTCCATTTCGACCTTTCAGTATAGAACCTTCCAGTTCTCGAACCATCTAAGTTATGCAAATCAACCGACTTTCCCTGAGTTATAAATAACTGGGGACTTCCCTAACAACGTACTCCCATACTATGGAGATTCCTCGTATGAAGCCAGCTGATTTGAGCAAAATCGCGACACCATTCCATAATACCTTGGACATCTGCCTTGACGATCCGGTTATCCAGGGAGTACCACACAGCCGATGCCTTGTCTGGGTGTATAACGGCCCATGCATCCCTCTGCCACCCTATTTTCTGCCACCTGTAAGTCTTTCGCCAAACTGGCCCTGTCTGTACACCAGCACATCATCTGCAAATGTCAAGATTCTACCCACACCTGGTCTCTCAATAGCCACGATTTTGCTGGTGTAGACATTCAAGGGCACTGGGGACAAGGCAGATCCCTGTGGCAACCCAGTTGTAATAGTACAAGCGTCAGAAGTCCAGGAACCCATGCGCAGTGCAACCGTACGCTCATAAAGGACCGCTGCAACCCATCTAACAAGGCAAGGGCAGACCTCCATATCCAACAGTGTGTATATCAACCGATTATAGCTGACCGTGTTATAGGCATCCTCCAGGTCAAGAGCCACTGCCACTGTCTCTTGTTTATCCTGGAAGCCCTCGCAGACATCAAATTCAAAAGTTGCTGCATTGGCCCAGGTGTCATTCCCAGGCTGGTAACTCCCGAGCCGTTTGGAAAGCAGATTACGACTTTCCAAATGTCGCTAGAGCCTGCATGCTACTATCTTTTTGAGTACTTTGCCATACTTGTTTTGCAGGGTTATGATTCGGTATCCATTAAGTCTGGAGTGATCCTTACCTGGTTTTGGGAGTGGGACTAGATAGCTATGCAGCCAAGCGTGGGGTATTTCTGCCGTATTGATGCTTAGGTTGAAACAAAGAGCCATTTCCTCCAAGTCCCCACCATTTATGTTACTCATATGGAGTACCTCACTCCATCTGGGCCTGGCGCTGTGTCTTTAGCCCGCTTCAGTACCCGTCTTCTTCTTCTTTTGCGTTCATCCGGAGTTTTTTTCCGGACGTGACTGCGTTGTGCCTGTTTACAGCAGAGCTGCGTTCTTGCGCCGTTAGGCCGACACATCCGACTTCTGCGGGCATTTGTTGACTGGGTTAACTTCCCCGGGGGTTTCTTAGGACGTTTGACTCTCTCTGTTGTGGTGTTATCTCCCATCCCTGCTGGCCCATATAGAACAGCCAAAGGCATCCTGGTCAGCCCTCAAGGGAAGGCAGGGGCAGACCATGGGCATTCCCCACCATCCAAGGAGGCTTCCATACTTGCAGAGCCAACACATAGCGCTCTGGTACTGGGCTCACCCAAGGAATCATCATATCCTGCACATGGCTGCTTAGCCTAACTTCCGTATATTGGGTCTTCCGTTCATCATAGGCTGTTCTTCCGGAAACCAGAAGAATGCAGTGTGCAGATGACATCCACACAGTGAGCTTTCGATTCGGACTTTCCAAGTAATGGATTTGCTATCCAAGCAATATTCCATTTCGTGCCACTAGGACACTTTTTCCACCTTTTATGAAGCCCACACAGTGAGCTTTTGATTCAGACTTTCCACGTAATGGATTTGCTATCCAAGCAATATTCCATTTCATGCCTCTGGGAGGCTTTTGTAACCGACATACCTGTGGTATGAAGTGTGGCAGTCTGAATACTTCTTCATACACCTTTAAATGTCAACCTGTATGTAGTTAAAGTAAGCTGCAGTCAACTTGAGCTTGTTGATATCTCCATAGAGCTTGTCCTCAAATGAAGCAGGTGTGGGCCAAAATATCTTTCTCTGTTCTGCATATATTGGGCAATCCTGCAGCAAATGTTTTGCTGTCATTTTTCCAGTTCGACAATTACATTCATTGGTATCTCCTATCTTTAGTTTATTGAACAAGTGGTATTTCAGCCTGTTATGTCCTGTGCGGAGTCTGAAGATTGCTACTTGTTCTCTTCGGTCAAGTTTGTAATATGCATCATCCTTCTGGTGGCCTGGATGCTCTGATTCCCATTTGGTTCTTTAAGTGCTTTTTATCAACCTCTTTGCCTCATTATAGGTTATGTCTATGTCAGGCTGTGGTAGTCATCCGCCCTCTTTTGCCAGTCTGTCAGCCTCTTCATTTCCAGGTATACTGCAATGTGATGGGATCCACTGTATTACAACTGTTTTTGATTTCTGGCATAGACCATGGAGTGCTGCTCTTAGGTCAGCTATTTCTGTGCTGTTATTGCTCTTCAGTATTGAGACAGCTGGCTTTGCATCTGTGAAGATAGCTATTTGTGTCTCTTTATTTTCCTCCATCAAGAGCATTTCTGCTGCATTTTTCAGAGCCTCTACTTCCGCTTTGAAGTTACTTGAAAACTTTCCAGTTGCCACTGAATTTGTTTTTTTCACTCCATTTTTTAAATTTAGGAGAATTCCTCCTCCTCCATTCTCTACTGAATTTTTGGCTGATCCATCTGTATATGCATGGGTCCAATTGCTGCTTGGGTAATGTTCTTTTATGTAGTTTAGGGTTATTTCTCTTCTTTCGGTTTCATGCTGAGTGTTCTTTTTCTCAATACCAGGAATGTTTTCTATCATCTCAGGCAGTTGCTGCTGTCTCCAAGCTGGGAACTTGTCTGCATTGTAAATGGGTTTGACTGTTGATATGTTAAGTATGGGATCTGCCCTAATCTTTCGTTTTGCAGTTTCTACAAAGTTGCTATGCTTCAGTCTTCCCTTTCCAAAACCACTAAACCTTTTATACATAGGGTGGTCTGTCAATCTTCTAAACTTTTCTGCTTGTTGCTGGGCTCTGCTATCTCTTCTATCCTGCATTGGTTGTAAACAAGTGATTTTTTCTAATTCATTAATAGGCGTTGTCTTCAGGCTTCCAGTTATGATTCGCATTCCTTGATATTGGACTCTACTTATTTTGTTAAAGTTTGACTTAGCTGCTGTTGCCCAAGCTGCAATTCCATATTCCAGTACTGGCCTCACCCGTCCAGTATATAACTTCTTGAGAACTTTCTCATCTTCTCCCCACGTTGTGCCAACAAGCTTTTTCATGATTGCCATTCTTTGCCTTGCTCTTGTTCGATTTTTCTCATCCTGTGTCTTCCATGTCAGGCGACGATCAAAGGTGACTCCTAGATAGTTTGGATTTTCTTCATGGCGCAATATTTTTCCATTCAATACCAGTTTACGTTGCTGAGTTTTAGTTGAGAGGGAGAACACTGTGCATGTTGTTTTCTCCTCACTTATCTTCACTAGCCATGATTTTGACCAGTCCTCTAGCACTAATAGGGCTTGCTGTATTCTGCTGTTAGCTGTGCTAATATATTCTTCAGATGTCCATATGGCTAGGTCATCTGCAAAGGATGATGTGTGTACTCTGGCTGGACAATTTTCCGTGATGTCATTTATATATGCTAGGAATAATGTTGGTGAAAGAACTCCTCCTTGGGGGACACCTTGCTCCAACATCATTTTGCTGGTTTGTCCTTGTACTTTTGTCCTGGCAGTTCTGTTCTCAAGGTAGTGGCTGATCCATTTGTACATTTTCCTACAAACATGCATTTTTTGCAGTTTTACTTTCAGTCCTTCCTTCCATACTTTATCAAATGCTTTTTCTAAATCTATCCAGACCGCTAGTGTGTGCCTTTTCTCTTGGAAGGCATCCTCTATTTCCTGAGCTATATAGGTAATTTGATCTTCAGTTGATCTATACTTTCTGAATCCTGCTTGGTGTGGTGTTAAGAGTTGGTTTTCTTCCAGATGCCATGTTAGCCTGCCATTGATAATGCGTTCCATTAATTTTCCTACACAGCTAAGTAGGTCGATAGCCATTTGGTTCTTCCAGGTCTTTTCCTTTCTTTGGGACTGGTATTAGTATAGCTTCCTTCCATGCCTGTGGGACTATTCCCCTCTTCCAGCTGTAATTTAGGACTGCTAGTAGTTTCTTTTTTACCTTAGTGCCTAGTCCTATTAGCATTTCATTTGTGATTCCATCCTTTCCTGGTGATTTCTTCTTTTTTAGGGTATTCATTGCCTGTTCCATATCTTCCATTGTTAGATTTGCCATCATATATTCTGCTGCTGTCTCTGTATTTCTATGATGTATCTGTTTATCTTTGATTGCTTTCTTCTGTTCGGTTGTAATATCAATGTGGTTTGCACTGGCATAGTGTTCCATTAGAGCATTTGCAGCCTTTTTTCCTGTAAGCAAAGCATTTCCTTGTTTAATTGTTATTTGTTTGTTTCTAGGTCCTTCATTGTTCATGGCTTTCACTAGTTTCCATAGTTTGTTTCCATCCCTGTCAAAATTCAGGTTTTCTGTTTTTTTCCTCCAACAATCTCTTGTTGTTTGATTTACTGTTCTTTTATATTTTGCTGAGATGGCTTTGAGAGAGATGTTCGCTTCAGTTGTTTGTTCTCTCTCTGCGGTCTTCCTAGCATCTTCAACTTTGTCCTCCAAAATTTGGAGTTCTTCAGTCCAGTATGGTTTGTAATTTTTCCTCGCTCCTCTTGGAATAGACTCACTGGCCGCCTGTATTATTGCTCTGTTTAGACTTTCCACCATTTGCTTCATGTTGCCATATCGTGTATTTATGTTTTCACAATATTTGTCTGTTAGTATGGCAAATATGTCCCAATCTGCTCGTTTGTAATTCCAGCGGGGCAAAGGCTTTTGCTCCTGTGAAACATACTCCATATTCATTACAAGCTTGATTGGTCTGTGGTCACTACCTGCTAATTGGTCAAACACATGGCAATCGATTTTGTGGAGGATGTCTCTGTGCAGAAAGCGAAGTCTGGAGTAGAAGTGGTAATCCATATTCTGGAGTAGAAGCTCGGTGTGTCATCCGCTTTGTTGAGTAGATGGAGATTTGAGTCTATTTCCCAGTCCTCCACTTCATCTCCTCTTTTGTCAGTATCTGGGTATCCCCATCTTTCTATTAAAGTCTCTGACAACAATGCAATTTGTGTCAGTTATTTTCATATTTGAGAGTGTAAGATCCTTATCTGCCGGGCTATACAGATTGTAAATTCTTATTTTCACGTCCTTTATCATTATATCAACACCTGTAATTTCCGTTTGGTTCTCAGAGATCACAGATACTTCGTTGCAAGGTATTGTATTTCGTGTAAGTATTAGAACTCCTCCTTTGTGTCCTTCGCGGTTGAAACGTGTGGCCTGATATCCCGTGACTGAAAATTTGAGATTGGCATTGAGGTGTGTCTCTTGAATGCATGCCACATCTATTCTATCTTTATGAAGACGCTGTGTTAGGGAGACTGTCTTGTTATATACTCCTTCGGCATTCCACTGTAGTATGTTGAGTGTCCGGGGTGTTTGGTCAATAGCTCTTAACCTACTCCTCTGTGCCTTGACTCCACAGCACAGGGGAAGGTGACCACCAGTAGTCATGGGTGGACCCCCTCGAGGCAGGGGGCCCGGCACTATCACCGCCTGATGGGACTTCACGGGATTAGCACCATAACGATTAATTTTAATTTGTGACATCATTAATTAAGTTACGTTGCACTGCTTTGTCAAGCCTGTGGCTCAGTACATCCGATTTCGACAACCATTTGTTCGGGGTGCTTTCCCTAGCCTTTGACTGTCCCCAGTCTACCTACAAGGCAGCAGCTTTGTGTGTCACTTGGTCTGGTCCCTCTCCCTTGACCTGTTCGACATGGGTGACCCTATCAGTAGCTGTGCTACCGTCGGCATAGCTCTTGGGGTCATTGGAACACACAAGCCCCTCTACCTCGACAAGGTGGACACACGGCAGAGGGGCAGTACCCGTCTAATATCCTCCACCTTAATCTCAGTCCTCCTTCCCAGTGACCCGTGACAAGGCTTCTCTGACATTATCTCTAATATCTCTATCTTGCTGATCCATTTGTTTTAAAAACTGCAAGAAAAGCCTCCCCTTTGTTCTCGTCAGTTGTCACAGGTCAGTTATCATCATAAACGGTACCATGTGTACCAGGCATCGCCTGTCTCTTCATCTGCCAGTGCAGCCTCCAGAATTTACCCAATGTCACATCCCTACCGACTTCATTGATAAACTGTTCCCACTTAATCCTTTTTGCCTCTGCTGCTTGGAATTTAAAATCCTGCACCGTTACTTTTTTATATCTTTCAGCCTAACTCCAATTCTGTGTCAACTGAAGTGGTTGCTCTCCGCACCCTCTACCAATTCCTTATGGCCGCCCTCTTTTCCCTCCATGAATTCTGCACCTCTGGTGTCCACCATGGTGGTTGGGTGAAAATTCTTCATCTTCCCTTTGACCTAAGAAGCCCCAAGAGCAAAGAGTGGTCGCAACCATAATTGAATGCCTTGCGGGCTCTTATAGTCTGAACTGTGCTGGACTTGGGTATCAGCACAGAACAGGGGAGGTGGTCACTTCCATGGTCTCCAAGGACATGCCAATTTATGTCTGATGCCGTCTCTTGGGATACAAGTGCCACTTTGATGGCCGTGTCAGGGTCCCCCGGTCTCATTGCTAGCCTAGATGGTGTCCCGTCATTTAGACAGACAAAATCCGTCTCAAGCAAGGCCTCAGCAAGAGCAGTACCCTGTCTGTTCTCTCCCAACCTGTCCCATTCCTCAGCGAAGGCATTGAAGTCACCACATATCAGATACCTGGTACCAAGGGTATTCACTTAACATTTCAACCAGTCCCAACTCTCTCTGCTTATGCAAGATTCCCCCCCCCCCCCCTCACATATATATTTATCAGGTTCCAGCTGTATCGGCCAATTTTTATCTGCATTCCCTGCACCTCTTTACTCACCTGACCCCACCCACTGATATCCAGTATCGAATGCTGTAAACCATTCTTAACCACCAGAGTCTGCCCATGTCTTCCTTGCCCGGCTGGGTTAATGTAATATGTATAGCCAGGGCACTTAAGAGTTTGTATTCAGTTCTTGTAACATCAGGATAACAAAATCATAGACCAGTTTCTCCAGTACTGGCCCTCGTTGCTACGCACTACGGCAATTCCAATACCTAACCAGTGCATTTTTGAGTCCCAAACGATCCGTTTTCTCCTACTCCTTCTGGCTCCAGCCCTCTTCTTCCTTTTCTTTCCCCCCTCTCCCCTACCTCTTCTCCTCTGCTTCATTCTCTCCCCGCTGGCTGTTGTCAAAGGTATTGAGCACAAAGCACGTACTCCATTGCTTCAGCAATAATTCTTTTGATTTTCCATAGTATTATATGAAGGCAGGATATAATCGGTCACCCTAGTAGAGCCTGCCTGCTAGGGAAGGGGCAGGGGATGTCCCTCAGGAGCAGACGTTCCACGTTCATGACCAACTCACCCATGGCCATTCAGTCCATGGCAAGCCAAGCCACCTTAAACTTGGGGGTTTATGATCGGTGTTTTCCATCTCCTAGATTGGTTGTTGTAATAGCCAAAGGGCCCAATCTACTCGGGGGCAAGAGGTTCTAGCGCCTCATTTCTGGCGAACACAGTAGATACATGTGTATGGGGAACAGAACCAATTTCACACAATATCTATCAAATTGTACATAGTACATAGTTCAGGTCACTACACAACACTGTGATAGTTAGTTATTTAGTTAGTCAATCGTGGTTCCAACTTCACAGAAACGGGTCGTCCCCACCATGCTCCTCACTTCCTAATGTGAAAAGTGGAGAAGACAGGAGTCTCGACAACAAACAGCAGAAATGACTGATTTCAGTACACAAGAAATATCTAAGTCATTCCCACAGAGTGCTTACTGATGTATGATGCAGTGTATGAACAGAGCACCCAGAATTTGCAAATCTTCTGAGTCCTGATCTACCGCACCAGACCCTTCCTCACTCCAGCCATGATTTTTCCTCCATCAACTGTAACACTTCGAAGCTGATTCCACTGAAGATTATAGTCTTGCAAAATTTCTTGCACTTCCAAGAAAATGTCTTTTCCAGTTGTTTTTCCATGATGCTGCAAATGGATGCCAACTCATCCGTTATCTGAAAGTCCAAATTGACACCACAAATGAAAACGAGAAGTTGTGACGTACTCGAGAGATCAGTATACTCATCCAGCGAAGGAGATTACAACAAGTTCCTAGCTTTCTCGCGTATCTGTAGCACTATGTTCTCTCCAAGTTCTTCTGTTCTCCGCACAACTGAACTTGCCGAAAGGCTGATAGTTCCAAACAAATCGGCTTTCTCAGGACACAAGTCATTTGCTGCTTCCATCATACTCTTTGATGAAGCTGCCATCAGTAATGGTTTTCATCGTTCTGCCAACTTATGCACTATCTTGTAACTTGTGGGAGTGACAGATTCATTTTCAGAAAACTTTCCTGTGAAGAGATTTCTTTGTGTTTCTAAACTATGGTTCATGGACTCATATTTCTCAGAGTGTAACATTCCAGTCTTGATTGCAGACAATGAACAGGACTTGCAACATTTAATAGATGCGGTTGTTACACACAGTGAACGAGGGTTAGAATTAAATTGTAAAAAGACACAGATTATGGTCGTCACTAGGAAGAACAAAATACCACAATGTAATATACAAGTAAATGGGAATATTATTCAACAAGTGAATAGGTACAATTATCTCGGAACAGAAATAACATCTGATGGGAGATGCCTTGAAGAGATTAGAACAAGAATCGCCATGGCAAAAGTAGCCTTTAGCAAGATGAAAAACATACTGACCAATAAAAAGATGTCAATTGAAACGAGAAAAAGAGTGTTGAAGTGCTACATAGAACCTGTACTTTTATATGGATGTGAAACTTGGACAATGAGCAGTCAAGCTGAAAAACATCTGATGGCTGTGGAAATGTGGTTTCTGAGGAAAATGCAAAGAATACCATGGGCAGCCTGAAAGACCAATGAACAAGTCCTTCAAGAAACAAATGAAGATCGTAAACTGATTAGAGACATTAGACGCAGACAGTCAAAATTTTTTAGGCATGTTATGAGAAGAAATGAATTGGAGAACTTAGTGACAACTGGCAAGATTGAGGGGAACAGACCAAGGGGAAGACCTAGAAGCAAATACCTGGATGGCTTGGCCTCGTGGCATGGTCGAGACAGAAACACTGAGCTGATCCACGACTCTGGTGATCGAGTGAGATGGCAGAACATGACTGCCCACGCTTACCGGCATGGCACATGATGGATGGAACATTCCAGAAAACTTTTAATATTTTGATAGATGTTTTGTTTCATAGTGATGCCGAAGATTGTACTCTTTCAAAACGGCAACACTTTCGCTGCATATTACGCAACTGGTTTTCTGATCCTTTGTTTCCACAAAGAAGTACTTTACTCCCCATTCTTCATTAAAAACGTGACACTCTGAGTCCACTTTTCTTTTCTTAGTAGCCATAATGAAGGGTGAAGTAAATGGGATCTGAAAATGAAAAAGACATTGAATTAGAAACATATTTAAAATCCTATTGAAAAACACAAGAAAAGCAGAGAACTAGGGGTCACTGGTGAAGCTACGGCTCACCAAAGGTACACATAAAATGTATAGGTACCTTTGGTAAAAGAATATATCACATAATAGGATTTGCAAAATGTATAAATAGGGCTGGCCTAAACAAACAGCCTAACGCGGGTTTCCGCGTGTGGCAGCCAGGGGTTCCGCTGAAGCAGACCGAAATCACTTAAATGCAACATTTCTGCTCACCTGGTTTATTACATAAAGTAGGACAGACACTTGGATCATCACACAGAGTTCCTTGAGCAACGTAAACATTTGCGTAAGGATCTGCTCCAGCAGAAAGGTTGAAAAACACTGGCATAGAGACCAGCTCAATTAACACTTTGACCGGGGAATTTTTCTGAGCTGGGGATATTTCCGTAATAACACGACGCTTCTATGGCATTTTTATGCTATGTTTAGCACTTTATTGCCTCTATTCACACTTGTAGTTCACTTACCTATCACTGCCAAACAAAGAAATCCTTGTTACATACCTAAAAATGGATGACAGGCAAAAACAAGTAAATATTTCTGGAGCGTCAGACCTGTTTTGACAACTAGACACATCTGGGAGAGGGGAAAATGCGTGTTTGTGTGTGTTGCCATAGAAACCATGGTAATGTCAGAGCGTAGGCGGAGCTACCACAAACCAGGGAAGGACTTGGGATGGCGCAAAATAAGCAAACATTAAAATAAACAACAAAGTCTAGATACAATAATTTAAAAATTGAAAATAGTAAATTTAAACCACATAGCAGCCAGGAGGTCTCTGCATGTGTGAAGATCTTCTAGTATTCTAACCATAATATTTAAATTTAAATTTTATCACGTCTCGTATTCCATACATTTTATCAAGCAAATTCGAGTACCGCCGGGTGGCCTGATGAATTGACGTCGCGGGCTGGATCTGGCCCACGGGCCGTAGTTTGGTGACCCTGATCTAGGCTGATGAATGATCTAGGCCAGTGTATGATCTACGCTGATGTATGATGTAAGTTTAGGTATGATCTATCCTGATTACGATTTAGGCTGATGTATGATCTAAGTTGATGATGATCTAAGCTGATCTATGATCTAAGCTGATGTATAATCTAATTTCATGATGATCTAAGCTGATGTATGATATAAGCTGATGTATGATCTAGGATCTAGGATGTAAGCTCAGGTATGATCAAGGAGAGGTGAAGTGACTGCGTAAGTGTAAATTAACAGATGTCATTTGCATATCATAGATTATATTATAACCTCCAACTTATAATCCTGGTCCCTCTTTGATCACTCTCATTATTACTTTTATATAGAGAAAGAGATTAGATCTGGTGACAAAACACATCCTTGTCTTACTCAAGCTTCATTTATTCATTACTGCGATGTTAATTTCCCATTTTAATTTCCAGTAAATATTTTTTATTATTCCAAGATCTGTCCCATCTTTATCAAATGCCTTGGTGTCAAGGTTTGATTTACATTGTCATGAGTGTATTGACAGTATCATAAGTTGCTGTTTATAATGATTAACTTCAGTATGTACAACGTCTAGCCAACACTTACGACCTCCAAGTACAACAGGATAATGGTTCTTTTAAATACAATATTTCTCTTCTCATAATTTGCATTACACGTTTACAACATTTCACATGATCACAAAGTCGCACTATCAATTACTACTACACTACACAACACTGATATAAAACTATAAAACATCAGCAGCACTCTAAACGTTGTCCATCACCAGCTACGAGTCTAGATGTGTTTTCCCTGCCACGGTCTCAGCTCGAGTGTTGTGTTTTCAAGAGACCTGTCTTTCTCCAACTGTCCAAAATGTGCTTCTCACTCAAGGCGATACGCACAACCAACCATGACAAGAGTTATAAAAGCTCACACTCCCAGTCATGACACTTGGTATAATCTATAAAGCACATGAATAAGTTTTTCTGTGTATCAACTGATCTCTGTATAATATTAATGTTTGTAATGTGTATATGCATTATTTGTAATGTATCCTTTGTCATATCCATTCTGTTCTTCACCACTTTCCATCCTTATTTCCATTCTTGTTCTCATAATTTTGCGTAGATGGTGACTTGGTTTATGATGTTGAGCGTACAACATTCTTCATATTCAATAGCTCCTGGTCTTTTAATTAGAGCTATAAATAACAATTTCAGCATATCACTCGGTATGTATCCACTGTTGTAAATATCATTCAACATTTTAGTTAATATTTCTGCTCCAAATTCTCCTAGTACTTCAAATTCTTCTATATAATGATTCCATTTGGCCAAGCTGTTTTTCCTTCCTTCATATGTTCAATAGCACCAGTGACTTCATCTTTTATTATGAGTGGACCTTCTAAGTTCTGCTCTTTCTCCATTTAACTCTCTTATGTATTCATCCTTCCAATAATATTTTTGCTGTTATTGATTTCAAACACCGTGGGTTTACTCTTATATTTCTTCTTGTCAACTCGTTAATCTGTCTGTGCATATTCTGTGTATCTTTAACAGAATGCAGTTCAGTTTGGTTTCAGTGCTTGTTTAACCAATTTTCCTTTTCCTTTATGCACTTATCTCTTATTTCTTTGTGTATCTTATCATATTCTACTGTGATATTTTAACTTTTCTGCTGAAATCCAGGCAATCAAGATAGCAACAAAGAAATTAAATACCAGCCATGGTTCTCAACCTGTGGTGCTATTGAAAGATGCCAGATCAGTGCCAGCACTACAGACACAACTTTCTTAACTTTGCAGCCAGTGTAAGGTCACCATACAGTGGATACCATCTCAATGTGGAGTACCCAGAAATGAGAGAGCTGATTTGTTAGCTAAGGAAGGATCAAGAGATGGCGAAGTAGTCAAGCCGTCTGACCCAAGCTCCGAAGGTTGTGGGTTGGATTCCAGGACGCGTCCTTCGGTTCATGGGTGCATTTTTTTTTCAGGAGACTCCTGGGAGTCATCGCTAGAACTACGGAGTTCGTGCTTTGTGTGATGCTTTTGGCAGTTTGCTGCGGAAAGAGACTGAGCCATATGGGATAAAAACCCGGTGCAATGAAGTCGACCCTGTCGACTTTCAAGTGATTTTTATTTAAAAAGAAAATAATGATCAAATCAGTCAGAAAATGCCACCAAAACCTACTCAAGATGACTACCACATTATGGGCAGACCAGAACAAGTTATTATTGTGTGCCTCAGAACAGGACACAATAGGTTATGCAACCACATGTATACAAAATTCAAGATTGGTGAATCAGCCATGTGCACATGTGGATGGGCGTCGCAGATAGCAGAGCACATACTCCAAGACTGCCCAAAATATAACATATCTAGGCAAACTACTTCGCCCAGAGAAAAGACAGTAGAAGATATACTCTATGGACCACTGAGTGAACTAAAAAGACAGTTAAATTCATACAAGATACAACATTGCAGTTATAGATTGAGCCGAGATGTTTTGTTTTACAATTACTTAAATTGTAGAAAATTAACAGAACAATTCACTGTAAA
This sequence comes from Cepaea hortensis, assembly GCA_963921405.1. Taxonomy (NCBI): domain Eukaryota; kingdom Metazoa; phylum Mollusca; class Gastropoda; order Stylommatophora; family Helicidae; genus Cepaea; species Cepaea hortensis. The sequence goes on from OY992876.1 coordinate 19,982,232, forward strand.
TTGACCGGTGCAAGTAAATAAAACAGGGTACTATTGCAGATTTCTTCTGAAGTGAGACAACTTTGCCAGAAAATGTACTACGTAATGATGGTGTTTGTCCATCAAGTATGATGATGACCATTCATTTCATCCAGTGTGGTTGAAAGTTTGGAGCCTTGAGTTCTAAGATGGATTGTAAGGTCTACTTTGGCTCAAAATGTCCTTTGACAATGTGGGCAAAGAATGCTTGATGTTCCAGGAGGAGGATTTTGCTTAGACTTTTTTTTTTTGGTCTAGTCTTTTTGTCTATGTGTTTTTTTTGTCTGTCTTTTTTTTTTTTGTCTAGGCTTTTTTGTTCACAGCTCTTGCAATCCTGTTTGCTTCGCAAGTGACTACACCCTTGTGTAATGATGTACACCATGAATTTCAGTCTTTGGCAGAGCAGTCTCCTATGTGTCATGATTAATTACAAAAGCTTTGAGCCATATCTTCAGTGTCTTTAAAGTGTTTCCTCTGGCAGCCTTGGGAGCGTATACCACAATGCAGCTCACTGTAAAAAATTTGTTTGTGGAGCCTGTGATCTGGCATGCGAGTCAAGTGACAAGCCCAGTGACTCTGATTCTTCATTATTAGAGTGTGGATACTGGGCATGGAAGCTCTTTCTAAGACTTCAGTGTCTGGGATATTGTCTTGCCATTTTATCTTCAGTAGCTTCCTAAGGTAGACTGTGTGGAAGTGGTTTCCATGTAGTGACAGAGAGAGAGAGAGCGAAGATGAGAAGCCAGCCAATCCAAGCGTTGTTTGTATTTTTCAAATTGATAATGATCAGTGTCGCAGAACTCAGTGGGTCCGCCTCGTGATGTTTCCGTTTTAGGAAATGTCCGTTGAGACATCGGGCAGTCGGGTGAAGAAAATTTGCCGGTGAAAGGGAATTAACCAGTAATTTGACTCAACCCGACCAGAGTCGTTGCTCGCCCTTTAAGAATATTCCAGTACGTGGGTGGCGGAACAGGGTTTCGGACAAGACGGACTGCGCATGTCCGACGCAAGCGCAGTCGATTGTCCCGGAACACAGGATCAGTTGGAGACGAAGGTTGCTGGCAGGCAGTCGACATTTTGGCCTAGTGCTAAGTGATAGACAGCGGGATGCCGTGTCTTGATGAGGGTTGACGACCTTTGACATCATGTCCAGTTGCAGTGACAACGCTTCTCGTATCCACTGTCGTGCTGTTTGTGTGAAGGTTCTATCTTGTTGAGAGCAGAGCGGCGATCGGGGGACGAGTCCAGTGATCCGGACTAGGGCGAGAGCCGGTGTGAACAGCTTGGAAGTCCACCACCTCAGCGAGCAGTACTTACAATCGAGAGTATGTGTCAGAATGGGCTCCAGCTAACTCATCGCCCACTCCACGTCTGATAGCCCCGGTTGGTCACCATGACAGCACCATATGGCCTTGTTCGTTACTTCAGCTGGGCAAGTATCTGGTTGTTGTTAGTGTCCCGGTTGTGACCCTGACGGACTGCCTTCATGCCAACTAGTTATGATGTCTCCGCTACCAAGTGGCTGGTACCCTGTGGTGCCTGATATTGTGCAAGAACTGTTGTCTGTTTTGAACTATCTACAGTGCCACGTTTCAGCGAGGGAGGTATCTGTGCTGTGATATCTGTGCTATGAGTCGGATGATCTGCGTGGGTTGCATAGACAGTTGGGACTGCTACTACCATTGAGTGAGAGATCACCATCTCGCTATACCCGCAGTACCCTCGATACTTCCAGACGCTTCAGAGGAGTGTCCTAGTTCCTCAACCACCCGAGAGACAGTCTTTATCCCTACCCTAAGGTGATCCAGACTTCAGGGACGTCATCCCCCGGAGGTCCCAAGTACCAGTGAGTCGACTCGCCAGCCCTCCTATCCAAGTGGAGAAACCTATACCTGGAGGGAGGCCTGAGATACTTGGTGAGAGTGTCTGACTTACCCAATAGTGTGACTTGAGGCCCTGACGATGATGACACTTTCTCCAGGAGGCTACTCGATCCTTGCCACATCTTATCTCTCATAGATACTGCAAGGCCTATCTCGGAATCATCATTATCATTCTCATTCATCTTGTATAATACACCATATTGTTACCATAGTTAGCTGCCAGAGTTGCGTCATGAGTTCAGGACGAGGTTTGAAAGGGGTAACGTCCCTTGGTTGAGAGTGAGGGAGATAGGGTTCCAAGGGCTGAAGGGGTTCTGTGGACTGAGGTCACCTATGTCCCAGGGCTAAAGGTATCCCGTTGTTAAAGTGTGATAGCAGGTTCCCCTCACCCCAGGGAGTGCTGTGACATTATTTGGGGGGCTTGTCCGGGATCTGAAATGATTCAGCTCTAGTGATTATTGATAGGTTTTAGGACATATCATTCCTATCCTCACTATAGAAGTCTACATAGGTCTTTGGTCCTATTTCTTCTCTTGACTAAGACTGATTGACTTGTGGTGTGCTGTGTGTTGTGGTATATAGATTAGAGTTGTGTACTGACTATCTGTATATTGCACTGTTGGATATACACTAACACTACTAACACACACTCCTTAACTATGGCCTCTGGCAAACTAAATATGGCTGAAGTGCGGGCAACAGGCGAATGAATGGGCCTGACAGGTGATGCACTTTTGAAGTATATACAAGAGGTAGAGAGAGACTTCCGGCAGGAAGAACGTGAGAGAAGAAAGCGTGAAGCGGACCGGGAGGATAGAAAGTTAGCCTTGGAAGAGAAGAAGTTAGTAGCTGAGCAAGCCGCTAAGAAGTTAGAAGCTGAGCAAGCCGCTAAGAAGTTAGAAGCTGAGTAAGCCGCTAAGAAGTTAGAAGCTGAGCAAGCAGCTAGAAAGGTAGAAGCTCAACAAGAGGCTCAGAAGAGAGAGCATGAGTACGGAATACGGGAACTCGACCTCAAGGCACAAACCAGTAGAGATACTGAAGGGGCAGTAGGAGGTTCTTCACTCCCTGGTTCACCCACCTTAGGTAGACATGGTTACCATGCCATGAAGTTTCCTCTTGCAATTTTTTAGGAAGACAAAGAGAAGATAGATCAGTTTTTACAGAAGTTCGAGGCGATGTCTGTCGCAATGGGATTCGATAAAGACAAATGGTGTCTGAAATTATCCCTAGGTTTGCGCAAAACCACGTTCAAGGTCTATGCCCGTTTACCGGCCGGGCACGAGAACGATTACGATGCGTTGAAAGAGGCGTTATTGAAACGGTTCGAAATGACTTCACACACGTACCGGAAGAAGTTTCGGTCTGTGAAACGCGAACCGGGTGAGTTATTCGCCGCGTATAGCCTGCGACTTAAATCCTATTTGCATAAATGGATGGAGTTAGCCGGATTTGCGAAAGACTACCAATGTCTCGAAGAGCTTACAATCATCAACCAAATGCGAAAGCATATGTCGAAACTGCTCAAGATGTTCTTGGGAGAACAGGGGGCGGAAAGATTAGACGTTGTGGAAAATTAGCTGAAAGGTACGTCGTAGTACATGGGGAGGTTAGTGACACCTGTCCCATTAGTACTAAAGGTCAGGACAAGTCTGACAAGAAGAAATTTAAAAGTTCTCATCAGAAAAAGGTAGAGTTTTCCGAGAGGTCCACTGAAAAGAGTCCTGAGAAGTCAAAAGATGGGAGCAAGAGCCTATCTAAATCTCCCCCGAAAAAGAGGTGGTATGATAAATGGTGTTCGATTTGCAAGGAGCCCTCTCATAATACGAAGGATTGCAAAGCGAAGGCTAAGAGCTCTCACTTCGCGGCCTGACTAGTGGAACCAAAGGCGGTGTCCACTGAAAAGGTCGAGGTCATTCAAAGGACTCTGGACCAAGAACGACCACCAGTGGTAGAGTTGGTGGAAGTAAACGGCCAACAGGTGGAGTGTCTCTATGACACTGGCCTGGATGGTGAAGCCGTAATTGCTGCCAGTCTGGTGCGACCAGACCAACTCACGGGGGAGAACATCGAGATACAGCTTGCCATGAAGAGTGCTGTCGCCATGACGTCACCAATAGCCAATGTGGAGATTAGCTCCAGATACGTCATGGGCATCATTCCAGCAGCTGTATTACTTGATCCCCTATATCCCGTGATCCTGGGAAGTAAATATGTATTTCTAGGGGTGCCGAAGGAGCCAATCCACCTAGGCGACATACATAAGTGTGACCACGCGGAAAAGACGAGGCAGATGCAACCAGCTCGAAACCCCTGCTAGGGGATTTGCGCACTGCCCAGAGCAATGACGCGACTCTGTGTCATTGCTACCAGAAGCTGCAGACAAGTGCTGATCCACCGCAACGGGGCCAGTACTACCTGAAGAATCGGCTGCTCTACCGGAGAGCCGGACGGGGAAATGAACTGCACGGACAGTTGGTGGTCCCGAAGGACTATCGTCTCCAAATTCTTCAGAGGGGACACACCATATCCGATAATCTATCCGGGAGTGGACATATGGGTGTCAGAGCGACGCTGCAGCGGATTTCCGGTCATTATTATTGGCCCGGAATGACTGGTGATATACGCCGGTTAGTAAAGTCTTGCCCAGAGTGCCAGAAGGCAACACCCAAGAATCAGACTCAGACTAGATTAGCTCTGAAGGTGGGAGATGGAGTATTATTGTGGGGTCCAGGACGGATCAGTATGCTCAAAGTAGGATGGCAAGGACCTTTTCCTGTGGTAAGGGTAGTATCCAAGTCCAACTACGAGATCCGGATCGGGGGAATTTTGAGAATTTTCCATGCAAATATCCTACGGAAACCCGAGGAGAAGTCCGGTGGAAAATCTTCACACCTGTTGGCGATGGCAGTAGCCGTGAAAAAGGTTACAGGTCCAGACAGGGACCAAGCAGACCCAATACTACATAGGGAGGACTATGGGACCGTACTGGGTAGGGCCGATGGTCCACCCATCGATAGGGGGACCATCATACGTCGGAAAGAGGCCCAGAGGGAAGGATTCCCTGGTAACCTAGTTCGGAAGGGATGGGTAGTGTCGGGAAAGGCGTGTGTGACCCGGAACCCCGTGTGATCACAGACTGACCAACCTTGTTGTCGAAAGAGATGGCTAGGGAAGCCACAGTCCAGAGGGGTCTGGAAGACTACATGGTCCATCGAGGACAATACCGTTGATCCCAAGGCATGTAACATAGGGAAACCGAGCGGTAGTGACAACACGGTTACAGTGGGAAGGAAAAACTCTGTCGGTATTACGACCCATCGCGTACGCGAGTCGGTGTTTCGGCCGACCGAACGTAACAGCGCGACGGGCGACCAGTAGTGTCATTTGTAAGTCTGGGCTTGTAAGAAGTCCCAGCAATTCTGGTATGGGATGGTGTACCCTTTCGGGTACCTTCAGTCCATCAATCTTTGATGGATTTGGCCACCTCCCAGAAGCTCAATGTGCACTGGAGGCGTTGGTCATTGCTCCAGCCCTACAACATTACGGTTGAATACATTCCCGGTAAGGAGAATGGTGGGGCTGATTTTTTTGTCTAGGCATCCGGTCCCGGAGGAAGAGGCTGAGATCACTCGGACCGAACCTCCTGAGGAGAAGAGTCGACCCGGTCAACTCTCTTAAGAGAGGGCCTATGTCGCAGAACTCAGTGGGTCTGCCTCGTGATGTTTCCGTTTGAGGAAATGTCCGTAGAGACATCGGGCAGTCGGGTGAAGAAAATTTGCCGGTGAAAGGGAATTAACCAGTAATTTGACTCAACCCGACCAGAGTTGTTGCTCGCCCTTTAAGAATATTCCAGTACCTGGGTGGCGGAACAGGGTTTTGGACAAGACGGACTGCGCATGTCCGACGCAAGCGCAGTCGATTGTCCCGGAACACAGGATCAGTTGGAGACGAAGGTTGCTGGCAGGCAGTCGACATTTTGGCCTAGTGCTAAGTGATAGACAGCGGGACGCCGTGTCTTGATGAGGGTTGACGACCTTTGACATCATGTCCAGTTGCAGTGGAATGCTGTGACAATCAGTGTAAAATGAATTATTGTGATTGAGATGACAATGAAAAGCCTATCATTGAAGATCATCATTATCATCATCTATGTTTGCCATTAAGCATCGTGGGAAGGAATAGTTAACGTTCCAGCACCTGACGAGCCACTGGATAGTGCCATTCCATGTGATTGTACAAAGTCTTTAATGTCATCAATCCATTTTCTTCTCAGGCATCCTCTTGCTCTCATATTAGATCTTCTTTGATGTAGTGCCAGAGCTGTTAACTGATATTATTGCACTGAAGATAGTGTGTCTAAATTCCCTCGGTCAAGCAAACGAAAATGTCAGCAATCATAGCTGGAACTTTTACCACTGCTGCACCTTAAAAAAAGAATTTTGAAGTGAGCAAGCAATAAGATTCCCATCAAGACCTAAATTTGAAAGTTGTATCTGAATGTTTGTGACCATTTAAATTGGAAACTTACAAAGCATAGAAAATACTATAACACTTCAAGTGTCAGAAGGCTGAAAGTACAAAGAAGAATTCTGAATGTGCTTCTTTAGCAAAGTGGGAGGAATATAAAAACATGGATGCTAATGTGCTGCAACATGTGAATGTACATTTCATGGCACTGTACTGTATTGCCAACAATTACAGGCCATACTGGGGGGTACATTGAGGGGTATGGGGTGTCAGGCATTGGTAGTACCTTTGGTAAGGATGACTCTCATGTCCTCTTCAGGACCCATCCCCCACTGGTCCAAGCCTGACATCCAGTTCACGCCTGTGGCTCCTAGTAGCTGTCAGCATGCAACAGCGACTACCCCCCGGGCAACAGCTGTGAGAGGCTGGCTAAACCAGGTGTGGGTAGCCAATTTGGTGTCAAACCAATCCACTGCACCTGTATTCATCTCCAGTCGTCTTGACCTGTCTTGCCACTGGACTCAGATGCACTCAGGCGAGAGAGTGAGGTCGACGAATTGTGCAACTCTTACTCACTTTAATCCAATTGATTGTTCAAGTCATTCTTGATCTACCTTCATATATCACCTTCAAGCCCTGTGGCGATGGCTGAGCGGCGAAGCGGCAGGCGTGGGTACGCTGGCAGTCGTAGTCGCAGACCTGCACATTGGCGGCTCAGGCCATATGGTCGTCTTATACTGACCGGAGCAGCAGTGGGATTCGGCAGCCCCCTGAGTGACTGAACAGCCCTCTATAGGAAAGCACTGCTCACCTCCATAGCATAAGGAAGAAGCTAGATAAGGTGTCTGCTCAATCATTACCTAACCAGTTAGCCGCGGTTGGTTGGTACCCTATACTGCGGTCGACATACAAAGTAAAAACAGGTAAAGCTAAAAGAGCTAACCATATTCCCTTGACAATCGGAACTTGGAATGTACACACCCTACTTGATAGAGACGGTGTGTCTGGCGCAGAGAGACGAACAGCACTGATTGGGAGAGAGCTGGGCAGGTACAACATCGACATTGCAGCCTTGAGCGAGACACGACTTGCAGAAGAAGGCCAAATCTGTGAAGTAGGTGCCGGCTACACATTTTTCTGGAGTGGAAAGAAAAGCGAGGAAAGACGCCAATCCGGTGTGGGATTTGCCATTAAATTGGCCCTGGTTGGCAAACTAGCTGAATTTCCGAAGGCTATACATGACAGGCTTATGACTATCAAGTTACCCCTGCTGAAAGGAAAGAAGCATGCAACCATCGTGAGTGTCTACACACCAACATGACAAATGAAGATGACATCAAAAACAAGTTCTATGAAGACCTGCACAACGTATTAACATCTGTTCCAAAGGAGACAAACTTATACTCCTTGGGGACTTCAATGCCAGAGTAAGCAGGGATACGCCTCTTGGAGTGGCATCATTGGAAAATACGGAGTCAGAAATTGTAACAGCAATGGGCTCCTCCTCCTTCAGACCTGTGCCGAACACGATCTCCTAATCATCAATACAATTTTCCGTCTTCCCACAAGAAATAGGACATCATGGATGCACCCTTGCTCGAAACACTGCACCTCATTGACGATGTCATCGTCAGGAGGAGTGACAGACAAGACATTCTGGTGGCAAAATCCATGTGTGGTGCCGAATGTTGGACTGAACATTGTCTCATTATCTCAAATATAAACATACACATCAAACCACAATGGCATCCTAAAGGGGTAAAAATGCAAAAAAAAACTAAATGGCACCCGCCTAAACAGCAAAAACATGCAGCTGTCGTTTGAAAACATGCTGAAAGACTGCCTTAAGCCAAATGCTGCAGCTAAACAGGATGCGGAAACAGAGTGGAGAGCCCTAAAGGACATAATTTACAACACGGCTATGGAAATCCTGGTTCCAGCCCCCCGAAAGCATAAAGACTGGTTTCATGAAAATTCTGAAGACATCAACCAATTGCTGGCTGAGAAACATCTCCTCAAGGCACATTTGAATGACCCGAAGTCAACATAAAAAAAAGATGCCTTCAATTACATTCGGAGAGTAGTGCAGCAGAAACTTTGGCACATGTGGGACTCCTGGCTGAGCAACAAAGCTGATGAAATTCAAGGCTTTGCTGACAGACATGATATGAAAAACTTCTACGACTCACTGAAAGCTGTCTACGGTCCTCCATCACCAGGCATAGTTCACCTCCTCAGTGCAGATGGGGGAACATTGGTCACTGATAAGAAAGAAATTCTTCAACGCTGGGCAAAGCATTTCAGCAACATCTTAAATGAAACTTCCTTCTTCGATGATGAAACCATCAACTACCTTCCTCAAGTTACCACTAATGATGCACTTGATGACCTGCCAACCATAGTGGAACTAAACAAAGCCATCCAGCAACTTTCCAGTGGAAAGGCGCCTGGTCCTGACTCCATCCCAGCAGAGATATACAAGGCAGGTTGGCCAGTCCTGATAGAGCAGCTTCACCAAGTCTTTACAAACATATGGGTGAATGAGACCATACCACAAGATTTCAAGGACGCGTCAATAATCCACCTTTACAAACGTAAAGAAAACCGCCAATCCTGTGACAACCACCGAGGCATCTCCTTGCTCTCAATCACAGGGAAGATACTCACCAGAATTTTCTCAATCACCTCATGGCCCATCTCGATCAAGGTCTTCATCCTGATAGTCAATGTGGCTTCAGAAAATAACGAGGAACTGTTGACATGATTTGTGCTGCAAGAGAAATGTCAGGAACAGAACACTTTCATTGACCTTACCAAGGCTTTTGATACAGTCAGCAGAGAAGGACTGTGAAAGATTATGGTGAAATATGGCTGTCCACAAAAGTTTGTCCAAATAGTGCAGCTATTTCATGATGGTATGCAGGCAAGAGTACAGGAAAATGGTGAACTGTCTGAGCCTCATGTTTTCAGCTATGTTGACGAATGCCTTCGAGAACAATGACATTGGAATAGACATCAACTACAGCATGGATGGAAAGTTGTTCAAACTTAGAAGACTGAAAGCCAAAACCAAAACTAACAGCGACACCATCAGAGAACTGATGTTTGCTGATGATTGCGCTCTATATGCCAACTCAGAGGCAGACATGCAACACAATGTTTCAGCTTTCTCATATGCCTGTGCCAACTTTGGGCTCAATATCAACTTGGAGAAGACTGTAGTTATGTACCAGCCAGCTCCAGGGAATAATCACACTGTGCCGAATATCAAGGTGTACGGTCATAGACTAAGTGTTGTGGACAAATTCACCTATCTTGGCAGCATTGTGTCACAAGCTGCCACAATTGATGACGAAGTGAATGCAAGAATCTCCAAGACCAGTGTGGCCTTTGGCAGACTGTACAACAATGTATTGAACAGAAATGGAATAAGCCTGCAAACAAAGCTGAAAGTCTATAAAGCAGTTGTATTATCCACACTGCTATATGCTTGTGAAACCTGGACTGTTTATCAGCAACACGCTAGGAAATTAAACCACTTCCACACAGTCTGCCTTAGGAAGCTATTGAAGATTAAATGGCAAGACAAGATCCCAGACACTGAAGTTCCATGCCCAGTATCCACACTCTACTAATGAAAAATCAGATTCGATGGGCTGGTCACTTAATTCGTTTGCCAGATCACACGCTCTCTAAACAAATTTTTTACGGCGAGCTGCGTTGTGGTAAACACTCCCAACACGGCCAGAGGAAATGCTTTAACCCTTTTAGGACGGAACAACATTGGGCCAAATTTAGCTTTCCTTCTGAAGAAGATGGAGTCATTTTTTTGGAGTACAGAAATGACTGAAGTGACAATTTTGAAAATTCAAAACAAAATATTAGAACCCTATATATGTATATAAAAGTATATATATTCTTAGAGGATATAGTAAAGTTTATTTCTGTGTATGATTGAAGTTGCTTTTTTTCATGTTTATGCAAATTTGGTGACCTCATTTGCATTTTGTGAAAAATAAAATATTTCATACCACTATGTATGAATTCTTCTTCTTCAGCGTTCCGAGCCATTGAGGTTCTTTGCTGCAGATACAATCCGTCTCCATTCGTCTCTCTGGTTGACCTTCTCTTGCCAGTCGTTGATTCCAAGTGCTTGTAGGTCTGTATATATATTATCTCTCCACCGTCTTCTTGGTCTACCTCGGGGTCTACGGTCATTTATTTCCTGAGTGTAAGCGAGTTTGTTTTCCCTATTATCTTCCATTCTTTCTATATGCCCCAGCCATTGTAGTCTATTAGCCTTCATGATACCAGTGATTAGTGGGGACTTAAACAGATCATAAATGTCTTTGTTACTTCTTCTTTTCCACTCTCCACTTTGTGTATCCCTAATGGGTCCAAAGATGCGTCTTAAAACTTTGTTCTCAAAGGTTTGTAGCAAGACTTCGTCTCCTTTCGTTGTACTCCAGGTTTCAGAGCCATACAGCACAACTGGTCTGATTAGTGTTTTGTATATTGTGATCTTGGTGTTACAAGATAGCGCCTTTGATTTTAGTAGATGTTGTAGTGCACAGTATATCTTATTTCCAGAATTGATTCTAGTTTGTATTTCTTTCCTTATGATGTTGGAGCAGTTGAAGATTGTACCCAGGTATTTGTATGTTTCCGTTCTTTTAATGGTCATATTATCTATTTGCATGTGGCCAGAGTTATTAGCCATTTCTTCTCTTGAAATTACCATATATTCTGTCTTATCTTGGTTGATAACCAGCCCCATCTGTTGGGCTTTTTCCTTTAAGTGAGTCAATATTTCCAATGTCTTTTGTTCCTTTTCCCCTATAATATCTATATCATCTGCATAACCAAGCAGCTTGGATGTTCCTCCAATATCACATTCCTCCTTTACCCTCCTTACAACTTTCTCTAGAGCCAGATTGAAGAGTAGCGGCGATAGTGCATCACCCTATTTCAAGCCAGATATTTGGAAAGGGTCTGATTTCCTGCCTTTATATGTTACTATATTATAAGTATCTTCCATGCATAGTCTGGTCATGTTGATTAACTTCCTTGGTATTCCAAATTCCCGCATAGCATTCCATAGACTATTCCTATGGACACTATCATAAGCCTTTTTAAAATCCACAAAAATGTTATGGAGATCTCTTTTATATTCCCAATTTTTCTCAGCTATTTGTCGTAAGATAAATATCTGACCTATTGTTGATATGTTTTGTCTAAAACCCGCCTGGTAGTCACCTAATATATATTCTGAATATGGTTTTAGTCTATTTAGTAATACTGCGGATAGTATTTTATAGCTTATGGACAGTAGTGATATTCCTCTATAATTTTCACACTGGAATTTGTCTCCTTTCTTAAAGATAGGTATCAATAATGACTCTTTCCAGACATGGGGTAATTCTTCAGTCCTCCAGATTTTTATTATTAGTTCATATAGCTTTAGATGTAATGCATGGCCACCCGCCTTTATAAATTCAGCAGCAATTCCATCAGCCCCAGTTGCCTTATTGTTTTTAAGTCGTGTGATTACATATAGGATTTCTTCAAATATAGGTTCTTCAATTTGTGGTTCACACGTTAGAAACCCTTCCTGTGGGAAGGTGTTACTTGGAGCTTCACAATTTAGTAATTCAACAATGTATTCTTTCCACGTGTTGCACATTTCCTCATTGGTATTTATCATATTCCCATTTTTGTCTTTTAAACCATATGTGTTGTGTTGGTGCCCTCATTTCATTGACTTCAGTTCTTTAAAAAACTTTCTGGATTCGTTTTTCTGGTGATTAGTTTCCATATCTTTGATTATATTACTCATATATTCTCGCTTCTGCTGTCGAACTACTTTTGTAGCCTCTTTACATTCATTTCTATATTGCTCTACCTTTTGGATGTTGTTGATGTCATTTAGCCATAGCTGTCTGGCATTATTTTTCCTAATGACTGCTTATTCACATTTTGGCTTGAACCATCTGTTCTTTCTATGCGTGGTTAACACACCGAGACATTCTTCTGCGGTAGATTGAATTGTATTCTTGATGTTCAACCAAGTTTGGTCAACGCTTTCCTCCAACGGGTTTTGTAGAATTTCAAGTTTACATTTTATTTCATCTGCAAATTTCTCTTTGACTGTAATTTCTTGTAGTTTTTCTCTGTTATATGTTGGGTGTAACCTTTGTAGTTAAGCATAGAAAGCTCTCTTAAGTTTTACAAAAATGGTACTCACCTAATATTTCCTCATTGAATACCTACAACAATCAATCAATCAATCATGTGCCATGCCGGAAAGCGTGGGCGGTCATGATTCGCCATTTCACTCGATCACCAGAGTCGTGGATCAGCTCAGTGTTCCTGTCTCGTCCATGCCATGTGGCCAAGCCATCCAGGTATTTTCCTCTCGGTCTTCCTCTTGGTCTGTTCCCCTCGATCTTGCCAGCTGTCACCAAGTTCTCCAGTCCATTTCTTCTCATAACATGTCCAAAAAATTTTGACTGTCTACGTCTAATTTCTCTAATCAATCTACGATTTTCATTTGTCTCTTGTAGTACTTGGTCATTGGTTTTTCTATCTGTCCATGGTATTCTTTGCATTTTCCTCAGAAACCACATTTCTGCAGCCATCAGATGTTTTTCAGCTTGACTGCACATTGTCCAAGTTTCACATCCATACAAAAGAACAGGCTCTATGTATCCCATCAACACTCTTTTTCTCGTTTCAATTGACATCATTTTATTGGTCAGAATGTTTTTCATCTTGCTAAAGGCTACCTTCGCAATGGCGATTCTTGTTCTAATCTCTTCAAGGCATCTGCCATCAGATGTTATGACTGTTCCGAGATAATTGAACCGATTCACTTGCTGAAGAATATTCCCATTTACTTGTATATTACATTGTGGTACTTCGTTCTTCCTAGTGACGACCATAACCTGTGTCTTCCTACAATTTAATTCCAACCCCAGCTGCTCACTGTGTACAACCACAGCGTCTACTAATTGTTGCAGATCCTGTGCATTGTCTGCAATCAATACTGTATCATCTGCATATCTAATGTTATTTATGTTTCGTCCTCCAATGCTGATTCCATTTAGGTCTTCTACATTTCTGAAAATATTTTCACTGTATAAGGAAAAAAGATCTGGAGACATTACACATCCCTGCCTAACACCTCTCTTAATAGGTTGGTATTGTCCTACTTCATTATCAATTCTTATGGCAGCTTGTTGTTTCCAATATATGTTTTTTATAAGTCTAATGTCTTTCCCATCAATTTGTAGATCTGCCAGCATATCCACAATGTTGACATGTCTTACTCTATCAAAAGCCTTTGTGTAGTCAATAAAGCAAAGATGTATATCCTTGTTTACTTCTAAAGCACGTTCAATAACTGTTCGCAGCATATACACAGCATTTACTGTACCCTTTCCTTCTACAAAACCACATTGTTCTTCCCCTATTTCAGGTTGTATTTTCTTCCTCACTCTTTGCATGATAATTCATAACAAAATCTTTGTGATGTGACTCATTACACTAATTGTTCTATGTTGATCACATTCTAAGGTTCCTGATTTCTTTGGGATTGCAATAAATACAGAATTACATAATTCAGAAGGTATATCTCCAGTATCATATAATGTGTTCAGCAGTCTAGTGACTTGCTCTAGTCCAAATTCTTCTAAAGCTTTAATCATTTCTGTTGTGATGTTATCTGCACCGGGGGCCTTGCCAGCTTTCATATGCTTAAGAACATTTTGAACCTCCATCTTTAAAATTGCTGGTCCTTCATTATTAAATCTAATAGCATACTGTTCCTCTCTGTTATCATTATACAGGTCTTTCACATAATCTGTCCATACATGTAGAATCTGATCTTTTTCTATTATGATTTTGCCATCTTTAGTTCTTAGACAGCCTGTTGATGTACTTGTTCTTTTATTAGTAAGTTCCTGAATCCTTTTGTGCACTAATTTGGTATTTTGACTGTTGTGTTGTTTTTCAATTTCTAAGCACTTTTCCTCAAGCCATGATTCTTTTGCCTTCCTACATAATATTCTGACTTGTCTGTGAATTTCTTCATATTTGGCAGGATTATTTTTGTTGAGTCTTCTTGTTTCCATTAAGTGTAAAATTTCCTCAGTCATCCATTTCTTACGACCCACCTTCTTTAATTTTGGAATAGTTGTTTCTGCAGCCATATTGATTGAATTCTTTAACATTTCCCATTGATCATCCACATCCTGGAATAGGATCTCTAGATCAGACAATATTTCAAATCTGTTCTGTACTTCTATGTTGAATTTGTTTTGTATTTCCTTGTCATTACTCAATGTACACAAATCATATTTAGTGTTCCCTGTTGTATACTTGACTTTCTTCAACTTTATCCTTAATGTTCCTGTGAGTAATCTGTGGTCACTATAACAATCAGCACTGGGAACTGTTTTTGCTACTGTTAGGGCGTTTCTAAATCTTCTGCTAATGAGAATGTAATCAATCTGGTTTCTAATCCTGCTATCAGGACTCCTCCAGGTCCATAATCTTCTAGGGTGTTGCTTGAACCAGGTGTTTCCTACAATCATTTCCTGTTCTTTTGCCCACTCTACTAGTCTGTATCCTCTTTCATTTCTCTCTCCTAAACCATAGTTTCCTACTGTGTATCTATCCCCTTGATTTCCTACTTTTGCATTGAAGTCCCCTATTATAATGTTTATTTCTGAATTTTTACATTTCTTTAAGGCAGACTCTATGTCATTATAAAATTCCTCTACACTATCTTCACTGGACTCTCCTGTTGGGGCATATACTTGAATAACATTTATGTTAAAAGGTCTGCCACTCAATTTAACTAGTAGTACTCTGTCCGACACGGCCCAATATCCCTGAACAGACGTTGATGTTTTCCGGTCCAAAATTATTGCCACTCCCCTATGTCGATCCTCACCTCCAGAATAATTAATCTTAAAATCTTTATGTATCTTGATGCCTGCTCCTGTCCATCTCGTTTCGCACATACCTAATATATTAATTTTTTCTCTTTGAATTTCTTGTGTTATGTTCTCTAATGTTCCGTCGTTGTTTAACGTCCTAACGTTCCATGTTCCTAATTTTAATGTCTCTGTCCTTGTCTTGCGATGATCAGTCTTTAAGCGAATCATAATAAACTAGGCAATTTCAAAGAAGTAGTTTGCCGTTGCTTTCCTCTATGGCAGTGACCATACTGGCCGGATGACCGCAATCATTGTCTCTCTAAAGAGATCCTCTGCTTGCCGTCGCGAAACTCGAGACCATAACCAACAAATATCTGTCGGCTGCCCTCATAATTTCATCCACCACCTGCCTTCCGTGGCTTCTTTTGAACACTTCCAATTAACGAACACGAAATAACATCACATAATCCAAAGGAAAAACACTATCCACACGAATTTCACGGGAATTTCCATAAGGAATCCACAGAAAAACACTGAACAGCTTCTCCCCCAAGACAACGAGTCATCGCGTCGCCATTACACTTTAGAATAATTTTAAACTTATGGTTAAAAAAACAACCACCATGATGTCCCTTTTGACATTTGTAATAGGTGGGCTATCATCTGGTGACATGTGTTTTGGTCCGGACATCTCCATAAATGGATATAGATCAATACGATCCTCTTAATTCCCAATACACTTAAATCCACGGGGACATAAGGTCAAAAACTTCATGGGCACTTTCTGTATCACTATAGTCCTGAACTGTCAAAATCACTACTATCGTAGCTAATCAATGCTAGCACGTCTTCGGGTTCAAAGCTGGCCATTATTAAACATCCAAAATTAACCAAAAATTGGGTTACTGTGTTAAAAACTCACAAAATTATATCTGTTTGTTAGAAATGCGTTCTGTAAGCAGCCATTTGCAAACAAGAATGGCCGGGGGTTACAAGGCAGCATTTGATTGGCCTGTACTATTAAAAGCAAACCAATCAAAGCAGTTCTTACAACGCGGCCGATCAAATCGACCGATCGTCTTCTTCGCTAGTGATGTGATGTGATGTCATGGCCAAAAAATTGGCACAGCAAGCCTAAAAGGGTTAAAAACACTCTGAAAATCTCACTTAAAGGCTTCGGAATGCATCTTGACACCTGGGAGACTGCTGCTAAAGACCGTAATTCGTGGCGTACATCATTACATAAGGGTGCAGTCACTTGTGAAGCAACCAGGACTGCAAGAGCTGTGAAGAAAAGGCTGGACAGAAAAACCACTGCAGGAGATCCTCCTCCTGGAATGTCAAGCATTCTTTGCCCACAATGTCAAAGAACATTTCGAGCCAAAATAGGCTTTATCAGCCATCTTAGAACTCACTTTCAACCCCACTGGATGAAATGAATAGTCATCATCATTCTTGATGGACAAACAACACTGTATTGCCAACAATTACAGGCCATACACTGATTTTCAAGCTTTGGTTGTATTGTTAACTAAGCTTAATATGATTGATTCATTGAAGTTTTTAAAACAAAAAACAATGTAGAGGATTTATTTTTTACATTGCCTCATATCTTCAAGAAGATTTGATATTGAAATACAGGAAAAACATATGTCAGTACCTTACTTGATGGGCATGCAGACAGATCTGATGATGAGGAGCTGATAATATATATTCATTTTATCAGAGAAGAGAAAGTGAAGGAGACATTTCTTTCTATTGTGCCATTGGAAGATGCAACAAGTGCTTGCTACTTTAAAGCTCTAGTGGGAGTCTCCGTGGCGAAGTGGTCAAGCCGTTTGACTTGGGCTCCGAAGGTTGTGGGTTCGATTCCAGGCCACGTCCTTCGGTTCACGAGTGAAATTTTTCTGAGACTCCTGTGGGTCGTCGCTAGAGCTACGGAGTTTGTGCTTTCTGCAACGCTTTCCGCATTGCAGAAAGAGACCTAGCTATAAGGGATAACACCCGGTACAATGAAGTCAACCCTGTCTACTTTTAAGTGATGTTTTTTTTTTTTTAAAGCTCTAGTGACATGTGAATAACTTAAGTGTTGAAACCCGTCACGATTTCTACTTTGTCATAACATGTTTGTACTTCCACTTCATTACTGCTTGTTTTATTGAATTATCGATCAGACAGGCTTAAAATGGTCAATTTGAACTACTAAAGTTATAGAGAATACAAGTTTAGAGATTATTAATAATTTGTATGTATACTTTTACTACTTTTTTAAATAATTTAACATGACGGAACATATATTTGAGTTCTGTTTTCATATCATTGGTAGCGTGGAGGTAATGGCCACACTGAAGAGATTCAAAGTCACAGAAAACGTGAATATTTTATCCGGATACTGTCAAATTGTCATTTACTGCCAATATAATACCTTGCGGTGTATGGCAGAGGGGTCTTTGAACTTGAGGAATTAAGGCCGCCTGGCTAGTGAAGTCACCGCGAACTGTGCAGGTTAGGATTTTCATTTTGGCCCCGGCAGAAAAAAATCCCACACCTTACCGAGGGATCGAACCCAGGTATCCCGAAGGAGAGTCCAGCGTTCTAGCCACTCGGCCAGCCGTTCCTCTTATCCGAATATTATCCGGATACACCTTCACAAAAATGTGAGTATCTCCACTTATAATTGACATACAGGCATCATTGAGGTACCATTAGATTTGGTTTTTCAAGGCCAATCTATCAGTGTGGTCTCATTAGTAAATACTCAATTTTAAAATTATGATCGAATTTCCTAACTTTTGTGTTGATTTTGATGGCATAATGCTTTGACAATTCAGAAAGCAATGGCAAACTCCTAAATGTAGAATTATCTAGTAAATTACAAACAGCCAATGAATGTTGGGGTTGATTGCAACATCCTGTAAAGAATATTCAACTAACTGTTACGTTATATTGCACTTAATCTTACCTTGACCTAGACAGACTTCAGGTTGTTCTATCTTGACACTTGATGGTAGTTTACTCTCCATCTTATGTTTACAGTCAGTCTGAAAGGATTTGTAAGTTACATGTGTATGTAAATATAAACTATATAAAAGATCAAATTATCATAAATGATACAAAATGTCTTATGATTACTTCCAGACATGATTTCTGATATGTTATTCCTAAAGTCCCCTTTAAGAATGTGAGTTTGGCAATCAATCACAGTGTAATGATATTGGTTTATCATGATAAAAATAACATAACAATACATGAAAGCTTTGTGAAAAACCCTTATTACTTGTGCCACACATCATACACACATTAAAGTTGATGCAATACTTATAACAGCAGCCATTCTTTGATGTTTTCCCTTCCATACATCCAATAATGAGTCTTCAAGTGGAGAGAAAAACTAGAAAATCTTGTCATAAATGTTCCCTCTAAACTGTTGCTTATGAGCAAATATTTTATTTTGTTAGCTTCTGACATGAAATTTGTGAGCTTGACTACATTGAACAATTTAGGTACATTTGGTCCCAATATCGCCTGCTTATGCACTGAAGCTCGATGATCTAAACTTCATTGATAACATTGCCCTTGTTTCCCACACAATGAAATGAGATGCAAGATTTAGCTAAACACATTGGATTGGAGGTCACAACAATTAAGTCTAAAAATCCACAGAGAAAGATACAGATAATAAGAATAAATCAAGCATATAATAATCTGATCTCCCTTGATGAAACTTCACTTCAAGAGGCATAATTATACACCTATTTAGGTAGCAATGTAGACACAGATGGGTCAACATATAAAGATATTAAAATAAGAATGCAAAAGGCAAGAGGATTGTCATAGCAATTGAACATTTGTGGAAGTCAAAAAATTAAACAACAGGTTGTTCAAATAAAACATTAAAACTGTACTACTGTATGGATCAGAAACATGGCGAAGAACTCACTCTGATTATAAATAAAATACAAACATTCATTAATTGTTGACTGGGCAAAATAGCTGGACTAAAATGGAATAACAGAATCACCAATGTGGAATTCCTGGAGAGAACTAGGCAAATACAAGTGTATCAAGAAGGAATACAAGATGCTTTACTGCATGTGACATACTTTGAGAACACCTGAGAATTGTATCACGTGAAAAGAGTTTGTCCAGAATTGACAGGGCAAATGAAATAAAGGAAAACCTACAGATAGAATGGCTTGGGCTGAACTGATTGATGGCCCATACCAAATGGGGGGAAAAGTGATAATATATTATATTATATTGTATTGTCCATACCAAATGGGGGATCAAGTGATAATATATTATATTGTATTGTCCATACCAAATGGGGGATAAAGTGATAATATATTATATTGTATTGTCCATACCAAATGGGGGATCAAGTGATAATATATTATATTGTATTGTCCATACCAAATGGGGGATCAAGTGATAATATATTATATTGTATTGTCCATACCAAATGGGGGATCAAGTGATAATATATTATATTGTATTGTCCATATCCACAGGTCAAATGAAACAGAGGGAAACCTAAACTTACATGGAGAAGATAAAATGCCATTATTATTAATGGTGGTGGTGGGGGGTTAAAAGGGAGGATCAACTCCGATTCCGGTTTGTAAAACACAAAACTTTCCACCTCGTTCAACTAGCCTAAGTGGCGTCAGTTATAGTTGTGGTGGTTCAAAGTGCGTGTTACGTTTCTTTCGTCTTCTGTGTCAGTGTTAGATGACTTATCAATTTCGCTGTATTTGTGCCTATGAAGTCAGCTGGGCAATTGGCCGGCGCGTTCTCCTTTGTGTCCGTCTCCTCTGGCGGTTTCTTTGGTCAGTGTTGGCTTCTGGCCTGTCTGTTTTGATTTTGTTGCAGTCCTTATAAGGACTCTTTCGTTGATTTTTTTTGTGTGTGTGTGTCTAGTTTCCTTCTTTTTTGTTCTTTCATTGCGAAGGCCCACTCTTCCTTGCTCATTTCCAGTATGGGTGTGGTGAGTAATTCCTCACAGCTTCTAATTGGTGTCTGGGATGGTCCTCGTGCTCCCTCGAGTTCCTTGGACATCGTGGGTGGATCGCTGGCCTTGGCTTGCGTTTTCTGATCGGCTTTGGTTTGGTTTTGGCTTGCTGCATCGCTGTGGTCTTTTGTGTGGCTTCTGCTGGTTTATTTTGGGATAGTTCCCTTTTGGCTTTCAGTTTTTTTTCTGTCTTGATTGCTTGAAGAATTTCTTCATGTTCGTTTTTTAGCTGTGCCATGTGCTCCATCTCTTGTTGGATGCTGTGCTGGATTTCCTTCATATCAGCCAGCAGTTGTTCATTGTCGCTGGTTGGTGTCGGCATCATCAGCACCTTGACTTGTTTCTTCAGTTCGTCAATCTGTTCTTGGAGCTGTGATTTTTTGGTTTGTGAGATGTCTGTTGCTGTTTCACACATCCACAGTGCTTCCTTGTATGGTGTCTTTGTATTTATGCCGGTTTTTAAGATGTCCCTGTGTCTTTGGAGGTACGCACAGCCCAGGTATCTTGCTCAGTGTTTGCCAAGGCAGTTGGCACACTTTCTCTTGTCATCGGGCGCTCGGAAGTCCTTGTCATGTTTGGCCAGTGGACATTACTTGAAGGCATGTTGCTCGGCACACTATCCACATATCTCTGTCTTGCTGCCGCATGTTGCTCGGCACACTATCCACATATCTCTGTCTTGCTGCCGCATGTTGCTCGGCACACTATGTGCATATCTCTGTCTTGCTGCCGCATGTTGCTCGGCACACTATCCACATATCTCTGTCTTGCTGCCGCATGTTGCTCGGCACACTATGTACATATCTCTGTCTTGCTGCCGCATGTTGCTTGGCACACCATCCGCATATCTCTGTCTTGCTGTCGCATGTTGCTCGGCACACCATCCGCATATCTCTGTCTTGCTGCTGCATGTTGCTCGGCACACTATGTGCATATCTCTGTCTTGCTGCCACATGTTGCTCTGCACACTATCCGCATATCTCTGTCTTGCTGCGGCATGTTGTTTTGCTATGGCTGGCCCTCTGGCACCTTGAGCTTTCTTGTTCATAGATACTGTGATCGGCTTCTCGCTCCCCTCTGTTGTTACCACTTCTAGGGTAGAAGGGATCTTGGAGTACATCAGAATCCGCTCCGCCTTCAAGATTCGGATATGAAGATTTTCCTATTGTAGCTGCTTCAGTATTTGGTCATCTGTCAGCTCCACATCAATCAATCAATCAATCAGGTGCCGTCTCCACAATGAAGTTTGGCTGCAATGGATCTCCAACACTGTCTGTCTCTTGCCTTGACTGTACATTCTGTCAGGCTGATGTTCGCCCATATCTTGATGCTATCCTTCCACTTGTATCATTGTCCTCCTCTTGCTCACTTGCCCTCAACCTTGCCTTCCAGTATAGTTTTTATAAGAGTATCATGTCTTTTAATGTGGCCAAAATATTTCACTTGTCTCCTCTTTATTTCTTTCATCAACTCTCTCTTCATTCCCAGTTTTACTAGGACCTCTGCATCTGATTGTTTTTGTTTCCATGAAATACGACCCATTCGTCTGTATATCCGCATCTCCAGGGCTTCTATGCGACTTTCTAGTTGCTTGTTCAATGTCCAGGCTGTTAAATTTAAGGTTACATCATATTTTTCACGTAACTAATGGTACTATCAGTGTTGGAACTCTTTGCTGGCTGCTGGGGATTGGGACGGAGCGCTTATGGGAATGCCCCGAATGCTGTGATATCGGTTCTTAAATCAATCAATCAATCAATCAATCATGTCCAGGCTTCCGAGCCATACAGTAGCATTGAATATTCGTAGCATTTGACAATCCTCATTTTTAATACGTTATTAATCTCTCTAGATGTTAATACTGATTTCATGCCGTTGAAAGTATTTTTGGCCATTCCTATTCTCTTTTTGATTTCCATTTCAAGCTCCACATGGATACGCTTGATAACCCATCTGATTGTCTATGAGTCGGTGTTTCTGACTCTGGTATCTTTTTCCTCTCTCTCTCTGCTTCTCAATAGTCTTGGATCTTGTCTGTGGTGGGTTGTCATCGGTCTTCCTCGTGGTAACTTCATTTTAGGTTCCTGTAGGTTCTGGTTCTTTGCTGCAACTCGCAGGTAGGTTCTCTCCTCTCATCTTCTTTAAGGCCTTGGTGGATTGCACGCTGCTCATCTTGTATGTCGGGTGTCTTCTGGTATTAGTCTTGCAACGTGTCATTTTCTCCCCCATATCAGGTTTCTTGAACAGTTTGAGTGACTTGTTCTCGACAGCGCTCCACAGTTGCATATAAGGATAAACTTCATCGCACTGGTTTTTATATGCTTGGTCTCTTTCCACGAGGCAGCCTGCTGACAGCAGCACAATGGGCATGAACTCTGCAGCTCCAGCAATGAGCCCCAGCATTTCCGAGGAATCTCAAAGTGTGAGACTCAAACTTAGGGTTGCTAGATGTCCAGCAACAAGAGGACATGTCCTCCTTTTTAGCCTAATATTCTCCGTCTGGCAGGTAAAGCTAAAAACCTTTACAATGTTCGGCTTTTCTTATATTTTATGTTATAATTTTTTATGTATTGTCTTACTCTCACAAAGTACAATTTGAAGAATCTTCTTACCTGTCAACAGTTTTATGCATATGTGATTGCCAACGAGAATCTTCGATGAAAAAGTTGGCTCCTCCAGAGAAATATGTTGTGTAATTAATAAAGATTATAAGGTAATAATAATTGTAGCGTGTTCCATCGTGCCATTACCCGAAATTAAAATGGAAGTCGTATACGGAGTCATTCCGCCATGATCCACCTTGTCCCGGAAAACGCTATCTAATTTACCATGCATTCTTTCGACGTCATTCATTCATTCAAATCTCACGTGACAAGAACACACGTCATCCTGGGTTTTCCAGGAAAGGTTTGCCTAATATTCCGTGCACGGCGATTGGTTGAAATCATCGTAACCTTTTATATAAATAAAGATATATTTTATACTTACCGTAATTAATTGTTTTTTTTTGGTGTTGTTGATAGAATTAAATCATTTAAAGAAGCATTGTTGAATTCTGCATACAATTTTAAATATATCTGGAAAGTTTCATTGCTGTAACAGCTTCATCTGTGGATGAAAAACAACATTTTCTGTGAAGTGTGCCTTTGTGAATGGAGAAACGCAAGGCCATGTGCCACGGCGACTGCGCATATCGATCAGAATAGCATGTACACTTTCGCTTTTCAACACACAAAACGTTCAATTTGACCTACTAAAGCTAAAGAGAACACAAGTTTAAAGATTATTAATAATTTATTTGTATACTTGTACTATTTTTTAATCAATTAACACGACGGAGCATATTTTTTAAGTCAGTTTTCATAATCCGCCTATGACCCATTTGGTTGAGGCGACCTCGCACGCGGAGAAAAATGGAAATGAATGACAAGCTGAACCGCAATTAATTTTTTTTCTGGCGCTTTCAATAGAAAACCATCAATTGTAGATGGATCTTCGAATTCTGCATCAAATTTTTCACAAATTTGGAAAGTTTCATCGCTAAACTTGCTTTAATTGTGGTTGAAAAACAAGCGAAGATGTTATGATCATAACAAGTGCCTTTGTGAATGGGAAACCCAAAACGGCGGCTTGACTATATTACTAATCTTTGTAGAACAATCATCGTGACCTCACTAGCGTAGTCGTAAGCATTCCACTTGTCACTCGGGAGACCGGGGTTCTATTCCCGGTTGGGCATGTGTTTTTTTTATTTTATTTTTCACAAACTTATTAGGTGATATAATAGAAACTATTAAACATTATGAACTAAAATATTACATAGAACTAAGAAACTGGAAGTTTGTGATTAAAGTGTGCTCTATGGATCTGTGCAAGCTGCCGACTGCCGGGAAGCACATCTCACAGAGGCAGCGAAATGATTACGTATCGGAATCGATGGATACAATAGCTTTGTTTAATGTGAATTTTAATTGCCAAATAAAATATCGCCCCTGAATCAGTATAGTTTCATCGCTAAACTTGCTCAAATTGTGGTTGAAAAACAGATTTCCTGCGAAGATGTGACTTTGTGAAATAGAAAACCATGGGTCATGACGGCCGCGCTATCGATTGCGCTACACTTTGTAACACTCAAAACGTGCAACTTGACTTACTAAAGTTAAAGTGAATACAATTTTAAAGATTAATAATAATTTATTTGTATACTTGTACTATTTTTTAATCATTTAACATGACGGAACATATTTTTGAAGTCAGTTTTCATATGACTGTTTGAGACAATCTTGCACACACTTACGCGCAGACACCAGCGGGTGTCTCTGGTAAAGGTAATCGGACACACTGGAGAGCTTCACTTACGGGTGAATAGCATGACTCACTGCATGAGAAATCGCAACTCGTCTCACCTTCACAAAATTGTGAATATCTTCACTTATAAGTGACGTACAGGCATCATTGTGGTACCCATTAGATTTTGAATTTCAAGGCTTATCTACTGTGGCGGTCTCATTAGTAAATACTCAAATTAAAATTGTCATAGGAAAATATATTTATATGTATACATATAATAATTATTATGTCCTTGTGGCAGTTTTGGTGCCCACGTATCTGCAGCCCTACTCAAACTGCACCTGTTGTGAACCGGATGACCTAGAGGAATTGAATCCACAACTTTCGGAACGCCAGGCGGGCTGCTTAACAACCCAGAATTCCCTCAAAGTGAGATAGTAGGAGGATATTCAACACCATTAAACATAAAAGAATGACGTAATAAAATAGTCAACATTACCAAAGTGAGATGGTGTTTTAGTCCAACATTGAACATTCAATATGTCGCCATGTTTCGACCAACTGCCGAAGTTAGTACAAAAACTCAGAGATACTCTCAAATAGTCAATAACATTAACGAAACAATGATCACATACGAGAAATAAATTCACTTGAAAAGGCATAGGTTCTTATTGAAGTCTAGTACACACTGAAACCTGCCTTTTTGTCGTAGTTTGTGAATTGACTTTTCATGCTGCTCAATGTTCTCTAAACTATAAACATTAATATGTGTGTTTTACTTGAACACACGCGCACACCATCATATTCACAAAACATTATCACACGTATGGCATGCATTTGCTGTTAAATTTAAGGTTACATCATATTTTCCGCGTAACTAATCTTCGTCTCCTTCATGTTCTTTCAGATATCAAACTTGAAATTGTTTAAAGAACACATCAGTCGTCTTAAGTGTTTTAACGACTCGACTTCACACTGGAACCTGCCTTTCTGTCTTAGTTTGTGAATTGACTTCCCATGCCGTTCAATGATCTCTAAACTATAAACATTAATATGTGTGCGTTTCACTTGTTATGTGTGTACTTACTTTTACTAGCCGGTCTCCCTGGCGGGTAGGAGTTAAACAACTTTCTCCGTAATCCCGTTAATCCACGTAGGGTTTCGCAGCACGCGAGAATTGGTAGCGGTTCTCGCCACGTTGGTGACTTACGGGATAAGTGAGCCGACCGCTCAGAAATCAATGACAAACTACTGATCGTAATCTTGCCAAGAAATCAACATCGATGTCCTGTAAAGGATATGAAAAAAAAAAAGTGTTACTTGAACTCGCGCGCATACCATCATATTCACCAACATTAACACACGTGTGCATTTGCTGTTAAATTTATGGTTACATCATGTTTTTCTCGTAACTAATCTTCGTCTCCTTCATGTTCATTCAGATATCAAACTTGAAATTGTTTAAAGAACACATCTGTCGTCTTAAGTGTTTTAACGACTCAGATCTCTCAGAGTGTGTCCTTAAATGGAACCTGTGTTTGTCAAAGTAATTTTCACCGTTCTGCATATGTTGCAAATGTTTATTTAGCCGTCATGTTTCCAATTCCACAGCTACACTCATCAGTCGTTCCTATCTCTAGCTTGTTGAACAAGTGGTGTCTAGGCATGTTTTGTTCTGTGAGGGGTCTAGTGTTTTATTTTCTCAATTCTGCTACATTCGGGATAATTCTCCTTTCTTTGCCAGTGACCTTGTGTTTGAATTGTTGCCAACGACCTTATGTTTCTAGTGACCTTATGTTTAAATGTGGCTTGGGATCCTAGATGTATATACTGCTCGTGTATCAATCATGTTTGTTGCTAGCAATCTGAAATGCATGTTTTATGGCTTTGGGTTTTGGTTGCGGCGCTCGAACACATATTTCTTTGGTGTGTCGTGAATATTCTATGAGCACCAGTTGCAGGATCCCTGACATGTTTGCGAGGGCGATGATGGTGCATGCATAATCTACATCGGTTGCTGCTGTGATCACACTCCTGCCTGGCGATACTATAATCGCCTCACTATAGCAGTTTCTTCGGATGTCTTAAGTTCTGTTTCACTCTATCACTCTACACAGTTCACAACAGCTAACTCATTAACACAACTCAAAGCAGCTCGATCGAGCAACAGAACGCAGCTCAAGTTTACATCTTCTTTTTGACTCCAGGCATTTAACAATACACAATATCACTACGATACCCAGAGTCTACAATAACTACACAACCTAACCACAGGTGTAGCGGCACAGTGAGAAGTACACAGTGATATGGCCTGAGCCTCATCTCCCTACAATGACAACAAGTCCTCATCTTCCTACAAGGATAACAAGCCATCATCTCCTTACAACGAAAATATGCCCTCATCTTTCTACAATCATAAGTCCTCATCTCCCTAGAAGGATAACATGCCCTCATCTCCCTACATTGACAACAAGTCATCATCTCCCTACAATGACAACATACTCTCATCTTCCTACAGTGACAACAAGTCCTCATCTCCCTACAAGGACGTCAAGTCCTCTTCTTCCTATAAGGACAAGACCTCATCTCCCTACAGTGACAACAAGTCCTCATCTCCCTACAAGGACGTCAAGTCCTCTTCTTCCTATAAGGACAAGTCCTCATCTCCCTACAGTGACAACAAGTCCTCATCTCCCTACAATGACAACAAGTCCTCATCTTCCTACAGTGACAAGTCCTCATCTTCCTACAGTGACAACAAGTCCTCATCTCCCTACAAGGACGTCAAGTCCTCATCTCCCTACAGTGACAACAAGTCCTCATCTCCCTACAAGGACGTCAAGTCCTCATCTTCCTACAGTGACAACAAGTCCTCATCTTCCTACAAGGACGTCAAGTCCTCATCTCCCTACAGTGACAACAAGTCCTCATCTTCCTACAGTGACAACAAGTCCTCATCTTCCTACAGTGACAACAAGTCCTCATCTTCCTACAGTGACAACAAGTCCTCATCTTCCTACAGTGACAACAAGTCCTCATCTTCCTACAAGGACGTCAAGTCCTCATCTTCCTAGAAGGACGTCAAGTCCTCATCTCCCTACAGTGACAACAAGTCCTCATCTTCCTAGAAGGACGTCAAGTCCTCATCTCACTACAGTGACAACAAGTCCTCATCTCCCTACAGTGACAACAAGTCCTCATCTCCCTACAGTGACAACAAGTCCTCATCTCCCTACAGTGACAACAAGTCCTCATCTTCCTAGAAGGACAACAAGTCCTCATCTCCCTACAAGGACGTCAAGTCCTCATCTTCCTAGAAGGACAACAAGTCCTTATCTCCCTACAGTGACAACAAGTCCTCATCTCCCTACAGTGACAACAAGTCCTCATCTCCCTACAGTGACAACAAGTCCTCATCTTCCTAGAAGGACAACAAGTCCTCATCTCCCTACAAGGACGTCAAGTCCTCATCTTCCTAGAAGGACAACAAGTCCTTATCTCCCTACAGTGACAACAAGTCCTCATCTCCCTACAGTGACAACAAGTCCTCATCTCCCTACAGTGACAACAAGTCCTCATCTCCCTACAGTGACAACAAGTCCTCATCTCCCTACAGTGACAACAAGTCCTCATCTTCCTAGAAGGACAACAAGTCCTCATCTCCCTACAAGGACGTCAAGTCCTCATCTTCCTAGAAGGACAACAAGTCCTTATCTCCCTACAGTGACAACAAGTCCTCATCTCCCTACAGTGACAACAAGTCCTCATCTCCCTGCAGTGACAACAAGTCCTCATCTTCCTAGAAGGACAACAAGTCCTCATCTCCCTACAAGGACAACAAGCCCGCATCTCCCTACAAGGACAACATGCCCTCATCTCCCTACAATGACAACAAGTCCTCATCTCCCTACAAGGACAACAAGTCCTCATCTCCATATAAGGACAACAAGCCCGCATCTCCCTACAAGGACAACATGCCTTCATCTCCCTACAATGAAAACATGCCCTAATGTCGGTGCAAGGACAACATGCCATTATTTCCCTAAAGGACAAGCCCTCATCTCCCAACAAGGACATCATGCCTTTATCTCCCTACAAGGACAAGCACTCATCTCCCTTCAAGGACAACAAGCCCTCATCTCCCAACAAGGACATCATGCCTTTATCTCCCTACAAGGACAAGCACTCATCTCCCTACAAGGACAACAAGCCCTCATCTCCCTAAAATGACCATATGCTCTCATCTCCCTACTATGACAACAAGTCTTCATCTCCCATCAATGACAAGTCCTCATCTCCCTACTAGGACAACAAGCCATCATCTCCCAACCAATTCCAATTTTCCAAAAAAAATAATTCCAAATTCGGCCTCGTCTAATCTGCTTCATCAGCTGTGGTTATTGTTGAGAGCCGTAGTTGTGTGGATTGTTAGTCCTAATTCCTACTAGTTTTATTGGTTCCGCTCTGTTCGTCGGATATGTTTGTTTTGTGCTGGTCCTGGTAAAGACCGGTCCTTGGTTGGTCCTACTGGGCCCGCATTCTCTCGTTTTTTGGCTTCTTTTCTCTGTTAGCCCTGTGTCGTGAAATGCCGCCTTAACATCCCAGAATATTTTTCTCGGTCTCCAAATTTGAGAGGCCATATTGAGAAAGAATGAATTAATCACGCTACTCCAAGGCTATCTAGTCGTGAGGTAAGATTATTCACAAAAAGCCTCTAGCCATGACGTAAGCTTGCAGATGACAAGTAAAATGGGATACTTGAGATGGACACAACTAGATAATTTAAATTAGTCTACACCTTGGAAAACTGCTGACCCAGACGGGCTATGACACCACACAGACACATTGGCACCTTCTCGTCCAGGTAGACCCTGGCTGAATCAACAATGAACAGGGCCATTGGTTGAATAAAGGCAATTAACGCCAGATGGAGATAATAGCCATAGGCCAGTAAACAAGCCAAGTCAACTCAGATCGGCAGACTCAGTAGAGTGGGAAAACAAACCGGTCAGCTGTGAAGTGTCAAGACTGGCCACACAAAGTAAATGTTGGCTATTGAAACTGAAGCAGGAATACTAGAGGTGCAAGGTGTGATGGCCAGGTTGCAGTGGTAATTGATATTAACGTCAGGGGGAGATAAGAAGAATTTATGAATGGAATTCCGAGGAGATAAGTGTCTACTGCTAGGCTAGGTATAAAAACCCCTGCTAGACTTTTTCCCTTTAGATTAAGTCTGACTTCAGAACAGGTAGGCAGCCAGCTCAATGTTTGTAGTCATATGCATGATTATTATGTTGGCTTCTAGGAAGGATTTCTTAGTAACTATGCAACAGTCTTTTAGACATATGAACTTTCAGTCTATATCTGACCTAGGTTATTTTCAAGAACTATCATTGTCAAGTTATTTGAGTGTGCACTATTATTTCTAAGTTCTGTGTTCAATATCATTGTGCTTTAAGTGTTACTCTTCTGAGAAGTAGAAACTTATGGAAGGAGATCTTGTCTAGATATACTTTTAAGTGTCTTGGTAGATGCTTGTCATTTCTTTGTACACTATCCTAGTTGCCTTTTGGTGTGTGCATTTGTTGTACAGAATATAGTCAACTGACTATTTATTTAATTCTTACAACAGCAGTAACTAAGTGGTGATTAAACCGGGCAGCTCAGCAAATATGGCTGATCTGTGTGGTCACTTCAATTAGACTTGTTGTATATCTCATTTTGTAGCTATACAATATTAGTACTCATTAATAATGCCTGATGCTATTATGTTGAGTATCATTATATGTCCATCTTGAGGTAATATAATGTTTATGGATATGTTGGATGTATGTATGTGTAATTTCATATGAATATACGATGCTAGGAATATGCTTCGTACATATTCTTTTTGTGTATATACGTCTCATTTCGTATACATACAAACTTAACTAGTGCATTATGCTATGATGTTAAAGTATCAGAATATGTCTAGTTTAATCAATATGTTTATGTGTATTGGATGTTTGATATATTGATTTGTCATATGCAAACCTACCAATATGAAGTGTTATGCTATTGTCTGCGCATTGGCACACTGGCCAATGATTGTGTTGGAAGCAGAGGTGTAATGGTACAGACATTACCCACACTTGGTATAGGGTATATGGTGCTAAACTTTCTCAGTGTATTGTGGGCGTGCGTCCACGGTAATGCATAGAAACCTGGCACAGCTACTGGTCACGGCTTGTAAGCCCGGATGATCAGGCATTATTATAATACCATTACCGACCCTGTGAGCTGCTAAACCAACTTTGGACGGAGCGGCTGTACGACACAGAATTTCTGTATTAGCGACATGGACATGGGGCGGCAGAAATGTAATAATTACAGGCGTGTGAGACAATTGAAAAGCCTGTCCCAGACTAAAGACAGTAGGGAGAAGGGGGATGGTGAACGCAGTAGAGCTGGAAGATAAACTTGGCCAGACTGGTCATTGTATATGTTTGTGTTATGATATGTTTTAATTAGGATTGCGCCGATGTAGAACTGATATAACACATTCTTGACTTTCTTTCAAGCTCTCACAAGGAGCACCTATGTTATAGATCTCAAGAACGAGTTATGACTAGGTAGAGCCAGGACTGGCTGACGTCAGAATACCGGCAAGCTGTTTCTTTTTTGAGTCTACTGGAGAGTGGGGATCTGGACCACAGTTCCAGATAGATCAAGTAACAAGTAAAGTTACGTAATGTTTCTCATCACAATATGTTATATGATTTCATCATCCTCATATTTAACCATCAGATGTCTATGATTATGATTAGTAAATAAATGTTGTAGTATTGTAACTCATAGTTCTGTCATTATATTTTTTTTCCAATTGTGCATACGTGTTGTTGTGTACATTGGTGGGGGTTCACTTACACACCAAGGAAAGGAGCAGTCAGGGAGAAAAACCTGTATTAGGATAGTTGTCCTTAAACTTTAATTCAGACTTAAAAGTCTATCCTAGCTAACCTTCTCTTTCCTATTCCTTGGCGAATATTCAGCACAGTTCATTTCAATTTTGTAACGAGCCACCTGGAGCTGTACGTTGGATATTCATGGGCTTAATCTGTAGTTCAGCCATATAGAATTTGTCCCTAGTCAGTTTCTGACTATTTGGGGTTGCTCGCTAGTGAATAATATTTTCACCTAGCCGGTGGGGCACCCCGACTTCTGACACCCTGCTAACTGCTTGTCGTTTCTTGTGTTATTCTCATCGGGGCTAGTCCCGGTCATGTCCAGTCCTCATAAGGGCTTGATGTAGGCAAGGGCAGAGCATTTAATTGCAAGTCTCAAGTTGTCCCCCCGGTCAGCGTTACAAACTCCTTTACGACTGTGAGTACTATCTGCATATCTCTGTCTTGCTGCCGCATGTTGCTCGGCACACTATGTGCACATCTCTGTCTTGCTGCCGCATGTTGCTCGGCACACTATGCACATATCTCTGTCTTGCTGCCGCATGTTGCTCGGCACACTATGTGCATATCTCTGTCTTGCTGCCCCATGTTGCTCGGCACACTATGTGCATATCTCTGTCTTGCTGCCGCATGTTGCTCGGCACACTATGTGCATATCTCTGTCTTGCTGCCCCACGTTGCTCGGCACACTATGTGCATATCTCTGTCTTGCTGCCGCATGTTGCTCGGCACACTATGCGCATATCTCTGTCTTGCTGCCGCATGTTGCTTAGCACACTATCCGCATATCTCTGTCTTGCTGCCGCATGTTGCTCAGCACACTATCCGCATATCTCTGTCTTGCTGCCGCATGTTGCTCAGCACACTATCCGCATATCTCTGTCTTGCTGCCGCATGTTGCTTGGCACACTATCCGCATATCTCTGTCTTGCTGCGGCTGGCCCTCTGGCACCTTGAGCTTTCTTGT
This sequence comes from Cepaea hortensis, assembly GCA_963921405.1. Taxonomy (NCBI): domain Eukaryota; kingdom Metazoa; phylum Mollusca; class Gastropoda; order Stylommatophora; family Helicidae; genus Cepaea; species Cepaea hortensis. The sequence continues at coordinate 20,014,754 of OY992876.1, forward strand.
TCATAGATACTGTGATCGGCATCTCGCTCCCCTCTGTTGTTACCACCTCTAGGGTAGAAGGGATCTTGGAGTACATCATAATCCGCTCCGCCTTCAAGATTCGGATATGAAGATTTTCCTATTGTAGCTGCTTCAGTATTTGGTCATCTGTCAGCTCCACATCAATCAATCAATCAATCAATCAATCAATCAGGTGCCGTCTCCGCAATGAAGGTTGGCTGCAATGGATCTCCAACACTGTCTGTCTCTTGCCTTGACTGTACATTCTGTCAGGCTGATGTTCGCCCATATCTTGATGTTATCCTTCCACTTGTATCATTGTCCTCCTCTTGCTCGCTTGCCCTCAACCTTGCCTTCCAGTATAGTTTTTATAAGAGTATCATGTCTTTTAATGTGGCCAAAATATTTCACTTGTCTCCTCTTTATTTATTTCATCAACTCTCTCTTCATTCCCAGTTTTACTAGGACCTCTGCATTTGATTGTTTTTGTTTCCATGAAATACGACCCATTCGTCTGTATATCCGCATCTCCAGGGCTTCTATGCGACTTTCTAGTTGCTTGTTCAATGTCCAGGCTGTTAAATTTAAGGTTACATCATATTTTTCGCGTAACTAATGGTACTATCATTGTTGGAACTCTTTGCTGGCTGCTGGGGATGGGGACCGGAGCTCTTATGGGAATGCCCTGAATGCTGTGATATCGGTTCTTAAATCAATCAATCAGTAATGGCCAGGCTTCCGAGCCATACAGTAGCATTGAATATTCGTAGCATTTGACAATCCTCATTTTTAATGCGTTATTAATCTCACTAGATGTTAATACTGATTTCATGCCGTTGAAAGTATTTTTGGCCATTCCTATTCTCTTTTTGATTTCCATTTCAAGCTCCACATGGATACGCTTATAACCCATATGATTGTCTATGAGTCGGTGTTTCTGACTCTGGTATCTTTTTCCTCTCTCTCTCTCTCTCTGCTTCTCAATAGTCTTGGATCTTGTCTGTGGTGGGTTGTCGTCGGTCTTCCTCGTAGTAACTTCATTTGAGGTTCCTGTAGATTCTGGTTCTTTGCTGCAACTCGCAGGCAGGTTCTCTCCTCTCATCTTCTTTAAGGCCTTGGTGGATTGCACGCTGCTCATCTTGTATGTCGGGTGTCTTCTGGTATTAGTCTTGCAACGTGTCATTTTCTCCCCCATATCAGGTTTCTTGAACAGTTTGGGTGACTTGTTCTCGACAGCGCTCCGCAGTTGCATATAAGGATAAACTTCATCGGTCTCTTTCCACGAGGCAGCCTGCCGACCGCAGCACAATGGGCAAGAACTCCGCAGCTCCAGCAATGAGCCCCAGCATTTCCGAGGAATCTCAAAGGGTGAGACTCAAACTTAGGGTTGCTAGATGTCCAGCAACAAGAGGACATGTCCTCCTTTTTAGCCTGATATTCTCCGTCTGGCAGGTAAAGCTAAAAACCGTTAAAATGTTCGGCTTTTCTTATATTTTATGTTATAATTTTTTATGTATTGTCTTACTCGACTCTGTAAAGGGCATCATTCTCACAAAGTACAATTTGAAGAATCTTCAGAAAGCAATGACAAACTACTGAGCGTAATCTTGCCAAGAAATCAACAAGAGCGGTAAAATGCTGGTGTTGACAGCGATGTCGTGTAAAGGATATGAAAAAAAAAGTTTTACTTGAACTCGCGCGCACACCATCATATTCACCAACATTAACACACGTGTGCATTTGCTGTTAAATTTATGGTTACATCATGTTTTTCTTGTAACTAATCTTCGTCTCCTTCATGTTCATTCAGATATCAAACTTGAAATTGTTTAAAGAACACATCTGTCGTCTTAAGTGTTTTAACGACTCAGATCTCTCAGAGTGTGTCCTTAAATGGAACATGTGTTTGTCAGGGTAAGTTTCACCATTCTGCAAATGTTGCAAATGTTTATTTAGCCGTCATGTTTCCAATTCCACAGCTACACTCATCAGTCGTTCCTATCTCTAGCTTGTTGAACAAGTGATGTCTAGGCATGTTTTGTTCTGTGAGGGGTCTAGTGTTTTATTTTCTAAATTCTGCTACATTCGGGATAATTCTCCTTTCTTTGCCAGTGACCTTGTGTTTGAATTGTTGCCAACGACCTTATGTTTCTAGTGACCTTATGTTTAAATGTGGCTTGGGATCCTAGATGTATATACTGCTCGTGTATCAATCATGTTTGTTGCTAGCAATCTGAAATGCATGTTTGTGGCTTTGGGTTTTGGTTGCGGCGCTCGAACACATATTTCTTTGGTGTGTCGTGAATATTCTATGAGCACCAGTTGCAGGATCCCTGACCTGTTTGCGAGGGCGATGATGGTGCATGCATAATCTACATCGGTTGCTGCTGTGATCACACTCCTGCCTGGCGATACTATAATCGCCTCACTATAGCACTTTCTTCGGATGTCTTAAGTTCTGTTTCACTCTATCACTCTACACAGTTCACAACAGCTAACTCATTAACACAACTCAAAGCAGCTCGATCGAGCAACAGAACGCAGCTCAAGTTTACATCTTCTTTTTGACTCCAGGCATTTAACAATACACAATATCACTACGATACCCAGAGTCTACAATAACTACACAACCTAACCACAAGTGTAGCGGCACAGTGAGAAGTACACAGTGATATGGCCTGAGCCTCATCTCCCTACAATGACAACAAGTCCTCATCTTCCTACAAGGATAACAAGCCATCATCTCCTTACAAGGACAATATTCCCCCATCTTTCTACAATCATAAGTCCTCATCTCCCTAGAAGGATAACATGCCCTCATCTCCCTACATTGACAACAAGTCATCATCTCCCTACAATGACAACATACTCTCATCTTCCTACAGGGACAACAAGTCCTCATCTCTCTACAAGGACGTCAAGTCCTCATATTCCTAGAAGGACAACAAGTCATCATCTCCCTACAGTGACAACAAGTCCTCATCTCCCTACAATGACAACAAGTCCTCATCTCCCTACAAGGACGTCAAGTCCTCATCTTCCTAGAAGGACAACAAGTCCTCATCTTCCTACAAGGACGTCAAGTCCTCATCTCCCTACAGTGACAACAAGTCCTCATCTCCCTACAGTGACAACAAGTCCTCATCTTCCTACAAGGACAACAAGTCCTCATCTCCCTACAAGGACGTCAAGTCCTCATCTTCCTAGAAGGACAACAAGTCCTCATCTCCCTACAATGACAACAAGTCCTCATCTCCCTACAGTGACAACAAGTCCTCATCTCCCTACAGTGACAACAAGTCCTCATCTTCCTACAAGGACGTCAAGTCCTCATCTCCCTACAGTGACAACAAGTCCTCATCTTCCTACAGTGACAACAAGTCCTCATCTCCCTACAAGGACAACAAGCCCGCATCTCCCTACAAGGACAACATGCCCTCATCTCCCTACAATGACAACAAGTCCTCATCTCCCTACAAGGACAACAAGTCCTCATCTCCATATAAGGACAACAAGCCCGCATCTCCCTACAAGGACAACATGCCTTCATCTCCCTACAATGAAAACATACCCTAATGTCGGTGCAAGGACAACATGCCATTATTTCCCTAAAGGACAAGCCCTCATCTTCCAACAAGGACATCATGCCTTTATCTCCCTACAAGGACAAGCACTCATCTCCCTTCAAGGACAACAAGCCCTCATCTCCCAACAAGGACATCATGCCTTTATCTCCCTACAAGGACAAGCACTCATCTCCCTACAAGGACAACAAGCCCTCATCTCCCTACAATGACCATATGCTCTCATCTCCCTACTATGACAACAAGTCTTCATCTCCCATCAATGACAAGTCCTCATCTCCCTACTAGGTCAACAAGCCATCATCTCCCTACCAATTCCAATTCCAATTTTCCAAAAAAAAAATAATTCCAAATTCGGACTCGTCTAACCTGCTTCATCAGCTGTGGTTATTGTTGAGAGCCGTAGTTGTGTGGATTGTTAGTCCTAATTCCTACTAGTTTTATTGGTTCCGCTCTGTTCGTCGGATAGATTTATTTTGTGCTGGTCCTGGTAAGGACCGGTCCTTGGTTGGGCCTACTGGGCCCGCATTCTCTCGTTTTTTGGCTTCTTTTCTCTGTTAGCACTGCTAACTGCTTGTCGTTTCTTGTGTTATTATCGGGGCTAGTCCCGGTCATGTCCAGTCCTCATAAGGGCTTGATGTAGGCAAGGGCAGAGCATTTAATTGCAAGTCTCAAGTTGTCCCCCCGGTCAGCGTTACAAACTCCTTTACGACTGTGAGTACTATCTGCATATCTCTGTCTTGCTGCCGCATGTTGCTCGGCACACTATCCGCATATCTCTGTCTTGCTGCCGCATGTTGCTCGGCACACTATCTGCATATCTCTGTCTTGCTGCCGCATGTTGCTCGGCACAGCATCCGCATATCTCTGTCTTGCTGCCGCATGTTGCTCGTCACACTATCTGCATATCTCTGTCTTGCTGCGGCATGTTGCTTGGCACACTATCTGCATATCTCTGTCTTGCTGAGGCAGGTTGCTCGGCACACTATCCACATATCTCTGTCTTGCTGCCGCATGTTGCTCGTCACACTATCTGCATATCTCTGTCTTGCTGCCGCATGTTGCTCGGCACAATATCCACATATCTCTGTCTTGCTGCCGCATGTTGCTCGGCACAATATCCACATATCTCTGTCTTGCTGCCGCATGTTGCTCGGCACACTATCCGCATATCTCTGTCTTGCTGCCGCATGTTGCTCGGCACACTATCCGCATATCTCTGTCTTGCTGGGCATGTTGTTTTGCTATGGCGGGCCCTCTGGCACCTTGAGCTTTCTTGTTCATATATACTGTGATCGGCATCTCGCTCCCCTCTGTTGTTACCACCTCTAGGGTAGAAGGGATCTTGGAGTACATCATAATCCGCTCCGCCTTCAAGATTCGGATATGAAGATTTTCCTATTGTAGTTGCTTCAGTATTTGGTCATCTGTCAGCTCCACATCAATCAATCAATCAATCAATCAATCAGGTGCCGTCTTCGCAATGAAGGTTGGCTGCAATGGATCTCCAACACTGTCTGTCTCTTGCCTTGACTGTACATTCTGTCAGGCTGATGTTCGCCCATATCTTGATGTTATCCTTCCACTTGTATCATTGTCCTCCTCTTGCTCGCTTGCCCTCAACCTTGCCTTCCAGTATAGTTTTTATAAGAGTATCATGTCTTTTAATGTGGCCAAAATATTTCACTTGTCTCCTCTTTATTTCTTTCATCAACTCTCTCTTCATTCCCAGTTTTACTAGGACCTCTGCATTTGATTGTTTTTGTTTCCATGAAATACGACCCATTCGTCTGTATATCCGCATCTCCAGGGCTTCTATGCGACTTTCTAGTTGCTTGTTCAATGTCCAGGCTTGTTAAATTTAAGGTTACATCATATTTTTCTTGTAACTAATGGTACTATCATTGTTGGAACTCTTTGCTGGCTGCTGGGGATGGGGACGGAGCGCTTATGGGTGTCGCGTAACGTATTCTACTAGGATGGAATTGGATCAAAGTAGATACTAAATAGACCTACGAATAGAGAATCTAACCACTGCTGAAGAAGCGATCAAATGGCTCGCAATTCTAGAAGAATGATTATCAAAGTCCCAGAATGGATCACTACTTCTAAACAGTGCCAGGTGGAAAGTTATGACGACTAACTGTACTAACACACGAAGACAGTATGTCAAGTTATTCCTGCTATGGCATAAGATACGACGACATAAATAGGTGTACCGACAATGAGCTAGAGAAACTAGCAGACATGTACAACAACAGTATAGGGAGTGCTAGCATCAAGGAGGAATGGTTACACAGCTATCTGATTCCCTTGCCGAAGCCTGACAAAGACCACAAAAAAATTCAGGGATATCGAATTATAACCATGCAGAATACAATAGGCAAGCTGCTGGAGAAGGTAATTGCCAGGAAAATATCAAGCCAACTAGAGAGGCAAGGTGTTTTTCCACCCACCCTGGGTGGGTACCGTCCAAAAAGAGAAACCTGGACCAATGCAGCAGTCTTTGCCCAGGATGTCTATGAAGGTTTCCACTCAGGCACTGAAACCGTTGCTGCAGCGATTGATCTTGAGGACGCATACAACAGAGTACCACTGGCTTTTTTAATGTTTCAGCTTCTCGAACTAAACGTAAGTCCATTCCTCCTTAGTTGGATCGCTGCAGCCCTCTTCCAACGGAAAGTAGTTTTTAGATGTGGCAGTTGGACTTCGGAACCAACAACAATATATCCTGGCCTACCACAGGGATCACCATTATCTCCAGTACTATTCAACGCCTACACAGTGAGAATCACCAGTGAGCAGATCACTGGACCTGGCAGGACATTGTCATATGCCGATGATGTTTTAGTGTATCGTCAGGGTAAGGATAGAGAGGAGGTTGCTGTGGAACTACAAACCGAACTCAATCGCATAAGTACTTGGTGTGATGAAGCTGGGGCAATGGTCAACCCAACAAAGGCAACAGTGACTTGGTTCTCGTTGAATAATCATATTGTCAACACTCCAACACCAACTGTAATGCTGTGTTCAGAGACGGTGGAAAGAACGCAGGCAATGAATTACCTGGGGATACGGTTTGATCGAAGCCTTGCTTACAATGTGCACATAGACCAGGTGATAACAAAGGCCAAGCGGGGTTTGGCAGCGATGCGGGTGATGGCGGCAGCAAACTGTGAGCAGCGCCATCTATATCTTCTGTACGAGGGGCTGGTCATGTCTGTTTTTGGAGTATGCAATGGCAATCCTGACTCTCAGCCATAAGCAGATAGAAAGGATGGAAAGGATACAGAATGAAGCTATGCGCATTATTCTTGGATGTACAAGAGATACAGCATGCAGGGCGATGCGCTACCTTCTTGATTTTCCAACCATTGAAGAGATAATACAAGGTTGCAGGGCACGCGCCTACCTCAGAATTAACGCAAACACACAACATCCACTGCATAGTGAAATTAGGAAGATGAAGGGCAGCAGGTTAAAAAGAGGACGGTCGTGGATGGGTCAAGCCGAAGACATTCTTCAACAGGTGTGTTCACTTGAGGACTTAGAACCTGGCGAGGAGTGGGTGCAAGTGCCAACAGACTTCTGCACATCCTTTTCAGTTTGCATCCAACTAGATAGAAAATGCAGACAAGAAAATTCGGCTGCTGTTGAGGCTGAAGTACAAGCGTTGATTTTCGAGAATTCGCTAGACGGTGATGCTGTCATCTACACAGATGGGTCGGTCGTCCGACATGTGAGAAGCTCATGGGCCTTTACAGCTCGGGCCGGAGGGAGAATTGTAAAGGAGGACTCTGGTGCTTTCACTGAAACCACAAGTAGCCTGACCATGGAAGTCATAGCAGTAAGTAAAGCAATAACATGGCTCGAGACACAGACATTAACTAGGGCTTGTTTCCTTAGCGACTCAATGAACATGATCAAGAGGATAGAGGAGGGGTCGATCCGAAGAGAATGGTTGCTGCCTCTGGAGCGGTCTCGACTGGCAAAGATTAGGTTCATCTTCGTGCCAGGGCATGCGGGAGTACAAGGAAATGAGCGGGCTGACAAGCTCGCAGGTGAGGCTACTGTGGAGGGCGGGCGCGCCATGGACCAGGCCGACATTCTGAATGCTCTACGAGAAGTAAGACTTGCGAGAACCAAGTGATGACTGTGAATCTACAACAATGGCCAGACTGCGAGAGCAGCAAATTAAAAGAGGGGTGGCCAAACAAGAACACTACGCAGGAAGCCAAAGAAGATTGATAAACCAACACAGAACTGGCGTCGTTAGCCGCTACACGTTGCGGGATTTGCTGAGGAGGGGATCCGAGCACTTATGGACTGAATGGTTCGATGTGCAATGAGGATGATCTGTCGACTAACTAACTAACTAACTATTCCTGCTAACGTGCCTGGATGAATAATGAGCCCCCACTGCCTAATGTATTCTCACACAACAGGAGATAAGACAGAATGATAAGTATAGATGTAGTCCTTTCACTCGTCACACAATCTGATGATGCTAATTCTAATTCTATAATGACAGATGCAGATGTTAAAATTACAAATATAACATAACGTTTAATCCTAAAGAACACTACGTGAGCCCCACTGGGAACTCACTGACACATAAGAGATACGAAGATCCCTGAACTTTCTACAAGATAATGTTCAGCTAGAGGATATAATCATAGACTTCTAGCCGATAGCGGACACATTTTGATTGCTGTGCAGTGGCAAACGGGTGGGTAGCCACTCATCTGATAATCCTTAGCCTCCTGGATGGTAAGCTGTCAGTGCTGACTAGATCGTGGTATGGACTCCACTCTCTGCTGCATCAAGTGAGTGGTTCGTAGCTCAATCACCGGTCGTGACTACGGCTACAGATGATCAGGGTGCAGGCTCTGTGAATGACAGTGAGAAGGAGTGAATAATCCTTCAAGACAGAATTGTAAATTCTTTTGGCCATGTCCTGCATGGCATGCTTGTCTCATAATTTTCAATAGCATGTATTATCTCAATTGACATATTTTGATTCCTTATCTGAAATCTACAACAGCACACTGATCTAATGGAAACAGCACACAAATGATATCCTATTCTTTCTGCTGATATTTAGATCAAACATGTACAATCACAATGCTCTACGTCAAAGACCACATTCCAAATACATATTCTAAGTCATGATTAATCATGGAAACATGAACCACGCTTCACATAATGAATTAACAGTACATATAGGATGACTTCAATGGAATGAAACTCAGACGCCACAACTCCGACGTCACATATACATTAACAAACCATTAAATCGATGAAACACCACACATCATTATCCAAGTATGGAAACACACAAACTACACTCCACACGATGAATTAACATCACATATTGATGAATTCCATAGAATGAAATGAAATCACACACAACAACTATAACTTCACGATGTACACGAGTGAACCATTAAAATCAATGAAACACCCCAAGTTCACTTAAGGAGTTATTAGTTGTATTACTAGCAAGTCTTCCTTATATTAATTAAAACATAATTAATTATCTAGAAGATTTCTTAGCTAGGTTTAAGATTACTTTCACTATACACAAGAACAATATTAGGGTTGGAGAATTCCCCCAAGGTTTGAACTTTGTTAAGTGGGCCATATTGGACCACATGGTAGTAATCTGACTGTGGGCAAGATAGAGATTAATAAAGAATAATTAATTGTAACTTATTCACTCTCCGAACTAATTCCTTCAACTAATAAGTATTTTCTCTAGAGAAATACGCTAGTTCCGAAGTTAAGCACATAATTAAATTATCTTAACTCTAATCGTCTACTGACTAACTCAGGTGTCCTTCCGCAGGCGGATACCTAATTTCGAGAATCACGTAATGTAATTTATCCATGTTTTTAATGCCACATGTGACGAGCTTTGCGTTTTACCCTTGTCGGCAAGCCACATGGCACAAACATGGTCCTAATTCTACTATTAGTTAACTAACACTAGTTTTAATTAATAGTATCTATTATCGATTGGCATGGCCTTTAGATTTTGCCGGCAGATTGACACACAGAAAAATATTTAACAAAATTATTATTAACTCACCCTGCAACTAGATTTTGACTGGCCTATCGGGAGTGGAGACTATCATTGGCTTTTCTATGTTTTAGAGGGTTGTTCGGCTTAACAAGAGCCAGCAATAAAATATGTTTAAACACAGACAGGTGTTTAATTTTAGCCAATTGACGTGATAGTATCTCCTGCCCCCTCCAGGTTGCTGATAAAAATGGCAGATGTTAGAGTGCTACCGGAAGTTAACTTCTCATCCAGGAGAGTTCCCTTCCTGTGGCCAAATTATTATTCACAGCCAAACCTGAATATAAAATTCAGCCTGACTTGAGTTCTTGGCTTGTAAACGAACTCTACCCTACATCTACTTCTAACTATAAGAAGAAATAGTATTTGACTCTCTCTATAGTTTTATGTATATAAATACACTAACCAAAGACGATTTTATCTAATATATGGATATATAGATGATAATAACAAATAAAACAAACTACATAGAGGGGTTTACTGAGGGCTATCTCCATCTAATAACAAAACGATCTGAGAGGTGGGCCAACCTGTCACAAATGCCCACCGTTCAAAAAAAGTTGGAGAAACAACTTTTTCTCCAGCCCGAACTCTCATATAGTTTTGTCAGCCCTTACTCTGACGTTTATGGGTCATTTGGACAGGTCCCCCTCTTCCTCAATAGCACAATGTCTATTCAAAATTCTCAGACTCTTCGTTTCTAAGACACCTTCTAAGAAACCTCCTCCCTTGATGTCGCTTCCATGGAAATCTTCTCTGGAAACTCTGCTTTCGTTGGTCGGGGTGTCCTTCGTCTGTCACTGATAAAGGTCCTACAATTCCAACATCTCTCCTTCGACCCAATTGGTCTTGATTCCTATACTTCATGCGCGTCGTCCTTACTTTCCCTTTAGACGTCTCTAAGTTGGGATCGTGTTCAGCCGCGTCATCTTCCTCACATCTGTCGGGGTTGTCTTCCCATCTGGATTGATCCCCTTTGGATCAATTATCAACCACAGCCAGAGTCATAATATGAACTGGTGGGTTCGTGTTGTTCTCAAAATGTCTTTTGAGTAAATTCACGTGGAAGACTGTAGTTTTCCCGCGAATAGAAACGGAGTACTTGTTGCTGGACACCTTCTCATTAATGATGAATGGTCCTTGCCAAGCAATTTCTAACTTATTATCCCCTTTCGTTAATAAGACTAGCACTTTATCTCCTACCTCTAGAGACTGGTTTCTAATAGGTTTATTATAGAAGGAAGCCTGTTTCTTTCTGGCACGACGGAGAGTGGAGTTAGCTAATTTCCATCCCGTGTGCAGTTCTGTTTCAGTTCCTCTACATACTGTGAAGACTTGACGACACTCTCATATGTTCCTTCATCAGTCCAGGTTCTCAAAAGAGCCTCCAGCGGTCCTTTAATTGGTCGTCCAAACAATAGTGTAGCAGGTGGAAGACCGGTGGCGACATGTGGTACTTCTCGATAGGCAAACATTGCTGCTGATAAGTACGTGTCCCAACTATCTGGTTTTTCCTGGACTAACTTGTTTGTGACGAAACGCCTACAGATCGGCAGATCTCTGCATAATATCCCTTTGAAGGGAGTGCGATGCGTTGGTCTCCCTTGAAATTAATATAAATTAATAGGGGATTTCCCTAGAAAAGTAGTGCGTGGAGGCGCGATTCTACTTATTTATAGAGAAATCTAGAATGTTCCCCCAAGTGCGTACGTGGTCGAGATCTCTAGGTTCACGAGTGTTTCGTGCAGCACGGGGTGGGTGGAACTTATCGTGACTCTGGTTTTCTCCATGAATCATGGAATTCACGCGGCCCGTGTAGGCAAGTTGAAGGCGCACTGAGTTGGTCGTGATCAGTCGCCAGCCGGACCTCAGCGTTGACAGATCACAGCCACAGGGCTGCTGTAATTTTGATGTCAATGTGCGCGGCCAGAGCGGACATCTGCAGTCAAGTTGGTGATTGTTAAATCACAGGTTAGTTGAATACTTATTCTATTGTTTAACTGTTGTCTTTATGCCGTGCCGACCTCCCCGAACGAATTAATTTCCGTCAGAAATGAGTAGTCGCGTAGCGTTACAATTTACAGCAGGCTGTCTGCATATTGAATTAGCCTGTATCTATCGGCGACGTAATGTGTTACCTGACGGAACAAGCCTTATTCCACAGCGAGAAGTGTGTAAATAACATAGGCCGAACTATGTGTTTTCGAGAACTGGTGAAAATCCCATGTGTTTAGATAGAGATATTTGTTAACTGATGGTTTACAAATGAGTGGCAGGGACAGTGATATATATATATATTATTACTGCGTTGTGCTAGGGAGATCCCGGTTCTTTACAAGGTGTGTAGTAGTTACTTGTTTGGTTCATTAATTACACATGCAAGGCGGGAAGTTTGTCAGTCATTACAGAGATATGCTAGACGCGGTAAATAATAAGGTAGAACTTATTATTATAGATGTGTAATGTACTTCGTGACATTAGAATGGTAACTTAGGTGTTCTATCAGTGGTGGTGATTTTTCGAGGAATCAAGGTGAGATCGGCCGTGGTGTATTTGTGTGAAGATAGCAGTGTTATTCCGCGTAAGCAGAATGGTGTTACATCGGTAGGATGACAGTTGATAGGAAGTATTTATAATACTATTGTTACTGCTTGTTTTCAATGTCCGTCCGCGAGAATGACCGTGCGTGTTCCATCTTACGTTCGTCTAGAAAGCCGACTGGGAGGTAGGCCGGTACGCCCAACCCGTTAGGTTCCAGGTACGACCCAAATCGATCGTGCATATCCGATGGTTGAACATACCCGATCGAGGGTGATGCGGCACTCCGTAATTCGAGGCCGTGGTGTCTAGATAAATCGAGGATTTGAACCTAACCCATTTCTGTCTCTAATATTCTACTCTTCTAGAAACCTGACTCTGTTCATGGAGTACTGGGAGTACTGCCGTGAAGTAGTAGTAGGTGAGGGGAATAAACCCCCCCCCCCCCCCCAAAAAAAAAAGGTGGAGCCAGTCGTTTGGTAGTGGAGAGTCTGGAGGCTTGCTACATTGGATGATGTGACTTAAGTCGTCACGGGACAAGGTACACGGGACCCACAGTAGCTGTGGGAAAGTGTAATGGTGGATGGCCACCCAAGCTGTGCTCGACCGGCACAAGTATGACTGACCTGGAAGATAGTCAGTGAATAAAAGGGCAACTCAGGATCTGGGACAGGGATCCCAGAACTGACACTATGGCTGTGATATGAGTTGGTTATTTAAGTGTAACAATTCATGAGTTCTCCTTAGTTAATACTATAGTAATGAATTATCAGGAGTATAATTTATTATGGTCATATAGTTATTAATGTGTGTAATTTATCAGTCCATGGGTTAACGGATTGGTGAATTGATGAGTCTGTCAGGAAGGAGATGTCCGGCTGGACACCTTCTCGATAAAGTAACCCCTACACTGAAAGGGAAGTAGGTGTATATGTTGATTGAGGATGGAAGATGAAACCGGATTGGACTGGCACCAGGTGGAAGATGCTTTGACAGAGTCATATAGTCGACTCTGGTGCTAGGGGTTATATGTAGCCCAGAAGTGTTACTTTACTGAACAGGTGTGCTATTGCTGTCTCTAATATCATTATGCCTATACATTATGATTACTAGTAGATCTATGATGGGATGATTTCATACTCATGTTGGTAGACATGAGGAATGTCTGAGAGGCAGGTGACGTGGTGGAGATGCTGTTAGTCTTTGTTGTAGTTGAGTACTCACACCAACCTCTCCGTGTTTCAGGATCTGTTATTGCTATACTGAAGAAGATTCAAGAGCTTTACCATGAGCTCTATGGGCCCACTCATTCCAGTGCCTATCAAGAAATTGATTGAGGCCATACCGAGAGTGGTCTTCTGATTCTGCGAGATCAATGTTGGAAGGAGCTGAGTGCTGAATATGTCGGTAGGTCTAGGTTAGGACCTCCGCCAAGAGTCCGACGAGTGTCATCCGATCCCGAGAGGATCCAACACTGAAACGTCTGGTGATTCTAGCCAGTGAAGCACTGGTGAAATTCAAACTCAGTGTAAACCTTGGTGATTGCAAGGTCATGAACTTTCAAGTTGAGCAAAGTGATCATTGTTACCGGTCATCATGGACTCTGTTATGCTTCCGGCCCGGCTGGGTTGTCATGGGACACCGTGTATCATTTATGCTTGAATAGTGTTTCTACATTGGTTTACCTTTTTGAAGCCAACAGGTGGTCCAGTGACCTAAGACATTGATTACATACGTGGTGGGAACACCAGAGTGACATGTTTGTGAAGGTAGGGAGCTACCTCATTCCAACGTGGTGAACTGTTGACATGTTTGTTAAGGTAGGGAGCTACCTCATGCCAACGTGGTGAACTGTTGACAGTGTATGCTAAGTTGTGATTGATATCCATCGATCAGGGTAATTACATGAGACTGTGTGAAGATCTATTTGTCCAAGGACATGGAAATAAGGTGAAGTGTTTAGTCACCTGATAGACTTTGCCAGTGACTTTTTGTGTTCATGTGGAGCAACCGCTCATTTTGTAGGTGACATATCAGAGGGTGGGTCACTTATGAGATAGAAGAGTGACCAGGCTCTTGTGTATTTTGATACGGTGCTACATGTACTTTTTCTGCAAGTGGGAGACCGCTAATATGCTAGGGTCGGCCCAGACTTCATCCGGAGTGTGACGAGGGAAATAGTACGACAGCAAGGAAGGATCCTTGTTCATCGGTGCAGTGTCAGTCAGGCAGTGGTACTACGCTTGATCAGCCCGGGATTGGTTCTCTGTGTGAAGCGGGAACTTTGGAGAGGCAGCAGACCTTGGAGTTCCGGTCCACTGGAGGAGCCTGGGTGAGTCGCTACCACGACTGGACAACCGCACGAACTATCGTCCGCCTCCATGATGAAGAATCCTCATCTGCATATCTGCTTTTGTACATAGGACCTTCTAGTCTGGCTTTCAGCCATCCTTCTCTGTGTTGTGATTGACTTAGTTCAGAATTAAATTTTTGTTTTCTTAGCTATGACTTTGTGCAGTGATATGACTGGTGTCTGGTCCGAGCCCCCTTGGGGTAGGGAACCCTAGGTGAGGGAGGGGAGGTCCAGCTGTCCCGGCTTGTGTGGGGCCTGGTAGATGAAGAGTGCTATTGAGGTGGTTAGAGCAAAGGCTGGGGATATTATCTATCGTGGCAAACCAGTCGAAGCCCCGGCGGTCTTGTCACAGTTCACGATCGATTTGAGAGTCCCTGTATATTTGACCACAAGTCGCTTATTCTCTGTGAGACTAAAACCTGTGTTGATATGGTGCATCCTGAAGATGTCGGAGATTTCTCCCCTTAACTTCTCATTCAATAATGACCCACTATCACTTACAATAAGAATAGGGAATCCTACTCTGGTAAATATTTCTATGAGAGCATTCGCTACCCTAGTTGCATTGATGGAGGGCAGTACAGTAGCTTCAGCCCACATTGTACCTGTATCTACTACAGTTAAAATATAAGTGTTTTTCTTCTTAGAAGTGGGCAGTGGACCAAAAATGTCTATAGCCATGCGCTCAAAAGGAGTGTTCAAAACTAACCCTTCCCCTATGGAAACAGGAGTAAACCACTGCTTGGGGGAGCCATGTTGACACTCCGGACACGAATGAACGTATCTTCGTATGTCAGCAGTCATTTCCGGCCAAAAATAGTGACAAGAAATACGCTGGGTAGTATTTCCTACAGTCATATGTCCACTGAAGGATATGGTATGTCCCATATGCAATATCTGATTACGATATTGTTTCGGCACGACAAGTTGCCCGTGTTCGGTACCCATAGTTCCTGCCCTATGGTACAACAACTTGTCCTTTAAATAGAAATTTCCAGCTGCTGGAGGATTTCTACCTTTTGGCAGTTTGCCAAAACAAGATGCTAAAGTCGGACATTCATTTTGTGCAGCCCTAATCTCCCGAGGTAGAGGGTTGATTGAGAGTAGAGGTTCATGTGACTGTGCAACCTGACTCCGGGTCTCCACTGCTGCCATTATCATTGGTGATGATGGTTCTCCTAAATATACATACTTACGACCGAGCATGAAAGGATATACTGTATCATCGATCACTGCAGCTGAAATGAGTCCAGTGACATACATAGATGTCACATGTACTTTGGCTATCTTAGCTATTATAGTTGGGGAGCTCCTGGTAGCCCCTTTGACTACAACTGTTTGTTTTGTTAACTGTGATGGTTTCACTAACTGCTTAGCTATTATTGCATCACACTGGAGTCCACTGTCATAGAGACATAGTACTGGACTACAGTTAACCCGAATAGTTTCAACTGTGGGTGGCCTAGTTCCATTACTAGAACATATGCTCTGTTGGGTACTTGCCCCCGTAATCATACACGCAGCATACTGGGTAGGGGGATTATTTCTGCACACGCTCGTGTGGTGATCATTACTTTTGCAGTTCTTGCAGTAAGGTTCACCCCATCTACTATTGTTCGCTGGTGGTTTTTGTTTTTTTAAAACCAGGATTTTGGTGCGGACCCCCAGGGTGCCCTCTGGTGTCTTTACCATAAGAGTTGTTCTGCTGAAAACCCTTATTCTGTGTCGCAGGAGTATTTTGAGCAGTAGAAGAATTACAAGATTTAGTGGCAGCTACTTCACAATGGGCAGTTAAATATCGTTCGGCTAGTGAGATAACCTCCTCCAGCCGAGCGCCACCATTCTCTGCAATAAATGTTTGAAGTTGTTTTGGAAGAACATCTTTAAATTGCTCAACAAGTATTAGTTCCTCCAGCCCGTCATAAGTAGCATCCAAATCACTCAGTTCTACCCACTTGTTAAAATAAGTGTGTAACCGTGAGGCGAACTGAGGAAATGATTCTCCTTGTGACCGTTTGGCTGTACGGAACTTCAACCTGTAGGCACTGAAAGTTAACTGATATCGTTTCAAGAGAGCATTTTTGAGTGTAACAAAGTCCTTCTCAAGACCTGGAGGGAGCTTTGCAAACACGTCATACGCCGGTCCACGAAGTGCTTGGGAGAGTTTAATATTAAATTTATCCTTAGGCAGATTGTAGGCTTCACACATTAACACAAATTTGTCAAGATATTCATCCATCTGATCCTCCTTCGGGTCGAAGTGGGCCAGTGGAAAACTCATTGATCCTGGAGTAATATGTGGTCCTGAGGAAATGTCTTGGCTGTCAGTTGGAGAGCTGGCACTGCTAAATCTGGAGGCATCAGGACTTTGTAGTTCCAATCTCCTCAGTTCTAACTCGTGCTGTCTTAACTGCTCAGCTAATTTCAAGTCCTTGTCCAGTTCTGCTTGCTTCAACTCCTTGTCCAATTTAGCTTGTTTCAACTGGTTGTCCAATTCAGCTTGTTTCAACTGGTTGTCCAATTCAGCTTGTCGCATCTTCTCTCTGGATTCAATTTCTGCCATCTGGATTTGTAATTTAATTCTTTCCTCCCGTTCTTCCTTCTCTCTCTCCTTGATGATGTCCCTTTGTTCTCGGCGCCACTCTCTTCCTTCTTCTATTACATATTTATTCAACTCTACACCCTCATAACCTAACAATGTTCCTTGTTCTCTCAGTTCCTTCTTAGTAGGTGGCTTTTCAGAAGACATGTTAGTTATGTAATAAGATGATATCTGTTGATACACCTGGATAACTCACTCACTTAATCAAGAATGTGTTTGTCGCAAAGGTTCACAAATATCTTCAATGACAAGCATAAAAAATGTTACACATTGACACAACACTTACCCGTTTGCCAGCAATTCACCGTTGCCCTATGTTATCCTATATATATTCTTATGTTATTCCTACGTGTGTGTTACATTATAATCCTAGTTAGTATATTATCCCATATTATAAGTATATATATATATATATATATATATATATATATATATATATATATATATATATATATATATTAACTAGTATGATTAGTAGCTATCTCTTTTTAGTGACTGAAAGTTAGAAATATCTATGAAGTTGGATACTCGATTGAACCCAACAATCTATAGGATTGTCACTCCCGGACGAGCCCCCAGAAATAGTATTTAACTCTCTCTATAGTTTTATGTATATAAATACACTAACAAAAGACGATTTTATCTAATATATGGATATATAGATTATAATAACAAATAAAGCAGACTACATAGAGGGGTTTACTGAGGGCTATCTCCATCTAATAACAAAACGATCTGAGAGGTGGGCCAACCTGTCACAATGGGAATGCCCTGAATGCTGTGATATCGGTTCTTAAATCAATCAATCAGTAATGTCCAGGCTTCCGAGCCATACAGTAGCATTGAATATTCGTAGCATTTGACAAACCTCATTTTTAATGCGTTATTAATCTCTCTAGATGTTAATACTGATTTCATGCCGTTGAAAGTATTTTTGGCCATTCCTATTCTCTTTTTGATTTCCATTTCAAGCTCCACATGGATACGCTTGATAACCCATCTGATTGTCTATGAGTCGGTGTTTCTGACTCTGGTATCTTTTTCCTCTCTCTCTCTCTCTCTCTCTCTCTCTCTCTCTCTCTCTCTCTCTCTCTGCTTCTCAATAGTCTTGGGTCTTGTCTGTGGTGGGTTGTCGTCGTTCTTCCTCGTAGTAACTTCATTTGAGGTTCCTGTAGATTCTGGTTCTTTGCTGCAGCTCGCAGGCAGGTTCTCTCCTCTCATCTTCTTTAAGGCCTTGGTGGATTGCTCGCTGCTCATCTTGTATGTCAGGTGTCTTCTGGTGTTAGTCTTGCAACGTGCCATTTTATCCCCCACATCAGGTTTCTTGAACAGTTTGGGTGACTTGTTCTCGACAGCGCTCCGCAGTTGCATATAAGGATAAACTTCATCGGTCTCTTTCCACGAGGCAGCCTGCCGACAGCAGCACAATGGGCAAGAACTCCGCAGCTCCAGCAATGAGCCCCAGCATTTCCGAGGAATCTCAAAGGGTGAGACTCAAACTTAGGGTTGCTAGATGTCCAGCAACAAGAGGACATGTCCTCCTTTTCAGCCTGATATTCTCCGTCTGGCAGGTAAAGCTAAAAACCGTTAAAATGTTCGGCTTTTCTTATATTTTATGTTATAATTTTTTATGTATTGTCTTACTCGACTCTGTAAAGGGCATCATTCTCACAAAGTACAATTTGAAGAATCTTCTTACCTGTCAACAGTTTTATGCATATGTGATTGCCAACGAGAATCTTCTATGAAAAAGTTGGCTCCTCCAGAGAAATATGTTGGGTAATTAATAAAGATTATAAGGTAATAATAATTGAATTATGTCCTTTTGGTAGTTTTGGTGCCCACGTGTCTGCAGCCCTACTCAAACTGCACCTGTTGTGAATGTGGCATAACCGCTAACAACCATTATTCAGTTACCAAGAATGCACGCCAAAGAAAGGGGAAAATATATAACAATTGACTGCACAAACTCAAAACGAAACCAAAACTGAAAACGAACGCAAAATCAAAACTGAAAATGAAAGATTGACAGATGACGTCAATTCTTGGAAATATTTCATTAATATGTGTGTTTTACTTGAACACACGCGCACACCATCATATCTACAAAACATTAACACACGTATGGCACGCATTTGCTGTTAAATTTAAGTTTACATCATATTTTTCGCGTAACTAATCTTCGTCTCCTTCATGTTCTTTCAGATATCAAACTTGAAATTGTTTAAATAACACCAGTCGTCTTAAGTGTTTTAACGACTCGACTTCACACTGGAACCTGCCTTTCTGTCTTAGTTTGTGAATTGACTTCCCATGCCGTTCAATGATCTCTAAACTATAAACATTAATATGTGTGCGTTTCACTTGTTATGTGTGTACTTACTTTTACTAGCCGGTCTCCCTGGCGGGTAGGAGTTAAACGACTTTCTCCGCAATCCCGTTAATCCACGTAGGGTTTCGCAGCGCGTGAGAATTGGTAGCGGTTCTCGCCACGTTGGTGACTTACGGGATAAGTGAGCCGACCGCTCAGAAAGCAATGACAAACTACTGAGCGTAATCTTGCCAAGAAATCAACAAGAGCGGTAAAATGCTGGTGTTGACAGCGATGTCCTGTAAAGGATATGAAAAAAAAAAAAGTTTTACTTGAACTCGCGCGCACACCATCATATTCACCAACATTAACACACGTGTGCATTTGCTGTTAAATTTATGGTTACATCATGTTTTTCTTGTAACTAATCTTCGTCTCCTTCATGTTCATTCAGATATCAAACTTGAAATTGTTTAAAGAACACATCTGTCGTCTTAAGTGTTTTAACGACTCAGATCTCTCAGAGTGTGTCCTTAAATGGAACATGTGTTTGTCAGGGTAAGTTTCACCATTCTGCAAATGTTGCAAATGTTTATTTAGCCGTCATGTTTCCAATTCCACAGCTACACTCATCAGTCGTTCCTATCTCTAGCTTGTTGAACAAGTGATGTCTAGGCATGTTTTGTTCTGTGAGGGGTCTAGTGTTTTATTTTCTAAATTCTGCTACATTCGGGATAATTCTCCTTTCTTTGCCAGTGACCTTGTGTTTGAATTGTTGCCAACGACCTTATGTTTCTAGTGACCTTATGTTTAAATGTGGCTTGGGATCCTAGATGTATATACTGCTCGTGTATCAATCATGTTTGTTGCTAGCAATCTGAAATGCATGTTTGTGGCTTTGGGTTTTGGTTGCGGCGCTCGAACACATATTTCTTTGGTGTGTCGTGAATATTCTATGAGCACCAGTTGCAGGATCCCTGACCTGTTTGCGAGGGCGATGATGGTGCATGCATAATCTACATCGGTTGCTGCTGTGATCACACTCCTGCCTGGCGATACTATAATCGCCTCACTATAGCAGTTTCTTCGGATGTCTTAAGTTCTGTTTCACTCTATCACTCTACACAGTTCACAACAGCTAACTCATTAACACAACTCAAAGCAGCTCGATCGAGCAACAGAACGCAGCTCAAGTTTACATCTTCTTTTTGACTCCAGGCATTTAACAATACACAATATCACTACGATACCCAGAGTCTACAATAACTACACAATCTAACCACAGGTGTAGCGGCACAGTGAGAAGTACACAGTGATATGGCCTGAGCCTCATCTCCCTACAATGACAACAAGTCCTCATCTTCCTACAAGGATAACAAGCCATCATCTCCTTACAACGACAATATGCCCTCATCTTTCTACAATCATAAGTCCTCATCTCCCTAGAAGGATAACATGCCCTCATCTCCCTACATTGACAACAAGTCATCATCTCCCTACAATGACAACATACTCTCATCTTCCTACAGGGACAACAAGTCCTCATCTCTCTACAAGGACGTCAAGTCCTCATATTCCTAGAAGGACAACAAGTCATCATCTCCCTACAGTGACAACAAGTCCTCATCTCCCTACAGTGACAACAAGTCCTCATCTCCCTACAAGGACGTCAAGTCCTCATCTTCCTAGAAGGACAACAAGTCCTCATCTCCCTACAGTGACAACAAGTCCTCATCTCCCTACAGTGACAACAAGTCCTCATCTCCCTACAGTGACAACAAGTCCTCATCTCCCTACAGTGACAACAAGTCCTCATCTCCCTACAGTGACAACAAGTCCTCATCTCCCTACAGTGACAACAAGTCCTCATCTCCCTACAGTGACAACAAGTCCTCATCTCCCTACAGTGACAACAAGTCCTCATCTCCCTACAGTGACAACAAGTCCTCATCTCCCTACAGTGACAACAAGTCCTCATCTCCCTACAGTGACAACAAGTCCTCATCTTCCTATAGTGACAACAAGTCCTCATCTTCCTACAGTGACAACAAGTCCTCATCTCCCTACAAGGACAACAAGTCCTCACCTTCTTAGAAGGACAACAAGTCCTCATCTCCCTACAAGGAAAACAAGTCCTCGCCTCCATATAAGGACAACAAGCCCTCATCTCCCTACAATGATCATATGCTCTCATCTCCCTACTATGACAACAAGTCTTCATCTCCCATCAATTACAAGTCCTCATCTCCCTACTAGGACAACAAGCCATCATCTCCCTACAAGAACAACAATTTCTTATATAGTCTATCTCGGGTTTTATTTTAACTTAATTCCCCTTTCCTGCAAACTGTATGAATATTCATGCATATCTTTTTCAGCATAGTAATTTTTGTGCATTTGTGGCCTGTTCTACTTAGGTTTTCATAAGATGTATATCTCTCAGTTTGTTAACAGAATTCTAAAACAGCAGTAACAACCATCATTTCATTCCTGGAAATATTTGTCACACTTATGTTTATGGTTATGCCAGTTGTATTCGTCAAAGAATACTAACAGAAGATGTACCACACACTTCTGATGTGATTCAGTTGTCAGTCTGAGATATTTAAACTGATATGAGAGGAGACGTAGTAAAGACGAACTTTATGAATTTGTTGATTGTAGTACATCTTTTACTTGGTGTGGCAGTTTGAATGTCAGGATCTTGCAATCAGCAATAATACAGACTCGTAATACCTCACAGATGTGATAATAAACACTGTCACAGAATGACTTGACGGGACACACAGCGAATACAATTATAACACTTTATTCGCACTTCTCACTCGCCACAAACATTACATGCATCGCGCAATTACAATAGCGATGCCATTACACAATCAATAGATATATACAATAGATCAATACACAACTTACAATACTCCTTATCAGGCGCACAGTCTTCTACACTCAAACAGGCGTTCTCTCTCTCTCTCTCTCTCTCTCTCTCTCTCTCTCTCTCTCTCTCTCTCTCTCTCTCTCTCTCTTCGCGTTCACACATACAAGCCATACGAGCATACATTCGAACCGTCCGTCCAGTACCACTGTCCGACGCCGTCTGGCTTCTAACGGCCTTGAGTCCTCGTTAGTCGGGGTTGTCTCCCTGCGTGGACTCCGTGTACCACGCGCTACACCGATGACCGTTCTTGTCACGGCAGAGTTAGTGTCGCTCACAGGCGTACCCGGCGTACTTGCCAGGCGTCGATGACGAAGACGTGGCAGAACTGGTGGGGAGATTGGGGAGATAATGTCATGAAGCACCACAAGATAACACATACTGTAGAGAAACCTTATGGAAATGATAATTGTGGTGCTTCGTTTACAAGTACTGGTAATCCGAAGAGACAGAAGAGTCTCACACGGGAGAAAAAAAAAACCTTACAGGTGTGATGATTGAATTTATTTATTTTTTTTTTTTTTTACTGATGCTGGCAATCTGAAATGCTATAAAAGGATGCATACAGGAGATAAACCTTAGGCTACAAGCGTGATTATTGTGGTGCATCTTTTACTCAAGCTGGCAGTCTGATGTACCACAACAGATCAAACACTGGAAAACAACCATGCATGCGTGATGACTGTGATGCTTCTTTTACTGTTGCTAGCAATCTAAAGTGCCAAAAAATGACGCATACAAGACAGAAACCTTACAAGTGTCTTGTGTGCAGTGATGTTTTCATTCAGGCTAGCCATCTGAAGCACCACAAAAGAACAAATGAAGGGGATAAACCTTATACATGTTTTGTTTAAGGTACTTCTTTTACTTCAGCGGGTAATTTGAAGTGCCACAAGAGAACTAATATTGGAGAAAAAGCTTAGATGCGTAATTATTGTGGTGTTTCTTACACAAATTTTGGTTGTCTCATGTACCACAAGAGAACACATACAGGAGAGAAATCTTATAAATGTGATGTTTAGGGCACATATTTTATTTGAATTGGACATCTAAAATACCACAAATAATACATATGGGTCAGATACCTTTCACTTATGATGCTTGAGGTGTACTCTTTTTACTGAAACTATGAACAAGAAGTGTTAGTCATGTGTGAGTATATTATGTTCTAAAGTAAATTAGTTCATGAAATACAAGATACATTATTTCAGAAAGGTGTCAACTGGTTTATTGTTATCTGTTCCACAGTACATTAGCCCATTCGTCTTCTTCTTGTTTTCTTCCATTTACTTTAGTGACGTGTTGGGGAGATGTAAGATTATTTTATGTGCTCTTTGTAATGCTTATTCTTATTCTTCTTCCATTTACCTCTATGAAAAGGGGGAGGGGAAGAAGGGGGATTCTCTTGTGTCGGTATCCTTTCTCTAAGGTTGATACCATCACCCTATCATTTACGTGGTCTTCCGTTTGCTCTGTAATTATTTTGGCTAAAATGAAGAATTGTCTCAACAAAGAGAAGCAATTGTAATTTCAGATTTCAGTTTACTCTGACAACATGGTCCTGGGCTGACATGTTTCTGTTGACTGCCCAACAAATATTAAGCGACTTGACCTACAGTAAAGCTGTAAAAATGCATGCGAATAAATCAACAAAAGTGAAAAAACTAAACTATAGAAAAATGCCATCACAATTTTCTTATTCTTTTTTCTGTAGCCATATTAATGTCCTCATATTTTTTGAACATCTTTGAAGAAAATGTTATGAGAAATGTGAAACATTATGAGACTAGACACTATTTTGATCCATTCGTGACTGGTGGAAATCTAGTGTCATAAATTAGATGTGAAGATGACACTACAGTACTCAACGCAAAAAGTGTTAAGGGATGAGAAGAGTTGATGTCTCTGTCAAGAGACACAGAAAATTAACATCTTATTCTAAAAAATTTTTAAATGTCAACAGGGATTATTAGATGCCAGTCAAAGGTTAAAGGCAAGTAGATAGACTTCATTTGTCCTGTGTCCTGGTTTCACCCCTCATGGCTCAGACTCCGGCTACAAAATGGCACACTACCTGTTGTGAGCATGGCATAAAGCGCGAACTCCAGCAGTGACCTCACAGAATTTTAGACAACAAATTACACTTGACGTCTAAATGATGTATCAAACCCACGACTTTCTGAGCACGAGGCATATTGCTTGACCCACTCATCACGGAAGCCTACAACAAACCGACCAACATTCATTCAACAATGAAGAAATCTAAAATGTCAACATCTGTGACTATCTTCTCTCCATTATAGTCCTAGCGTATCATGATTTCAATACTAATACCTCGTTTAGTAAGTGTATTCAGTTAGTGAGGTGCAGTGTCACAACTCACATATATACCGAGTAGCCGGATCTTCTTCACACACCTACAGATGTCAACCTGAACACACACACACACACACACACACACACACACACACACACACATGCAACCGCAGTCAATGTGAGCTGGCTGACCTCACCATTGTACACCTTCAGATGTCAACCTGAATATATATACAGGCAGCCGCAGTCAACCTAAGCTTGCTGTCACCATAGTTTGTCCTCAAATGGAGCGGGTGTAGGCCAGAATGAATTTCTCTTTTCTGTCGAAAGAAAATCCCTTTGTGTTGATTTTGATGTTATGAGGCGTCTGCCATTCAGAAAGCAAAGTCAAACTATTGAACGTATAATTTCCTAGTCAGTCACAAATGACCAATAAATGTCGGGTTTGATTGCAACGTCAGGATATGCAAGCAGCTGTTTAGTTTGATACCTGGGTCTTTGGCCAACGGATCACGGGCGCAGTTTGTAATCCTGCATTTCACGTTCAATACACAGCTGAAGGCGATTTGGCAGCAGACAGCCTTGCATTGGTTTTGTTTCCTCTTAACATACCACTTCAGGTTTTTATTTCCTTGACATGCCACTTCAGATTGTTTTCTCTTAACATGCCAACACAGGTTGTTTTCTCTCAACATGCCACTTCAAGTTGTTTCTATAGCAGAGTCACCAACCATTATGGCCATCTGCAGGGGGCGTCAAAGGACGTGACGTATAGTGGTGCAGGCATTCTTTCATTTCTCAGACTCAAAGGACGATTCCAAGCACAGTCGAATTCTGGTTCTGTTACGTTTATTGTCTATATATATATATATATATATATATATATATATATATATATATATATATATATATATATATATATATATATATATATATATATGAGACTATGTATATATGTATGTATGTAGGGATGTATTTGATGCGTTCAATAAAGGTCCATCTGATTAAGATAAAATTTTCTACATGTTTTCTTTTCATTCCCGTGCAGCCAACTGTCATAGTTTGTTAGTGTACAATCAGCTATTTACTTACTAACATTTAATATTTTAATATCTTATCATTTATATACAGCGAGGGGACTTAACTTAAGAAAAGTTATTTCATGGGGCATAACTTTTAATAGCATTGCTATATCTTATATATAAAAAAGGATCTCCGTCCAAATGTATGTATCTCTGTATGTCCTTTATACGTTCGCGAACGGCCCATCCGATTGAGATGAAATTTTCTACACGCCTTCCTTTCATTCCAGAGCTGCCAACTGTGATATTTTGTTAGTGTGAAATCGCCTGCTTACTCAGTATTATTTCATTTTTCATTTTTCATCATAATTTCATATATCTCAGGGGACCTAACTCTGTAAAAGTTATTTCAAGGGGCATAACTTTTCTGTATAACTTATAGTCATATTGTGGCATCGTTTTCAAAGATTTATAAACTCTTTGTCCATAGTTATGTACCGGCATATGAGTTATAATAAATAATGATACAATCTGTAAGGCATTTTCAAAGTTTTCTTAAAAATAATGCACAATGCATAACATTGTAACTCATCTTTTTTTGCTTAAGAAGTTACTGTAGTCATGCAGGTGATTAGAAAGCGTTTTCATTAAAAATAATGGATGGTGTGTGGAAGGGCATTTTTTTAAGTTACTTTTTTTGTTGTATGAATTTAATGAGACGCTACCCGCCAGGAGCTGGGCGAAGCCACGCCGGGTCAGATAGATAGACAGACCCACCTTTTCGCTGCAGTTGTCTACTCCTCCTTTTCCTTCTTCTGCTGATGCTGCTGCCGCCGCTCCATTTACCCAAGTTAATTGTTGGGGGAAGATGTAAAGATCTTTCAAGTGCTCTTTCTAATGCTTTTTGTAAGTTGGTCTTCGTTTATCTAAGGTTGTTCTAACTGCAACCAATAAATGATTAGACAGACAGGCAGACAGACAGACAGAGAGGGAGGGACGGACAGACAGACAGACAACAGACAGACAGACAGACAGACAGACAGACAGATAGGAACGGGAACTTATATGACTACTTATATGAATTAAATGAGATGCTCCCCACCAAGGACTGGGCGATGCCGGGTCAGATAGACAGACAGACAGACAGACAGACAGTCGGTAACGGGAACGTGAGCTTATATGACTACTTATATGAATTAAATGAGATGCTCCCCACAAAGTACTGGGCGAAGCCGGGCCGGGTCAGCTAGTATTTTATATATAGATTGTTGCATTGTTTTCAAAGATTTATAAACTCTTTGTCTACAGTTATTTACACGCATATGAGTTATAATAAATAATGATATAATCTTTAAGGCATTTTCAAAGTTTTCATAAAAATAATGCATCTATGTAAATAGTGACAATTTTTTAACTCATCTTTTTATGTTTAAAGAAGTTATCTACAGTCATGTAGGTGATTAAAAACAGTTTTCATTAAAATTAATGGATGGTGTGTGGAAGGACATTCTTAGTTACTTTTTGTTTGTTTGTTATATGAATTTAATGAGACGCTTCCCGCCAGGAGCTGGGCGAAGCCGCGCCGGGTCAGATAGAACGAACGAACGAACAGACTTTATTTTCAAAGGGTAACAAATTGGGCACGGAGGCCCGTCTTACATTCGGCCCTTCCAACCACTCATCTTTCTTTCATCAACAGTGCATAGGAAAAAAACATTGTCACATGAATTTTGTAAACATAAACAATGCATATTACTATGTTATGAGACACATCCACCACCCACCCACACATCCCCCATTCACTCCAACTCCCCCACCCAACCACACACACATACAATACATTCCCCCACCCATACACCACATCCCTACACCTACACATCTCCCCACCCACACACACCTCTCACCCACCACACATCCCATCCACCCACACCCAAAGCACACATACATTCAATAACCCACACATCCCCCACCTACACACATCTCCCCACCCACTCACATATCCTCTAACCGTCCCATTTCCCACCAACAATCACTCACCCAATATCCTCCTCCACCCACACACCTCCAACCACCCAGCCAAACACATATACCTCAGCCACACACACATCTCCCCGTCAACTCACATATTCCGCACCTACCCAAACACAAATTCCGCACTCACCCACATAATCTCCCATCTCCCCCAGCCCACTCACAGATCCCGAGCCCACACCTACAAACATCCCCCACCATCTCCTAACCTGCACACACTCACCACCCACATATCCTCTACCCACCCACACATCCTCTATCCACCCATCCCCCAACCAAACATCCCTTAACCACACACCCTTACTCATATACAATCACCCACCCACACATCCTCTACCCAACCACACATCCTCCATCTACCCATTCCCCCATCCACACATCCCTTAACCACACACCCCTACCCATATACACACACATCCCCACCCACGCACAATCTCCCCACCCATACAAACATCCCTCACACACATCCCCACCCACAAACATATTCCCCTTTCACAAACACACACCTCCCATCCACGCACACACAACCCACACACACATCCCCAACCCATACATTCATCCCCTCACACATCCCTAGACACACGTACTTATCCCTCAACCACTAACACCCACACATCCCTTAACCACTCATCAACACATACATCTCCTATCTACCCACCCACACTCACACATCCCAACCACCCATCTAAGCACACATCCCCCACCCTCACACACATCCTTCACCCACCCGCAAACCCAACCACACCTTCACCCACCCACACAAACATCATTTATCCACACCCAGCTCCCCTCCCACACAACACCACATCCACACACATCCCAAAGACACACCACACAGACACATCTATCTACACATTTCCTACCCATCCACACATCCCCCAACTACAGTCAACCTCACTACCCACACATATATCCTCCATCCAGCCACACACCCCCCCCCCCACCCAGCCAGACATATCCCCACTCACACACACATCTCCAAATTCATCACCCACACCCATCACGCACCCCTCCCCCAACCCACACACATCCCCCACACACATTCACCCACACATCTCTCACCCACACACACTCCCCACCCATCCACCCAAACATCCCACACCCATACACATCCCTCACCCACACACACATCCCCAAACCCACAACTACCCCCACCTGCACACATCTCCCACCCACCACATATCCCCACACCCACATCTCCCCACCCACACATATACCCCCACTCATCCCATAACCCACCATCAATCATCCACCAACATATCCTCCTCCACCCACTCACCCACAACCACCTAAACAAACACACATCCCCACCCACAAACACATCTCCCCATACACCCATACATCTCGCACGCGTCCACACACAAATCCCCCACCCACCCACCCACACACAAAACCCCCACCCACCCACACAATCACACCCCGCCCACCCACACATCCTGAGCCCACCCACACACATCACGAATCCACCCACACACACACATCCCCCAACCTACTATTATGATCAAACTCCCACACTTTACACACACATACAGTGACGATTGTCGTGAGCATTGTCGCAAAATTGTAAAGAAAATGGAGAAAAATTGTACATATACATTGTGTAACTTAAAAATTAGTGATGTAATTCAACTCTCTCTCTCTCTCTCTCTCTCTCTCTCTCTCTCTCTCTCTCTCTCTCTCTCTCTCTCTCTCTCTCTCTGTGTTTGTGAATGGGGAATGTGTTGGTGGGTGGGGATGTGTGTGAGGGATGTTTGTATGGGTGGGGAGATTGTGCGTGGGTGGGGATGTGTGTGTATATGGGTAGGGGTTGTGTGGTTAAGGGATGTGTGGCTGGGGGAATGGGTGGATGGAGGATGTGTGGTTGGGTGGATGATGTGTGGTTGGGTAGAGGATGTGTGGGTGGGTGATTGTATATGAGTAAGGGTGTGTGGTTAAGGGATGTTTGGTTGGGGGATGGGTGGGTAGAGGATGTGTGGGTGGGTAGAGGATATGTGGGTGGGTGAGTGTGTGCAGGTTAGGAGATGGTGGGGGATGTTTGTAGGTGCGGGCTCGGGATCTGTGAGTGGGCTGGGGGAGATGGGAGATTATGTGGGTGAGTGCGGAATTTGTGGGTGGGTAGGTGCGGAATATGTGAGTTGACGGGGAGACATGTGTGTGGCTTAGGAATGTGTGTTTGGTTGGGTGGTTGGAGGTGTGTGGGTGAAGGAGGATATTGGGTGAGTGATTGTTGGTGGGAAATGGGACGGGTAGAGGATATGTGAGTGGGTGGGGAGATGTGTGTAGGTGGGGATGTGTGGGTTATTGAATGTATGTGTGCTTGGGGTGTGGGTGGATGGGATGTGTGATGGGTGAGAGGTGTGTGTGGGTGGGGAGATGTGTAGGTGTAGGGATGTGGTGGATAGGTGGGGGAATGTATTGTATGTGTGTGTGGTTGGGTGGAGAAGTTGGAGTGAATGGGGGATGTGTGGGTGGGTGGTGGATGTGTCTCATAACATAGTAATATGCATTGTTTATGTTTACAAAATT
Organism: Cepaea hortensis; assembly: GCA_963921405.1. Classification (NCBI taxonomy): domain Eukaryota; kingdom Metazoa; phylum Mollusca; class Gastropoda; order Stylommatophora; family Helicidae; genus Cepaea; species Cepaea hortensis. Next base: position 20,045,054 of record OY992876.1, read on the forward strand.
CATGTGACAATGTTTTTTTCCTATGCACTGTTGATGAAAGAAAGATGAATGATTGGAAGGGCCGAATGTAAGACGGGCCTGCGTGCCCAATTTGTTACCCTTTGAAAATAAAGTCTGTTCGTTCGTTCGTTCGTTCTCTCACTCTCTCTCTCTCTCTCTCTCTCTCTCTCTCTCTCTCTCTCTCTCTCTCTCTCTCTCTCTCTCTCTCTCTCTCTCTCTCTCTCTCTCTCTCACTAATGCTCTCACTCACATTACAGTAATTGTATATTATACATGATAAAATTAAGTGTCATACATACAAAATGATAATGTGAAAGATGAAAATACACAAAAAATATGTAATGGCATGTTACAGGACATGCGAGCACTCAATTCTCTCTCTCTCTCTCTCTCTCTCTCTCTCTCTCTCTCTCTCTCTCTCTCTCTCTCTCACAGGCACACACACATTCCCCCCCCCCCCACACACACACACACACACACATATCCCTCCCATACAGACCCATACATACATCCTCACATCTAGACAAATACATGATGCCTCACATGATCACTGAAACTAATAAGAACAAACTCCCACACTTTACACACAATTGAGACACTGACGATTGTCGTGAGAATTCTCGCAATTGCAAGAAGTGGAGAAAAAATTGTACATATACATTATGTAGCGTAAAAATTAGTGATGCAATTCAACTCTCTCTTTTTTTTTCTCTCTCCCTCTCTCCCTCTTTCTCTCTTGCTCTCTCTCTCTCTCTCTTGCACGCTCTCTCTCTCTCTCTCTCTCTCTTACACACACACACACACACACACACACACACACACACACACACACACACACACACTAACTCTCTCACTCACATCACAGTAATGTTATATTATACATGATAAAATCAAGTGGCATACAAAATGATAAGATGAGAATTAAAAAAATAAATAAATATGGAATGGCATGTTACAGGACAATCAGGTGGCATTAAACGATACCTCGCAATATGAAAGATGGGAATACATAAAAAATATGGAATAGCATGTTACATGACATGCGTGGGCTCAACTCTCTCTCTCTCTCTCTCTCTCTCTCTCTCTCTCTCTCTCTCTCTCTCTCTCTCTCTTTACATACACACACTCTCACACTCATTCACCCTCTCTCTCTCACTTACACTCACTAACTCTCTCACTTGCTTTACAGTAATTTACATGAATTCATTTTATGCATGTTAAAATCGAGTGCATCAAAATGATAATATGAAAAAAAATGAGAATACACAAAACATATGGATCAGCATGTTAGATGACATGAGTGCGCTCAACTCTCTCCCTCTCTCTCTCTCTCTCTCTCTCTCTCTCTCTCTCTCTCTCTCTCTCTCTCTCTCTCTTCTCTCTCACACACATGTACATACACACACCCACACACATCATACCCACGCAATACACACACCTGCACACATCCATATACTTACTCACACGTACTCACATAACACCCGAATATACACTCCCTCGCATACACTGCATGCATGCATACTTACACATACAAAAATATACAATACATACACGAGCACACACACACACACACTCATCCATACACACATACATACACGCACATGCATATAAACGCATATAAACACATGAACGCACACCTTAACACACGTACAGACATACACACAGAGGCACACACAGATACACACATGTACACACATATACAAACATACACACATCCAGATATGCACACACATACATCACACTTTCTCATGCACTCTCTCATTCACCCACGCTCTCTCTTTTACACACACACTCACTCGCTCTCACACTCACTCATTCGCGCACATACACGCATACCCACACATTCTCTCTCACTCACTCACGCTCCCTTACTCACTCATTTACTCGATGACTCTCTAACTCACACTCACTCACTAACTTTCACACTCTATCACACAGACAGGCAGACACACAACATACCCACTCTCTCAGATTCCCTCATTCTCTAACTAAATCTCTCACACATATGTCCACACACTCACTTTTACACTCACTCAGGCACACGCGCATGCATACTCTCTCACTCTCACTCATACTAATTCTTCCACTCACACTCTTTGTCACTCACTCTCTCACCCACTGTCTCGTTCACACACATACAGTGAAGAATGATAGTGGAAAAATGATACTAGTAGGTGACTTATGGAGGCATATAGTCGGTATGAAGTAAGTATTGAAAGAGTTTTCGGTTGAATGTGTAGGGACTCATTGGTGTTTTCAGTTCTGGTGGAAGGCTATTCCACAAGTGAGCACCAGAATATGCGAAACAAGTTTTGTATAAGTCCAATCTAGGCTTAGGAAGCTGTAATAAATTTAAGCGCTTACTGTTCATTGCATTAGATTGAATTAACGGTAGAAGATACTCTGGGGTATTTTCAGATATAATGTTATTCACTAATTTGGCTTTGTTAAAAAGGAAGCGCTTTTGAAGTGGTAGAAGTCTTAGATGGCTGTATAATTTATTACTTTCAACGTGCTTTATGCTAGAAACTAGACGTATAGCGCGGTTTTGAAGCGAACGCAATCGTTTCATATTAGATTTAGGGCAGCCATCCCAGACTGTGGAACAATAATCGAGAGGTGATTGGATATAGGATGCATAGAATATTTTACTTGTGCTTTCATCCAAAAAGTGTTGAATTTTAGCAAGTTGATAAACTTTTTGTGCTATTCTATTGGTAAGGGCGTGAACATGAGGGCTCCAGTTTAAATGTCTGTCAATTAAAAGACCTAATGTTTTATGTTCATTTACATTAATTATAGGTAAAGGGTCCACGTGGAGCTCGAGCGGTATCCCAGTTATGGCTAGGGTCTGTAGTTTTTGTCTGGTCGTTATTAGCATGGATTTGGTTTTGTCGATGTTAATTAACATGCGATTTTCATTGCTCCATCTACTAAGGTTGTCAAGTTCGTTTTGTAAAGAGCTCTCTAAGTCACAAAGGCTCTCTTGACTTGTATAAATAGTGCAGTTGTCCGCAAATAGATCACACGAAGTATTGAGGTATAAAGGAAAAGATCGTTAATATACACTGCAAAAAGCAGCGGACCTAGTATTGAGCCCTGAGGCACCCCAAAATTAAGTTGTGTGGGTCTTGATAGACAGTTATTGAAGGACACTACTTGTTGTCTGTCTGATAAAAATGACGTAATTAGGTTCACCATATTGATGCTAGTCTTCATGTGTTTTAATTTTCTAATTAAAATATCATGATCTACCATATCAAAGGCCTTTTTAAAGTCTACAAATACTGCTCCACAAATGTTGCCATTGTTGATACAAAGATGCCAGTTATCGGTCATTTTTGTAAGGACACTATGGCAAGAATATTTAGGTCGAAACCCAGATTGACTGTCAATTATTAGATCGTTGTTAATTAAATGATGTAGTGTTATTTTATGCATGTGTTTTTCTAATGGCTTTGATAGCGACGATAGTAAGGAAATAGGTCTATAATTACCCAAGACGCTAATATCAGTTGAGCCATTTTTAAGTAGAGGATACACTTTAGCAACTTTAAAGGCAGATGGAAAGTAGTTTTTGGATAGGCACTGGTTATATATAGATAGACAGACAGACATACAGATAGTCGGGAACGGGAGCTTATATGACTACTTATATGAGTTATATGAGATGCTCCCCAGCAGAGACTGGGTGAAGCCGGGCCGGGTCAGACAGACAGACAGACAGATAGTCGGGAACGGGAGCTTATATGACTTCTTATATGAATTAAATGAGATGCTCCCCACCAGAGGCTGGGTGAAACCGGGCCGGGTCAGACAGACAGACAGACAGACAGTCGGGAACGGGAGCTTATATTACTACTTATATGAATTAAAAGAGATGCTCCCCACCAGAGGCTGGGTGAAACCGGGCCGGGTCAGACAGACAGACAGACAGACAGTCGGGAACGGGAGCTTATATTACTACTTATATGAATTAAAAGAGATGCTACCCACCAGGGACTGGGTGAAGCCGGGCCGGGTCAGACAGACAGACAGACAGACAGACAGACAGACAGACAGTCGGGAACGGGAGCTTATATGACTACTTATATGAATTAAATGAGGTGCTCCCCACCAGGGACTGGGTGAAGCCGGGCCGGGTCAGACAGACAGACAGACAGACAGACAGATATATAGACAGAGAGATAGTCGGGAACGGGAACGGGAGCTTATATGACTACTTATATGAATTAAATGAGATGCTCCTCTCTCTCTCTCTCTCTCTCTCTCTCTCTCTCTCTCTCTCTCTCTCTCTCTCTCTGTGTTTGTGAATGGGGAATGTGTTGGTGGGTGGGGATGTGTGTGAGGGATGTTTGTATGGGTGGGGAGATTGTGCGTGGGTGGGGATGTGTGTGTATATGGGTAGGGGTTGTGTGGTTAAGGGATGTGTGGCTGGGGGAATGGGTGGGTAGAGGATGTGTGGGTGGGTAGAGGATATGTGGGTAGGTGAGTGTGTGCAGGTTAGGAGATGGTGGGGGATGTTTGTAGGTGCGGGCTCGGGATCTGTGAGTGGGCTGGGGGAGATGGGAGATTATGTGGGTGAGTGCGGAATTTGTGGGTGGGTAGGTGCGGAATATGTGAGTTGACGGGGAGACATGTGTGTGGCTTAGGAATGTGTGTTTGGTTGGGTGGTTGGAGGTGTGTGGGTGGAGGAGGATATTGGGTGAGTGATTGTTGGTGGGAAATGGGACGGGTAGAGGATATGTGAGTGGGTGGGGAGATGTGTGTAGGTGGGGATGTGTGGGTTGTCGCGTAATCTACAGCCGTATAAGAAAACCCTACGGGTAAGGATGTAGATAGAAAAGCTGACCCTTGGTTAGGTCAGTCCACTGTAGGAGAAGAAGACAAAAAGGCTCGTATTGGGTCTAGATAGTATGAATCCTGGTCCCAGATGAGTCTACCTTCCTATCAGTGGCACAGGGAATTGCAAGTAAAGTTGGACACTATACACCGATAGATGATAGCTGACTTAGTTAGCAGTGACACGCTACCCTGTGATGAAGAAAAGCCCCCAGTGCCCTCAAGTATAACATACAGGAGAGACACAACTAGTTCACTCAACTTCTATCCTTACACACTACACTACTATTAATTATTATGAGGTGAAAAAGGCAGTAGGTAAAGTTTTGTGTGATGGTCTACAAATCAGACCGCACAGTTTAATTATAAATGAAAGAAAAGAAAAAAAAAAAATGTCTCCACTCGGAAGATAAAAGTAAAATGGATTAATGTTCTAGCTAATACAGCAAACAAAGTTTCATGTGCTCTGAAATCATAGAAGCACAGCAAAGCATTCGGTGGTGGGTTGAAGTCAGATTGATGGTTTGTGACTCAGCTCATATCCATTGCTCCCACGATAGTTGTCTGCAGCTTTCCTCTCCGGTCCATCAGTTCTCACTTGATGATGACAGCAAAGGGAACTGTATTACTTTGACTCAGGCAACAAATAGTTCTGGGTGAACTCGCTGAGGCTGGTTGATGATGAGGGTGCCGCTCGAGGGTGCACCACAACAACTCTGCAAATAAAGTCAAACAGGACATCGGGTAAGCTATGGTCTGGAATCACTCTTCCATCTTTATTCAACCATTTTGCTATAGCTATAATCTTCTCATAAGGCAAAGGCAGCTGTAATTATTAGGACATTCCTACTGTTATTCTGACTGGACATACCGACAAGGTAGAAAGGAAAGGATTGATTTACACTCGTACCTGACAGTGCCTATCTCTATTCATGAGGAGAGTACAGTCTGATCCTGAATTATATATATATATATGAGTGAATGGATCCAATTCCCTTCAGCGAAAAGAAATATTCAAGACAAGTACTGATGATGTGATAGGAAAAGACATGGATCACAAACCTAACAATCACAACTGATGCTCCTAAGTGTGCAAGAGACACAAGGGTGTGTTATAAAGTAAGGAAATTGTTCCAGATACTACGGTGTCTGAATATGCTCTCCACTGATATTCATTCCGAGAGGCCTGAGAATAGTCTCCAATGAATACTGCCTAGGTTGGTGATAGTCATCCACGTATCCACCTATATATAAAGAAGAGTCTTCCTCTTGAGAAGGTATTAACTAGAGAAGAGATCTTATCCGTACTTAAGAACTGAGCTAATCTAGAAAAGAACAGTATGGGCGCCCAAGCGGCGTGGGCATGATAACTAGGTCATGCCATGGGGCTGGTTTTAGATATAGCGAGGCCATTTTGATGAAATACCTACTATTTGATTTAAACCCTTCCATTCAGTACTGTATATTCTAGTCTTAGCAGTAACAGTAATATTAACCTTATTTTAATATATTAACAAAGTATCTCAACCCGAGTATACTTTAAAACTAGCGTGGTTTTGTACTACATTGCAGTGTCTCCTTTGTCTGAATTTATCCAAGATTTAGACGCCGGATTTATACGAATATTGTAGAACGTGACGTGTTTCGTTCTATTAAGAACAAGTTTGTACAACTGAACTCAGTTGTAAATTGAATATTCTCTTAACTAATATATATTCTATGGGCAACCATGCCGTTTGTGGAATTGGCTGGCCATCATGTCGTAACCTCACATTCATTGCAAAACTGTTATGAACATCAAAAATATATATAGGAATAATAATCGGTTGATCTTACCTAGTTCCAGAATCAGATTCTCACTACGGATCGGGGCCCTTGTTCAATATAAAATTTTCTCTTTCTTATTACTTATTTAAGTAATTTACTATTTAAATAAACGTTGCTTTTTGAACACCACAAATGGGCCCCGACCGCTGTCTGCAAATGCTAGCAGAAGAGTGAGACCGGATATGGAACTAGGATACGCAAGTGGTCGTTTCCGGGCCAGTTGTCAGTTGGTTTGAAGTTGGCCAGGATAAGTCGGCCAAACTAAATTACTCTATAAACCGTAAATATAATGTGATCGTAACATTTATATAACATTTCTAATTATTCTTTATAATACACTGAATAATAAGCAAGAGGAGAGGGTGCAGCCAGGCTTTCGCCACAGATGTCCCCCATAGGGAAAAAAGTACGTGACACGGACTTTTACAATCTGGCTAAGCCCTCTCGTTTGCTAGCTTTCAAGCTAGTGTATGGGAACACTGAGTAGCGTAGCCACAACCTCGTCTTCTGTAGAGCAGTGTCTACTTAGGAAATCTGCTCCAACATTATATTTGCCAGGAATATATTCCACGGTGAAGGTATAAGGTTGCAGTAATAGTGACCACCTCATCAATCTTGTGTTTAATTGTTTGGATGAGGCTAAGAACATCAAAGGCTGGTGGTCGCTTTGTACAATAAACTTGGTTCCATATAGATACGGCTGGAACTTCTGTATAGCCCATACCAGAGCCAAACATTCTTTCTCGATGGTGGAGTAGTTCTTTTCCGCTGTATTTAACTTGCGGCTAGCGTAAGCTACTGGAAACAGCATCTCTCCATCATCTCGACCCTTTTGTAAAAGAGTTGCTCCAATTCCCACATTGCTCGCGTCCGTCCTTACGGTGAATGGGCACGACAAGTCGGGTAATTGTAAAATAGGCTTCGCTGTTAGTCTGTCCTTCAGCGTAGTATAAGCCTCTTCACACGCTGGCGTCCACTTAACTTGCTCAGGTGCTCCTTTCCTAGTGGCATCTGTTAATGGCGCAGCTAGAACGTTGAAGTTTTTGATAAACTTCTGATAAAATCCACAGAGGGATACGAAGGATCTGACATCTTTCTTGGTCCTGGGCCTGGTAGCCTTGAGTAGTTTATCTACGTTCTTTTGTTCTGGGCGCATGTGTCCTTGAACCACTGTATGCCCCAAAAATTCCAGCTGCCGGAAAGCGAGCTGGCATTTTGCTGGTCTGGCGGTGAGCCCTGTCTCTGCCAGCCTCCTTAACAGTCTGTCGATGGACTGCAGGTGTTCCTCGTAAGTGTCTGAGGCGATGAGGATGTCATCCATAAAGTTACTGATACTCGGGTCCTTTAATGGATCTAATAACAATCTCATCATTCGGGTGAACACACCAGGAGCGTTGCTCAGCCCGAATGGGAGCACGTTGAATTCGTAATGGCCGTCAGCTGTGCTGAAAGCCAAATACGGTCGGATTTCTTTCTTTACTGGAATCTGGTAGTACCCCTTACTGAGGTCTATCTTGGAAAAATACTTCGCTTTACTCAGTTTTGCGAACAGTAATCCTTGGTCCGGTAAAGGTTCCGCTTGAAATTCTGTGACTCCGTTTAGCTGACGATAGTCGATGCACAATCGATGCTCGCCGCTGGGTTTTCTCAAAAGCACCACACTTGCACTATAGGGTGACTCCGAGGGCGAAATTATTCCTTCTTTTAATAGGTAATTTATTTCGGCTTGTAAAGCCTCCTGTTTTGCATAGGGAACAGGGTAATACTTTTGGCGGACTGGATCTGCGTTTGTTAATTTCATGTCAAACTCTACAAGCTTAGTCCGACCTGGCCTATCCGTTAGCACCGGGGCGTGAGACATTAGAATTCGCTTTATCTTCTCCAACTCAGACGTCTCCAAGTCAGGGTTGATGACGACATCCTTCATGGTCTCCTGGGGTTTTAGCGGATACTCTACACCTGAGTCCTCTCCACCTTCTACCTCAGTTGCCACCGATAATGCCATCAGATGCACCGGTGGATCTGCTACCCTCTCAGCATACTTTCTAAGTAAGTTGATGTGGAATACTTTCTGTTTTCCTCGAATAGCAATCTTGTAGTTTGTATGGGATACTTTTTCTATGATGGGAAAAGGTCCCTGCCATCCAATTTCCAGCTTATTACTCCCTTGGGGTAAAAGTAATAAGACCTTGTCTCCTACCTCCAGAGAACGGTCCTTGGCTTTCTTATTATAGGATGAGGCATGTTTCTTTCTGGCACGACGCAGGTTGGAATTTGCCAATTTCCAGCCTGTCTCCAGTTTTTGCTTCAACTCCTCAACATACTGGGAAGCAGTGATGACAGTTTCATCAGCTCCCTCCTCAGTCCAAGTCCTCATTAAGGCCTCCAGCGGTCCTTTTATAGGTCGACCAAATAATAGTGTAGCAGGTGGAAGTCCTGTCGAGGCATGTGGTACTTCCCTGTATGCAAATAATGCCGCGGGCAGGTACTCATCCCAACATTCTGGCTTCTCCTGTGCTAGCTTACGTAGGATCGACATGAGGGTTCCATTGAAGCGTTCCACCGTCCCATTAGCTTGAGGGTGGTAGGGACTTGTATGGATATGGCGAGTCCGAAAGGTATTGAAGACTTCCTCCATTAACTTCCCACGGAACTGCGAACCATTGTCTGTCAAAATCTGATTAGGAAAACCTAATCTGGTGAAGATAGTCACTAGGGCATCCGCTACTCGTTTGGAATCTATTCCAGGTAGAGCTATGGCTTCTGACCACATAGTGCATGTATCAACTAGAGTTAGAATAAATGCATTCTTCCTCTTGGAGCGTGGCAGAGGACCAACAATGTCCACGGCAACACGCTCAAACGGAATACTCAAAATTGGCATTTCGCCCAAAGTTACTGGGGCGGTCCAATGTTTAGGTGAGACCCGTTGGCATTCTGGACAGGACTTGACATACCTTTGAATATCGGCGGACATTCCTGGCCAAAAGTAGTGGCATGTAATACGCTGAGTAGTGGCACCCACTCCCATATGTCCACTGAAAGATATGGTGTGACCCATATGTAATATCTGATTCCGGAATTTATATGGAACAACAAGTTGCCCGTGGTCGTGATCCTTGGTTCCCGCCCGCCGGTACAAAAGCTTCTCTTTCATATAAAAATCGCCCCTTTTAGGTGGATTCCGTGCTTTAGGTAGTTTACCAAAGCAGGGTTTCAGTGTTGGGTCTTCTGCCTGGGCAGCCCGAATTTCTCGAGGTAGTGGATTATTAAGACGAAGATCAGGCTCACTCGACACTGCTGTCTGACTTCTGGTCTGCACTGCTGCAACAATTATAGGTGATTTTGGTTCGCCCAAGTAGACATACCGACATCCTAACATGAATGGGTACACTGGATCCTCCATCACTGCTGCAGAAATCGTCCCAGTGACATATTTAGATTCCACATCTACCTTTGCAATCTGTACCTCTATTGTCTCAGAGCTCATGGTGGCCCCCTTTATTGTAACGGTCTGTTCTGTTAGCTGGCCGGGTTTGACTAGGTATTTTGCGATAACTGAATCATACTGGAGTCCCGTATCATATAGACATCGCACCTGACTCCCATTTACCATAATAGTTTCAACCACAGGAGGTCTAACATTGCTCCCAGATTTCTTGTTGGGGTGGTCTCCGGTTCCCGTAGCTAGGCACGCCGCATAGTGGGTTTGGGGTTTATTCTTGCAGAACCGTGTGTGATGGTCATGATTTTTGCAGTTCTTGCAATAAGGTTTGCCCCATCCGCTATGGTTTGTGGGTGGGTTTTGTGCTGATTGTTGAAACCCATGATGTTGATGAGGACCCACATTTTTCCCAAATTGTCCTCTGCTGTCCTTACCAGAGTTATTTGAATTCTTAGAGAGTGGTGGTTTTTCAACATGAGAACTACTCCCAGCTTTTGTGGTATTTGCTTCGCCATGGGCCATTAGGTATCTTTCCGCCAGAGAGGTTATCTCCGCTAACCGAGTCCCCCCATTTTCTGCCACAAAAGTCTGCATCGGCTTTGGCATTGTCTCCCTCATCTGCTCTGCCAAAATCATCTCCTCTAGCCCTGCGTAGGTTGCCTCGTATTCACTCAGTCCCACCCACTTGGTGACATAAGTATGTAACCGTGAGGCAAACTGGGAATACGATTCTCCCTGCAACCGCTTGGCGTTTCGGAACTTCATTCGGTAGGCAGATGAAGTCAACTCATACCTCTTGAGAAGAGCACTTTTCAGAGAGTCGAAATCCCGTTCCTGTCCAGGAGGTAGTTTAGAGAATATATCATACGCTGCGCCGCGGAGTCCTTGTGAAATTTTTAAATTCCATTTGTCCTTGGGCAGGCTATATGCTTCGGCCATCAAAACAAATTTGTCAATCCAGTTGTCCATCTGCTCAGTCTTTTCATCAAATGGCAGCAGAGGAAAACTCATGGATCCCAGAGAACCATTCTGTGCTGGAGGAGTATCTATACTATAGACTGGAGAACTCGCACTACTGAATCTTGAAGCATCTGGGTGTTGTAATTCCAGTCTTCTTAATTCTATCTCCTGCTGTCTCACCTGTTCGGCTAGTTTTAACTCCTTGTCCTTCTCCAGTTCAGCCTGTTTCATCTGTTTTTCGGATTCTATTTCCGCCATCCGGATTCTTTCTTCCCTTTGTTCTTGCCTCCATTCTCTTTCAGCCTCTCTGATATACTTCCTCAACTCATCACCCTCATATCCCATCAATGTCCCTTTCTCTGTCAACTCCTGGGTAGTGGGTTGCTTGTCAAATGACATGATAATTGAGCACCTAGATGAGATACCTGAAAAAACTTTTAAGCAATGCTCACCCCCTATCTATCAATCAACTTAATTAAATGCCCTAATATAGTATGTATAGCAATTAATTAGGACAAACAAACACACTTACCAATCTGTCACCAACCCACTTTGCTTTTGCTGTATATTTTCTTATTCACGTATAAAATTTGAAATATTTACTCGCAGTCAACTAATACTAGAACCGTCTAGTCTTAGTGTGAGAATTACGTGGAAAGGAAATCTTACGTGGAAAGGAAATCCTACCAACCTACACAAACATCTAGTAGACCTATAGTGTTACAGGCAATTTATACAGTTGACAGTGAACTTATTGAAAAAAAATTATCTCGCAGAGGAGCAGCTCAATCTGTAGGTTTGGGTTAAAATTAAATCCCGGAGACGAGACACCAATCTGTCGCGTAATCTACAGCCGTATAAGAAAACCCTACGGGTAAGGATGTAGATAGAAAAGCTGACCCTTGGTTAGGTCAGTCCACTGTAGGAGAAGAAGACAAAAAGGCTCGTATTGGGTCTAGATAGTATGAATCCTGGTCCCAGATGAGTCTACCTTCCTATCAGTGGCACAGGGAATTGCAAGTAAAGTTGGACACTATACACCGATAGATGATAGCTGACTTAGTTAGCAGTGACACGCTACCCTGTGATGAAGAAAAGCCCCCAGTGCCCTCAAGTATAACATACAGGAGAGACACAACTAGTTCACTCAACTTCTATCCTTACACACTACACTACTATTAATTATTATGAGGTGAAAAAGGCAGTAGGTAAAGTTTTGTGTGATGGTCTACAAATCAGACCGCACAGTTTAATTATAAATGAAAGAAAAGAAAAAAAAAAAATGTCTCCACTCGGAAGATAAAAGTAAAATGGATTAATGTTCTAGCTAATACAGCAAACAAAGTTTCATGTGCTCTGAAATCATAGAAGCACAGCAAAGCATTCGGTGGTGGGTTGAAGTCAGATTGATGGTTTGTGACTCAGCTCATATCCATTGCTCCCACGATAGTTGTCTGCAGCTTTCCTCTCCGGTCCATCAGTTCTCACTTGATGATGACAGCAAAGGGAACTGTATTACTTTGACTCAGGCAACAAATAGTTCTGGGTGAACTCGCTGAGGCTGGTTGATGATGAGGGTGCCGCTCGAGGGTGCACCACAACAACTCTGCAAATAAAGTCAAACAGGACATCGGGTAAGCTATGGTCTGGAATCACTCTTCCATCTTTATTCAACCATTTTGCTATAGCTATAATCTTCTCATAAGGCAAAGGCAGCTGTAATTATTAGGACATTCCTACTGTTATTCTGACTGGACATACCGACAAGGTAGAAAGGAAAGGATTGATTTACACTCGTACCTGACAGTGCCTATCTCTATTCATGAGGAGAGTACAGTCTGATCCTGAATTATATATATATATATGAGTGAATGGATCCAATTCCCTTCAGCGAAAAGAAATATTCAAGACAAGTACTGATGATGTGATAGGAAAAGACATGGATCACAAACCTAACAATCACAACTGATGCTCCTAAGTGTGCAAGAGACACAAGGGTGTGTTATAAAGTAAGGAAATTGTTCCAGATACTACGGTGTCTGAATATGCTCTCCACTGATATTCATTCCGAGAGGCCTGAGAATAGTCTCCAATGAATACTGCCTAGGTTGGTGATAGTCATCCACGTATCCACCTATATATAAAGAAGAGTCTTCCTCTTGAGAAGGTATTAACTAGAGAAGAGATCTTATCCGTACTTAAGAACTGAGCTAATCTAGAAAAGAACAGTATGGGCGCCCAAGCGGCGTGGGCATGATAACTAGGTCATGCCATGGGGCTGGTTTTAGATATAGCGAGGCCATTTTGATGAAATACCTACTATTTGATTTAAACCCTTCCATTCAGTACTGTATATTCTAGTCTTAGCAGTAACAGTAATATTAACCTTATTTTAATATATTAACAAAGTATCTCAACCCGAGTATACTTTAAAACTAGCGTGGTTTTGTACTACATTGCAGTGTCTCCTTTGTCTGAATTTATCCAAGATTTAGACGCCGGATTTATACGAATATTGTAGAACGTGACGTGTTTCGTTCTATTAAGAACAAGTTTGTACAACTGAACTCAGTTGTAAATTGAATATTCTCTTAACTAATATATATTCTATGGGCAACCATGCCGTTTGTGGAATTGGCTGGCCATCATGTCGTAACCTCACATTCATTGCAAAACTGTTATGAACATCAAAAATATATATAGGAATAATAATCGGTTGATCTTACCTAGTTCCAGAATCAGATTCTCACTACGGATCGGGGCCCTTGTTCAATATAAAATTTTCTCTTTCTTATTACTTATTTAAGTAATTTACTATTTAAATAAACGTTGCTTTTTGAACACCACAAATGGGCCCCGACCGCTGTCTGCAAATGCTAGCAGAAGAGTGAGACCGGATATGGAACTAGGATACGCAAGTGGTCGTTTCCGGGCCAGTTGTCAGTTGGTTTGAAGTTGGCCAGGATAAGTCGGCCAAACTAAATTACTCTATAAACCGTAAATATAATGTGATCGTAACATTTATATAACATTTCTAATTATTCTTTATAATACACTGAATAATAAGCAAGAGGAGAGGGTGCAGCCAGGCTTTCGCCACAGGGTTATTGAATGTATGTGTGCTTGGGGTGTGGGTGGATGGGATGTGTGATGGGTGAGAGGTGTGTGTGGGTGGGGAGATGTGTAGGTTTAGGGATGTGGTGGATAGGTGGGGGAATGTATTGTATGTGTGTGTGGTTGGGTGGAGAAGTTGGAGTGAATGGGGGATGTGTGGGTGGGTGGTGGATGTGTCTCATAACATAGTAATATGCATTGTTTATGTTTACAAAATTCATGTGACAATGTTTTTTTCCTATGCACTGTTGATGAAAGAAAGATGAATGATTGGAAGGGCCGAATGTAAGACGGGCCTGCGTGCCCAATTTGTTACCCTTTGAAAATAAAGTCTGTTCGTTCGTTCGTTCGTTCTCTCACTCTCTCTCTCTCTCTCTCTCTCTCTCTCTCTCTCTCTCTCTCTCTCTCTCTCTCTCTCTCTCTCACTAATGCTCTCACTCACATTACAGTAATTGTATATTATACATGATAAAATTAAGTGTCATACATACAAAATGATAATGTGAAAGATGAAAATACACAAAAAATATGTAATGGCATGTTACAGGACATGCGAGCACTCAATTCTCTCTCTCTCTCTCTCTCTCTCTCTCTCTCTCTCTCTCTCTCTCTCTCTCTCTCTCTCTCTCTCATTGGTGACCAGACATCCAAACTATCGGGACGCGTTTGTGTGGTCTCCTCCTTTTTGGATTAATTTTCCTGTTTATCTACATTCGTACGCAATGGATTTTATATGTTTGTGATCACAACGATGCCGTTCAACTGTTGAACTTCTTTTAAAGTTGCTATATGTGCAGTGTTAGATATAAATGCTAATAATATTGTATTAAATAACACTATGGATAAATCATTCATGGAACAGCGGCGCGTCGGTGATAGCTTGAACTAGCCAATCACATCACTTGGATTTAAACCGTGGGCGGCGCTACAATGTTTCCGTGTTTGTTGAAACCTACTATTTTGTAATGTAATGATGTCTGTCGAGGAGGGAATTTCTGTGCTGGAGTTAGCGGGAGAAAGGGGCCGAAGTGGATTACGATCTACAGTAACAAGAAACTACACACTCAACAAAGAGCGGGCAGTGAAAAGCAAACTTAAGAACTGTTTTAGCTCGCCATCGCTGTCTGTTAAATGTATGGATGACGGTAAATGCATCTCTATCACATTCAACAATACAATACATTACGAGGCATTTCGAACATGCCTGGTCAATTATTACCATGAAGCCAAAGTTGACTATAGAAAAGACCGACAAGGAGCGGAGGTGGAAGTAAAAATATCATCTCCCCTACACACGTTGCATTTGTACAACACCCAGAATAAAATTTTAATACAAGGGGCAAACGCCGTCATGTCTGAGTGGCTCGCGACACAGTTTGTTGAAATTGAGCAGGCAGCTCTGAAACTAACAAGTGACTCGCTAATCACACCCGCCGATTTCAGCACGCTAGTGTCTGCCATAAAACCAACACAGCCTACAGCGGCCACGCCATTGTCAGACAGAACCATAAAATCAACACAGCCTGCAGCGGCCACGCCATTGTCAGACAGAACCATAAAATCAACACAGCCTGCAGCGGCAGTCGTTACAGCATCAGGCGATAGTAACAACATACTCCAACATGCCACGACTCAACACAGCAGCAGCTCGGACGCAGCTTCTTCTAACCAACCAGTGTTGCTAGCCATTGAATACCCGATGAGGCCCCTAGGGGACAGTATACAACCAAATGAAAACAATTCAAACCAAATTGAGATTGCACCATCTGTACTAGATGAAAGCCCAGCTACAGATCAACACTCATGCGGTTGTCAACAGCACATTGAAAGGTTAGAGGCAAGTTTGAAGATACTTCTAGACGCCGCCTCTGAAAACACAGACAAGATTGCCAGCATAACTAATGACTATATCAAACTCAAGTCAGAGGTCGCTCTCCTGAGAGAGGAAAATGGTATACTGAAACACACTATTGAGACTTTACAACCTGCGCCCACTAGTGATCAGTTAGCACAGACTTACAGCTTCGAAACAACACAACCATCTCTGGGAGCGCCAACTATACAACCAACGAACACACATCAACAAACAGACAAAGCCAATCAACAGGACTCGACATTTCCCATAGAAGTAAAAGTCAGCAATCGATTTGAACTACCAAAAGAGCAATTGGTAAACGACAATCAGTACGACGAGACATTGCTGACAGACAATCCGCCTATTCAAGAATCGGCTGGTAACCTTCAAGAAGGCAGTCCACAGCCGGATAATTATCAATGGCAAAAACAACGTGCAAGCCGTACCAGAAGCCAATACATACAGAGACTACCAGCTGACTGCACCCATTTGATAATTGGCGACTCCTTGTTGAAAGGCATATACAGTGATCGTATGTCGTCATCACACGCCGATAAAGCTACAACAATTCCACTTCCTGGTGCAGGGTTAGACAGTCTAACAAACAGTATACGTAGAATGGAAATCAACGAAAGTGTGAAGAGGATTTCAATACATATAGGAATTAATGACACTATGAGAAACCAAAATATCACAATTTCTCAGTTACGAAAACTACTAGACTTATTATGCCATAATTTTCCCAATTCTAAAGTGTTTTTCTCTTCCATCATACCACCAAGTTATGGCTCCGAACGGCGACTAGTCGACATAAACAACAACACCCTAGAGAAATTCTGTAATCAGTATAATGTACAATTTATCAACAACACACCATTTTTTACATCTCAAAGAGGCGCGCCAAAGAAACGACTGTACAGTGACCAGATCCACACATCCACATTAGGTAATAGCTTCCTTGCTAAAAATATCAAGTATCCGGAGAGAGCACAAAACATGACCAACCCACAAACACGACGAACATTGACTATTGAAGCCAGTCGAAATACCCCTATCACCCCATATAAACGTCTGCTGACGTCTGACCCCCGAAAGCCTGCCATTCAAGGTGCACACATGCTACCAAGAACAAATCAACCTCTTCTTCCTACCCCCACCCTCACACGTGAAGGAAATAACTACCAGGATGATTTCCCTAACCTCACTTCCAACGAACCCTCGTTGCAAGCAGCAGTAAACACGCACGGTAGTAATACCACCTTGACACACCAAGATCAAGACAGCTATGGGCTCCATAGCAGACAACAAGAGGTTCCGAATCACCAAATTCAGGCCAGCAATGAGCGAACAAGCGGGCAACAACAGGTTCCGCATCACCAAGTTCACGCCAGTAATGATCGACCAAGTGGACAACAGGCTCCGCTTCATTGGAGTCCAGAACTTCTACACTTGATGCAATTTAGTCCTGCCGCATTGAATCAAGCCCTTATGATGTCTCTACAATACAGACCTGTGAGATAGGATATGTATTAAAAACGGAACCCTATATGCATTGATACCAGCAACAGAGCTTCCTCCTTGAACTTTAATTGCTTACTGTTTAACGTTTTATTTCCCGTGTGGGATACTCCGCTTTAAACAGAGACATTGACTTGTGTAGTCATTTATTAATTTTGTTGGATAACAGTTGGTTACTTAGCTTGTGAAGTAGATTTTTCAGGTTAATTATTTGTTGTATGTTCTTTAATTCGTTTTGTTCCGTGTTTGCATTATATTCGTTGGTCTAATTAGTTATATCGTTATAATATTGTCATTTACATATCGATTTGGATTACTGATATTTTGTAAGTTAATGTAATTGTGTTTTTGTTTTTTTTATGATCTTGTATTTTTGCTTGACTTTGACTAATTTACACTTTCTTCATGGATGACATGTCTGAGAAGTGGCAACACTGGCTCAATAAGTCAGGAATACGCCTTGGACACTTAAACATTTGCAGCTTATTTAACAAGCTACCAGAGTTATCTTCTATTCTCAATCAAAATTTTCATTTATTCGGCCTTAGTGAAAGTAGGCTTAACGATAACATTTCAGATGAGGACATCTCTATTAAAGGGTACAAAGTTTTCAGAAGGGATCCCTGTAGGAAACAAGAGACAGGCATAATAACATATGTTTCTAATTTACTAAATGCTAACCGTAGGCTAGACTTTGAAACTTGCGAAATAGAATGTATTTGGTTAGAGCTAAAACTTCAAAACCGCACACCCCTGATAATTGGCTACCTCTATCGAAATCCGAGTGCTGGACACGTCTGGTACGAAAACTTCACTACCATGATGGATGTGGTTTTCGCTTCCGGTAAAGAAATTATACTACTCGGAGACTTTAACATTGACACCAACAAATCCAACATAATATGGGAAAATATAATTGCATCATACAATTTCCAACAAATAGTACAACAAGCTACTAGAGTAACAAAGTCATCTTCAACAATCATAGATCACATTTATGTAACTTGCTCAGACAACATCATAGAATGCACCGTACCCAATTGTGCAATGAGCGATCACTACCCAATATGCTGCACGTGGTCTAAAAAAGGAATTAAAACTCCTAAACATAAACACATAAGTGTAAAATATAGAAGTTACAAAAATTTCAACCAAAACGCATTTTTACAGGACTTGCTCAGTTCACCTCTAGACAATGTATATCAACTTCCTGACCCGGATGATGCTTTGGAATTCTGGTTGAAAACCTTTATTGATGTTTTTGATAGACATGTGCCAATCAAAGAAGTTCGAGTAAAACACCACGTCAAGTCACCTTGGATCACACAGGAAATACTTGAAATTATGAGAGACAGAGATAAAGCACATAAAAAGCGGGATCTCAACGTATACCGTACTCTTAGAAACAAAGTTCAATATACCATACGACGGGAAAAGAAAAATTACTTTAAGAACTTAGTAATAGATAAAACAAATAGTAAGGATATATGGAAGGCAATTAACACTTTGACAAACAAGTATAACTCCCGAAATTCCTTACCATCAAATCATATTACATGCGACCAATTCAGTAAGTTTTTTCAAACTGACATAGACCAGTTGAAGGCTTCAATACCTAATTCTCCTTGCAACTTATCTTTGCTGTCATCGTTTTGCGAGAGTAGATGCTCCCGCGATATTCTTTCCGACATACCGCTAATGACAATCACTGAAGTATTCACTTACCTCAGTAACCTAAAAAACACAACCTCATCTGGCTTAGATGGAATCAGCAACCGGATTCTCCGTTGTGCTGCGCCAGTGATCAGTATATCACTAACCTATGTATATAATCAGTGTCTCACCAAAGGCCACTTTCCATCAGCTCTCAAAATCGCTAAAGTGTACCCTCTTCTTAAATCTGGTTCATTGGACAATGGTCTCCCGAACAATTACAGACCCATTTCTTTACTATCATCACTATCTAAGCCACTAGAAAAACACATCCATAAAGTAACATTACAGTATTTAGTTCGCAACAAGCTTATTGTTGACAGCCAATCAGGATTTCGACCAAAGTATTCTTGCCATACGGCCCTAACAAACATGATAGAAAATTGGCACGAGAGTATAAACAACAACAGTCTATGTGGAACTGTGTTTATTGATTTCAAGAAAGCATTTGATATGATAGACCATGTTATTTTAATTAAGAAACTTGAGACAATGAAAATTGGTCCTAATGTAGTCACTCTAATATCATCTTTTCTATCGGACAGAAAGCAAGTAGTATCACATAATAAATCGCTGTCTCAAACCACTACATTCAATATTGGAGTACCACAAGGCTCTATTCTTGGCCCTCTATTATTTGCCATATATATTAACGATCTACCTTTGCATCTTTCATCGTCCTGCGATCTATTTGCAGACGACTGTACAGTGTACACAAACGCTGAAAACTGTATTTTACTGGAGTCGTCTTTACAACAAGAATTAAATAATGTAGTTAGGTGGAGCTATTCAAACCGTATGCAAATTAATATCACTAAAACAAAATCAATGTTATTAACAACCAGACAAAGACTTCAAACTCTAAGCTCACACACATCACTTCAACTTCACATCGATAACATGCCAGTAGAAAGTGTAATTGAGCACAAAACATTAGGCCTAATCATTGATAGAAACCTAACCTTTAATTCCCACGTTCAAGCGCTCATTAAACAAACAGCTAAAAAAGTCTACCAACTCGCCAAAATTAAAAACTTCCTTGATGAGGACACAAGGAAACTATTCTATACTTCTCATATTCAGACACACTTTGACTACTGCTCTACAATCTGGGACGGTTGTTCTAATTCAAACACCAAGCGACTTTACTCACTCCAGAAACGGGCCATGAGTCTAATTTATAGCAAACATTTATCTGACAATCCCAGCCTGTATAAACGCCTTCAGTTACTATCACTCCGCAAACGCCTGCTTTTCAATAAAGCTAAACTAATTCACAAAATCTTGCATCGGAATGCCCCAAATTACCTTTGGCCATTGTTTAAATATAATGCTAGACACAGTAAACGTTTAAATATATTACACGTTCCGAAGCCTAGGATTGACCTATACAAAACAAGCTTAACGTACTCTGCAGCTCAGCTGTGGAACAATCTTCCACAAGAAATAAAAGACATCACCAATCCTTATTCATATAATCGCAAATTACTCGAACACTATCTCAGTACGGATTACCTTCCCCCATAATAATAGTGATAATAATAATAATAACAAAACCCTAGTATAACAGCCAGTCCCCTTTTGGTAGGCCAGTATATTCCACATGGCTAATAAGTGTCTGACCATTATCTAATGTTACTGTGTCATGTAGTTTTGATGTTCGCATTTTGCCAATGATTTTATAATGCATAAGTTTTATATTGTTGCTGTTCTCTGTTAGCCTTGAATGATGTGTGAATGAAATAATGTATGGAAGAGAGTGATAGAAGGGCAGAATGTTAGACGGGCCTGCGTGCCCAATTCTTAACCCTTTGAAAATAAAGTTTGTTCGTTCGTTCGTTCGTTCGTTCTCTCTCTCTCTCTCTCTCACAGGCACACACACATCCCCCCCCCCACACACACACACATATCCCTCCCATACAGACCCATACATACATCCTCACATCTAGACAAATACATGATGCCTCACATGATCACTGAAACTAATAAGAACAAACTCCCACACTTTACACACAATTGAGACACTGACGATTGTCGTGAGAATTCTCGCAATTGCAAGAAGTGGAGAAAAAATTGTACATATACATTATGTAGCGTAAAAATTAGTGATGCAATTCAACTCTCTCTTTTTTTTCTCTCTCCCTCTCTCCCTCTTTCTCTCTTGCTCTCTCTCTCTCTCTCTCTCTCTTGCGTTCTCTCTCTCTCTCTCTCTCTCTCTCTCTCTCTCTCTTACACACACACACACACACACACACACACACACACACACACACACACACACACACTAACTCTCTCACTCACATCACAGTAATGTTATATTATACATGATAAAATCAAGTGGCATACAAAATGATAAGATGAGAATTTGAAAAAAAATAAATATGGAATGGCATGTTACAGGACAATCAGGTGGCATTAAACGATACCTCGCAATATGAAAGATGGGAATACATAAAAAATATGGAATAGCATGTTACATGACATGCGTGGGCTCAACTCTCTCTCTCTCTCTCTCTCTCTCTCTCTCTCTCTCTCTCTCTCTCTCTCTCTCTTTACATACACACACTCTCACACTCATTCACCCTCTCTCTCTCACTTACACTCACTAACTCTCTCACTTGCTTTACAGTAATTTACATGAATTCATTTTATGCATGTTAAAATCGAGTGCATCAAAATGATAATATGAAAAAAAATGAGAATACACAAAACATATGGATCAGCATGTTAGATGACATGAGTGCGCTCAACTCTCTCTCTCTCTCTCTCTCTCTCTCTCTCTCTCTCTCTCTCTCTCTCTCTCTCTCTCTCTCTCTCTCTCTCTCTCTCGCTTTCTCTCTCTCTTCTCTCTCACACACATGTACATACACACACCCACACACATCATACCCACGCAATACACACACCTGCACACATCCATATACTTACTCACACGTACTCACATAACACCCGAATATACACTCCCTCGCATACACTGCATGCATGCATACTTACACATACAAAGATATACAATACATACACGAGCACACACACACACACACACACTCATCCATACACACATACATACACGCACATGCATATAAACGCATATAAACACATGAACGCACACCTTAACACACGTACAGACATACACACAGAGGCACACACAGATACACACATGTACACACATATACAAACATACACACATCCAGACATGCACACACATACATCACACTTTCTCATGCACTCTCTCATTCACCCACGCTCTCTCTTTTACACACACACTCACTCGCTCTCACACTCACTCATTCGCGCACATACACGCATACCCACACATTCTCTCTCACTCACTCACGCTCCCTTACTCACTCATTTACTCGATGACTCTCTAACTCACACTCACTCACTAACTTTCACACTCTATCACACAGACAGGCAGACACACAACATACCCACTCTCTCAGATTCCCTCATTCTCTAACTAAATCTCTCACACATATGTCCACACACTCACTTTTACACTCACTCAGGCACACGCGCATGCATACTCTCTCACTCTCACTCATACTAATTCTTCCACTCACACTCTTTGTCACTCACTCTCTCACCCACTGTCTCGTTCACACACATACAGTGAAGAATGATAGTGGAAAAATGATACTAGTAGGTGACTTATGGAGGCATATAGTCGGTATGAAGTAAGTATTGAAAGAGTTTTCGGTTGGTGTTTTCAGTTCTGGTGGAAGGCTATTCCACAAGTGAGCACCAGAATATGCGAAACAAGTTTTGTATAAGTCCAATCTAGGCTTAGGAAGCTGTAATAAATTTAAGCGCTTACTGTTCATTGCATTAGATTGAATTAACGGTAGAAGGTACTCTGGGGTATTTTCAGATATAATGTTATTCACTAATTTGGCTTTGTTAAAAAGGAAGCGCTTTTGAAGTGGTAGAAGTCTTAGATGGCTGTATAATTTATTACTTTCAACGTGCTTTATGCTAGAAACTAGACGTAAAGCGCGGTTTTGAAGCGAACGCAATCGTTTCATATTAGATTTAGGGCAGCCATCCCAGACTGTGGAACAATAATCGAGAGGTGATTGGATATAGGATGCATAGAATATTTTACTTGTGCTTTCATCCAAAAAGTGTTGAATTTTAGCAAGTTGATAAACTTTTTGTGCTATTCTATTGGTAAGGGCGTGAACATGAGGGCTCCAGTTTAAATGTCTGTCAATTAAAAGACCTAATGTTTTATGTTCATTTACATTAATTATAGGTAAAGGGTCCACGTGGAGCTCGAGCGGTATCCCAGTTATGGCTAGGGTCTGTAGTTTTTGTCTGGTCGTTATTAGCATGGATTTGGTTTTGTCGATGTTAATTAACATGCGATTTTCATTGCTCCATCTACTAAGGTTGTCAAGTTCGTTTTGTAAAGAGCTCTCTAAGTCACAAAGGCTCTCTTGACTTGTATAAATAGTGCAGTTGTCCGCAAATAGATCACACGAAGTATTGAGGTATAAAGGAAAAGATCGTTAATATACACTGCAAAAAGCAGCGGACCTAGTATTGAGCCCTGAGGCACCCCAAAATTAAGTTGTGTGGGTCTTGATAGACAGTTATTGAAGGACACTACTTGTTGTCTGTCTGATAAAAATGACGTAATTAGGTTCACCATATTGGTGCTAGTCTTCATGTGTTTTAATTTTCTAATTAAAATATCATGATCTACCATATCAAAGGCCTTTTTAAAGTCTACAAATACTGCTCCACAAATGTTGCCATTGTTGATACAAAGATGCCAGTTATCGGTCATTTTTGTAAGGACACTATGGCAAGAATATTTAGGTCGAAACCCAGATTGACTGTCAATTATTAGATCGTTGTTAATTAAATGATGTAGTGTTATTTTATGCATGTGTTTTTCTAATGGCTTTGATAGCGACGATAGTAAGGAAATAGGTCTATAATTACCCAAGACGCTAATATCAGTTGAGCCATTTTTAAGTAGAGGATACACTTTAGCAACTTTAAAGGCAGATGGAAAGTAGTTTTTGGATAGGCACTGGTTATATATAGATAGACAGACAGACATACAGATAGTCGGGAACGGGAGCTTATATGACTACTTATATGAGTTATATGAGATGCTCCCCAGCAGAGACTGGGTGAAGCCGGGCCGGGTCAGACAGACAGACAGACAGATAGTCGGGAACGGGAGCTTATATGACTTCTTATATGAATTAAATGAGATGCTCCCCACCAGAGGCTGGGCGAAACCGGGCCGGGTCAGACAGACAGACAGACAGACAGTCGGGAACGGGAGCTTATATTACTACTTATATGAATTAAAAGAGATGCTCCCCACCAGAGGCTGGGTGAAACCGGGCCGGGTCAGACAGACAGACAGACAGACAGTCGGGAACGGGAGCTTATATTACTACTTATATGAATTAAAAGAGATGCTACCCACCAGGGACTGGGTGAAGCCGGGCCGGGTCAGACAGACAGACAGACAGACAGACAGACAGACAGACAGTCGGGAACGGGAGCTTATATGACTACTTATATGAATTAAATGAGGTGCTCCCCACCAGGGACTGGGTGAAGCCGGGCCGGGTCAGACAGACAGACAGACAGACAGATATATAGACAGAGAGATAGTCGGGAACGGGAACGGGAGCTTATATGACTACTTATATGAATTAAATGAGATGCTTCCCACCAGGAGCTGGGTGAAGCCAGGCCGGGTCAGACAGGCAGACAGACAGACAAGCAGACAGACAGACAGATATATAGACAGAGAGATAGTCGGGAACGGGAACGAGAACTTATATGACTACTTATATGAATTAAATGAGATGCTCCCCACCAGGGACTGGGCGAATCTGGGCCGGGTCAGCTAGTTTCATATAAAATTTAGGATATATGATCAGCATGGCCACAAAAGGTCAGGTCACAGCTCTAATTACATAGTTTCTTTATAAAATCTTCAACTTTAAACCTAAATCTCGCCAGATGGAACCCTAAGCTGCTACTCGAGACGATGGTTAGAAGCTTCTCTCTCGTAACTAAGTTGTCATCCCCTATGACTCCCATATCGCATCATCAAGCGACAGTGTTCACCCGTGCACTGCCTACTTTTTCCTCTTGCACAGTAAGTGCCATGCTTTGCTTTTGGAATCCCGACCTTTAGCCGTGCAAATTCATAACAGTCACACTGTTATATATTCCTCATTTCCTTCTTATGAGACTTTTTCTAAAAAGTCTTAAAACAAAACCTATTGTTATTTCAACTCTAATTCACTTAACACTCAACTTCTGAAAATATTTCTAACTACTAATCAATAAAACAAATCCTTCTAATAACATAACATACCCATAGACAACTCTCCAAAATCTAATTAACCATACAATACCAGAGTCATTGATACAACATATAAATGGTCATAATAGCACCCACCAAAAAAATTGCCATAATACTGCCCTTCAAAGGCATCAACCTTCGTTTCAATTCCCTGGCTCTTCTTCGTATTATATGCATAGGTCACACCTTCTTCGGCCAAGCATTCTATAGTCATTCATGAGCGATCCGCTTCCGACTATATCAACACACAACTATCACCCATTGCTACCCTTTTTCTACTGCTATACATTATGTATTCTATAGTCATTCATGAGCGATCCGCTTCTGACTATATCAACACCCAACTACCACCGATTGATACTCTTTTTCTACGGCTATGTATTATGCATTCTATAGTCATTAATGAGCGATCCGCTTCTGACTTCTCCTTCTTCTTCTTTCGTTCGCTTGAAATATGTCTATATCTGCAATGTTGTCTCTTGAATGAATTGAACTGTCTTATTCAGTTCACACAGTGGTCCATAGAGTTTATCTTCCACTGTCGTCTCTCTAGGCCAGAAGGTTTGCCTAGATATATTATATTTTGGGCAGTCTTGGAGTATGTGCTCTGCTGTCTGCGAGGCCAATCCACATGTGCACGTGGTTGCGTAATCTATTGTGTCCTGTTCTGAGGCGCAGAATAATGACTTGTTCTGGTCTGTCCATAACGTGGTAGTCATCTTGGGCAGGTTGTGGTGGCTTTCTGACTGATTTGATCATTCTTTTCTTTTGGTGGTATGTAACGGGCACGTCAGGCTGTTCTTCTTTGGCTCCTTCCTTAGCCAATTGATCAGCTCTGTCGTTTCCACAGTGGGATGGTATCCACTGTATGGTGACCTTATGCTGACTGCTAAGTTCAAAAAGTAGTGTCCTTAGTAATGGCAATTTCCCAGACAGGAGCGCCTCGAGTACTGATTTTGCATCTGTCAATAACACCACAGGTTGTGTACCATTGCTGGTATTTAGTAATTTCTCTGTTGCTATCTTGATTGCCTCAATTTCGGCATCATAGTTATGGCAGTACTTTCCTGTCGGTATTCTGGCTGTGTCCCTAGTATTATTTGGGTATTCTATGTACACTCCTGCTCCTCCATTTCGAACAGCATTTTGTGCCGACCCATCTGTGTAGACTCGGATCCAGAGGTCCTGTGGGTATTCTTCATCAAGGAAGCTGAGAGTGGCTGTTCTGCGCTGCACACTGTTCTATTCTTCCTTGTCAAATATTCCTCTCACTTTTGTCTGGATTTGTAATGATAGTCTATGCTCATCTTTCCATGGAGTTCGCTCTGGAATAGTTGTTAGGGGGATACCAAATGTGGGCAGATCACTGGTTTCTCTGCAGAGTCGTTTGCCCTGGTGGATAAAACTACTTCTTTTCAACCGCCCCATAGCTAGGTTTTCAAATCTGTTCTTCATAGGGTGGCCTGGCAAGCTGAGGAACTTTTCTGCTTGTATTAGCGTTTTCTCTGCGCTCACTCAGTGCTTGTGTCCTCCCCATCTTCTCCATTTCTACTATAGGGGTTGATCTCATCCCTCCTGTGGTGACTCTAAGTGCTTGATTTTGCACCTTGTCCAGCTCTTGTAGTGTGGTTTTTGATGCTGAACACCACGCAGTTGACCTATATTCCAAGTGTGGTCGTATGCTCTGTTGGTAAACTTTACTAAGTATTTTCCCACTGGCTCCCCATGTGGTTCCACTTAGCTTTCTCGGGATGGTTATCTTCCTTCTGGCTTGTGCTACTGCTTTGTAGATGTGCTTTCTCCATGTCAGCCTGCCATCAAATGTTACTCCAAGGTATGTTGGTTCTTTATCTTCTCTTAGGGGTGTTCCATTTATCTGGATGGTCCCTGCCTTTTGTTTTGAAGAGAGGGTAAATAGAGTGGTGCTGCATTTGTCAGTGTTTATGCTGACACACCATCTATTTGCCCATGCAGCAAATGTATCTACAGCTCTTTGTAGCAATTTGGTGGTCACTAATGCATGTTCATTTGTGCTCCATAAAACCAGGTCATCGGCGTACATTGCCGCTTTAATTCCATGCGGTAGATTAGCAACAAGATCATTGATGAAGATTAGAAAAAGTGTGGGGGACAAGACTCCGCCCTGGGGAACACCGTGACGCAGTAGTACCTTCTTGCTCTTGAGTCCGTCTATCTGTACTCGGGCTCTTCTGTTGTGCAAGTATGCTTTCACCCATTTGTACATTCTTCCATTGACTTTGCAGTTTCTCAGTTTCTTCATCCATGCCGCAAGCACCAGCTTCTTCTCTTGGAATGCATCCTCAATTTCTTGAGAGAGGTAGGTTGTCTGATCTTCCGTAGAGTAGCACTGCCTAAAGCCAGCCTGCTGTGGCACAAGGATGTTTTTACTTTCAATGTACCACTGCAGTCTGTGATTGATGATGCGCTCCAGTGTTTTGCAGAGACAGCTGGTGAGGCTAATTGGTCTGTAGCTAGAGGCAATGGAACCATCTTTCCCTGATTTTAGGAGGGGTATCATGATTGCTTCTCTCCAGGCTTGTGAAACACTGCCTAAGGTCCAGCTGTTATTGAAGATCTGCAACAGCTTTGCTTTGGCCTCTGTTCCTAGGTTCCTGATCATTTCATTGGAGATACCATCAGCTCCTGGTGACTTTCTCATTTTCAGTTTTGATATGGCAAGCTCCAGTTCGCTGATTGTGATGGGTGCCTCCAGAACCTCATATACTATTTCCTTCTGTCCTGTATGTTGTCGTTTCTCTCGAATCTCTTGTTGTTTCTCTGGACTAATTTTGATATTGCTATCTTGTGCGAATGAGTCCGCAAAATGGTCAGCTGCTTGCTTTCTTGTTAAGATGTTTCCATCTTTATGTAGTGCAATTTTTGAGTTTCTCTCTGAGCCCTCATCATTAAGTTGTTTTATTAGCTTCCACAATTTCCTTGTGTCTCTTTCAAAGTTCAGAGACTTCGTTTTCTCCTGCCAGCTTTTCCGTCTAGCCTGCAGCTTGGCCCTTTGAAATTTGGCTTTTGCGTGCTGGAATTTATTGTGGTGCTCTTGGCTGGGTGTGGCCTCTGCTTGCTTTCTACACACTTCCACATCATTATTTCACTACTCCAGTAGGGTTTATATTGTTTACGGGCTCCTCTTGGTACTATTTCTTGCGCTGCCTGTAGCATGCATTTCCCAAACTCTTCAACTACTTTATTTATGTCTTTCTCAGTGTTCAGGTTTCTAACCAGTATGCTGGTGCGATGCTTGTACGTTGCCCAGTCTGCTTTCTTGTAGTTTCACCTTGAGAGGGTGCTGCTTTCACTTACAAGCCCATTTTCTACGGTTAGAAAGACTGGCCGATGGTCACTGCCACCAAGTTGTTTCCCAACAATTCGTGTAATGCTCCACTCCAGGTCTGGTGAATGAAAAGCCAGGTCAGGTGTAGTTGTAGTGTGCCATGATCTCGAGTAGAATGTATGTGGGTCGGACGGCTTGTTAATCAAGATGAATCTATTCTCATCCTGCCAGTATTCCAGTCTCTCTCCTCTCTGGTCCATGTGATCATAGCCCCAGCTCTGCGAGTGGCTGTTGAAATCGCCACACACAATCATTTTTTTCTTTTAATGGTAGTGTGTCCAGTGACTGTGGGCGGTCACTTGGACAGTAGTAATTGATCAGATGTAGATCTGTATTACCTGTCTTAAGTTTAAGTGTCTGATACTCAGCCCCTTTCATCTAGACTTCGATTTGGGAAGCAATGATGTTATTTTTTACAAGGGTCAGTATCCCACCTTTTCGCCTATCCTTTCGGTCAGATCGGTAACACTGGTAGCCTCTGATTTTGAAGGCTATATTTTCGTTGAGGTGAGTTTCTTGCAAGCAACATATGCTTACTTTTTCTTGGTCCAAGATGTTTTCTAATTCTATTTTTTTTTTTTTTTTTGCTGACTCCCTCCGCATTCCAGTGCATTATTTTAAGTCTTCGTTTAGTATGGCCAGTCGTCCCATTCTCATGTCCCCTGGCTCCACAGGACATCTGAGAAGGACCTCCAGTAGTTGGGGTTGGACCCTTTCGAGACATAGGGCCCGGCATTGCACCTGCCTGGGGGTCCAAAGCAGGGCGAGCACCATAACATTTAGCAGTAGTCGACATATTCCATTTTGCGTGATTGCGTGGCATCCTGATTTCTGTGGTGCGCATCTTGGCTGGTTGCCTCCGTCTTCAGCATCTTTCTTTGCTAGAGCAGACTGTGGTCTCACTCGAGAGTAGATGTGTACACGCGCACACACGTGTCTGCGCATGCATGTACGTGCATACACATCTAGAGCACACTGGTTATTTTCCGGCGCCAGAAACTCGCCGTCTCCCCTTCTCCTGTTAGTTTAAACAGTTCCGCCACGTGAAGGCCAGGAGTTGGACTTTTGCTGCATAGGTTATGTATTCACGAGCCATTGGGGTATTTAAGCAATGTTGGGCGCTCAACCCAACACTGCGCCCCGGCTACATACAGCAACATTTGGAACCGCTTCTGACTATATCAACACCCAACTATCACCCATTGCTACCCTTTTGCATCATCTGTACAGGTATGCAACAAAATCATCCATTTAAATCATTACATGTTTTACACTTACATTATCATCCGTATTTATCAAAAATACAGCATGACATTCATGAAATAACACACACACACAAAACTCAAGGATAGAAAGAAAGAGAATCGGTGGCCACCTGAGAAAGAAAGAAAGAAAGAAGAACAATTCCTCACATCCTAAGGATCTACAACACTCCCTCTCTCTGGTTCCATTTTACCCCCTTTTGTTATGTTTAGACTTTATGTAATAAAGTCTAAAAAATCCAACCACATCAAAACCACTATAACTCTTATACCCTAATCACTTCGGATTCGTAATCCACAACATCCCGAATAAATTATCAACATGTCCATTTATTATGGGCATCAACTCCTAAAACATCTAATTTCATGGTTCCGAACATAACTCAACTCATGGTCACCTGAGGCCGTATTGTTATCCACAAAAAAACCCGAAGGCACCCAGAACATGTCCACTCGTTATGGGCATCTCAAAACATCTAATATAATGGCTCTGAACGTAACTTCAACCTATAGTGACCCCAAGAGGTAATGTAATCTACAAAAAAACCCGAGGACACCCGTGCACTGCCTACTTTTTCCTCTTGCACAGTAAGTGCCATGCTTTGCTTTTGGAACCCCGACCTTTAGCTGTGCAAATTCATAACAGTCACACTGTTATATTTCCCTTGACATGCCAACTCAGGTTGTTTTCTCTCAACATGCCTGTCAACAACTCAATTGCGACAGGCATACAAGGATTCCCTTCTTTTGCACCACACGAAAATGACAACTCGTACGGTGTGAAAAAGGATACATTTTATTTGGAGCTGATAGCACATGAGCTCCACGAGCGGAATACCACATCGGTATTAAACATCATAGTATGTTATAAAGATGTAATGAGGAGATGATGTTGATGATAATAACTACTGAAGCTAAGCTTAAGTCCTAACTATTGATACTGTCCTTCTTAGCAACAAAGTATTCACAGCGGATATACAGTCCGTCGCCTACGCCGTCGAGTCCCAGTCTCACGAATCTCTCTGTGGCGTGTTCAGCCACGAGCAATTGACTCTCCGTACATCCGCTAGTTTGCGTGCTTGGAGTTCCAGCACGCTGGTCACTTGGTTAGAGTAACCAGTGTTGCATGGTCACTTCTCGTGATGCGGGTTTCCCAGTCTCTTGGGTAACCCCAGCTCACGTATACTCATTGTTAGAGAACTATTATAGTGTTTGTGTCCCTTCTGTCTGGTTTCCTAGATCGCTATGTTACTTTCCTCTTCTCTAGCTCTATTTATATTCTTCTTAGCTCTGAGCTCTTACGTAGCTCTTTGACAATGCCACTTCAAGTGGTTTCCCTTGACACACATCAAATTGTTCCCCCTTGACATACCAACTAAAGTTGTACCACAGATGTTTGTTTCAGACAAAGAGGGAAACACATGCCTGTCTATGACATGTCAACATTGTGTGTCACTATAAGTAAGTTGTTTGAATATAACTGGACTTAAAATATAGACCTAACAAATGAAGAATTAACAAGTGAAGAATGTCAGTGACGGCTTCATGCACCATCTGTTTATATGGTGGACATGTTAGTGCAGTTGATAAGGTACTACGCTGAATGCTGATAATGTCACGGGCCTAGTAGATGCGGGTATGATGCCCGTGTACATCACCCGTCAACAGAGGACAGATTGCTTCATCTCTTTAGCCATTGTCTAGTTGATTTTTAAACCACAGACAAACAAAGGCAAGGGGAAACCATCATTGTGCACCCCTAACACATTTGACAACCAACAAAGCTTTAGATAGACAGTGTAAATGAGTTCTTCATAGTAACAGACTCGTCCACTAGGGAATGCCATGTGCATCAGCTGAATCCAGGCTCTCGTCATGGCACTGAGTTAAACAAAAATGCCCACTGGCTCAAGCAGAGCCATGAAGTGTTCGTGCCATGAGCACAGCTGGTAAATTAAAGAATGTGGAGCAAAACATTCAAAGACGAGACATGAACATTTTAGTATGGCTGATTAAGTAGTAGCTGTATGGACTATGCTTCAGTTCAAAGTGAGAGAACGCAACAACAACAACAACAAACAGTAAGAAGAAAGAAATATAAATAATGAGAAAAGGAATAATCATTGAATGCTGCATATGTAAACAATAGATAAACCATAAACAGCATGAAGAAAGTTATAAATAATAATGAGAAAAGGAATATAGACAACATGCCACATATGCAAACAATAACTACATAATAAACATCGTAACTATAAGGCTACTCATACATTGTTCATAGCGTTTGTGACTTGGGTCACACCACAACTTCAAATGCTGTAGCTGTTTTATATATGCTTTTTACTGCCAATTTTATAAACCATCATCATCCACTGCCTTGCCAGCTGGCATGGGCGATCATGCCTCTCAACGAATTATGATCTCCGACGTCATGGATCAATTTGTGTGTTGAACCATTTCCTTGTCATGACACAAGACTGCCAGGAATCTTCTCATGCTGCCTTCCTCTATCTCTCTTTTTGGAAATCTTCCCAGTTGTCACATGTTCCAGTATTTGTCTTCTCATAACGTGGCCAAAAAACAATGACTGCCTTTTTCTGATGGTTGTGATAATTTGTCTTTGCTATTCAGCTTCCCTTAAAATGTCCTGATTGTTCATTTTGGCTGTCCATTTAATTTTCAGCATTCTTCTTCTTCTTCTATAAAACCACATCTCCAAGGCTTCCAAGGATTTTTTCGCCTGTTTACTAATTGTCCAAGATTCACAGCCGGTTTTGCAATTTCCGTTTGCTTTAATAAATCACACACCAAATAAAACACATTTCAAAGGTTTCTAGTCCACATTTATTAAGTTAGGGTATTTTAGATCTCCAAGATGAATAGAAGAAGCGTTAATTCTACCATCATTTATAACATTTTCTTTCTGTATGTGTTTTCTTGTGGTGTTTCAAATATCCTGTTTAAGTTGAATAAAATAACTTTAAATGTAACAATTACATGCAAGTCTTGAAAGATGAATAGATGAAATAAATACCAGTGCATCAGCC
This sequence comes from Cepaea hortensis, assembly GCA_963921405.1. Taxonomy (NCBI): domain Eukaryota; kingdom Metazoa; phylum Mollusca; class Gastropoda; order Stylommatophora; family Helicidae; genus Cepaea; species Cepaea hortensis. The sequence goes on from OY992876.1 coordinate 20,078,347, forward strand.
TTAAAAATTAAAACTCAATATTCTGGAGGATTTACAATAACCATTCTCACTATTGTTCATCATCCTTCATGTAATTATTAATAAATAATCGCAAATGTGTACACTATTTTATTTGTCAGCGTCTTGCTTACAGCAAGGACACTGGTTCGTACATACCAACAAGTGTGATACAAAAACACGGTCACAGAATGACTTAACGTGACGAACTACACTTACAATGCAAACACTTTATTCACACATCTCACTCGTCGCAACAATTACATGTATCATACAATTACAATGGCAATGCAATAATACATTCAATAAATATATCAATGCTTTACTACACAACTCACAGGCGCACAGTCATATCTTCTCACAGGCGTTCTCTCTATGGCGTTCATACATACGAGCTTCATTCACTCACATCTGTCTTCGTCAACACTCCCAAGCCATCTGCTGGCTAACCACTGTGGGTCTCACTACGCGGGCCTGCGTCACTGCGTGGAGATCGTGTCTCACATGCGTTCATCGACTGGCCCATCCTGACACAGTGTGGTTAGCGTCGCTCACCGGTAGACCCACTGGCCGTATTTGAAAGGCGTCACAGACGACGACGCGGTAGAACTAATGGGGAGATTATGACAGTCTCCCCCTCTTCATTTCATGAAAGGACTTTTGCCTTTCATGTACTCTATATACATATATGGTTTATTTACTAAACTTGTCAGAATCGACCCATTAACAGTCGTCTGACCTGACACTTTAATTTACATTTGAAATGTGCAAATAATTGTAAGTTATATCCACTCATTCATCAATGCTGCTAAGAAGCAACACTCATCAAGTACAATCCACTCGATGGGTTATTACCTTTAGTTGTAATATGACACAGCCAGTCCGGTAGCTATTCCGCGAACTCGCAACTACCTCTCGACCAAGAACAAAAATACTAAAAACGACGGGTCAGACCGTGAGTCATCTCTTTATAAGATGACTCCATCATTTGACCTCAACCTCATTTGGTTGGAGAGTCTTATGAAGGTCTACAACTTGGGTACTTAATACCATGGACAGGTGACGTCATCTTGATGTGTCACCAACCTGGCAACTTGAAAATGGCTTTTACACATGTTACACATTATTACAAATTTCAATTGTTTCCCTTGAAACAAATACAAAATCAATGGGGGATAATTTCAACATGCTGTCAAACAAAATAAATTACTTTAGAAAATTACTTTCTAAGCGTCATAGATTGATGCTTATTGACAATAGCGAACTAAATGTCACTATTATGAACAAGTGAATCAAGTTATGATTCTCAGATTACATGTATCAAAATCCTTACATACAATTTGAATATGTAATCTTTTAGCTCACAAAGTTTAAATACATCGTCAATTATTTGTGAGGATGACATTATAGTCTGCTACTTTTCGAATAAATTTAATACACACCGGAAATACAACACTGTTGTGTTAAGTTGTAGATTACACAATGTTCTTCCGTCTGGATGTTACTGAAAGGAACGGAGGATACAGTTCTTAAGTACAGCTGCTGGATTAACTATTTCTTTCACGATGTTGTTCTGTGGAACTCAGCTGTCACAGTCTCTCTCGCACTGGTTAAAATACGTCTGAACTTTCTGCGTGGCAGGTACTACGGATATTTTCACAGTTCTGGTGAAGTAAATCTTGATCTCCTGTAGCACTGTTCGTAACAATGTTTCTATATAATTAAAATAATGTTTCCTTTCTAACACATACACACAAGTATTCATCACATGCATTATAAAGTATATACACAATATATTTACAATGGGACGTAGTCCCTATCACATAAACTGCACAGCGTTACTGAAAAACATTTCATAATGCGCTGAGTTGCTGAGCGTTATCTTACTCTGCAGATTTTTCATTCATCTGCTGTGTGTGCTCAGACACCATTTGGCTTATGGGTGTGTCGCAAGGACATCGTGATAGAAGATCAGCAATCGTATTATCGGTGCCAGAGATATGCCTGACTTCGAAACTGAAATCTTACAATCACAGTGACCATATTGCCACTCTGTGGTTGGTAGGCGTTTCTGTAGTAATGATTTTCAACGGACTATTGTCTGTCTCTACTTACGACATGTGTTCTCACAGAGTAAACTGGGTGGAGACTTTGGGTCGTGATGTTGCACAAGTACTGTCTCAATCGCTACGGAGTTCGTGTACGTTGTTAATCTGAAAATAATACATAAATTTTGGTAATTTAAGAATGGGATTTGGAAAAATGCTACAATACTTTTGTAAATGCAGGTCTTAGGCATTCGTTGTGTACAATTTTGTTAATAGGTTAGTAAAACACTCCGTGCATATGGCAAAATTTTGATCAAAACTGTCTGTAATAATTTAACAGACCAAGGACATTTTTGAATTCTTTGTCGTAGAAAGCGACAATTTTAAGAATTATTGACATGATGTTATTGTCAGTCATGACAAAGCCATTCCAAATTTTACAATCCAAAAATGAAATTTCTTGGTAGGCTATGTTGACTTTAGATGGTTTGTCTGTCATTCCGTATTGTCTGATACGGTCGAATGTCTGCTGTATCGTTGTTAACCGTTCTGTCAGAAGAAGTTTCGTCTTCCGTACGAATGTCGCCGTCTTGTAACAGTTGTCTGCAACTGTCGGTCTCTGTCTGAGTCAGATTAGGATTTACTTTGATGTCATGCAGCTTGTTTGTCAAGTCAAGTGATGGGCAGGTATGGCAGGTATATAAGTATCCCAGTCTTCAGGGTGTTCCTGGGTTACTTTTGATAACATATCCTTGAGATCCCCATTCATCTTTTCTATAACTCCTGTCGAATGAGGGTGGTATGGGCTGTTAAAGCATTGCTTTACCCCTAACATTCTGGTAAAGACTTGAGTGGCTGCAGCTATGAACTGGCTCCCACGATCTGAGAGAATGGTATCAGGAAACCCTACTCTAGCAAAAATATGGAAAAATACTTCCATAACATCCTTGGCAGTTATGTTCTTAAGTGGAATCGCCTCAGGCCATCTACTACAGAGGTCAATTATTGTTATTATGAACTTATTTCCTCTCGATGTTACGTGGTTAAGAGGACCTACAATATCAACAGATATCTTTTCAAAAGGTCTACTTGCTAGATCTGTAATTTGTAACTCCGCTTGCGGGTGTTTACCCTTTTTAACAAGCTTCTGGCAGATGTCACAAGTTCTGCAATATTGCTTGGTATCACTGCAGAATTTGGGCCAGTAGAACTGGTTAAGTAATCGTGATTAGTTTTCGAATAAGCCATATGCCCTGCAAAGGGTATATCATGTGCCAGATGTAATGCTTGCTTGCGGTGTTCTGTTGGTAATGTAACAATGCGTATACAGAGGATCAACAAGTTCTGCTGTGTTGTTTCAAACAGGCTTTATTTATACATGATGGTCGATACAAAATCCAAGTACAGAATCAATGATGATGTTGTCTTCTCTTCCCTCGTTCTTGGTGGTCACTACCCAACAACCAGCTACGTCACGACTTGAGCATCTTTCTTACTGTTCTATATCGATGCTCAAGCGTGCTGTAGTCTTGCACCCCTAAAGCTAATACTGATATGATATTCATTCTGCTACACCTCCCTGTCTTTTAAAAGACTTTTCTTCTTCAAAAGTCTTAACTCCTAACCCCTTTATCCTACACCTTCTCTCCTTACCTCCCATAATTTCTCTAAGCCGCCCCAAACTAACTCTATTTTAGATGAATATTTCCTTCTAATTGTACCACATAGCAAACCACTATGAAATTATATTTCTTCTTCGTTTCTGGCTCTTCACAGTTTCTTTATAATATATATATATATATATATATATATATATATATATATATATATATATATATATATATATATATATATATATATATATCATAAGAATGGCTCGTATCAATCGTTATCGTACACTTGACATTATGAAATTTCTCATTCACCCAGCACAGGATAGACAGAAATATAAAAAAAATAAAGAAGGGGTGCGCACCCAAGTATAAGGAAATAGTCAACACAATCACATTTACCTCTCTTGCCAACGAAAAAACTTTTGTAAAAAGTTTTTTAAAATATATCTTATGAAATACATCTCTGTTCACTATAAATTAAGTTGATCTAAGTTTTCTTTTATATACTCAACATTTATATTGCCATATTTTGCCATCCACAACCTTGTCTATATTTCACTTATCTCACCTTCAACCATGAACCAATGTTCATATTCCATGAACATTTTAAATTAATTAACGCTGTTTTTTCACAGCTCCTACATTTTCCCCCTCACATCCCATGGTACGCCTCCTTGTTTACCTATTCCATATACCCAACCTTCTATGCTGCCATTCACAGCCCCCTTTTTATCTATTCTCTATTAACCAACTATCATATCGTTACTCATAATATGGTATCCAATCCATATATCTTCAATTAATGCTGACTTTAATGCAGCTCCTATTTTAACTTTCCCATAACCATCCCCGGCATATGTTTCTAATACTCCATAGCCATATCAACCTCTTTATGCTGATTATCACAGCAACAGAATATACCCATGAACAGATAATGTGTCTCTCTACTAGTCCTCAGTAGTTTATTACTATTTTCTGCACGAAGGGTCCTAAATAAAGCCCCATGTATTGCCTTTATTCTAGACAAAACCATGTAAATTAAACTTAACTTAACTAATTTCTAACATACAAACAAGGTAATTACCATTCAACATACAAGACAATTCACTTAAATTATGAGTTAAGCGAAATAAAATCACAACAGGACATCATACCCCCCCCCCCCAAGTTTTTATACATAATTTATGTTTCCCCTCATATCAATTAAAGGTATTAACTCACTCAAAGAAAAACATATTTTAAAATAATATAACATACATCCTATCTATTGTTAGTCTCTTTTATGGACTAACAATAACTTATTTATCTATTTAAGAAAACTCAAGAATTCAAACCATAAAATCAATTGGCAATAAAATTACAGTAAAAAAAATATACCTCACTCGAATTTACATCCATATTAGTTATCTTAATACCTAATTATGTCTATTCTTCAAGACAACTCATTATAAGTATCAATAGAACCCTTTTCTATAACAAATGTGTCATATACATCCTCAAGTATCATTTTCCTTTTTAAATCATGAAATTTATATCTTGCTATCTGCAGTATTTTCTATCAATTTATTTCCTACGTTTCCATTTCTTCAGTAACTCCAAGTTCCTTTGAATAAGTGCTATCTCCACATCAATATCTTCTTCTTCGTATAAAGTATTACTTTCTTCCATACTACTATTTGATTCTGAATTTTCATCCATTTCTTCTTCATCTGTATGTCTATTACTAGCAGCTGCCAATCTTTTTCTTTCTATATCCAATCTAATTTTTTATCATCGTTTCTTAACGACCTTTCTAATAGGGGTATATATTCGTCGCTTGATGAATTTTCCCTAATTCTTCTCTGTCTTTTCACTTCTCTTTCTCTCTGTCTCTCTATTCTCCTTTTCGTTGCTTGTCTAGTATTTTTAAATGGAGCACCTATCTCTTCTTCCATAGATTCTATGCTATCATAATGACTCTCATTCATATTTTTTTCTTCTATCGTTTTCGGTATTGTCTGTTCTTGAGTATCATCACAAACTGGAGTTGTTATTAATTGACTTTGTGCTGGATCTTTTCTAAAATCTGGGGGTATTGTAGCTCTTCTGAAGACTTGTTCATCTAAGTATCCGGTGTCTGAATAATAATAATTATTATAATTATTATTTCCCTTATCATCATTATCTCTTCTTAAGTGCTCTACGTGTGCCCTTGCTATATGTCCCGTGATCTGGTTCTTTATACTGTACGATACATTTCCTAGCTTTTCTAAAATGTAATAACCTGGAACCCAACGAGCATCAAACTTAGAGTTCCTTCTATGCTTCTTATAATAAACTCTATCACCTACTTTGAATTCCTGTAATTTTGTATTCACGTTTCTGTACTTTTTCTGTCTTTCTCTAGTTTTAATTATATTATTCATTAATCTTACATGTGCTTTATGCATTTCTTGTATGATGACCTCTTGAAAGTCTTCCCCCATATATTTACGTCTTGGTTTTAACAGATTATCTATGGGTAGTATTGGCTCTCTCCCGTGTAATAAATAAAATGGTGAAAACCCTGTGCTCTCATTTTGATTTGTGCGTATAGCGCTAAGCGCAGGTCCTAGGAATAGATCCCAATCTTTTTCATGTTCATCGACAATCTTTGCTATAATATCGTACAATGTTCTATGTTGTCTTTCGTTCTTAGCATTTGAAGAAGGTCTATAGTATGAGGTCTTTATATGTTTTATATTCAAATCTTTTAATAACTTTTCGAATTTCTTATTCACAAATTCTTTACCATTATCCGTGAGTACAATCTGTGGGCAACTAAATCTTGGTACGAATTCCTGTAAAAAAATATTAATGATAGTATCTGCGCTCTTATCTGGGATTGCATAAACTTCCGGCCAAAGACTGTAGACGTCCACCATATGAATTAGATATACGTTCCCTGATAATGTTCTAGGGTGAGGACCTGATATATCTAAACTAACTTTTTGCACTGGAAACTGAGGAATATCTGTATCTTGTAAGGGACACTTAATTGTTTTCATATTCCTTAATCTGCATCTTTCACACGTATCGACATATTTACAAGCAGTTTTAAATAAATTCGGCCAATAATATTTATTCGTAAGTGCTTTCACTAATTTATCACGACCGAGATGACCATTCTCATCATATGCTTTTAAAACTTCATTTTCCAAATGTTTTGGAATATATTTCCTTAGCTGTTCGTTTCTTTCACTCATGTAATATAACTGTTCATCCTCTTGCAAAACTAAATAATTCTTCTTATACTTATTCTCATCCGTTTCTTTTAATTTCTGTTTTATTTCTAAGACTTTTGGATCTAATTCTTGTTCTTCTTTCATATTAAATTGTGCTAAATGTGGGTCTTCTGCTCTAGGTTCAGACTCTTGATCCGACGGTAAACTCTCAAAATCTTCTCTATTTATTATGGCATAATCTAATATATTTACTTGCCAGTTTCGGTCGTCTATCTCCGGTTCACCTTCGTCTTCCGTGTTCCCTGATGACTGCGGATACGGGATTCTAGACAATAAATCAGCGCATGTGTTGTTCCTACCTGGTATGTATTCTATTCTTGTATTGTATCCTTGTAGATTCAACGCCCATGTCTGTATTTTCCTGTTCTGCACTGGAGCTTCTAACAAAGATTTTAAAGGCATGTGGTCAGATCTAATGATGAAATTTGCGTTATGTAGATAGTAGTTAAGTTTCTGAAGAGCATAATGAATAGCATAAGCCTCCTTCTCAATAGTAGACCATTTCCGCTGAGACCTGCTAAGTTTATGAGACAAGAAATAGATTGGCCTTTCATTTTTAACCCCTGGTATTCCAGATTCTTTTCCTTCATATGGTTGAACCAAACACGCTCCTATAGCATTATCTGAAGCATCTGTATATAATATTAACTGTTTATTAAAATCTGGATATGTCAATAGTGGCACTATTGTTAAGCTATTTTTTAAAAACTCGAACGCTTTTTGACATTCATCATCCCACTTAAATCTAGCGTATTTGCCAGTTAAGTTAGTAATAGGCTCTGCTATTTTTGAGAACCCTGGAATGAAACGCCGATAATACCCACAGGTTCCGATAAACGCACGCACTTCTTTTACGTTAGTTGGAGGAGATAATTCTCTAATAATTTTAACCTTATCTTGGTCTGGTTTAATTCCGTCTCTATTAATAATATACCCCAAATACTTTGTTTCTGTTTTTAAAAATTCGCATTTACTGAGCTTCAGTTTGACATCATGTATTCTTAATCTGTCGAATACTAATTTTACATGTTTTAAGTGATCATCTACATCCCCTGCTGTATAAATTAAAATGTCATCTATGTATGGCAATGCAAATTTTGCATACCCTCTAATACTTGATTAATTAATAGCATATAATAAGAGGGCGCCGTACGTACTCCAAAAGGCATTCGTAAGAACCTGCGTGTGTACAAAAAGCACTCTTTTTCTGGGCATCTGGGGAGAAAGGTATACACCAAAATCCTGATCTTGCATCTAACGTGGTAAAGAAAGTAGACCCATTAAGTAAACCCAAAATATCGTCAATCACCGGCAATGGGTACGCTAGATTCTTAGTGATTTTGTTCAACGCCCGATAGTCACAGCAGAATCGATGTGAACCATCAGCTTTGGTCACGATGACGATCGGAGATGACCATTCCGACTTTGATCTTGTTATTATTCCTGCTTTCAGCATGTCTTCTATTGCTTTTTCAACAATTTCTCTATTCCTTAAGGGTGTTCTATACGGTTTCAAACTAATTGGTGGGTGATCTCCAGTATCTATTTCCATCGTAACTGTTTTTGTCCTTCCCAATTCTAAATCATTAATTGCAAATACATCCTGATTCTCTTTTATAAGTTGTTCTAATACTTTCTTATTTTCTGGTGGAGTTTTTAACTGTGCCAACAATTCTTGCTCTCTTGTTATTTTGTCTAGTGAATGTATTTGGGCTGTATTTCTTCTGAATGGATGGATCAATTCAACCTTCTGCACGTTCCCTTTTCTTTCGCGTCCGCGTCTGTTATTAATTCTTTCACTAGGAGTTTCTGAATAATTTATTCCCGACATTTCTACTCTATCTGTTTCTAATATGTCATTAATGTTATGATCTACTTTGGCTATTACACATCCTCTGTATAATTTAATTTCTCTACCTGTGTTGTTAATAATCATTACTGGAAAAGTTAAGTGTTTATCTAATGATATTATTCCATCCGGAACTTCTAGACCAGGCTCATCAATTACCTCCCTTTGCAATTCAGTGATTCTAACTGTGTGTCCTACTTCATAATACGGATTTCTTTTTACCTTTGCCTGTATCAAATTAACCGTCTGTGGTTTTAACGTCGTAGACATTTTAACTCTAACCAGTGATGAAATGTGCATGTCTTCTTCTAAATCTACGTACACGTCCTTGAATTTTAATTTATGTAGATCAAACATAAGTCTTACACCATTTTTTATTAGAAAATCTCTTCCTATAAGCATATTTCTATTTAAATCTTTCACTATATGAAAAAGATGTCTTACGTTGATTCCTCCTAACTTAAAATCCATTATTGTTTGTCCAATTACTTGTAAATTCTGTCCTGTAACAGAGTGAAGATTATTATGACTTCTGAATATTTTGCAATTTCTCATTATTTTGTATAAAAAACTTTCTTTGATCACACTAACCTGAGCTCCCGAATCAATTAATGTACGAACTCTATACTTCCCTATTTCTATTATACACGAACTGGGATCTGTTTTATTCACTGTGAACTGTTTGATTTCATCTAATTGAGAGCATTCTCTACTCGTCCTGCTATACCTGTTATTAAAATATTCTTTAAATCTTGGGACCTTGTTATTTTCCCTCCTACTACAGGTCCTATTTAATAGGTAGGGCGTCGGTTTTCCTGCGTTCTTGTACTTGTAAAACTTCTGTGTCTATCTTCAACATTCCTATTTAATCTGCTATTGCCATTTCTACTTTGTGTATTCGACTGGACACGCCTGTTACCACAAAAGCGAAAAATGTGTCCACGTTGACCACAAGACCAACAGACTATATTTGTGTTATTTGTGTTACCTACCGTCTCACTTGTAGGATATCTCATTTGTCTTCTTTCATCATAAGCATTTCTATTACTACCTTGTAATGTCTGTATACCTCCTCTCCTATTCCATCCGAACCTTGTTTGTCCTATCTCCATAGGCTCTTCAATCCTATCTTCTCGACTGGTACCTATTTCTCGTCCTACTCTCAACCTAAATCTACGTCTCAAGTTCTCCTCTTGTACTGCTATATCTACAGCTTGTGATAATCTCTCAGGATTTTCCCTCATCAGCTTAAATTTCAGTCCATCTGACTTTATACCGTCTACAAAAATCCCGACCAACATCCGCTCCACCTCTTCTCCTCGTACGTTCTGTCCTAAGAATGCTTATTCAGCCAGGTTAATCAACCTATCGCTGAATAATTGTACAGTCTCTCCAGTGTTTTGTTTGGACTGTCTTAACACCGAAAACGCATGTTGTGGGTCCGTTATTTCAGCGTATTTATGAGCGAAATCGTCCTTGAACTGCTCCCATGTCTCATCTACCCTAGCCTCTAATTTTCTTCTGATATGATCAGAAACCGGTTCTGTTGCTGCCTGATAAGCAAGTTTCATTTTCTCTTCATCTGATGCTGACACCAAATATGCATATTTCTCTATTGAAGTTATCCACTTCTTAAAATCTTTTGCCTGTCCGCTAAATTTAACAATTTCAGCTGCCATTCCTTGTTGTTTCATGACTGTGTTGAGTTTACCTATTACCGTTCCTACCCCAGTCAAAACTTGTGTCAGTGACCCTTGTTCTTCTGCCATGCTGAAATATTTCGCTATACACTTATACAAGCAAATTCACATTTATAACAATTTATCTAAATGATCTTATTTAAATATTTAAATCACATTAAAAAATTGTTCTCTTAGCAGTTATACTTAAATTAATTACCGTCGAGCATGTCTTTCCTTGATCCAAGAGAAGCGTGAATTCAGGTACGTTCTTTAAAAATATCCCTTGTCACGGTTCATGTATACTCAAACGTCTGGAGTTCGTATTATTTAGTAGCCATCCAAACGCGACTTCAGTGATATCCTTCTTCCAGCGTCTCAGGTTTCGTTACTTTTCCTTTCACTTTCAGCCCCTGGGTGAGCCCCTACCAGACTTGAGCCTTCTTTTCACCCTGAACAGGGCACTTCCAGGCGACGTCTTGAAAACTGGTCTAGCGATAAAGCGACTAGATTTGGGTCCCTTCTTCAGCAGGTCGGCAACCCAATTTGCCCAACCACCTCCGAAGGTCCCCTATTGAGATGTTCGCTTTTGTTGAAAAACATTCTGACTTGTTAGAATTCAGGATGAGCGAATGCAACTGTATTTTCTCGTGATTTCCAATTGAAGGAGCAATAGGGTTGACTCAAAATAAGCTCTCATTTTTCTTCAGGTTCTCAAAGTCAATATTAAATGAACATAACAAAAGGAAACAGCTCCTTTAAACCAATTCTCTATTGAATTCGCTAGTATGTAAGCGTGTGACCTTCAACACAAGGTTACTTAACGGCTGAAATAATGCAAGTCAAACCTCACAGCAATTCGACAAACATCACGTTGCTTCAAGTATTTCTGACGAAAAACAGCTTGATAAAACCCCACAGTCATAGGCAATCATATTATGTAGATGGCTCCATTCAAAAATCTTGATATGTGTAAGTTTAATTTAGGTAGTCTGAAAAACACTTAAATTTTGACCTTGATTCAATTATAGTTGGTCCGATTTTGAACTTTTTTTCCCTTTTATTTAATGAATGTCTAAAATATCGTTCATACCTCAACAAATTGGTTAGTCCACTTTAGCATGCGGCATGTTGACTTTCATACTTCACGTTGTTCACGCGACCTTTAAGTAAAAAATCGAATCCTGTATGCGGCGCCAATAATCCATCTGTAACAATGCGTATACAGAGGATCAACAAGTTCTGCTGTGTTGTTTCAAACAGGCTTTATTTATACATGATGGTCGATACAAAATCCAAGTACAGAATCAATTATGATGTTGTCTTCTCTTCCCTCGTTCTTGGTGGTCACTACCCAACAACCAGCTACGTCACGACTTGAGCATCTTTCTTACTGTTCTATATCGATGCTCAAGCGTGCTGTAGTCTTGCACCCCTAAGCTAATACTGATATGATATTCATTCTGCTACAGTAACACCGTTTGCTATGTGGTGCTGGTACCTTTGGTATAGTACCGTGTAAGGATACCGCCTTTCAGTGAAAAATGCCATCTAGCATTGTTAGTAAGTCTTGGCTTTTGGCCTATAAGATTAAAATACTTGTGCAAAGATAAGTCAGCCTTCTGGGCTGTTATGAAATTCTCCCTCGTGGTTTTAGGAGGTAATATCACTGGGCTTAACATTTCCAAAGCCTCAGTCTGATCAATTCGGTCTTGCACTTTGGCAGCAGATCTAGTTACTGCATTTACACTCTCAACAACATGACATGGTGGTGTTACATTCATATCAATACATTCATTTGATGATGTCAATGAATTGTCAAACATACAATCAATTACAGGTGACAATACATTTTCAACAGTATGGTCAATGTGAAGATGATACAGTATTATCAACTATACATTGGACAGATGATGTTGCACTGTCATGTGGCATGTCATTTACCTCAGGAAGGTTCCCAACAATTATGACGCAACATGGGTTGGATAATGCTGCACATTTAACCTTTCCTTGAGGAATGGGGTGTCAATATATGCCCATGCAAGTGGGTATTTCTCAATGTTACCTGAGAAAGTTCTGCATGTAACATGTTTGCCAGTATAATCTGAAGGTAAAATAAAGTCTCTCTTTAGACCAATGAGAGTACATCCACTATCACGTAAGACGGTGGCAGCTTTGCCATTTACAAATCCGTGGTGGATGTTAAGTTTACCTCTGGAGTTTATTACCAAATTAGCTTCTTCATTGGCAATAGGTATTGCATGGCCGCATGTTAGTAGGCCATCTTCGTAAAAACGATCACAGATGGCACATTTATTAAGATGGAATACATCAATGGCCTGTGCTGAATTTACAGGATGATTTTCACATGTTTCTTCATCCGAGGAAGAGCTATCGAACATGGCTGCATTAGCCTTTCTAGTCATTTATTTGCCTTTACAAGCATGACGCCAGTGGCCATACGCTTTGCAAACGAAGCATTTTGTTAGTCGTTTATAGCTCTTTCGCTCTTTATCTTGCTTATCTATATAGTTTTGCAAGTATGTAAGGTACCCAGGATGTTTGTCACACATCTCATTTTCTTTATGTGACAGATGACAATATCTGCATTGATAATATTTCTCAGCAGATTGTTTATGGGGTTTCTTGTTAACATAGGGACCTGACTTTGTTCTGTCATAGGTAGCGGCTGCTACAAACTCAGTGTCAGTCAATCCACTACTGAAACAATGTTTGTTGGCTGTAAAATAAGCCGACCCTCGTTTCTCAATATGTTGCACACTCTCACACTCACATTCTTTCAGGAACTTAGAAAATGGTGGTGGTAAAGATGAAATGATCTTATCTCTTACAATGAGATCTTTCAATTTATCCAAACTATTTACTTTGGCTGATGAAAGCCATTTGCTAAATACATCCTGTACTACTGAGATGTAGTCAGAGAAAGTTTGCGTTGGTTTTGGAGCTAATTTGCTAAACTGTTCTCTGTAGCCTGCTTCATCTAACAGGAAATGTGACATGATTTTGGATTTAATATACTGGTAATCTTTCCTAAGATCTTTGGGAATGATCTCTATCACTTTCAGAGGTTCCCCTGAAAGACTTCTCATATATATTATGTTCCATTCAGTCTCTGGGATCTGATAAGGCTCCATTATCGTTTCAAAGTTCTGGGTAAATGCTGCAATGCAGTCCCCAGTGGTGAAATTTTTCACAATCCCTTGGTACTTTTTGTACTGATTCTCTTTTTCTAGTCTTTCTGACTTTCGAGAATCTCTCTCTACTGATGTGTCAGCCTCCAACTGTTTAATGTTCAGTTGCATTTCAAGTTCTTCTTTCTTCGTTCTTGCATTCATTTCAAGTTCTTCCTTCTTCGTTCTTGCATTATTTTCAAGTTCTTCTCTCTTGCTCTGAGCTAAGATCTCAGCTTTCTTTATTTCGGCCTCTGTTTCTGCCTGTTTAGTTTTGGCAGCTAATTCTGATTCTGCCTGTTTAGTTTTGGCAGCTAACTCAGATTCTGCCTTTTTAGCATCTAATTCTGCCTGTTTGGTTTTGGCAGCTAACTCTGCTTGTTTCAAGGCAGCTTCTGATTCTGCCTTTTTAGTATCTCTTTCAGCAGCTCTATCCTCCCTAGCTTTTTCCTGTAATAGGAGATGCTCTGAGTATTTCTTCTCTCCATTTTATTAACTCATCACCAGTTAACTTTAATTTCAAACCAGATTCGATGAAATCATTTAATGTAGACATGATGAAATATCCAATACAATGAATGTACACAAAAAGTTAATTAAGGTGGTAGTAAAAAAATTTTTTTTACAGGATTTATAGAATACAACCTGTGCCTCAGCCTACACACAAAAGTATATGTGAAGAAAAATAATACTTAAGTGATCTTTAGAGCTATGGAGACCGATGGAGACCTGTTCCAGAGAATGGATGCCTAAACGTTACTACTAGGAAAAATGGACTTCACTTCTTAGTCACTTCGGATGACACAACAAAAAACCTGTTGCTTTTGGAATAAGAAAATATTAGGACATGTATGTTTGTGTGGTGTATGCGTTGTCAACTAAGTTTTGTAGGTTTGTGTGCTGTCAAGTATGTTTGTTAGTCGTACTGTCGTCCGTTCAAAACATTCAACAACTTGCTTTCCATGTTACTTTCTTTCCAAAACTTTCCGCTTACACACACGTTCAATCCTATTTTACAACTGATTCAAGATGGATGACACACTCATGTTTCAAATAATCCAATAAGGATGATGCATCCACGTTTACACTGTTCAAAAACCAGACGAAAGCATCCACGTTCACACTTGTCAGCGTCTTGCTTACAGCAAGGACACTGGCTCGTACATACCAACAAGTGTGATACAAAAACACGGTCACAGAATGACTTAACGTGACGAACTACACTAACAATGCAAACACTTTATTCACACATCTCACTCGTCACAACAATTACATGTATCATACAATTACAATGGCAATGCAATAATACATTCAATAAATATATCAATGCTTTACTACACAACTCACAGGCGCACAGTCATATCTTCTCACAGGCGTTCTCTCTATGGCGTTCATACATACGAGCTTCATTCACTCACGTCTGTCTTCGTCAACACTCCCAAGCCGTCTGCCGGCTAACCGCTGTGGGTCTCACTATTCGGGCCTGCGTCACTGCGTGGAGATCGTGTCTCACATGCGTTCATCGACTGGCCCATCCTGACATAGTGTGGTTAGCGTCGCTCACCGGTAGACCCACTGGCCGTATTCGCCAGGCGTCATAGACGACGTCGCGGTAGAACTAATGGGGAGATTATGACATTATTCATTATGACAGATGCATACATGCTCAAGATTTCTCAGATTATCCAATACTGAAAATGTACAACAGGTGTGTCCTTTTATAAACAATTTTGGTTGTGCTCATCTGTCAAGACAAACCATCAGATTCTGCAAAAAGAAGTTCTCAGAAACAAATGTATTCACTATTGTGACATTGGGCTTCAGAAAATTTAAAAAAACATTATTTTCTCAACACATTTAAATATCACTGTTATTCTTATATATATATATATATATATATATATATATATATATATATATATATATATATATATATATATATATATATATATATATATATATATATATATTCTTATATATATATATATATATATATATATATATATATATATATATATATATATATATATATATATAAGTGTGTATATTGTGTGTATGCTCATGTGTGTATGTGTATATGCTTTCGTGTGTATGCGAGGGAGTGTGTATTTGATAGCGAGAGGGTGTGTGTCTGTCTGTGTGCGAGTGAAAGAATGTGATATTGAGTAAATGAAAGATGGAGAGAGTGACTTAATGGGTGAAATAGTGATTGCGAGTGAGAAAGAGAAAGAGAGAGAGGGGGGGGGGGAAGAGTGAGCAAACGAGAGACAGTGGAAGAATGGATTTGTTAATGTGTGTATGTGTGCGCGCATTGTTTGTGAGTGTCTATGGGTGTGTGTTGGTGAGAAGAGAGAGAGATACAGAGAGAGAGAGAGAGAGAGAGAGAGAGAGAGAGAGAGAGAGAGAGAGAGAGAGAGAGAGTAAGAGAGAGAGAGAGAGAGAGAGAGAGAGAGATTTAAGTGCACGCATATCATGTAACATGCTATTCCATATATGTTGTGTATTCTCATGTTCATATTACCATTTTGAATGCCAATTGATGTTATAATTTATAACATGAACACATGTACAACACTGTAGAGTGGGTGAGAGAATTAGGGAGTATGAGAGAGAGAGAGTTAATGAGTGTGTGTGTGTGCCTGTGTAATAGAGAGAGAGAGAGAGAGAGAGAGAGAGAGAGAGAGAGAGAGAGAGAGAGAGAGAGAGAGAGCGTGCATGCATGTCCTGTAACATGCCACTCCATATTTTTTGTGTATTTTCATCTTTCACATTATCATTTTGTATGTATGACACTTGATTTTATCATGTATAATATAACATTACTGTAATGTGTGTGTGAGAGAGAGAGAGAGAGAGAGAGAGAGAGAGAGAGAGAGAGAGAGAGAGAGAGAGAGAGAGAGAGAGAGATGAATTGCATAGAGAGAGAGAGATGAATTGCATAGAGAGAGAGAGAGAGAGAGAGAGAGAGAGAGAGAGAGAGAGAGAGAGAGAGAGAGAGAGAGAGAGAGAGAGAGAGATGAAATGCATCGCTAAATTTTAAGTTACAAAATGTTTATGTACAATTTTTCTCATTTTCTTTACAATTTTGAGACAATGCTCATGACAATCATCACTGTATGTGTGTGTAAAGTGTGGGAGGTTGATCATAATAGTAGGTTGGGGGATGGGGGGATGTGTGGGTGGATTCGTGATGTGTGTGGGTGGGCTCAGGATGTGTGGGTGGGCGGGGTGGGATTGTGTGGGTGGGTGGGGGATTTGTGTGTGGGTACATGCAGGATGTATGGGTTGGTGGGGAGATGTGTGTGTGGGTGGGGATGTGTGTTTGGCTAGGTGGTTGTGGGTGAGTGGGTGGAGGAGGATATGTTGGTGGATGATTGATGGTGGGTTATGGGATGGGTGGAGGATATATGTGTGGGTGGGGATATGTGGTGGGTGGGAGATGAGTGCAGGTGGGGGTGGTTGTGGGTTTGGGGATGTGTGTGTGGGTGAGGGATGTGTATGGGTGTGGGATGTTTGGGTGGATGGGTGGGGAGTGTGTGTGTGGGTGGGAGATGTGTGGGTGAATGTGTGTGGGTGGGGGGAGGGGTGCGTAATGGGTGTGGGTGATGGATTTGGGGATGTTTCTGTGGGTGGGGGATATGTCTGGCTGGGTTGGGGCGTGTGTGGCTGGATGGAGGATGTATGTGTGGGTAGTGAGGGTGATTGTAGTTGGGGGATGTGTGGATGGGTAGGAGATGTGTGGGGAGATGTGTGAGGGATGTGTGTGGGTGTGGTGTTGTGTGGGAGGGGAACTGGATGTGGATAAAGGATGTGTGTGTGGGTGGGTGGGGGTGTGGTTGGGTGTTCGGGTGGGTGAAGGATGTGTGTGAGAGTGGAGGATGTGTGTTTAGATGGGTGGTTGGGGTGTGTGAGTGTGGGTGGGTAGATAGTTGTGTTTTGATGAGTGGGTGAGGGATGTGTTAGTGGTTGATGGATAAGTACGTGTGTCAAGGGATGTGTGAGGGGATGAGTGTATGGGTTGAGGATGTGTGTGTGGGTTGTGTGTGCATGGATGGGAGGTGTGTGTTTGTGAATGGGGGATGTGTTGGTGGGTGGGGATGTGTGTGAGGGATGTGTGTATGGGTGGGGAGATTGTGTGTGGGGATGATTGGGGGAGATTGTGGGTGGGGATGTGTGTATATATGGGTAGGGGTGTGTGGTTAAGGGATGTGTGGTTGGGGGATGGGTGGGTGGAGGATGTGTGGTTGAGTAGAGGATATGTGGGTGGGTGATTGTATATGAGTAAGGGTGTGTGGTTAAAGGATGTTTGGTTGGGGGAAGGGTGGATAGAGGATGTGTGGGTGGGTAGAGGATATGTGGGTGGGTGAGTGTGTGTAGGTTAGGAGATGGTGGGGGATGTTTGTAGGGGTGTGCTCGGGATCTGTGAGTGGGCTGGGGGAGATTATGTGGGTGGGTGCGAAATTT
The DNA here is from genome assembly GCA_963921405.1 of Cepaea hortensis. Classification (NCBI taxonomy): domain Eukaryota; kingdom Metazoa; phylum Mollusca; class Gastropoda; order Stylommatophora; family Helicidae; genus Cepaea; species Cepaea hortensis. Next base: position 20,096,451 of record OY992876.1, read on the forward strand.
GTGTGTGGGTAGGTGCGGAATATGTGAGTTGACGGGGAGATGTGTGTGTGCATGGGGATGTGTGGCCGATGAATGTGTGTTTGGCTGGGTGGTTGGAGGTGTGTGGGTGGAGGAGGATATGTGGGTGAGTGATTGTTGGTGGGTAATGGGACAGGTAGAGGATATGTGATTGGGTGGGGGGGGGTTGTGTGTAGGTGGGTGGATGTGTGTGGGTGGGGGATGTGTGGGTTGGGGAATGTATGTGTGCTTGGGGTGTGGGTGGATGGGATGTGTGGTGGGTGAGAGGTGTGTGTGGGTGGGGAGATGTGTAGGTGTAGGGATGTGGTGGATGGGTGGGGGCATGTATGTGTGTGTGGATTATGTGTGTGGTTGGGTGGGGGAGTTGGAGTGAATGGGGGATGTGTGGGTGGGTGGTGGATGTGTCTCATAACATAGTAATATGCATTATTTATGTTTACAAAATTCATGTGACAATGTTTTTTCCTATGCACTGTTGATGAAAGAAAGATGAGTGATTGAAAGGGCCGAATGTAAGATAGGCCTGCGTGCCCAATTTGTTACCCTTTGAAAATAAAGTCTGTTCGTTCGTTCGATCGATCGATCTATCTATGTATCTTCTATGTATCTATCTATCTATCTATGATAGGGTGTGTGGGTTTTGGTGGGTAGTGATATTTGTGGGTGTTGGTGGGATGTGTGGATGGATGTGTGGGGGTGAAAGTAGGGGTGTGGGAATGGGTGTGGGGGATGTGTGTATGGGTGGAGGATATGTGTATGGGACGGATGCGGGGGATGTGTGATTATGTGGGTGGAGATGTGTGGATGGTTTGAGGAAGTATATGTGGGTGACGGGGTTGTGTGGGTAGTGGATTGTATTGGGGATGCAAGGGCGGGTGGGGAGAAGTGTATGGTGTGTGGGTTTGAGATATGGGTGCGGTGTGTTGTTGGGGATGTATGTGTGCATGATGTGTGGGCGGAGGGTATGTTTGTGGTGGTATGGGTGAGGATATGTGTGTGTGTGGAGGATAGTGTGTGGTGTGGGGGATGTGTGTGATGGGTGCGGGGAATGTGTATGGGTGGGGTATATGTGTGGGTGAGTAGGGGATGTGTGGTGGTTGGGGGAAGTATGTGGGGGTGTGTGGGTGGGAGATGTGTGCGTGGATGGGGAATGTGTGGGTGGGGGTGTGTGAGTGGCTTAGGGATGTGTAGGTTGGTGAGGGAGTTGTATGTGTCAGGGTGGGATGTGTGTGTGGGTGGGTGGGGGTGTGGTTGGGTGTTCGGGTGGGTGAAGGATGTGTGTGAGAGTGGAGGATGTGTGTTTAGATGGGTGGTTGGGGTGTGTGAGTGTGGGTGGGTAGATAGTTGTATGTTTTGATGAGTGGGTGAGGGATGTGTTAGTGGTTGATGGATAAGTACGTGTGTCTAGGGATGTGTGAGGGGATGAGTGTATGGGTTGAGGATGTGTGTGTGGGTTGTGTGTGCATGGATGGGAGGTGTGTGTTTGTGAATGGGGGATGTGTGTGTGTGGTGCGTGGGTTGGGAATATTGCGTAGTAGCGAGTGTATGTGATGTTCGGGTGGGGGATTGTGTGGTGGGGGATTTGGTTAAGGCATGTGTGGGTGGATGGAAGTTGTATGTGTGGGTGGTGGGTGTGTGTGAGTGGATTGGGGATGTATGGGTGGTTAGGGAGATGTGTGTGTGTGGGGGGGGGGTAGGGACATGTCAATTGGCGGGGGTGTGTGTGTATGGTTTGGGGATGTGTGAGTGGATGTGTGAGTTGGTGGGGCATTGTGTGCGTGGGTGGGGAATATGTGGTCGATGGAGATGTGGCTGGGGGATGGGTGGTTTGAGGTGAGGGTGGGGAGAGGATTTGTGGGTTAGGATGTGTATGTGGATGGGCGTGAGATGTGTGGGTTGGTGGGGGAATGTTTGTGGGTGGCGAGTGTGTTTTGGTTGAAGGATCAGGTGAGGGCAGTGTGTGTGGGTGGGGAATGTGTCGGTTGGTGGGGTATGTATGTGTCCCTTGGTGTGCGTGTGTGCGTGTGTGTGGGGATGTGTGTGTGTGTGGGTGGGGCGATGTATGGATAGGTGGGAGATGGGCCTCATAACATGGTAATCAGCCTTGTTTATGTTTACAACATTCATTTCACAATGTTTATTTTCTTTCCTATGTAAATGTATAATGCTCTTGATGAACGAAAGACGAGTGATTGGAAGGGCCGAATGTAAGACGGGCCTGCGCGCCCAATTTGTAACCCTAATAAAGTTGATTTGATTTGATTTTCTATCTATCTATCTATCTATCTATCTATCTATCTATCTATCTATCTATCTATCTATCTATCTATCTATCTATCTATCTATCTATCTATCTATCTATTTATCTATCTGTTCGGCCCGGTAAAATATAGATAGAATAGAAGAATAGATAGATTGATAGTAGAAAATATGATTGGAAGAGATCTATCTAAAGTTAACTTACCAAGATATCAACAGCCAATAAATGGAGGGCGCTGGGTTGACTGCAAACGATATGCAACTAACTTTCTCTCACAAAAAATTTCCTTTTTTTTTACCGAAAGAAAATCTTTCACAGGCCCGTCCTACATTCTGCCCTTCTTCTCTATTTCCTCTCATACATTCTTTCATTCAACATCTCTTTTGAAGCAATTCTTTGACAACAAAGGAACAATAAGCATTAAAATGCATGAAAAGTAACTCATGGTCATCATATATACCCAACGTGGGTGTACGCGCCATACATATGAGATTGTTAAAAAAAATTAATGTGCTGTTTAAGCAAAATAAAAAGATGAGTTAGAAAATTTTCACCATTTAAATAGATGCATTATTTTTATGAAAACTTTGAAAACACCTTAAAGATATCACTATTTATTATAACTCATATGCCTGTAATTAAGTATAGACAAAGAGGTTATAAATCATTGAAAATAATGCAACAATCTATATATAAAATAATAGCAATGTTATTAAAGGTTATGCCCCTTGAAATAACTTTTCTTATGTTAAGTCCCCTTGCTATATAGAAATGATAATGTAAATTTAATTATTAAATTTTAGTAAGTAAATAGCTGATTCTACACTAAAAAAACTATGACAGTTGGTTGCACGGGAATGAAAAGAAGACGTAGAAAATTTCATCTCAATCGGATGGACCGTTATCGAACGCATCCAATACATCCCCACCCACCCACATACATACATTCTGTTTTATAGATATAGTGTATAATATAACATTACTGTAGTGGGAGAGGGGAGAGAGAGAGAGAGAGAGAGAGAGAGAGAGAGAGAGAGAGAGAGAGAGAGAAAGAAAGAGAGAGAGAGAAAAGAGAGAGAGAGAGAAAAGAGAGAGAGAAAAGAGAGAGAGAGAGAGAGAGAGAGAGAGAGAGAGAGAGAGAGAGAGAGAGAGAGAGAGAGAGAGAGAGAGAGAGAGAGAGAGTTGAATTGCATCACCAATATTTTACACAACACAATGTATATGTACAATTTTTTCTTTATTTCTTACAATTTTTGTGAGAATGCTCATGACAATCGTCAGTGTCTCAACTGTGTGTAAAGTGTGGGAGTTTGTTCTTAGTAGTTTCAGTGATCATGTGAGGCATCATGTATGTGTCTAGATGTGAGGATGTGTGTGTGGGTGTGTATGTGAGGGATGTGTGTGGGTTGATGCATGATGTGTGGATGGGATGTGTGGTCGGTGGGGGATATATGTGTGTGGGTGGGGATATTTGGGAGGATGGTTGGAAGTATGTGGGTGTTGGTTGGTTGGGGGTGTGTGTTTGGGTGAGTGAGAGTGAATGGGTGTGTGGGAAATGTGCGTGGGTTGGGGGATTGGTGTGGGTGTGTGAATGGGATGTCTGTGTGGGTCTGAATGTGTGAGTGTATATGGGGTAAATGTGAGTGGGTGGAGGATGTATGTGTGGGTGGTGAGGATGTTTGCAGGTGGGGGATGTGTGGTTGGGTGGGGAGATGTGTGTGTGTGGGTGGGGATGTGTATGGGGAATGCATGTGGGGGATGTGTGTGTGGAGGATGCGTTTATGGGTGGGGTGTTGTGTGGGAGGGGAGGTGTGTAAGGGATGATGGAGGTGTGGGATGTGCGGGTGGATGAAGGATGTATGTGAGGATGGGGGATGTGTGTTTGGCTGGGTGGTTGGGGTGTGAGTGGGTGGGAGGGTAGATGAGAGATGCATGTGTTGATGGGTGGATGGGTGATGTGTGGGTGTGAGTGGTTGATGGATGAGTACGTGAGTGGGTGGATGTGTGTGAGAGATGAGTGTATTATGGTAGGTGTGTGTGTGTGGGTGGGAAGGCAGATGTGTGTGGGTGGGGTATATGTGGGTGTGGTTGGTGTGTGTTTTTGGATGAGGAATGTGTTGATGGGTGAGGATGTGTGTATGGGTGGGGAGATGTGTAATTGTGTGTGTGTGTGTGAGAGTGTATGGGTGGTGAGATGTCTAGTTAAGGGATTGTGATTAGGGATTGGAGATCCGAGTGGGTGGGTGGAGGATGTGTGGGATGGTGAGTTTGTTTAGGTTGGGGGTGAAAGGGGATGTGTGTGTGGGTGCGGGATGTGTGGGTGGGGGAGATTATGTGGGTGGGTGATATGTGTGTAAGTGGGGGATGTGTGGGTGGGTGCAGGTTTTGTGTGTGGGTAAGTGCAGGATATGTGAGTTGGCGGGAATATGTGTGTGTGGATGTTGGATATGTGGTTGGGGGTGTGTGGTGAATATGTGGGTGGGTGAGTGTTGGTATGTTATGGGTGGAGGATGTGTGCATGTGGGTGGGGAATGTGTGAAGGTGAAGATGTGTTGGTGGGTATGGATGGGTGGTTGCATGCATGTGTGCCTGGGTTTGTGTGTGGGTGGGTGGGGGAGGTGTTTGGGGGGATGTGTGGTGGGTGGGAGATGCGTGTGTGTGTGTGGAGATGGTGTATGTGGGGGTGTGTGGGTTGGGGGATGGGTGGATGAATGGGGGCATGCATGTGCCTGTGGGTATGAGTGTGGTTGGGTGGTGGATGTGTGTGTGTGGGGGACATACGGATGGATAGGGGATGGGTGGTTTGTCTCATAACATGGTAACATGCATTGTTTATGCTTACAACATTCATTTGACAATGTTTTTTCCTATGTGAATGCACTATGCACTGATGAACGAAAGATGATTGATTGGAAGGGCCGAATGTAAGAAGGGCCTGCGTCCATGTGCTGCCGGGGCCCATACAGGGGAGCAAAGAATAGTAACACTGTTGCCTACCATGCATGTCGTAAGAGGCGACTAAGGAGGATATGGTTCCATCGCCCTGCTACTGAGAGAGTGCATGGCGCGACACGGTGAGCTGTGAGTTTCACGTGGAATGCTTTTACCGCGGTTGTTTGTAGCGAGAACTGCATGTTCGGAACGATGGTGGCCGGCTGTTGCTAGATTGACTGTTTGCCTCTTCGGCTCATGAGTGCATTTTTCAGGAGACTCCTGGGAGTCGCTGCTGGAGCTACAGACTTTGTGCTTTGTGCGGCGCTTTCGGCAGGTCATCCTGTGGAAAGAGACCGAGCCATATGGGATAAAACCCGGGTCAATGAAGTCTTTCTGGTGACTATCATTTCCATTGACGATGAACTGTATTTTTCATGGAGGACTTTTGTGTTGGCATTCTGGCGGCGGCATTATGCACAGTGTACCTGTGAGGGCTGTTGGCTTGCCGATACTCCTGTCTGTTCCATTGTTCACTTTTGACAGTGAGGAGCATTTTGTGTGATATTCACTGGCACAGGAACGGAGCAATATGGGGACAACCCGTTGCCGTGAAGTTGGAACCACGACTAACTAGGGCCTACGTGTCAAATTTGTTACCCTTCGAAAATAAAGTTTGTTTGTTCGTTCACTAAGGTAAAGGACCTTTAAAGATGCCAGGAGATGTAATGAGTTTATGGTGCTAGCCCCACAATTTATAGACCAATTAGCACTCGACGCGGTGATGTGGTCAATATCAAGTGGGCTGCCTTTACTTCCCCAGGCATTTCCTGCGACCTGGTTTAGTATGGTTGACTTTGAAGCCCAGGTCAATTTTAAAAATGTACTTAGGTGTGAAGATCGTCATAGGGGAGTGGCAATTATTCTGGACCGGAAAACATCAAAATCTATTCAAGGATATTGGGCCGTGTCGGACAGAGTTCTACTAGTTAAATTAAGTGGCAGACCTTTTAGCATAAATATTATTCAAGTATATGCCCCAACAGGAGAATCCAGTGAAGATAGTGTAGAAGAATTTTATAATGACACTGAGTCTGCCTTAAAGAAATGTAAAAATTCAGAAATAAACATCATAATAGGGGACTTCAATGCAAAAGTAGGAAATCAAGGAGATAGATACACAGTAGGAAACTATGGTTTAGGAGAGAGAAATGAAAGAGGATACAGACTCGTAGAGTGGACAAAAGAAAAGGAAATGATTGTAAGAAACACCTCGTTCAAACAACACCCTAGAAGATTATGGACATGGAGGAGTCCTGATACCAGGATTAGAAATCAGATTGACTACATTCTGATTAGCAGAAGATTTAGAAACGCATTAACAATAGCAAAAACAGTTCCCAGTGCTGATTGTTATAGTGACCACAGATTACTCACAGGAACATTGAGGATAAAGTTGAAGAAAGTCAAGTATATAACAGGAAACACTAAATATGATTTGTGTACATTGAGTAATGACAAGGAAATACAAAACAAATTCAACATAGAAGTACAGAACAGATTTGAAATTTTGTCTGATCTAGAGATCCTATTCCAGGATGTGGGTGATCAATGGGAAACGTTGAAGAATTCAATCAATGTGGCTGCAGAAACAATTATTCCAAAATTAAAGAAGGTGGGTCGTAAGAAATGGGTGACTGAAGGAATTTTACACCTCATGGAAACAAGAAGACTCAGCAAAAATAATTCTGTCAAATATGAAGAAATTCACAGACAAGTCAGAACATTATGTAAGGAGGCAAAAGAAGCATGGCTTGAGGAAAAGTGCTTAGAAATTGAAAGCCAACACAACAGTCAAAATACCAAATTAGTGCACAAAAGAATTCAGGAACTTACTAATAAAAGAACAAGTACATCAACCGGGTGTCTAAAAACTGAAGATGGCAAAATCATAATAGAAAAAGACCAGATTCTACAGGTATGGACAGATTATGTGAAACACCTTTATGATGATAACAGAGACGAACAGTATGATATTAGATTTAATAATGAAGGACCGCCAATTTTGGAGATGGAGGTTCGAAATGTTCTTAAGCATATGAAAGCTGGCAAGGTCCCCGGTGCAGATAACATCACAACAGAAATGATTAAAGCTTTAGAAGAATTTGGACTAGATCAAGTCACCAGACTGCTGAACACATTATATGATACTGGAGATATACCTCCTGAATTATGTAACTCTATATTTATTGCAATCCCAAAGAAATCAGGAACCTTGGAATGTGATCAACATAGAACAATTAGTATAATGAGTCACATCACAAAGATTTTGCTAAGAATTATCATGCAAAGAATGAGGAAGAAGATACAACCTGAAATAGGGGAAGAACAATGCGGGTTTGTAGAAGGAAAGGGTACAGTAAATGCTGTGTATATGCTGCGAACAGTTATTGAACGTGCTATAGAAGTAAACAAGGATATACATCTTTGCTTTATTGACTATACAAAGGCTTTTGATAGCGTTAGACATGTCAGCATGGTGGATATGCTTGCAGATCTACAAATTGATGGGAAAGACATTAGACTTATAAAAAACATATATTGGAAACAACAAGCTGCAATAAGGATTGATAATGAAGTGGGACAGTATCAGCCAATTAAGAGAGGTGTTAGGCAGGGATGTGTGATGTCTCCAGATCTTTTTTCCCTGCACAGTGAAAATATTTTCAGAAATGTAGAGGATATAAATGGAATCAGCATTGGAGGACGAAACATCAATAACATTAGATATGCAGATGATACAGTATTAATTGCAGACAAAGAGCAGGACCTGCAACAATTAGTAGATGCGGTTGTTGTACACAGTGAGCAACTGGGGTTAGAATTAAATTGTAAAAAGACTCAGGTTATGGTCGTCAGTAGGAAGGAAGAAGTGCCACAATGTAATATACAAGTAAATGGAAATATTCTTCAACAAGTGAATCGGTACAATTATCTTGGAACAGTTATAACATCTGATGGGAGATGCCTTGAAGAGATTAGAACAAGAATCGCCATGGCGAAAGTAGCCTTTAGCAAGATGAAAAACATTCTGACCAATAAGAAGATGTCAATTGAAACGAGAAAAAGAGTGTTGAGGGGATACATAGAGCCTGTTCTTTTGTATGGATGTGAAACTTGGACAATGAGCAGTCAAGCTGAAAAGCATCTGATGGCTGCAGAAATGTGGTTTCTGAGGAAAATGCAAAGAATACCATGGACAGACAGAAAAACCAATGACCAAGTACTACAGGAGACAAATGAACATCGTAAACTGATTAGAGAAATTAGACGTAGACAGTCAAAATTTTTTGGACATGTTATGAGAAGAAATGGATTGGAGAACTTAGTGACAACTGGCAAGATCGAGGGGAACAGACCAAGAGGAAGACCGAGAGGAAAATACCTGGATGGCTTGGCCACATGGCATGGATGAGACAGGAATACTGAGCTGATCCACGACACTGGTGATCAAGTGAAATAGCGAGTCATGACCGCCCACGCTTTCCGGCATGGCACATGATTGATTGATTATACTGAAATTAGGCACTGCCCTTGCATCTAATATATTTCTCTTTCTGTTATTTCTTGTTAATATAAAATCAATTTGGCTTTTAGCATCTAGATCATTCCATTTATACCAGGTGTATACTTGTGAATCTTTATGTTTATAGAATGTGTTTGTTATATAGAGGTCGTGTTGACTGCAAAGCTCAATCAGTCTACTTCCGTTATCATTCCTTTCATTATGCTGATCTCCAAATGCTCCCATATGTTTTTCTATGCCCACTCTGTTATGTCCTAGTATTGCATTGAAGTCTCCCATTGAAATCTCCCGTATATTTGTACATATGTTGTAATTGTTTGTTCTTTTATTTTCACTGTTATGATTCTTTCTGATATATATTTTATTTCTAGTATTCCTCTTGCTAGCCGTGGTTCGATAACTATTCCCACACCGTGTCTTGCCCTTTCTTGCTGTTCTACTCCAGAGTAAACAACCGTGTAACTGTGGTGGAGCTCCTTGCGTCCTTTCTCCTTTTTTCTGGTGTCCGCTATTCCCTTCAGTCCAATTGTCCTCTCTTCCATTGTTTCTATAAGCTCTTCTTCTTTACTATTGAAACTGCAGACGTTCATTGTGCCTATTTTTTGAGTCACTGATCTATCTCGTAGTCCATTAACATTACCGGGTCGATATCCGTTTGGGTCAGTCCGTTTATACTTCTTAGTTTTTCTACGAGCAGTATGAAGATCCCCTGCCGGCTTGCTAGGCCAGTCGCAGGTTTAGAAGCCACTAAGGTAAGGAACCTTTAAAGATGCCAGGAGGTGGAATGGGTTTATGGTGCTAGCCCCAGAATTTATAGACCAATCAGCACTCGAGGGGTGATGTGGTCAATATCACGTGAGCTGCCTTTACTTCAAAAGACATTTCCTGCGACCTGAGTTAGGAGGGTTGACCTTGAAGCCCAGGTCAATTTTTAAAAATGCACTTATGTGTATTCAAATACATGAACCCCGTGTCTGCAGGCAAGCATGCTAGTCACTTCACTGCCATGGCAACCAACCACCACTACTAACACCTGATTTTATTTTATTTTATGAGAACAGCTGTAATAGAAAGCTGATCAAATACAAGTTTGCCAAGAGACATATGTTGCAACAACCTTGCCAGTCACTCTCAAAGAGAACAGTGTTTTCTGAAAACCCTAACAGATGAAACTTAAATACTCAATGAATATTATCTTGCAATAAATCAATAACACTACAAGTTATTTTATTTGTCATTATAACTTCACAGAAGAAAGTCCCTTACTAGTATTATCTCAACACCATAAGTGAACCGAAGACATTTTAAGTCAGCCATTGGTCATAGAGCCACCCAGCTTTAACATAGTCAACAGCAAACGAAAGAACAAGAAGCATAATCAACAAACTTTATTTGTTCACTTTGCAAATGTCAATAATTGTACTATTACTCACACTTATGCACTACATCAATGCCTATTTACAAAGATTAAAAATGTCTGATTTATCACAAGAGCACACAACTCTGGAATTTCCATCACCAGTTAGCTAAACAAGTTAACCCAGTGAATTGTGAAAGATGATAAACTAAACTATGATTTTACACCAGAAAAGAACACAAACACAAAGCAAACAAATGTAACTTATTCATGAAAACCCTGAACAGCTCAGTCGGCATCAATGTTTCCCTGTCGGACTGTGGCTGTAAGAGTTGCCAAAGTGACAGACAAATGTGGCAATATTATTTTGTGTGGGCTTCTAATGTGACAGTCATCATTATTTGTAAATGTACAGGCTGAAATTATGGGCACACCTACACAATTGTATATACATAATATGTAGTATATACACTATACATAAATAGTTTACACTGGCTGTTATGGCAGGGAAGACTGACCAAGCAAACATAGTTGGTCACCATCACCTCCATTGAGAATCTACGAGAGATATTTTGGTATGTGCTTTGTGGCTGTTTGTCAAGATCACTGTGATAGCCTGTTCATTGTGATACCCCATCATTCTTCTTCTTATGCTGCGTTCATCCTGAGAGTTTGTTTTTTCAGACATGATTGCGTTATACCTGTTTACAGCAGAGCTGCGATACTGCGCCTCTAGGCCAACATATCCGACTTCTGCAGGCATTTGCTGACTTCTCGGAACTCGTGTAGTTAATAAGCACACATTTTTATGGCCATGTTATGAGAGGACAAAAACTGAAACATACTGTAACAACGGGACAGGTCTGAGGAAAGAGAGAGGAAGACAGCATGTGAAGATTCTTGACAGTCTTGTGTCATGGCATGGAAGGAGTCACATGAAATTATCCTTGACGTTAGAGATCGTAATTTGTGGAGAGGTATATGTTTGAATTAAACAGAAATCAAATTTAATATATTTCTAAAGTTTCAACACAGAAGCCACAAACAATATATTGTCAAACTTATTGCCTGGCATATTTCACTGCATCTCGTCACATGCATACTGCAGAGTTGCATATAATATGAAGTGAATAAATGAATTATATTAGGGCTGAAATTCTTAAAATACGTAGTCACTGATATTGTTTGAATGTGGAGCAAGAGTTTTCCCCATGGCAATAGCAAATTTAAAATGAAGTCTTTATGTTTGCATAAAACTGGCTTGAACCATCTAATTACTAATGCTTTGATGTATTTGAGCAATCATTTATTATTCATTAAATACAATATACAAGATGTCTTCTCGTTTTTAACTTTATGATGTTTATTAAACAAATGTCTCAAAATCGACAAGCTAAGAATATTATGACCTGTCAACTGCACAGGGATTCCTGGAGACTGATTAAATGTTTTCCACCCGTACTGGTATATGTTTAGTTACATGATTCTAATTATCTTTCCATTCTGCCTATGTAAGTTGCTTGTCACTCACAATGGAAATGATAAATGCAGTTAGATTTGGTGTACAGAGACAATAGTTCTTTCACAGATGGGAGTAGTTTCTAGGTGAATGTTTGCTTTATGTTGTATAATGTATTTTTTTCATTAGTGTCCCCATGAAAGGTTAGTTGAAAAAACACACTTGAAGTCTGGGGACTGATAATTCTGTGGGAGTAGGTTTGTGTGGCTGGTACTGATACTTATTGAAGACAGCTGAATATACATTAGATTGTAGATTATGATTAAGAGTTTCTGGTCTCCTTATATGTGTGATTGTAGCAAATCATTCTAGCTCCATTAAACAGGGTCTGTACCAGGCCACGTTACACTGAATAGGTGCAAAGCTATTTAAATTCAGGTACTGGCCCATCCATATTCCCTTTCAATAGACAGATCTTTGGATGGTGCCATCCTGTCAATGTTGAATTAGTATTTATAAGAATGATAAGGTGTCATTATGTTTGTGGCCAACAGACAAAGAAATGTTCTTGTGGGTTTGGTTCATGATGGAGTGGAATGATTTAGCCTGTTGTATGGTCTCTGGGATGAATAATATATCATCCACATACCAGCAGTGTGGACCTAGATCTTTAATATTTGAGGCAATTTGTTTTTCTGAGTGCACCATAAAGACTGCTAGAATGAGACCTAGAAGATTCCTCATGGCCAATCTGTCAATATAGTGGTACGAGTTTTAAAAGAAACATTAAATGAATATCAGATGTGCAAGTAATTTCTTGAATTTGTATGTCGGTAGTTTCTTCAATAGGAATATCTGTGAAAATAGAGGCAATATCCATTGACACCACGTGCTTTAGTTTAAGATCGATAGTATCCAGTAGTTTGACCAGTTTAAATTAATGTTATTATTTAGAGGCTGACCGATTTTCGCACTGATTTAGCTGTTTCTACAAGCCTTTTCAACATTCTGTGTTGGACAGAGTTGAGCATAAATTAAACCGGTATCAGTGGCACCCCAGACCTGTGCAATTTAGGAAGGCCATAAAGTTGGGTGGGGGTTTATGTGCCCAGTGGAATGACTAACTGTGCAGTCGCCTCACTGATGAATTTACTATCTAAAAGTGACTGAATTTCTTTCCTCACTTGTGCATCCAATTCCTCAGGGTTGCTGGCTTTAAAATCTAAGTAAAATCTTGGTTGGATTCAATAAAATGCCTTTCATTTAGTTGGAAGTAGCAAAGATGTGATTCCTGAGATGGTTGTTGTGAATAGCTTTGATTGTCAGAGTAACTTAACGGGACGCAGAGGTGTTTCCAAGGCACCAGGGTCGGGTTATATACTGGCCAAGACCTATTGATGCGTTCTCGTCGAGCGTCCTGGGCAACAAGTCCCTTCGGGGTCCTGGCTAAAGTCAGTAGGATCGCCGATTCCTCCGAAGTCGGAAAGTGTCTGCCTGTACGGCGAGGAACCACCAGTCTGCACACCAATAAGCCAGACATGGGACAACGGATACTCACGCAAACCTCAGGACCTGTATGACACCACACTGATGTTGGACAACAGGATGTCTTCATCCGACATACAGGACTTCACGTTGGAGCTCAAGCCAACGAACAGAAGCAAGCAAGCAAGAGTAACTTAACAATGACTGCCTGGAATAGGCTAATGAAAGTAGAACATTATATACAACTATCAGAAAGAGACAATAGCTTTCTTTAGTATTGTGATGAGACGAGAAGCGTGGGAAAGTATTGTGATGACTGAAAAGATCAGTGGGAAAAGAGACATGGGCAGACTGAGAGCGATGATGCTGGATGGACTGTATGGGACATTGGGAAATATCAGCAGAGTTGATCCTGAATAGGGAGCAAGATCTGAGGAGATACATAAACACCTATGGTAGTTGGCAGGGCACATGATGATGATGCAGTCTCGTATGTTTCTTCAGATTACAAGTTTGAGTAAAAGAAGCACCACAATCATCACACTTGTAAGGTTTATCTCCTGTGTGTGTTCTCATATGTCTCTTCAGATCGCTAGCGTAAGTAAAAGAAGCACCACAATCATCACACTTGAAAGGTTTTTCTCCTGTATGTGTTCTCTTGTGAGTCTTCAGCTGGCTAACGTCAGTAAAAGAAGCACCACAATTATCACACTTGTAAGGTTTTTCTCCTGTATGTGTTCTCTTATGTTTCTTCAGATCCCTAGCGTAAGTAAAAGAAGCACCACAATCATCACACTTGTAAGGTTTTTCTCCTGTATGTGTTCTCTTGTGAGTCTTCAGCTGGCTAACGTCAGTAAAAGAAGCACCACAATTATCACACTTGTAAGGTTTTTCTCCTGTATGTGTTCTCTTATGTTTCTTCAGATCCCTAGCGTAAGTAAAAGAAGCACCACAATCATCACACTTGTAAGGTTTTTCTCCTGTATGTATTCTCTTGTGAGTCTTCAGGTTGCCTGCTTCAGTAAAAGAAGCACCACAAACATCACATATGCAAGGTTTTTCTCCTGTATGTGTTCTCTTATGTCTCTCCAGATTGCCAGCTTGAGCAAAGGAAGCACCACATACATCACACATGTACAGTTTTTCTCCTGTATGCCTTCTCTTGTGAGTCTTCAGACTGCCAGCTTCAGTAAAAGAAGCACCACAATCATCACACTTGTAAGGTTTTTCTCCTGTATGTTTTCTCTTGTGAGTCTTCAGGCTTTGAGCTACAGTAAAAGAAGCACCACAAACATCACACATGTAAGGTTTTTCTCCTGTATGTGTTCTCTTATGTCTCTTCATAGTGTCAGCTTGAGTAAAGGAAGCACCACAAACATCACACATGTACAGTTTTTCTCCTGTATGTATTCTCTTATGTATCTTCAGACTGCCAGCTACAGCAAAAGAAGTTCTACAATGATCACACTTGTAAGGTTTCTCTCCTGTATGTGGTTTTGTATGTCTTTTCGTATGTCTTTTCAGTAGGTATGCAAAAGTAAAAGAAGCACCACAATCATTACACTCGAAAGGTTTCTCTCCTGTATGTATTCTCTTATGTATCTTCAGACTGCCAGCTACAGCAAAAGAAGCTGTACAATGATCACACTTGTAAGGTTTCTCTCCTGTATGTGTTCTCTTATGTATTTTCAGTAGGTACGCAAAAGTAAAAGAAGCACCACAATCATCACACTTGAAAGGTTTCTCTCCTGTATGTATTATTCTCTTATGTATCTTCAGACTGCCAGCTACAGCAAAAGAAGCTCTACAATGATCACACTTGTAAGGTTTCTCTCCTGTATGTGTTCTCTTATGTATTTTCAGTTTGTACGCAAAAGTAAAAGAAGCACCACAATCATCACACTTGAAAGGTTTCTCTCCTGTATGTGTTCTCTTGTGAGTCATGTTCTTTTGGCACTCTAGATGATCATCTTGAATGAAACGACCATCCCATTCATTTGGCATCCCTTCAGTATATGTTCTCTTATATCTGTCTACACAAATATTTGGAATAGAAACATCAGACACGTCTACTGTGCGAGTTCTTTGAGAGCTAAAATTGACATAATCAAAAATGTCATCAAGAGACTTTACAAAGCTCTGTGTTTGTTTTTCTTGTGTTTCCTTATTTTGCTGCTGACAATTCTCAATAACCAAAGATAGTTGATTGTTTGTATCAATCAAAGAAGACACATTTTCCAACATTTGACAACAATTTTCATGTTTTACTGATGAATTACAACTGTTCTCAACCATTCTTGATTCTGAGTTGCTGTGTTCTGTCATTTCTTGAATGATGCTACCCCCAGCTATGTGTACCATTTTACTGAAGCTGTGACTCCTGTCCTCACACAGAACATCCAATGGTTCTTGTTTCACAACCTTCATGTTTATGCTGTCATATGTCCACTTTTGTGGATGCTCTTGTATGGAGTGGTAAGGACTCCGTGGAGACGAAGAGTGTATTTCTGAAAAACACCAAAATAAATGATTGATATCCTCATTAATAGGTTTTGATTATGAACAGATGTGTAATCAAGCAGGCACACACTGCAACTATAGACAATCAATTTCAAGTGAACGAAAGATGCAGAAGAAGAATGATTAATGTGTTCATGTATGATCTAAAACCAAACAAAATTAAGTTGCATATCCTTCACAGGACGTAGCAGTCAACCCCAGCATTGTCGCCGTTCGTGATTCCTGGGCAAATTTTATGTTCAGTAGTTTGCCATTGCTTTCTGAACGACCGGCTCCTATACCTTTTTCAAAAAAATCAGCACTGCTGTGTTTCTAACCCGGGTATACGGGCTCACAAACTGCGTTCGTAAGCCCTTAGCCACAGAGACCAGCGTTTCTAGGTTAATGTATGATCTAGGCCAGGGATCACCAGATTTTTTTCACAGTGGGCCGGATAACTGACAAAATGATGGGCACGAGCAACATAATCATTATGTACAATACTTGCAAGCCAGAATGAAAGCTCTGGGGAAAAAAGACGAAAAACTAAATTTAGGATTCTGTGTTAATCATCGGTGAGTGGTGTGCAATGCACAAAAAACAAAGACAACCAACATATTTATTTACGAACAAGACGTTATCAAAGAAGGTGACATTAGCAAAAAGATAGTTACACCAGACCTAGTGTGCACATATCCGAATCTCACAAACTAAGCAGCAAAATAGGTTAGTGAGATTTGTGAAACTGACGGTTTGCTTTTAAGATATCATCAATTTGATTTGGTTTGGAATTGTTGCATCCAATCAAGAGAATTGCTTTCCAAATGTTCATCAGTCAAGCTCAATCGATGTGTTGACTTCACGTACTTCATTTTTAAAAATGTTTGCTCACAGACATAAGTTGTTCCAAACACTGATGCCATACCAGTGGCAAACTTCTTCAGTTTCTGAAACTCAACATCAGGTAAGCAGCGGTAAAATTCAACAAGTTTTCCTTCTCTATGCTTCTCTTTCAACAAGTCATTTGCATGCAAATCAATGAGCTCCAACTGTAGTTCAACTGGCATGTCATATGCCATATGACAGACTGGTAGAGAGAAACTGATGAGCAAACGCATCAGCATGTATAAATAGAATAGCAATAGAAATAAACACGATGTGGCACTGGTAATAATCAAGTGCCACGTCACAGAGTTGCGTAGGATAACAATGCAACGACAGTTTGAGCACATTACAACGCCAGCGCTAATCTAGTTTAGACGCCCAGTACATTGCTCTACACGTACAACACTCAACCGTCACTACTTCATGCATGGACTTAGGCCACAGTTACACTTTCACCTCATGTTCAGTTATGGCCAGTTGCTACAAGTGCTGACTGCCGTTGTTATTGAGGCTACTACTCTGAGCTCATGTCGGGTCAACATACCGCTACATCGATCTGAATTGGCTTTGACACCACTCTCACAGGCAATAGGGGACACCCTCATACAACACTACTGCCAGGTACAAGTGATCTGTGAGCGGGGTACAGGAGCATGAGACGACCTTGAAAGACTGAAGACTGGAGAGGCGTGAATGCTCATTACTGTCACCTGATGTCTCACCAGCGGCCATTACACATCACTGTTCATCTCGCCTCAGGGTGTTGTCGTTTGATGTTTGCATGTCTTGCTTTCCTGTGATGTGTTGGGAGTGAGGAGCAGACCTGCCGGGCTTGCCTTCATATCTATCGGCTGATTCTCCTGGATCATACCCGTGAGCCGTTGCCCAGAGCGCCAGTGGATCGCCAATCACGCTTGTGACCTATCTGTCGCCCTGGTACCATCAGATGTAATCACCCATATAACTCGCCCCGTGACATGGCACATCATCAAGGTTACAAACAGACGGACTCTGGAACAGAATAATGTCACTCTTAATTCTGTCAAGATCTGAAAATCTCTCCAAAAATGTTTCTTCATGTCACGAATAATTGTTTTAGGAACATCAAGGCTGACATCTTTGGCGATTTGAAAACAATGAAAATAAGAAAATTTTTCTCTTTCTAATTGTGCTTCAAACAATGACAGCTTTTTCCAAAATCCTTTGATGATTCTGTAGAGATCACAGACAATGTTATCCTTTCCCTGAAGTTTCAAGTTCAGTTCATTCATGTTCGATGTGATGTCGACCAAGAATGACAAATTTGACAGCCAGGTAGGATCTGACAGATGTGGATCAGCTGTATCTTTTTCAGTGAAGAAATCATCTATTTCATTTTGGAGATGGTAAAAACGAAACTAAGGTCTTCATTGCAGAATGCCTCTACCACATAGGTTCATGGTAGCATGTCTCTACCACATAGGTTCATGGTAGCATTCCTATACCAACCAGGTGTCTTGTAGAATCCCTATATAACACATCATTGTAGAATTCCGGAACCACACAGGGTCGGTCTCAGATAAACTCACAGTAGACCTTATACTGCAGCTAAGCCAACTCCCTGATGTGTCATTAGACAAGTCACATAATTCAGAATCAATTTCTTCAAAAAAAGCCCGTAACTGACGGTGAATGAGTACAAGTCCCGGAATGAAGTTCACAGCAGAGCTGAGTTGAGTTGAGTTAAGAACCGACATCACTGCAGTCAGGACATTCCCATACGTGCTCCGTCCCCTTGTTCAACAGCCAGCGAAGAGTCCTACTACTAATCATTCCCACAACTATCTGATTAAAATTTCTCCTGGTCGTCCCTCTCAATTTTGAGATTCTTCCAGAACCCCTGCTGATCTCCCGCAATCTCATTCTTTCCACATATGGGTTCTCAATCTGTTCCTCCACCTTCTCCACCTGGTCCCACAAGCGCACGACCACCTCCCCCTTGTCCATAGGCAATCTACCACCAAGTGGTGCATTCCCTGCTAGCCTATCAGCCTGTTCATTCACCCACACCCTCGCATGGCCAGGGCAAAATATCCATACAATACTCACAATCTGTGACCTCTGAAGCGACGAGAGCCATTCCACATGAAACATTCCTTTCTCCAACTTACTAAGCATACTCTTTGAATCCGTAATGAACACGTGTGTTGCAGTAGTCTCCTCTAGCCAATGGAATGCCGCTGTTACTGTCTCCACCTCCATTCTCATGCTGGAGGTCGTAGTCTCATATGCCAGACTATCTCTTTTCAAGACTCATCCATTAGCCTTTGCAATAAAGCCCCAACCACTATGTCTGTTTCTCACCACTGACCCATCGGTGTAGATGTCACCTTGATATACGTTACTCTGCATCAGCTGTTGCACTTCAAACTCAGTGCGGCCCGCTGCCCATTCTCTGCACTCACGACCCAGTGTTATTATTACATTGGACCAGTCCGTCATGTCTTCCAGAACTTCAACCCACTCTTTTTCATGATTGATGGTCTCTAGATCACACAACTGACATATAGAAAGTTCTGCCTGTGCCATCCAGGACCTGCCTCGTCTTAGTCTATGACCTTTAACTATATCTATGGCTGCATGCAGCTGGTGATCCCTATCTGCAGCAACTCTCAGGTACCATTTGGCCTGAAGGACCCTATGCCCATCCGTCATTGTTGGTATCGCAGGATATGCCTAATGTATATAATTGGTGTGTCCTTTGTGCACCCCAGGATTACCTGCATGGCAGCATTCTGTGTGCGCTCCAGCCTATCAAGCTGGCTCTTTGATACTGTCAGCAGCCCCAAACCATACACAATGACAGAAATTATTAACTGCTGAAAGAGCCTGTACAGCATCCTCTGATCTACCCCGGTTGATGCCATAAGCCCTCAATGCATTAAGTCCCCTACCAGCCTTCACCACCAAAGCATCCACATGATCCTTAAAAGACAAACACCTGTCAAAGGTGATACTCAAGTACTTCAAATTACTCTCTCGACTAAGAGGACATCCATTTGTAACAGGATGGCCTCGGTTGTTGTGAATGAACACAAACCCCGAGGTATCCCACTCACTCAAGTGCATACTAACCCCAGGGGTTGGTCAGGTAGATACACTTATACTACTATTACTGACCCCCTCTGCAAGGTGACCAGTGTTATTGGTCTACAAGCCCCTCCCAGATTTTATACCTCTACTATCTACCCTCTACCTAGTAACAATTATTTCCCAGGACTCGTCCAAGACCCGACATAATAACAGTAGGAAAGACATGTCAACAATTAATCAATTTAATTTACACTGTAGACACAGGTCTGAAAGGAACGTCCTGATAGGAAGTGATCTATTTACAATATAGAGTAAAAGTTAGAGATAGAGTCAGAGATGATCCCCGCGTCATCACTGGGCGTAGCAGAAGATTTGCGGTGTGTTTCCGTTGAGTTGGTCCATTAGACTCACCCAACTCTCTTCCAGAAATGCTGACTGGAAACTTGTGGACTTCCCTGCCGCAAGCGCAAGATGATCATAAAATGCGATTAGGCATCTGAACCATAAAGACTGGACTGGAGTGCCAGCACCACAACACTCTTGAGTAAAGTTAATTACTACTGTCTCTATAACTGCTTTGCCTACACAGTCTTAATGTGAGACCCTCCATCATGAGGTATCCCCTGATGAATCTTGATAATAGCTGAAAACATAGCCGGGCCACCAGCACTAAAATGTTAATGTCTAATACGTGGACTCTTCATGGCCTGATTATAATAGAGAATTGAGGTGAGCATTACATAAACTCAGCAATGTGTCTCTTGAGGGGTTCTCCTCCCTAGTAGATGAATACATACATAGATGACTGGAACAACATGGAGAAGTATGCCTCATTCATGATTGGGCAATTACAATTCATTGATAGTCTCCAATTCCTGAACAGTTCTCTAGACACCCTGGTTGGGAATCTAAGCGAGTTGACACCATTCTGTAGCACATGCAGCAAGCCAGCTGTCTTAGAGCATCTTGAACGTGATGGCAATGTAATCTCCATAGGTAGATGCAAGGTGTGCACTGCCAGCACACAAAAGCGCACTCTATGGGCAATACTGGAGGACAAGTTCAGGACGACATTAACTTACGACGGCACACATCTCCTCCTCCATAAGGGTGTATACCCTTACAAATATATGGACAGCACAGAGCGATTTGATGAAGCCCGCCTACCACCCAAAGAGGCCTTCTACAGCAAGCTCATCCGAGAAGGTATCAGTAATGCTGATTACACCCATGCACAAAAAGTGTGGCAAGAGCTTAGCTGCAAAACGCTGGGAGACTACCACGACTTATACCTGAAAACAGACGTCCTCTTGCTGGCCGATGTCTTTGAGAAGTTCCAAGACACCTGTATGCGAGTGTATAGACTCGACCCCGCACATTACATCAGTGTGCCCGGCTTGGTGTGGAACACGCTCCTGAAAAAGATGAAGGCCCAACTCGAGCTCTTGACCGACCAGGACATGCACCTCTTCGTTGAGAATGGCCTCCAAGGGGGTGTGGCCATGGTCTCGAAGCGATATGCGAAGGCCAACAATCCCATGTCCCCAGACTACGCCCCTAAAGCACTGAAAACATGGATCATGTATCTCGATGCGAATAATCTGTACGGCTGGGCAATGATGCGATACCTCCCCACCAGCAGGTTCCAATGGACCAACCCAATTCTCGAGGAGATACTGAACACACCAGACAACGCGCATGAGGGCTGGCTCATCGAGGTGGATATGAAATACCCGGAGCATCTGCATGAAACCCACAGCGATTACCCACTAGCGCCAGAAACGATGTCCACCCCAGGGTGGTGGTTGAGTGACTATCAGCATAAGCTCCAGAACGAGTGGGGGGGGGGGGGCAAGTTCATGTAGCAAATAAAGCTAGTCTCCAACCTCCGCAATACGGAGCGATACATCATCCACTACCGCAATCTCAAGCTCTATCACAGCCTCGGCCTACAGGTTACAAAGATCCACAGAGCCATGAAGTTTAATCAATCCCCGTGGATGATGCCATACATAGAAATGAACACAGCTCTACGGGCTCAGGCCAAGTCGGAATTCGAGAAGGACTTCTTCAAACTGATGAACAATGCAGTCTTCAGGAAGAGTATGGAGAATGTCCGCAAGCGTATCAGAGTTGACCTAGTCCGGGCCACAGAGACCGACCGACTCTGGTGGTTAATAGCCAGTCCCAACATCGAATCACACACCATCTTCGACGGCGGACTGATTGCTGTGCACAGCACCAAGACCAGAGTCCAGCTGAACAAACCCATCTATTGCAGGCAGGCAATCCTAGACTTGTCCAAGCACCTCATGTACAGCTTCTGGTACAATAAGCTCAAACCACAATATGGCAATAGAGTACAGCTTTGCCACACCGACACTGACTCTCTTCTGTTCCAAGTGGAGACTGACGATGTGTACGCTGACATGAAAGCCCAACCCGACTGGTACGTCTTCTCAGATTACCCATGAGACCACCCCCACCATTCGACTGCGAATAAAAAGGTGGTCGGCAAATTCACAGACGAATGCAGTGGCCGCCCCATAGCCGAGTTCATCAGCCTTAGACCAAAGATGTACTCAATCCTAGAAGCCACAAACATCAAGAAAGCCAAAGAAGTCTCCAGAGTGGACGTGAAAAAGGACCTCAGGCATGAACTGTATAAGGACAGCCTGTTTGGCCGGTGAGAATACAAGCACACACAGAGAGCTATACGAAGCAAGGGTCACCAGATCAGGGTTTATGAGCAGAACAAAACATCCCTGAGCCCCATGGATACAAAAAAATGGATTTGCACTGAAGGTTTTACCACAAGAGCCTATGGGCATATCGCCACGGCGCGCTAAATAGAGCGCATGTTCATCAAGCTCTTTGGCCTAGAATCCAGCTAGGGGGTAACTGTGTGTTGGGAGGAACAACAAGCAGTTCCTCACGCACAAATCCACGAGCCGGCCCATCCACCAGATAGTAAAGAGTGGGCTGGTCTTCTTGCTGGGTGGTACGATGAATCCTATGCAAAGTCAGTGAACATGTAGGATCAGTCGCCCGATGCTGGCCCCCTTCGAGCTCGCCCGCTGAATAGAGATACCTGACTAGAGAGTCGGCAGGAATCACAAGTTCCTTAATGGCATGGTGGGCTGGAGTGGCCGGAGCATGGGACACAGACCTCAGCCGACTTCCTGCCAGTCAAATGAGTCACCTCATTGTTGACCACGGCGACTACCTGGGGTAGAGCTCTCACCCATTCAACTGACCTTTCATCTGAGCCTCGGACAGCGAACAACAACTCCTGGGCACATTGGGCCCCACACAGTCTCTCTGCCAGAGTGCTGTTGAACCGCTCGACAATCATCAGCTGGCGATGGTTCCCAGCCTGCCGATGGCATACCTGTGTCTTATGCCTAGCAGCAATCTGACTGACAGCACCCATAAACTCCCACCCGGGGTCAGTTTGCAAAAGATTAGGCCATTTGAGCAGCCCACGTTTATAGATCCGACCAAGCAGCGATGCGACCACCTCACTGCCCTTGTCTGTTAGTGGCTCAGCCTCCTTATAGTGCGAGGCGACATCGACCACCGTCAAAGCATACTCATATGTCTTACGACCAACGTGATCGTGTGGGAGAAACAAGAGAACTGCTTGATGGACACCATTCGGTGTGGACTCATCAATGTGGGGCCGGGGAATGTAACGAGGCCTCGGTAGGTAGATTTGCCAGATAGCCTGCTTATGAAGCCACTCCCGTTCATCGGCCTCACTAACCTTAGCCGCCGCGGCCAGCTTCTTCACAGCTGAAAGCCCTTTCCAATAACCTTGCGGGCTGTAGTAAACACGTTCCATTACTGTAAAGCAATAACACATATCTCCAACATGTTATAACAGCCACCCCAAGAGGGGGATATCTTTGAGTGGTGAGTTGGGCCCAAGGATGAGTCCTTTACCACCAACAATCTGACTCTTCCTTCCGCCACACACAGCACAGGTGCCACGCTTACACGACCGCCTGTTTCTCATCCTAGTAAACGTCCCACCCCTAGTGGGGGTTTACTTCTTACACCGAAGGCAATACATATTGAATTTACTGCAGGTGTCTATATATTCAAAACGAGGGCGCACCCATACCAAAGCGGTTCTTGGCAGACATCAGGGCCGAGACTGTACGAGCATCACGCCTCTCCCAGTCAGGGGCATCACCAGACTCCACAATATTTGCAGCCGCCGTGGCTAGGATGTCATCAGCAACGTTGCGGTTAGCCGTATCGCTATGAGCCACATAAGCAATGTCATGGGCTTTGCAGGCCTGGTCGAGTGAGTTAGCCCCGACATAGCCTTGGGCCAGCCACTTATCTAGTTTAGTGAAAGGGCCACAGTAGCTATATTTCCCTGTATTCTGGAAAGATCCCCCAGGGACATCCTCAGAGCTGACACCCTTAGGCAGCCTCATATGCATCTCAGGCATAGGCAACATATTCAGTGCTTTGTTGAGGAGCCCCATACCAGTTATCTGGCTCTTCTTAGCCCCATAAACTTCACAGATGCCGTGCTTTGTCATTCGATCATTTTTCAACATGACCTCCGACTCCTCCAACGTAGGAGTCCGCTTCTTACAACGCAGGCAATACATACTGGAGACAATGCAGATGTTTAAATATATTTTATTGATGGAGATAACAAACTTCGATCTTGAGGACAAAGCCCGCCACCACCACTGGCTGCTGCCAGACACCATTCGTTGTGTGTGCGGTCCATCAGGGTGTGGAAAGACAAACATGATGCTCAACCTGCTGCTGAAGCCGGCCTGAAATACGACCGACTGCACCTGTACTCAAAGTCTTTGGGACAGGACAAGTACCAGTTCCTCCAGGATTGGGCTGAGTCCGCCGGGCAAGACATTGCCGCCTGTCATAGCTCAGCCGAGAACATCATCCCCGTCGAGGACCTGAACCCCGAAGAGAGAGCCGTCATGGTCTTTGATGATGTCATGCTGGAGAAGCAGGGACCGATTGAGAAGTACTTCTGTCAGGGCCGGCACGGTGGCGCCGACACATTCTACCTAACCCAGAGCTTCTTCAGAATTCCCAAGCAGGCCATCCGCCATAATGCTAATCTACTGGTGATCTTCAACCAAGACATGAAGAACCTATGTGCCATCCACGACTCCTATGTTGGTGGTGACATGCCCTTTGAAGAATTCAGGGAGTTCTTCACAGAGTGCACTAGCAAGCCTTATGGTTTCGCGGTGATCGACCTGA
The DNA here is from genome assembly GCA_963921405.1 of Cepaea hortensis. NCBI lineage: Eukaryota > Metazoa > Mollusca > Gastropoda > Stylommatophora > Helicidae > Cepaea > Cepaea hortensis. The sequence goes on from OY992876.1 coordinate 20,121,259, forward strand.
GCAGCAAGGCCCACAATGGCAAATACCGATGTGGGGTCGATCGGTTCTATATCCCGAGGTCTTCTATTTAGATATATGACATCGCTATAACAACAACATGTGGGCCGATGTGACTAACCAGGCAAAGTGTAACGCTTTTGTGAAAGATTATCTAGCTCGTCAGGACCGCCTGAGGCAGCGGTTTCTGACGGAGAGGTTGGGGAAAGCAAATTTACAGGAGGAGGCTGCTAAGCTCTTCACACCAATTACTAAAGCGGTAGCTGAGCAGTCAGAGCAACAAACTGGGCCATTGCACAAAATCGTCAGAGCGCAGACCGGCGATTTGGCTAGAATATCCAGGACAAAGACAGACTGACTAACGAGTTAGGCCTGACCAGAGGTCAGACCATTGAGGCGTTGGGCAGACTGTCGGCCGCGCCCCAGGCCACCTCAGAAGAGGAGTTTGCGAGTCCTTCGGAGAGTCCATCCATTATAGTTGATGTAGATCGGCACTTGGATGAGGAAATTATTAGGAGGTACGGATATAACAAATCAAATCAAATCAAATCAAATCAACTTTATTAGGGTCACAAATTGGGCGCGCAGGCCCGTCTTACATTCGGCCCTTCCAATCACTCGTCTTTCGTTCATCAAAAGCATTATACATTTACATAGGAAGAGAAATAAACATTGTGAAATGAATGTTGTAAACATAAACAAGGCTAATTACCATGTTATGAAGCCCATCTTCCACCTATCCATACATCACCCCACCCACACAACACCCCCACCTACCCACACACACGCGCACCAAGGGACACATACACACCCCCACCTACCGACACACACGCACACCAAGGGACACATACATACCCCACCAACCGACCAATCTCCCTCCCGCACATCCCCCACCCACATACACTGCCCTCCCCTGATCCCCCAACCAAAACACACTCGCCACCCACAAACATTCCCCCACCAACCCACACATCCCACGCCCATCCACATACACATCCTACCCCACACATCCTCTCCCCACCCACACCTCAAACCACCCATCCCCCAGCCACATCTCCATCGACAACATATTCCCCACCCATGCACACAATCCCCCACCAACCCACACATCGCACATCCACATCCCCAAACCACATACACACATCCCCACCAACTGACATGTCATTACCCCCCCCCCCCACATCTCCCTAACCACCCATACATCCCCAATCCACTCACACACACCCCACCACCCACACATACAACTTCCACCCACCCACACATGCCTTAACCTAATACCCCACCACACAATCCCCCACCCGCACATCACATACACCCCCTACCATGCATTATTCCCAACCCACGCACCACACACACACATATCCCTCACCAACACATCCCCACTTACACACCACACACATATCCCCCACCCAGATACCACACAATATTCCCACCCACACCCACACAGATACCCTTACCCATCCACCCCACATACCCCCACTCACACACCACAAAAATCCCCCACCCACACACCTCACCCACACAATATCCCCAACCAACACACCAAACACCTCTCACCACCCACACACACATTCCCTACCCGTCCACCAACACACACTCACTCACGCATACATCCTCCACTACACACCCACACACCCCCAACCAAACATCTCTCGATCACAATACTCCTACCCCCACACACATCCCACCCCGACACATACAACTCCCTCACCCACCTACACATCCCTAAGCCACTCACACACCCCCACCCACACATTCCCCATCCACACACACACATCTCCCACCCACACTCCCCCACATACTTTCCCCAACCACCACAATCCCCTACTCACCCACACATATACCCCACCCATACGCACATTCCCCGCACCCATCTCACACATCCCCCACACCACACACTATCCTCCACCCATACCACCACAAACATACCCTCCACCCACACATCATTCACATATCCCCCACCAACACACCGCACACATATCTCAAACCCACACACCATACACTTCTCCCCACCCGCCCTTGCATCCCCAATCCACTCAACACAATCCCCTACCCACACAACCCCGCCTCCCACACATACTTCCTCAAACCATCCACACATCTCCACCCACATAAACACACATCCACCGCATCCGTCCCATACACATATCCTCCACCCATACACACATCCCCCACACCCATTCCAACACCCCTACTTTCACCCCCACACATCCATCCAACACCCACAAATACTACTACCCACCAAAACCCACACACCCCAACCCATCCAAATGCATACCCCCACCCACACACCCCCCACCCACACATGTCCCCACACTCACACACATCCTCCACATACACTCACACTTCCTCACATCTAGACACATACAAAATGTCTCACGTTAGTATTGAAACTAGTATGAACAAACTCCCACACTTTACTCACACACATACACTGACACTTGTCATGAGCAGTCTCATAAAAATGTTAAACATGGAGAAAAATGTGTACATAAAATGTATGTGACGTAAAAATAGTGATGCTCTCTCTCTCTCTCTCTCTCTCTCTCACACACACACATTCACTCTCACGCTCACCCATTCACTCTTCCGCTCATTCATTCACTCTCATGCATTCACTCTCCCGCTCATTCACTCTCACGCTCACTCATTCACTCTCCCGCTCACTCATTCACTCTCCCGTTCACTCATTCACTCTCCCGCTCACTCATTCACTCTCCCGCTCACTCATTTACTCTCACGCTCTCTCGTTCTGTCTCTCATTCATACTCACTGACTCTCTCACTCAAACTACAGTAATGAACATGAGTTTATATTATGCATGATAAAATCAAATGGTATTTAACTGATAATATGACAGATGAGACTACACAAACATATGGATTCGCGTGTTACATAACATGCGTGTTACATGACATGCATCTGCTCAGCTCTCTCTCTCTCTCTCTCTGTATTCTTTCATATACACACACTCATACGCATGCGCGCGCTCACACACACACACACACACACTAACACATCAACTCTCCCACTGTCTCACTCTCTAACACACAATCCTTCACACACACACTCACTCTCTCAATCATACTCTCTCACACATACACATACACATGAACGCATGCACATGAACGCATGCACGCACGCATACACTCCCTCACTCACTCTCACACATACACGTACGAATGCATGCACTGACACATTCCCCCACCATTTCTCGCTCAATCACTCTCTCCACACACACGCATGCACGTGCGCACACACGCATTCACTCTCTCCCTCTCTCTGACACCCACTTTCTCTCTCTCTCTCTCTCTCTCTCTCTCTCTCTCTCTCTCTCTCTCTCTCTCTCTCTCTCTCTCTCTCTCTCTCTCTCTCTCGCTCCCACACGTACACACATATATAGTGAACAATTATAGTTATAACAATTATAATGAACAATTATACTGAAATTATACCAGTAAATGAATTATGGTGGCATATAGTCGGTATGGATTAAGTATTGAAAGAGTTTTCGGTTAAATGTGTAGGGACTCATTGGAGTTTTCAGATCTGGAGGCAGATCATTCCATAAGTGAGCACCAGAATAGGCAAAACATGTTTTGTATAGGTCCAATCTAGGCTTTGAGACATGTAACAAATTTAGGCGCTTGCTGTTCATTGCATTAGATTGAATCAGCGGCAGAAGATACTCTGGGGTATTTTGAGATATAATTTTATTCACTAATTTGGCTTTGTTGAAAAGGAAGCGCTTTTGTAGTGGTAGAAGTCTTAGATGACTGTACAAATTATTACTTTCAACGTGCTTTATGCCAGAAACCAGACGAATAGCGCGGTTTTGTAAAGAACATAGTCGTTTTAAATTAGATTTAGGGCAACCATCCCAAACCGTGGAACAGTAATCGAGATGTGATTGGATATAGCATGTATAGAATATTTTTCGTGTGCTTTCGTCCAGGAAGTGCTGAATTTTAGCAAGTTGGTAAACTGTTTGTGCTATTTTCTTGGTAAGAGCGTGAACATGAGAGCTCCAGTTCAAATGGCTGTCTATTAAAAGCCCTAGTGTTTTATGTTCAGTCACATTAACTATAGGTAACGTGCCCATGCGGAGTTCGAGCGGTGATCCAGTTATGGCTAGTGTCTGTAGTTTTTGTCTGGTCGTTATTAGCATGGATTTGGTTTTGTCGATGTTAATTTGCATGCGGTTTTCATTGCTCCATCTAGTAAGATTATAAAGTTCCTTTTGTAAAGAATTCTCTAATTCACTACGGTTTTCTTGACTAGTATATATAGTACAGTCGTCTGCAAATAGATCACAAGTTGTATTGATATATAAAGAAAGATCATTAATATAAACTGCAAAAAGCAGCGGACCTAGTATAGAGCCCTGAGGCACACCAATATTAAGCTGTGTGGGTCTTGATAGACAGTTATTGAAGGACACGACTTGTTGCCTGCCGGATAGAAATGACGTAATTATGTTCACCATGTTGGTGCTTGTCTTCATTTGCTTTAGTTTTCTAATTAAAATATCGTGATCTACCATATCAAAAGCTTTTTTAAAGTCTACAAACACCGCTCCACAAATTCTACCGTTGTTGATGTTTAAGTGCCAGTTATCGGTCATTTTTGTTAGAGCACTATGGCAAGAATATTTAGGTCGAAACCCAGATTGACTGTTAATTATTAGATCATTGTTAATTAAATGGTGTAACGTTATTTTATAAATGTGTTTTTCTAGTGGTTTTGATAGCGACGATAGTAAGGAAATAGGTCTATAATTACCCAAAACGCTATTATCGATTGAGCCATTTTTAATTAGCGGAAACACTTTAGCAATTTTAAATGCAGATGGAAAGTAGTTTTTGGCCAGGCACTGGTTATATATGAACGTTAAGGACTCGCTAATGACTGGTGCAGCACAACGAAGAATTCTATTACTGATACCATCTAGGCCGTGTGAGTTTGTTGATTTGAGGTTCAAGAGATATTTATAAACGTCTGCAACAGACATTAAAGGAATCTCAGCGGGAATATTTCTGGTGCACTTCTCCTCACAGAATGATGCCAGTGAACTTAAATTACACGATGAGTCTGGTATTGAAGACTTTAGATTCTCTATTTCTGATTGAAAGAACCAACTGAATTCATCGCATGTTATAGAATTTGGTATTGCTGATTCTGTAGGGCGTTTCTTATTGGTTAGCAAGTTAATAGCCTTCCATATATTTGTACTGTTTGAATTATCTACAATCAAATTTTTAAAATGATCTTTTTTTATCCTACGAATTTCATATTTAACTTTATTCCTTAGTCTGCGGTAATTGATGAAGTCTTTATTTTTGTGTGCTGTATCTCGCTCTCTCATGATTTCCAGCACTTCTCTAGTGACCCATGGGGATTTATGTTGATTTTTGACTCGAACTTCTTTGATTGGCACGTGTTTATCGAACACATTGTAGACTGTCTTCGTCCAGAAAGCTAATGCATCGTCCGGGTCAGGAAGTTGGTAAACGTGATCAAGGGCTGCTTTTCTTAAGTCTTGCAAAAATAAATCTTGGTTGAATGCTTTATAATTCCTAAATTTGATACTTACATGTTTATGTTTAAGAGGTTTGAACCCAATTCTTGACCATGTACAACATACCGGGTAGTGGTCACTAACTGTACAAACAGGAACAGAACATTCAATAATATTATCTGGACAAGTAACATATATATGATCAATTATAGTTGAGGATGTGTCAGTAACCCTTGTGGGACGGTTTATTAATTGTTTGAAATTGTAAGAAAGAATGATATCGTCCCATGTCTGGTTGGATTTACTAATATCTATGTTGAAGTCACCTAGTATCATAACTTCTCTACCTGCTGTAAACACTCTATCCATCATTGTAGTAAAGCAGTCATACCAACTGTACCCGGCACAAGGATTCCTATATAGGTATCCAATGAGAAACGGCTGTTGGCTGGCTGGCTTCACCTCTAACCAAACACATTCTATCTCAACTGTCTCAAGATCACTTCTACGGGACCAGTTGAGAGAATTGGAAATGTATACAGCAATACCTGTCTCTAATTTTTGATTTGCATCTTTCCGAAGTACTTTAAACCCCTTAAGTGAGATTTCGGAGTCGGTTATTTTGTCGTTAAGACGACTTTCTGTGATTCCAAACACATGGAACTGTTTGGACAGTATTAACGAGAGCTCAGGTAATTTGTTGAGCAGATGAAAGATGTTGAGATGGCCTATATATAGACCATTTTTGTTGAGCCACTGATCGTGATTTGCGAACATTACAAACTAAAAGGAAGATGTCGCTTGTGGTATACAAATTGCAGGGATTTTGAAACTTTATTTAGAAATAGTTAAGGCTGTTAGAGGGGGCAGGAAAATGTCTTTGCTGGAGTGATATCATGAATGCTTGGTGCAGGGCTGCAGGATTGTATCGCATTAGCTGCTGAAGTTGACGGTTCCACTCATAGGGTTGTAGATTACCGTCCAGCGAGGGATTGCTATGAGTGTCACTGGAAGTGCCTACATTGGAAGCAGGCATCGACGGTACAGCACCATTGTTTAACGGTGTCCCCTTTGACATCATAGAGGGAGACTGTTTTACGGGCAAGGTAGGAAACAAAGTATCATATTTAGCAACATTTGGATTGGAGCTTGGGTTGCTATTCACAACATTGTGTTCCTGGGGTACAGGCAAGGGTGGTGTGGGAAGAGAAGGAGTGTTTTCTGAACACAGTGAGATGGCTGTTGCCGGAGGTGAAGTTCGGTTTACTCCTGTAACTGGTGCTGATTGTTGTCCACGTTCGGGATATTTTATGTTCTTCGCTAGGAAGCTACTTCCTAGCTTGGAACAATGTATTTGATCCCTGTATAGTTTTTTCTTAGGAGCTCCGGACGGTGACGTAAAGTAAGGGGTGTTATTTATGAAATTCATGCTATTATTTTTACAGAATTTATATAACGTTAGATTAGCAGCATCGGCAGTACGACGCTGGAACCCGTAACATGGTGGAATGATGGATGAAATAAACAAAGATGATTTCGGAAATCTATTGCGCAACAGCACCTCCAATGTAGCTAGTTGTAAGGTGCTGATGATTTTATTATCCATTATGTCATTAACACCAATATGGACTGTTGCTCTCCTAATTCGGTCGTTCACTTGGAATCGTTGTAGTGTAGCGGTCAGCCTGTCAATGTCAGCGCCTGGTACAGGGTAGATTGAAGTTGATTCGCTGTCAGAAGATGACATGCGATCACTATAGATTCCCTTCAGCAGGGAGTCTCCAATAACGACATGTGTTGCACTATGATCTATGGTTATTTCACGCTGCTGGCGTGTCCGCTTGGTCTGTTGTTGCCACTGGTCACTGTCGTCTTTCTTGTGTTTTTGTTTATTATATCTTGCTTGCGTTGATTGTTGATATCCAGTAGTGGTAACGACTGAGCTCTGTGATTCCAAGTTTGCTGCTGGAGAGTCTACACTTAAGGCCTGGAACCTGTTGCTGACATGCACATCGATGGGGTAGATAGATGGTGTGCGTTCTACAGGTTTAGTGGTGGTTTTGTTGCTTGTAGTAACTATCTGTATGTCATTATGCGACGAACATTCACTGGTAACACACGCATCTACAACACCATGGATACTTTCTGTTTGTGCACTTTTATGAAATGACTGTGCACGCTTTAGTTTCAAGGCATGTTTGGATGTTTTAAAAGTCTCCTTCTCTTCTTTAAGAATTCGGATTTCCTCTCGAAGAAGAATGTTTTCTTTTTTAAACTCCGCAATAATGTTAGTGGTGTTGTTGGTAATAAAATCTTTTAACCTCGTCTCCAAAGCCTGAATTAGATCACGACAACAATCATTGTGGCTCTGTGTTTCGGCCGAAGAAAGCGTCTTTGAAGGTGATATGTTAGTTTGATAAGATTGAGCTGGTGAATTGTGTTGTTTGTCCAGCTGGACATCAGTGTCTGATTGTTCACTAGACAACGTGATGGATGTTGGCGATGAAGATGATCGATTCAGTCGCTGAGATGGCGTGCTAACTAACTTTTGTCCCGTCTTGTTTTTGTTTACATTTTCACATCGCTTTGACACAGTTGATGATCGTAAGTTGGAGGACATGTTGGCAATATAGGCAGCTCGACAAGGCAAGGAGTAAATAAAACTGCAGGCCTTTCTGTAGATCGTGCGTGGCGCTTATCTCTTGCTAGTCACACATAGTTAAGTCTCACGTTGTCATGAATCAATAATTGGTAAAAATTCAAAAATGGATGCTCTTACCCTCACGTGTCACAATGAAATCTTCATTTCACTAAATAAACAGTCACATAAACTTGACAGTTGAGAGTGTGTAAATTAAGCACAATAATGGAGTAAATAAAAGCGCCGGCCCTTCTGTAGGGCGTGCGTGGTGATTATCACTTGTTAGCCCCGCATGGCTAATTCTCACGTTGACATGGATCGATAATTGGTAACATTCGAAAATGGCTGCTCTTACCATCACATATCACAAAGAATCCCTCATTTCACTGAATAAACGGTCACATAAACTTGAAGTGTTGAGTAGTATGTAAATCCACTCTTAGAACGAACACAATGATATACACAACATCGCGATTGAATTAAGTAAACTTGTTAAAATATTCAAAAATCGAGAGAGCATGTGAAGACACGTCCGCTCGTTACCGGAAACCGGAGGAGTACATACCGGAGGAGTAACATGCCTAGCGAGCTCCTCAGCGAACCAAATGAAGTGCTTAAAGCCATCATTGATGACACCATAAAACTCAATTCAAACGAGCTCAGAGGGATGAAGAGGAGAGTCACCACCAATAAGGAGGAAATTCAAAAAATAAACCGAGATATGGCTGGTATAAAGACTTACAGGGAGCATATTAAAGTTATATTGGATAATCAGAGTGAGGTCGTCGTCCGTGGCAAAGGACTGAAACTCCGAGGAGGTAAATTCGGCGCCCTAACTATTGATCCCGCAGCTCTGGCTGCAGGCCGGCTGCACGCCTTTGATGGGGATACCCTAGTATTGTCAACACCGGCAGATGAGACACTGTACGATCTCCTAACCAAACGGTTCGTTAAAACAAAGCAATACACCCCACAGGCTATTGAGACATTTAGCCGGCTGGCTCAACTCGCTAAAATACCGGTTTATAATAAAAAAGGGAGAAAATACGGACTAATCTGTGGTAGCGGTGTGTTATAGTACAACGATTCCAACATTCTGGTGGAGCGCCTAGCCCTGTTAGTAGCCTCGAAGGAGGCGGGGAATACGGGAGTTGACACAGAAATATCTGCGATATTGGATGAGCTTATGCACAGTGGGGCAATCTCTAAGGAGCAGGCCCTGAAGTTGAACAGAAGGATCTTCGTTCATTAAACATGGAGCTTCAAGTGTTGAAAGAAATCCGCGACCGGCTCGCGGTGATGGAGGTGCGACTCGCGCCGAAGGAGAATATGTCCCTGGTGGTGACGTCAGATAAAAGCGACTGGACAACCTACTACTCCCCAGCGCTGTACCTTGATTGACCCCCAGAAGTCATACCAGCTGGCCTTGCTTAATCTAGAGACCTACAACTCCATCAGCAATGTTAACTCCACCAACAATACTTTCGTCTACCGCGTGGAGAAGGAGTGGAAAACCATCACAATAGCTCGCCCAGATCAATCAAGAGATTCAAAGAAAGATGGAGGAGGCCAAGGATTGGAATGAGAAGGCTGAGGAGAAGTATTACATCACCATAGGACCCAACCCCTCAACCCTTCGAGCTTTCGTAAAGATAACCAGCCCCGACTATAAGGTCGACATGGGCGCTTTGTCTTTGCGCAAAGTACTTGGGTTTAACCCACAAATACTGACTAAGGGGTATAAAGAAGGGGAGAAACCAACAGACATCTTACATGTGAATAGTATTCTGGATAATTGCAATGTGGTGAGTGGATCTTACCTGGGAGGGGGCACCCACCCCACCATCTACTCATTCTTCCCCAACGTGTGCCCCGGCTATAAGATCTTAAGAGTCTCCCAGAACTGCTGTCTACCTCCCCATACCCAAGCTGGCAGTATACACAGCATCCGCGTCTGGTTGACTGACCAAGATGGTGCACAATTAAACTTTAGAGGCGAGCAAATAACTATATGGCTACATATTCGCAGTGTGTAACCATGTACGTTTTACGCCGACGGATGCGGGTGGGTGGGGGAATGTTCGATTGGTTGGGCTCAGCAGCTCGGGCGGTTGGAAGCCTGGTCTCTTCAGGTGCTAAGGTGATACCCAGTGCAGTCAGTAAGGTCGCCAAGACGACGGAGTCGGTGGCCACCGGGGGTGCTGCCGTAAAAAAGCTGGTGGACGCCCTCCGGGACAAGTCTTTACCACCCCAGCTGAAAAGGGAAATCACAGCTAAGAGTACTGAGGTCTTGAAGCAGCTCGCAGTCCAGTCCAGTCCGGGGTCGCAGCTTGCAGTCCAGCCCAGTCTGGAGTCGCTGGACATCACCAGCCGAGGTGGTGGTTTCAAGACAATTAGAGATAAGTCTAAGCGATTATAATATCACCATGGAGGAGCTCCGCACTTCCATGCTTGAAATTACCGAGCCTGTGCATGTTGATGAAGGTATTGAGTCCTTTGAGTATCGGGAGTATGAGTCACAGAACCCAGCTGCTCTCAACCAGAATACCACTATCCAGATTGATATACACTCAGGATGCCTTCACACTCTCCTCCAAGAGCTATCTTCTAGTAGAAGGCCGGCTCAAGGCTGTTGGAGATGCTCCCTATGATGCGAATAGTCAAGTGGCCTTGGTTAACAACGCTGTCGTGTTCATGTTCAACAAAATGCGTTACCAGCTTAACAACAACACCATCGATGATGTGTCATATCCTGGGCAGGCTACCACCATGATGACCCTTCTGTCGTGTGGGGAGGACTTTGCTTGGGGTGAAGGTCTCAATATGTGTTGGTATAAGGACTCAGGAGAGAGGGCAGCTGTGGAGGGGAATTCAGGTTGGGAAAGGAGGCGGCTTATCGTTATGAATAAACATACAACTAAGGGCAACTTCAGTTTCTGTGTTCCACTTAAATATTTCTTTGGGTTTTGCAATGATTATGAGAAGGTGCTCTATGGTGTGAAGCAATCCCTAATGTTAGACCGCCATAACGATGCTCATGCCATCCATCGCAGTGCTTTCGAGCAGGCAGCTGTGGCTGCAGTACCGGCTGTGGAAGGTAGGGCTGCTTTGCCCGGCAGGCCGGCTGTGCGCGCCCCACCAAACGGTAAGGCCGAACTGTCCAAGATCGCCTGGATGATGCCTCACGTTATACCCTCTCTGAGCTATATGAGCTCCCTCGTGACCCTGATAGAGAATAAAGTTAGGGTGCCTGTGGCTTTCCGTGCCTTACAGTGCGATAGCTTGGCGGTGCCGCAGTCCACTTCCTTCGCCTGGCAGTTGGGAGTTAAATCCCAAACAGAGAAACCTCGGTGGATCCTGGTGGCTTTTCAAACTAATCGTGAAAACGACCAGACGAAGAATAGTGCCATATTTGATCATGTGTGGGTGAAGAATATTCATGCCCTGATCAACAGCCCACGCTACCCCCTAGTGTATATGAATATCAATTTCGCTGAGTATAGAACCTCTCGGGCCTACAAAGCATTTGCAGACTTCAAGGAGGCGTTCTATGGTATTACAGGTCGGTAGTCGCCCAACCTGGTGAACCCTATGGATTTTGTTGCCCTCTACCCCATACATGTTACTGATTTGCAGGCCCAGTCTGAAGCCATTAAGAACGTTGTTCAAGCTATCACCCTCAAGGTGGAGTTCGGTGTTGCTGTGCCTGCAGACACTAAGGCTTTCGCCGTGATCATTGCAGATAAGTTTCTGGTCTTGGCATCTGATGGCAGGAAGTTTACTACTGTCTTGAATTAACCACTAGGGGTATACAGAGATAACCATGGCGCTGATACCGTATGGGCTGAGCCTCTCTCCGGGGCAGAAAGAGGCGTTGGTCAAGGCTGCGAAAGATGGCACTGGCACCACCCTATGCCTGGGTGTGGAGCAGCTGCAGGTGCTGATAGTGTCGGCCTGACCCAGCATCAAATTAACCACATTAAGAAGAATGCCGCTGTGGGTTCTGGGGCTGAGCTCACCTTCTTGAAGAGTCAGATTAAGAAGATGGTTAAGGTGGGTGGGTTTTTCCCCGCATTGGGGGGCTTGCTGCCCATCCTAACCAAGGCACTGCCCATCCTAACCAAGGCACTTCCCATTCTGGGAGGGCTGGCTGGTGGGGCTGCAGATATTGCCCAGGCGGTTGACCAGGCTCATCATAATCAGGCGATGGAAGGACAGGGTGTGCCGTCTGCTTTAAAGGATATCATGGGGAGACATCCTATTTATGGTCCTATGATCACTGCTCTTGATAAAGCCGGGTTGGTTGGAAAAGGTGTGTACCTCTCTAGGGCCAGAAGCGCAAAAAAAAAAAGAAGCATTAAGTAACTATGATATTCAGAAGGCGGCTAAGGATATACCCAATTTACGCGGTGTGTTTATGCGCGATGATCTACCCGCGGCTCTACACGATCCAGAGTGTGGGATAGTCAATCTAGACTCATCAGAGGGTGAGGGGATCCACTGGGTGGCTTATTACAGGGTGGGACCTATGGCGATTTACTTCAATAGTTTTGGGCTTGACCCTCCCCAGGAGATCCTGGATTATCTAGGGTGCCCCGTGCGCACCCAAACTTTTCAACTGCAGAGGGCCAATGATGTGATCTGTGGCCATTTATGTCTTCATGTGCTTCGGTGGGCTGGCGGGTGGGAGGAAATTTGAAGACATCATACTGTGTATGCTATATCTCTGTGGCTTGTGAACGCGGTTTGTGAGCCCATATACCCGGGTTCGAAACACCGCAGTGCTGGTTTTTTCGAAAAAGGTATAGGGGCCGGTCGTTCAGAAAGCAATGGCAAACTACTGAACGTAACACTTGCCTAGTACATCAACAGCAGCTGAAAATGCTGGTGTTGACTGCAACGTCCCGTAAGGGATACGCAACACAATATGAACCATGTCTGTTGGAAAGTGCGGTGGAGAGACTGGGACTGTCGTCCAGCTTAGCCGGGCTGGGCTCATGCATAAGTATGGGGACACTATGCAGGGTATACTATCCATGGGTGGGTTTTGTCTCACTAATGTGGGGGAACCTTCTTCACCTGATGCTGCAATGTGAGGTTTTACGGAGCGGCTCTCTAACCTTTGGCTGTCTGGGGGGGGGGGGGGGATTTCTGGGGAAATCAATATGGGTGCCAATAGAATCACCGAAGTCGCTGAACCAGTTGGAGAGCAAGATGCGGCCACTAAAAAGTATGTTGATTACCAAGGGGCTGATGTTAAATTAAGCGGGTGATAGATGAGCGCACCCAAGATATGGCCACAAAGGCTTATGTTGATACAGGTTTGGAAGATTATCTTCAACTTGTGGTGTGGCCGCTTCCCACAGCTCGGCGACCCTGCGCTGACAGTGCGTTCTTAAGTCTGTGTTGGGGGGCGTGTGTGGTATAGCCCCCCTGGGGATGTTTTGACAACACCCTACAAACCTCCGCCGTAGCCACTTATGCATCTTGGTATACCCAATGGGGGGTATGGCTCCAATTAGTTAGAGTTTACCAGCTTGAGTCTGGAGACCCGTGTGAAGCCTTATGTGCTCGGTCTCTCGCAGGCAACCGGCGCGCACTGGGGCTGTGCGTGTGCGTACCACCCTGGGGTATCCCCCCCCCACCCCCTGCATTTGGTGTGGCCCCTGGAGGCGTTGTTTTGTTTCCCCCCCCCCCCCCCTCGCGTGCGGTACCCCCTCGACTATGGCCAGTATCCCCCTTATGACACTATTTCTAGTGACATGTGAATAACTTAAGTGTTCTCACCCATCACAATTTCTATTTTGTCATAAAATGTTTGTACTTCCACTTCATTACTGCTTGTTTTTTAGTACCTTCACTTGTACAATATTTATATCTCTTAGTTTGAATTTGAATCCGACAATAATAACTATCTGATTTAATCAAATAACCATTGATTTATTTGGTTGTTTTGGGATTTGAGGTTTGAAGATTGAGCACAACCCACTACTGGCAATGCTGATCATACTCTGGTTAGGTATTACCTCCTGAACAAATTATTCTGTGTTTGTCTGTTGTTACTTACCAAATCTCCCTTCCTCATCTCAATCATGCCCAGGATATTATTCTTCACATTTTTCATTTATTACATTATGTAACTTTCCTATCTCAACTATGTCCTGACATTCCACGTTCTTGTTTTAGACTTGTCTTGCAAAGATAATGCAGTGGTTTTCCCTTGCCTTTCATATTCACACAGGGGTCTTTTAACTCAGCCCTTGACAGCGATTTCCTATTGTCAAGACAAGAGAGTGCTCTGCTCTCCTCAACTGCAGAGTTGTGCACTGATCCCTGTGGATACTTGGTCACACCTAAGACTTTATTTTTCCCAGTGTCTGAGTAGATTTATATTCTGCTATTGTGTTGATTTTGATGGTATAATGCTTCGACAATTTAGAAAGCAATGGCAAACTCCTAAATGTAGAATTATCTAGTAAATTACACACAGCCAATAAATGATGGGGTTGACTGCAACATCCTGTAAAGAATATTCAACTAACTGTTACATTATATTGCACTTAATCTTACCCTGACCTAGACAGACTTCAGGTTGTTCTATCTTGACACTTGATGGTAATTCACTCTCCATCTTATGTTTACAGTCAGTCTGAAAGGATTTGTAAGTTACATATGTATGCAAATATAAGCTATTATTACTTGTGCCCCACATCATACACACAATAAAATTGATGCAATACTTATAACAGCAGCCATTCTTTGACGTTTTCCCTTCCATACATCCAATAATGAGTCTTCAAGTGGAGAGAAAAACTAGAAAATCTTGTCATAAATGTTCCCTCTAAACTGTTGCTTATGGGCAAATATTTTACTTTGTTAGCTTCTAACATTAAATTTGTGAGCATGCCTACATTTAACAATAAAGTACATTTGGCCCCAATATTGTCTGCTTGTGCATTGAAGCTCGATGATCTGAATTTCATTTATAACATTGCCCTCGTGTCCCACACAATGAAATGAGATGCAAGATTTAGCTAAACACATTGGATAGGAGGTCACAACAATTAAGTCTAAAAATCCACAGGGAAAGACACAGACAATAAGAATAAATCAAGCAAATGATAACTTGATCTCCCTTGATGATACTTCACTCCAAGAGGCAGAATTATACACCTATTTAGGTAGCAATGTAGACACAGATGGGTCAACATATAAAGTTATTAAAATAAGAATGCAAAAGGCAAGAAGACTTTCGTAGCAATTGGACATTTGTGGAAGTTAACAAAATTAAACAACAGATTGTTCAAATAAAACATTAAAACTGTACTGGATCAGAAACATGGTGAAGAACACACACTGATTATAAATAAAGTACAAACATTCATTAATTGTTGACTGAGCAAAATAGCTGGACTTAAATGGTATGGCAGAATCACCAATGTGGAATTCCTGGAGAGAACTAGGCAAATACAAGTGTATCAAGAAGGATTACAAGATGTTTTACTGCATATGAAATACTTTGAAAACACCTGAGAATTGTATCACGTGAAAAGCCTTTGTCCAGAATTGTCAGAGCATATAAAATAAAACCTAAATATAGAATGTCTTGGGCTGAACTGATTGATGGCACATACCAAATGAGGGATCAAGTGATAATATATTATATTGTATTGTCCACACCAAATGGGGGATCAAGTGATAATATATTATATTGTATTGTCCATACCAAATGAGGGATCAAATGATAATATATCATATTGTATTGTCCATACCAAATGGGGGATCAAGTGATAATATATTATATTGTATTGTCCATACCAAATGGGGGAATCAAGTGATAATATATTATATTGTATTGTCCATACCAAATGGAGGATCAAGTGATAATATATTATAGTGTATTGTCCATACCAAATGGGGGATCAAGTGATAATATATTATATTGCATTGTCCATACCAAATGGGGGATCAAGTGATAATATATTATATTGTATTGTCCATACCAAATGGGGGATCAAGTGATAATATATTATATTGTATTGTCCATACCAAATGGGGAATCAAGTGATAATATATTATATTGTATTGTCCATACCAAATGGGGAATCAAGTGATAATATATCATATTGTATTGTCCATACCAAATGGGGGATCAAGTGATAATATATTATATTGTATTGTCCATACCCACAGGGCAAATGAAACAGAGGGAGACCTAAAATTACACGGAGAAAACAAACAGAATGAGGTGAATAAAATGCCATTAATAGTAATGGGGTGGGGGGGGGGATAAAAGAGAAAAAGAGAGGATCAACTCCGATTTGTAGAAAAAAAACAAACTTTCCACCTCGTTCAACTAGCCTCTGTGGCGTCAGTTATAACTGTGGTGGTTCAAAGTGCGGGTTAAGTTTCTTTCATCTTTTGTGTCAGTGTTAGATGACTCATCGATTTCGCTGTATTTGTACCTATGAAGTTAACTGGGGTATCAGCCGGCAGGTTCTCCTTTGTGTCCATCTCCTCTGGCGGTTTCTTTGGTCAATGTTGGCTTCTGGCCCCTCTGTTTTGATTTTGTTGCTGTCCTTATAAGTACTTTTTCATTGATTTTTGTTGTTTTTTTTGTTGGCTAGTTTCCTTCTTTTCTGTTCTTTTATTGTGAAGGCCCACTCTTCTTTGCTCATTTCAAGTATGGGTGTGGTGAGTAATTCCTCATAGCTTCTAATTGGTGTCTGGGATGGTCCTGGTGCCCCCTCGAGTTCCTTGGACATCATGGGTGGATCGCTAGCCTTGGCTTGTGGTTTCTGATCAGCTTTTGGTTTGTTTTTAGCTTGTGGCTTCTCTGTGGTCTTTTGCATGGCTTCTGCTGGTTTATTTTGGGATAGTTCCCTTTCGGCTTTCAGTTATTTTTCTGTCTTGATTGCTTGAAGAATTTCTTCATGTTCTTTTTTCAGCTGTGCCATGCGCTCCATCTCTTGTTGGATGCTATGTTGGATTTCCTTCGTTAGCCACCAGTTGTTCGTTGTTGTTGGTTGGTGTCGGCGTCAGTAGTACCTTAACTTGTTTCTTCAGCTCGTCAGTCTGTTCTTGGAGCTGTGATTTTTCGGTTTGTGAGATGCCTGTTGCTGTTTCACACATCTGCAGTGCTTCCTTGTATGGTGTCTTTGTATTTATGCCGGTCTTTAAGATGTCCCTGTGTCTTTGGAGGTACACACAGCCCAGGTATCTTACTCCATGTTTGCCAAGGCAGTTGGCACACTTTCTGTTGTCATTTGGCGCTCAGATGTCCTTGTCCTATTTGGCCAACGGACATTACTTGAAGGCGTGGTTTTTGGCGCAGTATCGGCAGATCTCTGTCTTACTGTGGCATGTTGTTCTGCTGTGGCCGGCCATCTGGCACCTTGAGCATTCTGTGATTCTCAGGATGAATCGTTCCAGTTGTTGAGCTTTCTTGTTCATAGATACTGTGATCAGCATCTCGCTCCCCTCTGTTGTTACCACCGCTAGGGTAGAAGGGATCTTGGAGCACGTCAGAATCTGCTCTGCCTTCAAGATTTGAATATGAAGATTTTCCTGTTGTAGCTGCTTCAGTATTTGGTCATCTGTCAGCTCCACATGGAATGGCTTGATAACCCATCCGATCATCTGTGTGTCGGTGATTCCGACTCTGATGTCTTTTTCCTCTCTCTGCGCTTCTCAATAGTCTTGGATCTTGTCTGTGGTGGGTTGTTGTCGGTCTTCCTCGTGGTAGCTTCATTTGAGGTTCCTGTAGGTTCTGGTTCTTTGCTGCAGCTTGCAAGCAGGTTCTCTCCTCTCATCTTCTTCAAGGTCTTGGCAGCTTCCATGCTGCTCATCTTGTATGTCGGGTGTCTTCTGGTGTTAGTCTTGCAACGTGCCATTTTATCCCCCATATCAGGTTTCTTGAACAGTTTGGGTGACTTGTTCTTGACAGCGCTCCACAGTTGCATATAAGGATAAACTTCATCACACTGGTTTTTTATATGCTCGGTCCCTTTCCATGAGGCAGCACAATGGGCATGAACTCTGCAGCTCCAACGATGAGCCCCAGGATTTCCGAGGAATCTCAAAGTGTGAGAGTCAAACTTAGGGTTGCCAGACTTCCGGCAAAAGGAGGACATGTCCTCCTTTTTAGCCTAATATTCTCCGTTCAGCAGGCAAAGCTAAAAACCTTTAAAATGTCTGGCTTTTCTTATATTTTATGTTATAATTTTATATGTATTGTTATAACTTACAATGTATCTACACTCTACTGCTGCGGTTCCCAAACCACGGCCCGCGGGCCACTTGTGGCCCGCCAGCTGTAAAAAATGGGACACGGGGCCTCGTTGTTTAATATGTTAATATTTTTTTTTTTATGCAGTCGGAGCGCCCCGTCAGCGTGCGATAATTTACTCTGCTCGTGATTGTTATGCTTATATATTATTGAATGCGTCTGTTCAATTCACAACGAAGCGTTATGAAGTTCCCATATCCCAGCCTTATCGACCAATCAGGATGCACAAGGTTCCATTTTGTCGTATGTTAAAACTGTTTAGCAGGGTCGGTAGTATTGTGTTTAAATTAGATTTTTTCAAAGAAAAATTTACCGTTAAAGCCTATAAACATGTGTGAAAAATCTAAAATCAAACCATGGTAAAAAGCGAAAATGTGAAGATGTTGCTTGTTGTGAATTCGTCGAAGATTGGACGGAGAAATATATGTTTATGCATAGTTGGAGTGCTGTTGTTGCGCCGTACGAAGTCGTTCTTCTGTTGGCTCGCAAAAAGAAGCCGTTTACCGATGCAGAATAAATAATCAAGTCTTCCTTTAAAATTGCTGCTAGAATGCTTGGCGATAAAATGTGTGAAACAAAATTTGATCAGATTCCTTTGTCTAATAATACTATGGCAATGCGTGTTGAAGAATTAGCCAACGATGTTCTTCGTCTAGGAGCAGCACATATAAAAAATTGTAAATTTTTCTTTCATCGGCAGTGGGTGAATCCACTGACATTTCTGACACAGCTCAGGCCGTAGTTTTTGTTCGAGCAATAAAGTGGACAACTCTGCAGCTGAGCAGAGCAGGGCACTCACTTGTCCTTACGGTCGGAAATGGCTGTCAAAGGCAGAGGTAAAAAGACCACCATGTGAATGTGGAAGGCAAGGGGAAACCACCACATTATCTTCCCAAGACTTCATGGCAAAACATATATCAGAGTTAGTGAACGACGTTAATGGCTGTCTTAGGACATCCTCGTCCGGTAGGGACAGTCATGAGCCACAGGTGACACCAGACCGTCATCCAGCTACTGATGGCAAAATCATATCTAAAATAAATAAATTTAGAGTAGGAACATGGAATGTTAGGACATTAAATGAGCTAGGAAAGTTGACCAATTGACCAATGTTCTAAGAGAGATGGATAGCATGAAAATTAATATACTAGGCGTTAGTGAGATGAGATGGAAGGGATTGGGCAAAATTATAGCTGACAATCACACAATAATTTATTCTGGAGGGGATACACATGAAAAAGGTGTAGGAATAATATTAGACGAAAAAACAACCAAGTCAATTAATGGATACTGGTGTATTTCAGATAGAGTAGTTATGGTAAAAATCAAAGGCAAACCAATAGACATAAATATTATACAGGTATATGCACCAACAACTAGCAGTAGTGATGAAGAAATACAACACTTTTACGACGAAATAGAAATGGTGATGGCTCAAATTGGATCACAAGAAATAAAAATAATACTTGGTGATTTTAATGCAAAAGTAGGAAAGGGGAAAATGGAGGATGTAGTGGGGAATTATGGTTTAGGTACAAGAAATGAAAGAGGGGAAAAGCTAATAGAATGGGCAAATATCAATGATATGATAATTGGAAACACATGGTTTAAACACCATAAAAGACGACTGTACACATGGAAAAGCCCTGATAAGAAAATACGCAACCAAATTGACTACATACTAATTAATAAAAGATATAGAAATGCTTTAATTAATGTAAAGACAATGCCTGGTGCTGACTGTAATAGTGATCATGTACCACTATGTGGACAAATAAAAGTAAGATTAAAGAGAGGGGAAAAAATGGTTAAGAACATGAGACTTAATAAAGAGGTTCTGAAAATAGATAAAGAACTGCAAGAACAATACAGAGTGACTGTGAAAAATAGGTACAATGCGATAGCTAAAATACAGAATATAAATGAACAATGGGAAATGTTAAGGGACTCCATTCATCAAACTAGCAAAGAAGTATTACCGGAGAGAGGCAAAATAGCTAAGAAAAAATGGATGAATGAAGATATCTTAAAACTGATGGACAAAAGAAAACAGAGTAAAAATGACAAACAAGAATACGCTAAGATAAATAAAGAAATAAAAGATAAATGTGGGAAGGCTAAAGAAAGTTGGTTAAACAAGCAATGCAAAAAAATTGAATTAAATTCCATTAATGATACAAAAAATATGTACAGACAAATCAGTGAGCTTACAGGAAGAAAAATAAGAATAAATACAGGGTGTTTGAAATCAAAAACAGGAAAGATATTATTAGAGGAAGGTGCTATAATGAAGAGGTGGAATGAGTATATAAGAGAATTATATGACGGAAAAAGGGAAGAATTAACAGAAGATAGTAACTTAGAAGGTCCACCTATTCTGAAAGAAGAAGTCGCTGACGCTATGAAACGTATGAAGAAAGGAAAAACAGCTGGGCCAGATGAAATCACAATAGAAGAATTAGAAGTGTTGGGAGAATTTGGAGTAGATATATTAACCAAAATGTTGAATGATATTTACAGTAGTGGATATTTACCCAGTGATATGCTGAAATCTGTATTTATAGCTATACCAAAAAGACCAGGAGCAATTGATTGTGAAGATTTTCGTACAATTAACCTCATAAACCATATCACTAAGCTTCTACTCAGAATCATAATGAGAAAAAACAAAAAGAAAATAAAAATGGAAATTAGTGAAGAACAGTATGGATTTGTGGAAGGAAAGGGCACAAACAATGCAATTTATACACTACAGACACTAATAGAAAGGTCAATAGAGAAACAGAGAGACATATATTTGTGCTTCATAGATTATACTAAGGCATTTGATAAAGTAAAACATGATGAACTGATTAAAATGTTGGAAGATATCAACATTGATGGAAATGATTTAAGAATAATAAAGAATGTTTACTGGAACCAAGTAGCAGCAATTAAAATGGGAAATAAAGAGGGTAGTTACGAACAGATAAAGCTAGGAGTACGACAGGGGTGTGTCTTGTCACCAGATCTTTTCTCCCTGTATAGCGAAGTAATAATGAGAGAGATCAAAGAGATGCCAGGAATACTAGTTGGAGGTTATAATATAAATAATATACGCTATGCAGATGACACAGTATTGGTGGCAGATAATTCAACAGACCTACAGCAATTATTAGACGTTGTAGTAACAGAGAGTGCAAGGAAAGGACTCTCCTTGAATATCAAGAAACCAGTAACAATGATAATATCAAAGAAAATGGTGACACCAAAATGTGACATAGAAATAGAAGGAAAAATCCTTAACCAAGTGGATAATTTTAGATACCTAGGGGCATTTATAACATCAGATGGAAGATGTACAACAGAGATTAGGAGCAGAATAGGGCAGGCAAAAGCCGCATTTCAGAAAATGAAGAGTATCTTGTGCAATAAGTCACTATCACTGAATGTAAGAAAGAGAGTGCTGAAATGCTATGTAGAACCAGTTTTGCTGTATGGCAGTGAATCTTGGAATGTAAATGAACAAAGTAAGAAGAAATTAGAAGCAACAGAGATGTGGTTCCTGAGACGAATGTTGCGAATTCCTTGGACTGCCAGAGTAACTAACGATGACTGCCTGAAACAGGCTAATGAAACTAGAACATCTCCCCCGATGTGTCTCCACCTTGACGTGGTGGGGGAGCTTGCGTGTCCCATCGACCCCATTTGCTTGCCGATGGGTGAAAAATTACATATCGGACAGCTTATGGGATAGGGACCAGACTAAGAGAGACACAACCTGCTGCTCTGCAGGTATAGACTGAGGATAGCAGTCAAAATTTAAATCAGGTGCACGAAGGCAGAATTTCTTGGTTTGGACAAAACTCTTAAGGCTCCCTGTCGAGGGCTGTGGCTGAACGCCTCTAAGCCACAAACCCTCGGATCTGAGAGCCAGGCCGATACCCGTCTACCGGAAAATAGAAACGTGATACTGAGCAAGCTACATGCTCAGGTCTGATACATGTTCGAAGGCTCTCAGCTGGGGGATATGAGGGATTCCCGGATGAGAGGGCCTGACCGTTTCCCGTTAACTGCTGCACGAAGTTAAGGTGCTGAGCCGGCAGCACATGTAGCCTACCCCGTGAGCGAGTACAAAAAAGACAGACAAGTGCCCCAGTCGAAGGGCATGGTTACGGAAACTCTGTACCTAACTCATAGAGAGTGTAGATATAAGTGGAAGAACGTCTCAACGCAAAATGGAACGCACGGCGAGCGAACCTATTGCGTGGGTTGAAGTCACAAGCAAAAGCTTACCGAGTGGATGTCGCCCGCAATCTGACCGCTCCTGGTGTGTGCTTGAGCGATCAGTGGCAAGCGGGATGCTCAACACATGGAAGTGAGGAACTAAAGCAGCCATGGGCAGGACGTGGAAACTCCTTGGGTGAGCCCAGTCTCAGAGCAGTATGTGCCGGCTCTGCAATTATGGAAGCCTCCTCGGATAGTGAGATGATGCCCATGGTCTGCCCCTGCCTTCCCTTGAGGGCCGTCCGCGATATCGTTGATCGTTCTATCTTGACCAGCTGAGATGTGGGTGACATTACAACAGTCTAACGTGTTTCGAAACCAGAGGAAGGCTAACCTCACTAAAAAATGCCCGCCAGAAGTCGGAAGTGTCGGCCTACGGGTGGCAAACTAAAAATTGACACTACGCAATTACGTCCGAGTGAAATGTCTCGCCCGAATGTCTCTCGTGCTAGGAACAGCTCTGACTACCTAGTTTCCAAATGCCGCTCTTGTTCGGAACAGCTCTGACTAGGTAGTTTCCGAATGTCTGTCGTGCCTGGAATAGCTCTGATGGGCGCAACGACAAGCACATGTCCGAAAACTAGCTGAGTGGATGCCGTCTGCGAACATGTCTGGTTTGTGCGGGAATGGCCCGGGGAAAACGAAATGACCAATATATTGAAGTGAGGATTTAAAGCAGCCATGAGCAGGACGTGACGATTTCCCTCGGTGAGCCCAGATCCAGGGCGTTATGTGTCGGCCCTGCAACTATTGAAGCAACCTTGGATGGCGGAAAATGCTATGACTGTCCCTGCCTTCCTTTGAGGGATGACCGTTGTCTTCGACCGTTCAACCTTGGCCAGCATGGTTGTAGATGGCACCACAAAAGTGAGAGTCTCCCAGGTATGCTACCTGGTCAAAAAAGCACGCTAAAGTCGATGTGTTGGCCTACGGGTTTCGGCCCAAGGGATGACATCTGAAAAAACACTCCGGATGAAGAAACTAGAACATTATATACAACAATAAGACAGAGACAAACATCTTTCTTCAGTCACGTGATGAGAAGAGAGGCATTGGAGAACATCGTAACAACTGGTTAGATCGAGGGGAAGAGAGGCAGAGGCAGACCAAGAGAAATGATGCTGGATGGATTGAGACGGTGGCATGGAGGAATATCAGCAGCAGAGTTGATCCAGAAAACCAAAGACCGAGATCTGTGGAGAGCCATGAACGCCTACGCCAGCTGGCACGGCACTTGATGATGATGAATAAACAATAATTTTGAAGTCATTGAAGAACTTCCAGGAATTGATTCAATGCATGCAACTACCAAAGGGACTAATCCGTTTGAACCTCTGAAGTTGCGTGTAGAAAAAAAAACAATGTAGAATGGACCAAATTGGACAGTGCATGCACAGATGGTGCTCCGGATTTGACAGGTAAAAAGTCTGAATGTCTAGCATTATTGGAACAGTTTCTTAGCAGCACTATATTAAAATATCATTGTATCGTTCACCAAGAAGCTCTGTGTGAAACGACTTTAAATCTGAAACATGTCATGGATGTTGTTCTGAGATGTGCGAACAAAATCCGAAGTAAGGCACTAAACAGGCGTTAGTTCAGATAGTTTCTATCAGACCTGAACGAGGAATATGGTGAGCTACTGTTACACTGTGATGTCAGATGGCTAGGTAAAGGGAAAGTTCTGTCACGTTTCTGGACACTGAAACATAGTGTCTATCTGTTTCTGTCTGGGGAAAATAAGTGCATTGCCTACAGAACGGGAATTGCTGAACGATGACTGGCGTTTTTGGTGGACATCACTTTAAATGCGAGGATCCAGGGAAAAAAATAAACTATTTACAAATCTGTGTGATGACATTCCTTCATTTAAAATGAGACTATGGCTGTTTATCGGACAGCTGACAGAGGGGACTTTAGAGATGTTTCCAACTTGTGGTGTAAAAGAAATTTGACTTGTTACAGTACAAAGTCCTTCAGGACTGAAAGAGGCCTACTAGGTAAAGGGAAAGTTCTGTCACGTTTCTGGACACTGAAACATAGTGTCTTTCTGTTTCTGTCTGGGGAAAATAAGTGCATTGCCTACAGAACGGGAATTGCTGAACGATGACTGGCGTTTTTGGTGGACATCACTTTAAATGCGAGGATCCAGGGAAAAAAATAAACTATTTACAAATCTGTGTGATGACATTCCTTCATTTAAAATGAGACTATGGCTGTTTATCGGACAGCTGACAGAGGGGACTTTAGAGATGTTTCCAACTTGTGGTGTAAAAGAAATTTGACTTGTTACAGTACAAAGTCTGGGGAAAATAAGTGCATTGCCTACAGAACGGGAATTGCTGAACGATGACTGGCGTTTTTGGTGGACATCACTTTAAATGCGAGGATCCAGGGAAAAAAATAAACTATTTACAAATCTGTGTGATGACATTCCTTCATTTAAAATGAGACTATGGCTGTTTATCGGACAGCTGACAGAGGGGACTTTAGAGATGTTTCCAACTTGTGGTGTAAAAGAAATTTGACTTGTTACAGTACAAAGTAAACCCTGAGGACAAATCCGGAGATGGAGTCCCAAGCGGCACAACTCTATAGTCCTTCAGGACTGAAAGAGGCCTACTAGGTAAAGGGAAAGTTCTGTCACGTTTCTGGACACTGAAACATAGTGTCTATCTGTTTCTGTCTGGGGAAAATAAGTGCATTGCCTACAGAACGGGAATTGCTGAACGATGACTGGCGTTTTTGGTGGACATCACTTTAAATGCGAGGATCCAGGGAAAAAAATAAACTATTTACAAATCTGTGTGATGACATTCCTTCATTTAAAATGAGACTATGGCTGTTTATCGGACAGCTGACAGAGGGGACTTTAGAGATGTTTCCAACTTGTGGTGTAAAAGAAATTTGACTTGTTACAGTACAAAGTAAAAGTTGAAAGTCTTCTTGATTTCTTTCTGTCGAGATTTCAAGGGGTAGCGGGGTAGGGGTATACCCTATCAAAGGAGAAGTAAGGTGCCTCCTTCCCTCCGCTAGCCTACGGGACACCCTTGGGCAAGGTGAAGTACCCGTTTAGCCCCCCCAACAGGGTAACGTGAAGCCATGCGAGCAGGTGGTGGATTGGACTTGGGAGCAGCCGACAGATAGTTGTTGGTTATGGTTTCAAGTCAGTGGCGGTGGGCAGAGGATCTCTCAGTAGAGACAATGGCTACGGTCATCCGATCAGTATGGTCACTGCCAGGAAGGAAGAATGGTAGACTTCCCTCCTTATTGATTCCCGGGCAGAGGAGGCTCGTTAGCCTTGGTTGGTATCTCTTCTAAGAGAGGGAACTCTAAATCTCAAACCTCCGCTGCCTTGCGGGTATACCCATATGGGAAAGGCTTCGGGAGTAAACCCTGAGGACAAATCCGGAGATGGAGTCCCTAAGGCAGTTCCATGTTGTAAACAACATAGTTCTGGCAACTCCTGCGACGGCACCGATGCCAAGTTGCATTGGCTACTGCCTTTCCCTTGGTCAACATCGGCGACGTGGAGAGGGGGAACCTGCTACTGGGTAACAGCTGGTTCTCCGATTTCCATTGCCCAGGCTTGTGCCCTGAAGAGGTCACTTCAGCACCGCGTAAAGCGGTGACACAACACGGGAAGTAGCATTTGCCGGTTATAAGTCTTAATGCTCGATTGGCGTAGAGCAAGGCGCCAGGGGCTACTTCCGACGGTGGGAGAGATCATCGTATCTCACTAGACAGCTACCGCCCGCCTAAGCTGGGCAGCCCCCAGTCAATAAGGTGTTGTCTCGCCACGGTTCATCTGCTCCTGAGGGTGTGTGGAGCTTAGGGGGAAATCCTGACACATGGACCGCAATCTATACACCTAACAGCAAGAAAAAAACAAAACAACCGGCCCTAAGGCTGGGAACATGGAACGTAAGAACCATGACCCCTGGCATCTCAGACGATCTAAATGAGATTGTGGATGCCCGCAAAACTGCAGTGATAAACAACGAACTGCTAAGACTGGGGATAGACATTGTCGCCCTGCAAGAGACCAGACTCCAAGAATCTGGAAGCATCAAGGAGAGGGACTTCACTTTCTACTGGCATGGCAAGCCGTGCGGAGAGACCAGGGAGCATGGAGTTGGCTTTGCTATCAGAAACAAGCTGCTCAATTCCATCATACCACCAAGTGATGGCACTGAAAGAATATTGAAGCTCCAACTCCAGACAGAGGCAGGCCCAGTTAGTATTATAAGCGTTTACGCCCCAACACTAACTGCAGCATCAGAATCTAAAGACAAGTTCTATGACGACCTTAGCAAAGAAGTCAGTGAAACACCAGAGAAACAACATCTTTTTATCCTGGGGGATTTCAATGCCAGGGTTGGCTCTGACCACGAATCTTGGCCTTCATGTCTAGGACAGTTTGGCGTTGGGAAGATCAATGACAATGGACAACGTCTCTTGGAATTCTGCAGCCACCATAATCTGTGCGTGACCAACACCTTCTTTGACACGAAACCTCAACACAAGGTGTCATGGAGGCACCCCAGATCAAAGAACTGGCACCAACTCGACCTGGTGCTCACTAAACGCAGCAACCTCCGCAATGTACGGATGACTCGCAGCTATCATGGTGCTGACTGCGACACCGACCATTCACTCGTCTCCAGCAAGGTGAAGATAAAGCCCAAGAGAATCTACAGAAGCCGAACAGAAGGAAGACCACGCATTGACACCAGTGGCACCCAAAATAAAGAGAAGGTCAACAAATTCATGCAGGCTCTAGCGGATACTCTGCCCGGCCCCACAGACGGAGATTCCACCGAGAGATGGAGTCATTTTCGCGACAACATCTACAATACAGCACTATCAACATTTGGCAAGAAGCAAACTAAGTCAACCGACTGGTTTGAAGCACACTCTGAAGAGATGCTCCCAGTCCTGGAGATAAAGAGACATGCATTCTCGATGTATAAAACATCACCTTCAGAGAAAACACTGCAGGCATTGCGAACGGCCAGAAATAGAGTACAACAGATGGCAAGAAGATGTGCGAACAGGTACTGGCTACAGCTCTCTGCTCAAATTCAAACTTGTGCAGACACTGGAAATATAAGAGGAATGTATGAGGGCATCAAGCAAGCTGTCGGTCCATCAAAAAATAAGATGGCCCCCTTTATGATCAACTGAGGGGGTAATCATAAAAGATCGAGCGAAACAAATGGATCGCTGGGTAGAACACTACTCAGAGCTATACTCAGTGGATAACACTGTCAGCGAAGAAGCTCTGGAAGCCATCGATCAACAGTCCGCCATGCATGCCTTGGATAACGAACCTTGCCTCACAGAAATCAGCGAAGCACTAGACTCTCTCAAATCCGGCAAGGCACCTGGAAAAGATAGTATTCCACCTGAAATTTTAAAATGTAGCAAAGAAACAATCATCCCAGAACTGTATGCAATATTACAGCTCTGCTGGAGAGAAAAATCAATACCACAAGATATGAAAGACGCAAACATCGTTACCCTTTATAAAAACAAAGGCGACAGAAGCGACTGCAACAACTATCGCGGCATTTCCCTTCTCAGCATTACAGGCAAGATTTTTGCCAGAGTAATCCTTAAAAGATTACACATTCTTGCTGAAAGAATCTACCCCGAATCGCAGTGCGGATTTAGACCCAACAGGTCCACCATCGATATGATTTTCTCACTCCGGCAGCTCCAAGAGAAGTGCAGAGAACAGAGGAAGCCATTATATATAGCCTTCATCGACCTCACAAAGGCATTTGACCTCGTGAGCAGAAGCGGCCTTTTTAAGGTCCTTGAAAAGGTTGGATGTCCACCCACCCTTCTTAGTCTCGTGAAATCATTCCACGAAAACATGCAGGGGACCATTTTATTTGACGGCTCAACATCCCAGTCATTCAGCATCAGCAGCGGAGTAAAGCAGGGATGCGTGCTTGCTCCTACACTCTTTGGTATCTTCTTTGCTGTTCTCTTAAGGCAAGCATTTGGGACTGCCACTGAAGGCATATACCTCCACACAAGATCTGATGGCAAACTTTTTAACCCATCAAGACTCAAGGCAAAGACCAAAATAAGACCAAGATGCGTAAGAGAACTACTTTTTGCAGATGATGCAGCACTGACTACTCATACAGCAGAAGATCTCCAAAGGCTCATAGATCGTTTTGCAGCTGCCTGCAAAGACTTTGGGCTCACCATTAGCCTAAATAAAACACAGGTGATGGAACAAGATGCTGATGCGCCTCCGTCGATCAAAATCTCTAATTATGAATTGAAAGTCGTCCACGATTTTGTGTATCTGGGATCGACAATATCAGATAATCTTTCATTAGAGACAGAAATCGACAGACGCATTGGAAAGGCAGCCACAACATTTTCCAGGCTAGCTAAAAGAGTTTGGGAGAATAATAGACTAACAGAGCGTACAAAAGCTCAAGTATATAAAGCTTGTGTTGTTAGCACACTACTCTACGGGTCTGAATCCTGGACCCTGTACTCAAGACAGGAAAGGAAGTTGAATTCCTTCCACATAAGATGTCTGAGACGTATCCTGGGCATAACATGGAAAGACCACATAACAAACAAACAGGTGCTTGAAAGAGCAGATATTACCACAGTGCACACCCTCCTCAAGCAGAGACGCCTCCGGTGGTTGGGCCACGTATCTCGAATGGAGGACGAACGTATTCCCAAAGATCTCCTTTACGGAGAACTAGCCACAGGAAAGAGGCCAACCGGAAGACCCCAAATGCGATATAGGGATGTGTGTAAACAAGATATGAAAACCATTGGAATAGATCCAGACACGTGGGAGAGAGTTGCAACAGACAGATGCTCCTGGAGAAGAGATGTACGAAACGGACTGGTGCTCTTTGAGCGCAATCAGATCCAAAAAACTGAGGAGAGACGGCACAGGCTCAAAGAGCAGTCACTTACTGCGGGACTTGCCTCGTCTCACCGATGCGGAAACTGTAACAGAGATTGTCATTCTCGAATTGGACTATACAGTCACCAGCGGTGCTGCCAGGCACCTCCCAAGCGGCACAACTCTATAGTCCTTCAGGACTGAAAGAGGCCTACTAGGTAAAGGGAAAGTTCTGTCACGTTTCTGGACACTGAAACATAGTGTCTATCTGTTTCTGTCTGGGGAAAATAAGTGCATTGCCTACAGAACGGGAATTGCTGAACGATGACTGGCGTTTTTGGTGGACATCACTTTAAATGCGAGGATCCAGGGAAAAAAATAAACTATTTACAAATCTGTGTGATGACATTCCTTCATTTAAAATGAGACTATGGCTGTTTATCGGACAGCTGACAGAGGGGACTTTAGAGATGTTTCCAACTTGTGGTGTAAAAGAAATTTGACTTGTTACAGTACAAAGTAAAAGTTGAAAGTCTTCTTGATTTCTTTCTGTCGAGATTTCAAGAGTTCACAACAGAGGAGGATAATGTTGCCCTCTTCATAAATCCGTTTGTATTTCCTATTGCCAAGCTCTGTCAATTACAGCAAAACCTTCAGCACAAACTAATTTATTTAAAATGCAATTCTGCACTGAGATGTAAATTTCTGGAGCTGCCTGCTTCACCTTCAGCTGATCATATGATTTCATTCTGGCGACTATTGCCTGTTGAACAATTTTAACACTTGCGTTCATTTGCCCAGAGATACAATTGTCGTTTTGGTTCGACTTAAAGATGCTAGCAGTCATTTTCCCCAATGACCGTTATAAAAAACAAGCAACGTTCCAGACTCACCGACAGTAACCTAGCTGCGCTTATGACTTTGGGCACGACATATTTATGCATAGACATTGGTAAACTGGCATCTGAACTTAAGTAACTGGTTATGAAGAACAGTTACAATTGTAAATTAATTACATTAATAGCGATTTTTAGACCCCCCCCCCCCCCCAAAAAAAAAAAATGACCGCAGTGTAGTACTGACACTGACTGCCTTTAACGTGTTAGAATTTTGTTGACCAAAGTTAAGAAAGGTAAGAATGATATTGCACTACTTTTATAATTTTATAACATTGTGGCCCGCTTAACTACAGAAAATAGTAGATATGGCCCTCTGCTTGAAAAGCTTGGGAACCACTGCTCTACTGTATGTGTTAGAGGTTATGAGCCTACATCTTCATATTGGAACAATGGTTTGGTACATTCAGTTGCCAATCAGTTGCCAATCCCTCGCACCATCGAAGACGGTAGCAAGCGGCAAGTCATCAGCTTTACCATTTTTGCGCCCTGCTCTGCCGAAGGAAATTTCCATCGGCCTCGGTCCGTGCCCCTCTTTGTTAGCCTTCATTCGTGCTACATCCACTATGGCGGCCAACTCGGTCAGGACTTTGTTATGCCGCCAGGTGAACCACCCTTGGGTCAGGGCGACCTTACAACCAGACAGCACGTGTTCCACTGTCCGGACTATCTGGGCTTTCTGATGGAGGGAACAGAACGGGTTGGTGGTTAACCCCCATGTCGCCAAGTTGGCACCTGAAGGCAGGACATCGTAGAGGGATTGGATGACAAAACTTAGATGCAACGGTGCCACGCGCCAGATCTCATTCCACGTAATGGATCTCTGCACTACCGCCTCCCATGACATCCACTGCACCTGCTGGGCAGCCTTGCGGACTCTTCCGTCATCTTCCCCCTTGCGGATCTCCTTGACCACCAGGTCCCTGCGTTCCTTGGCATTCGCCTTCGACCACATCGGATTATTCACTTGGAATCCGAACCCCTGCTTTCCAAGCTGGGTGTGGCCTATTACCTCCTTCAGCTGGAGTGTAGCCTGGGCTTGTTCGACTGCGCTGACTACTTTCCATTTCCTTCCCGTCTTCAAGGCAGGAACCAAAGCACTAACCGTTATGTCTGGAGACTCGCACAGCATCATCGCG
Source organism: Cepaea hortensis (assembly GCA_963921405.1). Taxonomy (NCBI): domain Eukaryota; kingdom Metazoa; phylum Mollusca; class Gastropoda; order Stylommatophora; family Helicidae; genus Cepaea; species Cepaea hortensis. The sequence goes on from OY992876.1 coordinate 20,152,896, forward strand.
AGTCTGGCTATTCCAGCCTTAAACTCTTCCATGAGGGACAGGAACAGGAAGACGAGCTTGCTCTGCTTACAATACAATGCGACAGTCGTGAGGCAAGTGGTTACTCCAAGCCACTTTCTCATGTATCTGCGAATTAGTAGTGGCCACAGGAGTTTCGGAATAAGCATAAATTGGAGAACCCAGATTTTGAACTTGCCTATCAGCCTGGTTTTATCGATGGTATTAAGGCCGTTCGTCAGAATTGTTTTTATCTCTGCCACCGCATTCCTGTCCGTCAGGGTTGTGTCATACACACGCCCGAGACTCTTCACAGGTTCCTCCATAACCGTGGGAATCGCTTGTCCAGACACGGTGAACGTCCTTTCCACCGCCTTACCCTTCATGATCGACAGGCTTCTCGATTTCTTTGGCTTGAAGCTCATCCTGCACCAGCGAATCAGGTCGTCCAGCCTGAGGACAGCACTGCGAGCATCGCTCTCCTTCGGTGTCAGGATTGTCATATCATCCATGAATGCCTTAAGCGGTGGCGTGTTCACCTCTTCGCTGAGCCTCGGACTGTGTGCATAGCCGGATGCCGCATCCATTATGACCTGCATGGCCATGACAAATAATATCGGCGAAATCGTACATCCCATGGCAATACCCACTTCCAGATCGATCCATCTGGTTGTGAACGTTTTGGTAGAGAACCGAAGAGAGACGCCCCAGAAGTACTGCACAAGCAGTTCCGTTATGTTCTCGGGCACGTGATAAGCTTTGAGTTAGTTAGTTAGTCGACAGATCATCCTCATTGCACATCGAACCATTCAGTCCATAAGTGCTCGGATCCCCTCCTCAGCAAATCCCGCAGCGTGTAGCGGCTAACGACGCCAGTTCTGTGTTGGTTTATCAATCTTCTTTGGCTTCCTGCGTAGTGTTCTTGTTTGGCCACACCTCTTTTAATTTGCTGCTCTCGCAGTCTGGCCATTGTTGTAGATTCACAGTCATCACTTGGTTCTCGCAAAAGTCTTACTTCTCGTAGAGCATTCAGAATTTCGGCCTGGTCCATGGTGCGTCCGCCCTCCACAGTAGCCTCACCTGCGAGCTTGTCAGCCCGCTCATTTCCTTGTACTCCCGCATGCCCTGGCACGAAGATGAAACTAATCTTTGCCAGTCGAGACCGCTCCAGAGGCAGCAACCATTCTCTTCGGATCGACCCCTCCTCTATCCTCTTGATCATGTTCATTGAGTCGCTAAGGAAACAAGCCCTAGTGAATGTCTGTGTCTCGAGCCATGTTATTGATTTACTTACTGCCATGACTTCCATGGTCAGGCTACTTGTGGTTTCAGTAAAAGCACCAGAGTCCTCCTTCACAATTCTCCCTCCGGCCCGAGCTGTAAAGGCCCATGAGCTTCTCACATGTCGGACGACCGACCCATCTGTGTAGATGACCGCGTCACCGTCTAGCAAATTCTCGAAAATCAACGCTTGTACTTCAGCCTCAACAGCAGCCGGATTTTCTTGTCTGCATTTTCTGTCAAGTTGGATGCAAACTGAAAAGGATGTGCAGAAGTCTGTTGGCACTTGCATCCACTCCTCGCCAGGTTCTAAGTCCTCAAGTGAACACACCTGTTGAAGAATGTCTTCGGCTTGACCCATCCACGACCGTCCTCTTTTTAACCTGCTGCCCTTCACCTTCCTAATTTCACTATGCAGTGGATGTTGTGTGTTTGCGTTAATTCTGAGGTAGGCGCGTGCCCTGCAATCTTGTATTCTCTCTTCAATGGTTGGAAACCCAAGAAGGTAGCGCATCGCCCTGCATGCTGTATCTCTTGTACATCCAAGAATAATGCGCATAGCTTCATTCTGTATCCTTTCCATCTGTTCTATCTGCTTATGGCTGAGAGTCAGGATTGCCATTGCATACTCCAAAACAGACATGACCAACCCCTCGTACAGAAGACATAGATGGCGCTGCTCACAGTTTGCTGCCGCCATCACCCGCATCGCTGCCAAACCCCGCTTGGCCTTTGTTATCACCTGGTCTATGTGCACATTATAAGCAAGGCTTCGATCAAATCGTATCCCCAGGTAATTCATTGCCTGCGTTCTTTCCACCATCTCTGAACACAGCATTACAGTTGGTGTTGGAGTGTTGACAATATGATTATTCAACGAGAACCAAGTCACTGTTGCCTTTGTTGGGTTGACCATTGCCCCAGCTTCATCACACCAAGTACTTATGCGATTGAGTTCGGTTTGTAGTTCCACAGCAACCTCCTCTCTATCCTTCCCCTGACGATACACTAAAACATCATCGGCATATGACAATGTCCTGCCAGGTCCAGTGATCTGCTCACTGGTGATTCTCACTGTGTAGGCGTTGAACAGTACCGGAGATAATGGTGATCCCTGTGGTAGGCCAGGATATATTGTTGTTGGTTCCGAAGTCCAACTGCCACATCTAAAAACTACTTTCCGTTGGAAGAGGGCTGCAGCGATCCAACTAAGGAGGAATGGACTTATGTTTAGTTCGAGAAGCTGAAACATTAAAAAATCCAGTGGTACTCTGTTGTATGCGTCCTCAAGATCAATCGCTGCAGCAACGGTTTCAGTGCCTGAGTGGAAACCTTCATAGACATCCTGGGCAAAGACTGCTGCATTGGTCCAGGTTTCCCTTTTTGGACGGTACCCACCCAGGGTGGGTGGGAAAACACCTTGCCTCTCTAGTTGGCTTGATATTTTCTTGGCAATTACCTTCTCCAGCAGCTTGCCTATTGTATTCTGCATGGTTATAATTCGACATCCCTGAATTTTTTGTGGTCTTTGTCATGCTTCCGCAAGGGAATCAGATAGCTGTGTAACCATTCCTCCTTGATGCTAGCACCCCCTATACTGTTGTTGTACATGTCTGCTAGTTTCTCTAGCTCATTGTCGGTACACCTATTAATGTCATCGTATCTTATGCCATCAGGACCTGGAGCACTGTTTTTTGATCGTCGAAGCACAGCCTTGATTTCTTTCACTGTCACTGTGTCTTCATCCGAAGTGTCCTGGGCCTTGCATCTGTCTGAGGTGACCTCCTTGGCCAGATTTCGGCCTCCCATGTCTGTCTGGTTGCTTTGCTCAAGGTAGCGTTCAAAGAGGGCTTTGCCCTTGTCCTCGTCAGTCCTCTGCCAGTGTCTAAGCTTTGAGTGCATGCCACAACAACTGGTGTGGCACGGACCCATAGGCATTCGCCAGGTCCAACCATATCATGTGGAGTTCCTCCTTCTTCGTCTTCGCTCTCTGGATAGCATCCCAGATTATGGTACTGTGCTCGAGACAATTGGGGACTCCGGGTAGCCCCCCCCTTTTTGAACCGCTGTCTCGATGTACTTGTTCCCCGTCAAGTACTTCGTGATCCGACCGGCCACGATCGAGAAGAATATCTTCCCCTCAATGTTCAGGAAAGAGATTGGCCTGAATTGGGCAATGCCGGCAGAGTTTTGCTCTTTAGGAATGTAGATTCCGTTGGCTGTCTTCCACTCCGTGCTGACATGCTTTTATTTCCATGTGGACTTCAGTATCCGGTGTAGCTTCATAAGGACGTTCGGCCATCTTTTATAGACTGTATAAGCCACACCGTTGGGCCCCGGTGCTGACTTGTTTTTTGCCTTCTTCACAATCGCAACCACCTCGCTCCACATCGGAGGCCTGGCATTGAACTCCACAGTCTCCCCCGATGTGTCTCCACCTTGCCATGGTGGGGGAGCTTACGTGTCCCATTGACCCCATGTGCTATGTCGATGGATGAAAACTACATATCGGACAGCTTATGGGATAGGGGCCAGACTAAGCGAGACACAACCTGCTGCTCTGCAGGTAGACTGAGAATAGCAGTCAAAAGTTTATGTCAAGCGCACAAAGGCAGAAGTTCTTGGTCCGGATACATACTCTAAGGCTCTCTGTCGAGGTTCCAAATGTTGCTGTATGTAGCCGGGGTGCAGTGTTGGGGTGAGCGCCCAACATTGCTTAAATACCCCAATGGCTTGTGAATACATAACCTCTGCAGCAAAAGTCCAACTCCTGGCCTTCACGTGGCAGAACTTTTCAACTAACAGGAGAAGGGGCGACGGCGAGTTTCTGGCGCCGAAAAATAACCAGTATGCTCTAGATGTGTATGCATGTGCGCGCATACACATCTACACTCGAGTGAGACCACAGTGTGCTCTAGCAAAGAAAGGTGCTGAAGACGGAGGCAACCAGCCAGGAGGCGTACCACAGAAATCAGGATGCCACGCAATCACGCTAAATGGAATATGTCAACTACTGCTAAATGTTATGGTGCTCGCCCTGCTTTGGACCCCCAGGCAGGTGCAGTGCTGGGCCCTATGTCTCAAAAAGGTCCAACCACAACTACTGGAGGTCCTTCTCAGATGTCCTGTGGAGCCAGGGGACATGAGAATAGGACGGCTGGCCATTTTAAACAAAGACTTAAAATAATGCACTGGAATGCGGAGGGAGTCAGCAGCAAAAACATAGAATTAGAAAACATCTTGGACCAAGAAAAAGTAAGCATATGTTGTTTGCAAGAAACTCACCTCAACGAAAATATAGCCTTCAAAATCAGAGGCTACCAGTGTTAACGATCTGACCGAAAGGACAGGCGAAAAGGTGGGATACTGACCCTTGTAAAAAATAACATCATTGCTTCCCAAATCAAAGTCTAGATGAAAGGGGCTGAGTATCAGACACTTAAACTTAAGACAGGCTATACAGACCTACATCTGATCAATTACTACTGTCCAAGTGACCGCCCACAGGCACTGGACACACTACCATTAAAAGGAAAAATGATTGTGTGTGGCGACTTCAACAGCCATTCGCAGAGCTGGGGCTATGATCACATGGACCAGAGAGGAGAGAGACTGGAAGACTGGCAGAATGAGAATAGATTCATTTTGATTAACAAGCCGTCCGACCCACATACTTTCTACTCGAGATCATGGCACACTAGAACTACACCTGACCTGGCTTTTCATTCACCAGACCTAGAGTGAATTGATGGGGAATTGTTGGGAAACAATTTGGTGGCAGTGACCATCGGCCAGTCTTTCTACCTGTAGAAAATGAGCTTGTAAGTGAAAGCAGCGCCCTCTCGAGGTGGAACTACAAGAAAGCAGACTGGGCAATGTACAAGCATCGCACCAGCATACTGGTTAGAAACCTGAACACTGAGAAAGACATAAATAAAGTAGTTGAAGAGTTTGGGAAATGCATACTACAGGCAGCGCGAGAAACAGTACCAAGAGGAGCCCGTAAACAATATAAACCCTACTGGAGTAGTGAACTGGAACAGTTGCATAATGATGTAGAAGTGTGTAGAAGTGTGTAGAAAGCAAGCAGAGGCCACACCCAGCCAAGAGCACCACAATAAATTCCAGCATGCAAAAGCCAAATTTCAAAGGGCCAAGCTGGGCTAGACGGAAAGGCTGGCAGGAGAAAACAGAGTCTCTGAACTTTGAAAGAGACACAAGGAAATTGTGGAAGCTAATAAAACAACTTAACGATGAGGGCACAGGGAGAAACTCAAAAATTGCACCACATAAAGATGGAAACATCTCAACAAGAAAGCAAGCAGCTGACCATTTTGCGGACTCATTCGCACAAGATAACAATATCAAAATTAGTCCAGAGAAACAACAAGAGATTCGAAAGAAATGACAACACACAGGACAGAAGGAAATAGTACATGAGGTTCTGGAGGCCCCCATCACAATCAGCGAACTGGAGCTAGCCATATCAAAACTGAAAATAAGAAAGTCACCAGGAGCTGATGGTATCTCCAATGAAATGATCAGGAACCTAGGAACAGAGGCCAAAGCAAAGCTGTTGCAGATCTTCAATAACAGCTGGACCTTAGGCAGTGTTCCACAAGCCTGGAGAGAAGCAATCATGATACCCCTCCTAAAATCAGGAAAAGATGGTTCCATTGCCTCTAGCTACAGACCAATTAGCCTCACCAGCCGTCTCTGCAAAATACTGGAGCGTATCATCAATCACAGACTGCAGTGGTACATTGAAAGTAAAAACATCCTTGTGCCACAGCAGGCTGGCTTTAGGCAGTGCTACTCTACGGAAGATCAGACAACCTACCTCTCTCAAGAAATTGAGGATGCATTCCAAGAGAAGAAGCTGGAATTAAAGCGGCAATGTACGCCAATGACCTGGTTTTATGGAGCACAAATGAACATGCATCAGTGGCAACCAAATTACTACAAAGAGCTGTAGATACATTTGCTGCATGGGCAAATAGATGGTGTGTCAGCATAAACACTGACGAGTGCAGCATCACTCTATTTACCCTCTCTCCAAAACAAAAGGCAGGGACCATCCAGATAAATGGAACACCCATAAGAGAAGATAAAGAACCAACATACCTTGGAGTAACATTTGATGGCAGGCTGACATGGAGAAAGCACATCTACAAAGCAGTAGCAAAAGCCAGAAGGAAGATAGCCATCCTGAGAAAGCTAAGTGGAACCACATGGGCAGCCAGTGGGAAAATACTTAGTAAAGTTTACCAACAGAGCATACGACCACACCTAGAATATGGGTCAACTGCATGGTGTTCAGCATCAAAAACCACACTACAAGAGCTGGACAAGGTGCAAAATCAAGCACTTAGTCACCACAGGAGGGATGAGATCAACCCCTATAGTTGAATTAGAGAAGATGGGGAGGACACAAGCATTGAGTGAGCGCAGAGATACGAAAACGCTAATACAAGCAGAAAAGTTCCTCAGCTTGCCAGGCCACCCTATGAAGAACAGATTTGAAAACCTAGCTATGGGGCGGTTGAAAAGAAGTAGTTTTATCCACTAGGCCAAACGACTCTGCAGAGAAACCAGTGATCTGCCCACAGTTGGTATTCCCCTAACAACTATTCCAGAACGAATTCCATGGAAAGATGAGCATAGACTATCATTACAAATCCAGACAAAAGTGAGAGGAATATTTGACAAGGAAGAACAGAACAGCGTGCAGCGCAGAACAGCGTGCAGCGCAGAACAGCCACTCTCAGCTTCCTTGATGAAGAATACCCACAGGACCTCTGGATCCGAGTCTACACAGATGGATCAGCACAAAATGCTGTTCGAAATGGAGGAGCGGGATTGTACATAGAATACCCAAATAATACTAGGGACACGGCCAGAGTACCGACAGGAAAGTACTGTCATAACTATGATGCTGAAATTGAGGCAATCAAGATAGCAATAGAGAAATTACTAAATACCAGCAATGGTACACACAACCTGTGGTGCTACTGACAGATGCAAAAACGAGTTCTCGAGGCGCTCCTGTCTGGGAAATTGCCAGTACTAAGGACAATACTTTCTGAACTTAGGTCACCATACAGTGGATACCATCCCACTGTGGAGTAACCGAAAATGACAGAGCTGATCAAATGGCTAAGGAAGGAGCCAAAGAAGAACAGCCTGATGTGCCCGTTACATACCACCAAAAGAAAAGAATGATCAAATCAGTCAGAAAGCCACCAAAACCTGCTCATGATGACTACCACGTTATGGACAGACCAGAACAAGATCATTATTCTGCGCCTCAGAACAGGACACAATAGATTACGCAACCACATGTATACAAAATTCAAGATTGGTGAATCAGCCATGTGCACATGTGGATTGGCATCGCAGACAGCAGAGCACATACTCCAAGACTGCTCAAAATATAACATATCTAGACAAACCTTCTGGCCTAGAGAGACGACAGTGGAAGATAAACTCTATGGACCACTGTGTGAACTGAAAAGGACAGTTAAATTCATACAAGAGACAACATTGCAGATATAGACATATTTCAAGCGAACAAAAAAAGAATAAGAAGAAGCTCTCTGTGGAGTGTTGTGGCTGGACGCCTCTAAGCCATAAACCTTCGGATGTGAGAGCCGGGCCGATACCCACCTACTGAAAAATGGAGGTGAGATTCTGAGCACGCTACATGCCCAGAACAGATACTTGTCCGAAGGCTCTCAGCTGGGGGATATGAGGGATCCCCGGATGAGAGGGCCTGGCCGTTTCTCGCTCACTTCTGCATGGAGGTAAGGTGCTGAGCCGGCAGCACATGTAGCCTACCTCGTGATCGAGCACCAAAGGAAGAAAAGCGCCCCAGTCGCACAAAATGGTTACGAAAAATGTCTGTATCTGTGCTCACATAGAGGGTGGTCAAAGGTGGGGAAAAACGTCTCAACAATACGAAACGGACCGCTTGGCTAGCAAGTCCATTGGCAAAATAAAAATTGGCACTATGCATTTACGTCTGAGTGAAATGTCTGGTCCAAATGTCTCTCATGCTAGGAACAGCTCTAACTACCTAGTTTCAGAATGCCGCTCTTGTTCGGAACAGCTCTGACTAGGTAGTTTTCCGAATGCCCGCCATGCCTGGAACAGCTCTGACGGGCACAACGACAAGCACATGTCCGAAACGAAAACTTGTTTGTTCGGGAATGGCCCAGGCGAACAAAATGCCAAATATATTGAAGTGAGGAATTAAAGCAGCCATGAGCAGAACGTGACGATTCCCTCGGTGAGCCCAGCACCAAGGCGCTATGTGTCGGCCCTGCAATTATGGAAGCCACCCTGGATGGCGGAAAATGCCATGGACTGTCCCTGCCTTCCTTTGAGGGATGACCGTTCAGTTTTCGACCGTTCCAACTTGGCCAGCTGGGTTGTGGACAGTACTGCAAAAGTGAGTCTCCCAGGAATGCTACCTGGTCAAAAAACTAAAGTCGGATGTGTTGGCCTACGGATTTTGGCCCAAGGGCGCATAACTTAGTCACACCGCAATCACATCTGAAAAAACACTCTGGATGAACGCAAAGAAGAAGAAGAAGAAGAAGAAGAAGAAGAAGAAGAAGAAGAAGAAGAAGAAGAAGAAGAAGAAGAAGAAGAAGAAGAAGAACTCCACAGTTGGTTTCGCCGGGCTTGTGAGCCCCTCAATCTCTCCGAGGGGCATTCTGTTGGGCAGCGGAGTATGTCGTCACGAGGTGGTTCTCCAATTCCTCTATGCTGATGTAGAGGATGCCGAATCGCGGCTGCTCGAACAAGCCTCGTGCAAACTCGTATGGTTCCCGGAAGAACCTCTCATGTTCCTTCTGGGTTTTCCGCCTGTTTCTGCAAAACCTTTCCGCTCGGGAGAGGGCATTCTGCCTGGCTTTCAGATGTTGCCACACCTGGTGCAAGCCCTCCTTCTCGTGCCCGGGTGCTGATTTCCATTGTTTCCGAGCTGAATTCTATTCTTTCCTCATCTCCTCAAGCAGTCTCTGCCGCCTGGTTTTCTGAGGCAGAGCTGCTTCTCTCCTCTCGCTGCTACCAAAATGACTCAGCGAGTGGAGGTAGACAATTTCACTGAATTTTACTAGTTTCTCCTCAAGGTATATGTGTTTTAGTTCCTCATCTAAAACACAGGACAACATTGTGTCTAGTGATGCCCACTCTTACTTCCTGGTGGCACTAGAGAGCTTGATCTTCACCCTTTCGGAAGGGTGCATGGGTACATCACAGGTGGCACCGTCACAAGTGACATCGTCACATGTGACAACTTGAGAATGATCAGCTCTGTGGGGTTCGCCCTGACTGATATCCTCTGGCGTCTTATCAACCCTTTCGCAAGGGCTGCGCTGTCATGCCTCCTCCGACGCACTCCCGCTCTTCTTTCCAGACTGAATTCTCATTCCCCGGAAGGTCGGAAAGTTCATACCACAAATGCATGGCCAGACCAACGACTGTTGTTCTGAGCTCGTGGTTGGTTGGACGGTCCGAATCGTATCCATGTGGTCGCCAATGGATCCTTCATTCTCCCCCGCTCTCACAGGATCCTGGGGATGTTTTTCTTTAGGTTGTCTATTCATGTTTGTTGATTGATATTGAGGTTTATACAGCATTAGGGGTTATCAGCCTGGTCCGCTGTCGGCCCTGACGGTGCAGACCATCGGCGGGGTCAATTTACCATTGGGCTGTACTGGTCGCCACAGCAGTAGCCCATCTCTCCAGGCATGTCTGGTGGACCAGCCACGGCAGGGGGCTTCTGATCTTCAGAAGCGTACCCTTTTCTTCAAGTGTTTCTGAATAGCGCATCCATTTTGCAAAATTCTATCTATAGCGACACCCACGCTATAGTATAGTAATAGTGTTATACTATTATAGCCGATCCTTTGTTTATTTTATAATTTGAACCATCAGTTTAATTACTAACATTAAACAGATTAGAAGTTTAATTTATAGTAATCATTTATCTGTGTTACGTGTGTAAGTCTTCACCATTTGACATGTCTGAAAATTATTTTAAAAGTCAGTTTTCAGACGCGTCTATATAAACCTGTAAGAATTACTTAAATACTTTTTTTTTTCAGGCAGAGCAGTACATAAATAATCAGATTTAAATAAAATACTACCAGCTCTGTGGCCGAGGGGTTAGCAGCTTTTTCCGCTAACCCCGAATACTCTCGTCACGTGACGCGACGAGAATTAGCAGTGGTTCAAATCGCAAAAGTGACTTATGAGAGTATGGAGCCGGTCGCTCAGAAAGTCGTGGTGTGCTGATGAGCGTAATCTAGCCTAGGAATCAACATACAGCTGAAAGATGCTGGTGTTGACCGCAATATCCTGAAACAGGATGGAAACGCGGAAAAAAAAAATAAATTAATTAAATTAAATACTGTGAGAGTTTTTTTCTTTTTGTGTGTGTGTGGTTTAACTTCACAACCAATGTAACTTTTATTTTCGCATCTTTCATTTTCTGTTTTATTTACATTATGATAGTCTGTTGGAGATATTTTCATCTAACCCCACAATAGATGATAGAATCAGAATAAATGTTACTTTTACCTTTGACAACCGCGGCCACATTTCCTGAACATTTAGAATAACTAGATGATGTTACATGTTGCACATATGTTAAATCAATTTCAGTAACATATAATGATATATTCATGAATGTAATACATTACACACTTTTTTCTTTAGAATTAGACTACTGAAGATGACAAAGAGGACTGCTATGCATTTCAGAGAACACTTGTCAGTGTTTGGAGCTGGATACCCTATCCTCCTCATTCTTATGCCTTAATGTAGTTACTGGAGAGTCTTCTCTGTGGTTATGTTGTGTTTTGTGTATGTATTTTGTTTATTTGTTTACATATGAAGGCTAGTCGCAACAACGTCCTGTACATTTCGTAATTTTTTTCCTGTAAAGCTGGATTACTTTGAGTTATTTTATATTTTTTATATTTTTGTTATAACATTTATAAACTATACTATTGTGCTATATGTATATATCTATTTCTAGGTTATTTTATGATTTATATTTTTCAGTTAAGAATTTTGCATGCAGATATTTGTTACAAAAGAGTTAACATTTATTGATGTAATCTTTTTTATTTATCTTCTCGGGCTGGCAGAATGGTTTAATTAACTTATTCTATATATTGCAGGAACCTCATATGGACACCGATAGGAAAAAGAAAACGGGGAAGACCAAGGGAGACCCTGCGAAGAACCATCATCAGAGAAGGCTAATTCAATGGCCAAATAAACATCCAAGACCTACAACAGGTAGCAGCGAACCGCCAGGCATGGAGAGCCATGACTTCTTCCCTATGCGCCACCTTGGGCTCAAGAGGAAAGACTAACTAATATATTGCAGGAAATGTTATCAACAAAAGAAAGCTAATGCAGTGTATAGTGAACAGATCAAGGAAATGTAAGTACATTTTCATTATTTTTTTGGAGGGAGGATCATTTAACCCTTTACAGGGCAAGCGTTTTGCCTTTGTCTAACTCTGAACAGGCATGATTTTTTAGGCATTTCCTGAGATTTTTAGGCTAGGTTAGTAAAAACATCATTTCTAAGGTGTTAGTGAACAGAATGCTATAAAATAAAGAACAGAATGAAGGAAAACGAAGACAGATTTAAAAGTGTACTCACCTATAAAATAGATAATCCAATCTTGCCTGTAATCCACACATGAACACAAATAATTCAAATATTTACAAAATACAACATATTGTATGTGATTGTCAGACATCTGTACACTATTTCATATACTATCACTTCATGTACTATCACTTTCTTCAAAGTCCGAGAGAACTGCTCATGCTGGTTATATCACTGATTGGCGGCCATTTTGAATTGTTAATTAGGTCACTGCCCATCCTATCAAAACAGGAAGAAAGTGTCTATTCGGACTCCAGCTCCGAATAAACTACTCTGTTTATTCAGAGCTGAACTATCACGTGATTTTTCCCGGTCCCGGAAACCCCGGGTGGTCCTGGTCACGTGATTTGCCTAGTCACGTGACTTAACGTATGTGACGTCATCGGGACATGAGCGTGGCTATGTTATATACTTTTGTTGATTCAAAATCATATTCTCAGTAGCATAGTGGTAAGTGTCTCTGCCTGATAAGCGGGAGCTGTTGGTTCGATTCCCTGCTGGACACTTATTTTTTTTTTTTTTGGTTAAATATTTCAGCAATTAATTGGGTGCAAGCGACTTTTTAATAACAAAATATTAGGAACTATGATTATGAACACTTTTTTATGTCTTTCAACACATCTTTCTCATATCTCTGTCTCTCACACTAGCTTCGTTATCTATCTCCTCTCTCTTTTCAACCTGCTTCACATATACCAGGTTTTCCTGCACTTTATGTGCGTAGCATTTCCTTGTTTATTTGTTAATTCATCAGGCCAGTAAGTCAGAAGCCTGGTGTTTGAATTGCCTAATCATGTCTTTCTGAGGCGACGCATATTACTGTCAGCTTGGACCGGAATGATGAAGACATCAATAGCAGGAAATAGTAGGGCAGTAATGTCAACAAAGATGGAAGCCTGTAAACAGTAAGTGTACAGAAACGCAAGTTAACAATTCTTTAACTCGCATGGGAACACAATTGTTATTGGGGATACCAATCTGGAAAATTATTCTTGATATTTAAACAGCTTCATACTTCAGCTATGTATAAACTACTCTGTCTATTCGGACTCCAGCTCGGAATAAACTCTCCCAAACAGGAATGTGGCTGTGACTTTCCTTTTACCAATATGCACAACAAAATATACATCTTGCTAGGTTTGTTAGCAATGCAACTGACATTTAGCGAATAATACACAGTTGACAGCCATATTGAATTGTTAATTAGGTCATGGCACAGCCTATCGAAAAAGGAATGTGGCTGTGACTTTCCTTTTACCAATACGCACAACAAAATATACATCTTGCTAGGTTTGTTAGCAATGCAACTGACATTTAGCGAATAATACACAGTTGACAGCCATTTTGAATTGTTAATTAGGTCACTGCACATCCTATCAAAACAGGAATGTGGCTGTGACTTTCCTTTTACCAATACGCACAATAAAATATACATCTTGCTAGGTTTGTTAGCAATGCAACTGACATTTAGCAAATAATACACAATTGGCGGCCATTTTAAATTGTTAATTAGGTCACGGCACATCCTATCGAAAAATAAATAATATGTCAAGTTAGGCCTTGCCGCCCTGGTCACAATGATAACTGCACCTGTCGTGAACCGAATGATCGAGACAGGAATTGAATCCACAACTTTCGGAACTCCAGGCGGGCTGCTTAACTACCCAGAGTTCCACCACCCACCCCCCTCACCCCCCAATCCCGGGTGAGATAGTATGAGTATATTCAACACCATTAACCGATATATGAATGATGTAATATAATATTCAACATTACCAAAGTGAGACTGTTTTAGTTATTAGTCCAACATTCAACATGCCGCCATGTTTCCACCAAATGCCGAAGTTAGTACCATAGTTCAAGTATTGCACTTTTTTTGGACAGAGAAAAATCTAGAAACGACCCAAACAACATCTAGAAATATCTAGATTTCGTTCGAAACATCTAGAAAAAACATCTAGATTGAGAAAGTAAGAATTACATAGATTTTGATGTGATATCACAATGTGATATACGAGTAAATTGGCATATTCTTAAGCAAGTGAATCGATACAGTTATCTCGGCACAGTCATAACATATGATGGGAGATGCTTTGAAGAGATTATAACAAGAATTGCCATTGCGAAGGTAGCCTTTTGCAAGATGAAAAACATACTGACCAATACAAAGATATCGATTTAAACGAGAAAAATAGTGTTGAAGTGCTACATAGAACCTATACTTTTGTATGGATGTGAAGCGTGGACAATAAGCAGTCAAGTTGAAAAACATCTGATGGCTGTGGAAATGTGGTTTCTGAGGAAAATGCAAAGAATACCATGGACAGACAGAAAAACCAATGAACAAGTCCTTTAAGAAACAAATGAAGATCGTAAACTGATTAGAGAAATTAGACGTAGACAGTCAAAATTTTTTGGGCATGTTATGAGAAGAAATGAATTGGAGAACTTGGTGACGACTGGCAAGATCGAAGGGAAGCGACCAGGGAGAAGACCCAGAAGTAAATACCTGGATGGTTTGTCCACGTGACATGGTCGAGACTGGAACACAAAGCTGATCCACGACTCTGGTGATCGAGTGACATGGCAGTACATCACCGCCTACGCTTATCGGCATGGCACATTGTGAGGTTTTTTTGTCGGTCTATAAATAATTACAGAAGCTCCAATGAGTGAAGTTCTATAAAGTATATCTTATATATAAAAGGCAATCTCCGTCTGTATGTAGGCCTATGTATGTCCTTTATGCGTTCGCGAACGGTCCATCCGATTGAGATGAAATTTTCTACACGCCTTCCTCTCATTCCAGCGCAGCCAACTGTGATATTTTTTTAGTGTGAAATCGGCTACTTACTTAATATTATTTAATTTTTCATTTTACATTATAAGACAGTCACAATTTTTTGGACATGTTATGAGAGGAAATGATTTGGAGAACTTGGTGACAATTGGTAAGGTCGAGGGAAACAGACCAAGGAGAAGACCTAGAAACAAGTATCTGGATGGCTTGGCCTTGTGGCATGGTCGAGACAGAAACACGGAACTGATCCACGACTCTGGTGATCGAGTGAGATGGCAGAACATGACCGCCCACGCTTACCGGCATGGCACATGATGGATGGATGGATTATAATTTACTAGCTGACCAGGCCCGGCTTCGCTCCCTGGTGGGGAGCATCTCATTTAATTCATATAAGTAGTCATATAAGTTCTCGTTCCCGTTACCGACTGTCTGTCTGTCTGTCTGACCCGGCCCGGCATCGCCCAGCTCCTGGTGTGGAGCATCTCATTTAATTCATATAAGTAGTCATATAAGTTCCCGTTCCCGACTGTCTATCTGTCTGTCTGTCTGTCTATCTGTCTGTCTATCTGTCTGCTTGACCCTGCCCGGCTTCGCCCAGCCCCTGATGGGGAGCATCTCATTTAATTCATATAGTAGTCATATAAGTTCCCGTTCCCGTCTGTCTGTCTGTCTGTCTCTCCCTCCCTCTCTGTCTGTCTGTCTGTCTCTCCCTCCCTCTCTGTCTGTCTGTCTGTCTGTCTGTCTGCCTGTCTGTCTAATCATTTATTGGTTGCAGTTAGAACAACCTAGATAAACGAAGATCAACTTACAAAAAGCATTAGAAAGAGCACTTGAAAGGTCTTTACATCTTCCCCAACAATTAACTTGGGTAAAGGGAGCGCCGGCAGCAGCAGCAGCAGCAGAAGAAGAAAAAGGAGGAGTAGGAGCTGGGAGGAGGAAGAGGGAGGAGGAGGGAGGAAGAGATAGGCGGAGAGAGGAGAAGGAGGGAAGAGGAGGGAGGAGTAGGAGTAGGGAGGAATAAAAGGGAGGAGGAGGGATTAAGAGGAGGAGAGAGGAGGAGGAGGGAGGAGGAGGAAGGAAGAGGGAGGAGGAGGAGGAGAGAAGAAGAGGAGGGAGGAGAAGGAGGGAGGAGGGGGAGAAGGCAGGAGGAGGGAGGAAGAGGGAGGAGGAGGTGAGAAGGATGGAGGAGGGAGGAGGAGGAAGAAGAGAGGAGTAGAAGGAAGGAGGAGGGAGGAAGGAGGAGGGGAGGAGGAGGAGGAAGAGGGATGAAGAGGGAGGAGGAGGGAGGAGGAAGAGGAAGGAGGAGGGATCATGAGGGAGGAGAAGAACGCAGGATGAGGGGGAGGAGGAGGAGGGAGGAGGAGAGGGAGAAGGAGGGAGATAGAGGAGGAGGGAGGAGAAGGAGGAGAGAGGAGGAGGAGGCGGAGGGAGGAGGAGGAGGGAGGAGGAGGTAGAGGGAGGAGGAGGAGGGGGAGGAGGAGGGAGGATGAGGAGGGAGGAGGAGGAAGATGGAGGAGGGATGTGGAGGGAGAAGGAGGAGGGAGGAGGAGGGAGGAGGAGAGAGGATGAGGAGGGAGGAGGAGAAGGGAGGAGGAGGGATGAGGAGGGAGGAGGAGAGGGATGAGGAGGGAGGAGGAGAGGGAGGAGGAGGAGGGAGGAGTAAGAGGAGGAGGAGGTAGGTGGATGAGGGAGACAAAGGGAGGAGAAGGAGGAGGAGGGAGGAGGAGGGATGAGGGGGAGGACGTAGGAGGAGGAGGATGGAGGAGGAGGAGAAGGGAGGAGGAAGGAAGCGGAGTGATTAGGAGGAGGGAGGAGGGCGAAGAGGTAGGAGGAGGAGGAAGGAGAAGAAGAACGCAGGAGGAGGAGGGGAGGAGGAGGGAGGAGGAGGAAGAGGGAGGAGGAGGGATGTGGAGGGAGGAGGAGGGAGGAGGAGGGAGGAGGAGAGAGGATGAGGAGGGAGGAGGAGAAGGGAGGAGGAGGGATGAGGAGGAGGGAGGAGGAGAGGGGGGAGGAGGGAGGAGGAGGAGGGAGGAAGGGGAGGAGGAGGGATGAGGGGGAGGACGTAGAATTAGAAGGAGGGAGGAGGAGGGAGTGGGAGGAGAGAGGAGGAGAAGGGAGGAGGAAGGAAGAGGAGTGATTAGGAGGAGGGCGAGGAGGTAGGAGGAAGAGGGAGGAGGAAGGAGGAGGAGGAGAAAGAGGGAGGAGGAGGAGGGAGAGGGAGGAGGGGGAGGGGAAAAGAAAGAGGGTAGAAGGAGGAGGAGAGAGGAGGAGGATTTTAACGATTTTAACTTGTAATTTCAGCTAAGTTCGGTATGAACTTGCTATAATAATTTACTATACCTAAATGGCTTCTGACCTGCTTTTTTGTTGTAGGCATGGTCAGGTTCATAATTTTAGTAATAATTCTATTGTCAGTTTTCAGTTGTCCTTGTGAAATGACATGACCCAAAAAATCAATTTCTTGTAGGCCCAATTCGACTTTGCTCGGTTTGACAGTGAGACCGAAGAGTCGCAACCTATCGAAGACATGTCTGAGTTTCAGTAAGTGTGTTGTCCAGTCATCTGTATGGACACAAATATCATCTATATATGTCACTGTATTCGTCACTCCATGTAGTAAATCTCTAGTTAAGCGTACGAAAGTGGCAGGAGCATTACAAAGTCCGAAAGGAAGAAATCGCCACTCGTAAAGACCTAGAGGTGTTGAGAATGCAGTAAGATGGATAGATTGCGTCTGCATATGGACCTGCCAATATCCCTTAGTAAGGTCTAATTTAGAAAAGATTTTGGAGGTGGACATATCCAGAATAAGATCTTCGCAGGAAGGAATTGGTTCTGCGTCGATCTTAGTGACATTGTTGAGTTTTCTATAGTCCACACAAAGACGAATTGTGGAGTCTTTTTTCTTGACCAAGACGATTGGAAAGGAGTACTCAGATGTAGATTTTTGAATGATTCCACTAGCTTCTAAATTAAGAATTTCCTTATCTAGACTTTCTCTATAGCTAAGTGGGATAGAGTACGGCCTGCATTTGATAGGTTTCGAGAACGAAAGAAGGATGGAGTGCTCGATCCTGTCCGTCCTACCTGGAATGTCGGAAAATATGTCCTTATATTCAGTCACTAATTCTATTATCTGTCGTCGTTGTTCTTCTGTTAATCTCGTTTCTAATCGTATGCAATCTAATGTCGCAGTCTTGTCTACAATTGGAACAGGTAGTTCCATCCCGTCGTCGTCTACCTGATTCAGTACGGTTGTGGTGCTAAGTGCGTTTTCTGTAAACTCACTAAGTGTATGCATCTCGTCGGATTTGCCAGTCTCGCTAACTAGTGTAGTTGCGTTGTGTACGTCTGTCGTCTCATCCATAGGTCTGGGTGCATTGTGTTCGTCTGTCTCTAAATCTGTCTCTTGTCGTGAAAAGTAGGGTTTCAACATGTTGATATGAAATATCTTTAAGTGTCCGTTTATTGATATTTCATAATCAACATCTGAAATTTTTCGTACCACTTTGAATGGCCCTTGCCATGAGGTCAATAATAGATTCCGTTTGTCTGGAAGTAAAAGCAGTATGTCTTGATCTGGTTCAAGATTAATAGTTCTCGCACCTTTGTTTGCGTATTGGCGGTAGATTTGACCCTTCCTCTCCAAAGCTGCCTTAGCTATGATACACGATTTCACGATTTTATCTCGTGTTTCTGTTACCATTTCATAAGGTGTTTTTTGGGGTTGGAATTTCAATTGAATTAGTTACTACCTGATGATAAATTGTTAGGGGTCCACGTGGGTTAGCCCCGTATACTAATTCAAACGGTGAGAAACCCGTGCTTGAATGGGGAATCTCCCGATAGGCGAACAGCACTGTTGGTAACAGTGTATCCCAATCAGCTGGGTTTTCTGCTGTCACCTTAGCCAGCATATGCTTAAGGTCTCCGTTAATTTTCTCTACTATTCCATTGCTGGCTGGATGATAAGTTGTTGTAAAATGCTGTTTAATCCCTAACATTTTCGTAAGGGCTTGCGTTGCAGCCGATATGAATTGAGTTCCACGGTCGGATAAGATGGTACGTGGGAATCCGAATCGTGAGAACAAGTGTAGAAATACATTGGCAACGTCTTTGGAGGTGATGTATTTCAAAGCTACTGCCTCAACCCACCTTGAACATAGGTCTACCTTCGTTAAGATGAAGCGATTTCCTTTGCTGGACACCTGGTTCAGGGGTCCAACAATATCTACCGCCACACTCTCAAATGGCCTAGAGGCCAGTGTTGAAGGTTGCACTTCAGCTGTAGGATGTTTACCCTTACGTACTAGTTGTTGACAGACATTACATGAACGACAAAATTGTTTTATATCATTACAAAAACCTGGCCAATAAAAATGAGCCTGAATTCTGGCCCTGGTTTTGTCGTATGCAAGGTGACCAGCAAACGGCGACTCGTGTGCAATCTTTAGCACAGTTTGGCGGTGTTGTACAGGTAACACCGTTTGCTGAATGTCATGGTTACCAGTTGTATAATAACGAGTAAGAATACCATTATTAAGTCTAAAGAACCATGATGCGTTTTTCGTCAATTTGGCTTTTTCTTTCAATAGCTTTAGATATGGAGACACACTAGGATCAGCTTTTTGCTGGTCTATGAACTTTTGCCTGGTTGTATCATCCGTGCTAGTTGGTGATAGCAACAGTAGTCTCTCATCTTGTAGTGTGTCTTGGTGTTTCATGGTATCTGCTCTGGTCGTTGCATTAGCTGCATTTAAATTTTACCATGCAGCTATTTCTTCGTTAGTGCAATGTTTCAATTGGGGTAAGCATCCCAAAATTAAATCAGTACAAGGGTTATCTAAAATCGCACATGTAAAGGTACCAGAAAGGAAAGGAGTGTTAATACAGGCTTTAGCCAAAGGGTAAATTTCAATATTACCCGAAAAGGTTCGGCATTTGACTGAGTCACCTGTATAATCATTTGGATTCACCAGTTCCTTTCTAAGACCAATAAGGGTGCTGCCGCTGTCCAGAAAACATTGGCATGGTCTGTCGTTGACCATTGCATTGTGGAACACCAAATTGCCTCTGGAGGCTAATGCTGCATTTACACTCTCAGTTGAGAATGGTACTGTATGTCCACATTCTAATTTTCCGTCTGCATGAAATTGGTGACATCGTTCACAACTGTCAAAGCTTAATATATCGTTTACACAACACACATCTTCAGATTGGTTAACAGGTAATTCATTCTCAACCTCACACTCAGTCTCACTCCCACTATCAGAGGATGTATCAATCAAAATTGCATTGTTGGCCTTTATTCTTTGGCGACCCAGGCACTTATTAGAATAATGCCCGTAGCTAGAACAGAAGAAGCATTTGACCGCACGCCTGTATGCAGTTCTTTTGTTTTGTTGTTTCTTAATTATCATCTCAAGATGTGTTAGATAGTTTGGTGATTTATCACACATCGAATAAGTATCATGAAAAAGTTGGCAATAGACACATTTCGACACTTTTTTATCTTTCTTGTCGACTCTATGAAATGGTTTTTTATTGCTCTGATAGCTTTTAGGTTGGTCCTTAACAAAAGAAACTATTTCAGAGTCGCTATTTGATGTCTTAAAAATATCTCTATTTGAGGAAAAATATGCAGAGCCTTTCTTTTCAAATTGTTCTATAGTCTCGATGTCTGACTGCTGCAGGAATTTAGCGAAAGGAGATGGTATTGTGGATATGACTTTATCCATGGCTATTAAATTTTTAAGTCTTTCAAAGTCCTTTCCTATTGTTGCTGCACTAAGCCATCTATTTAGTACGCTTTGGACATTTGAGACATAATCGATGAAAGTCTCACTTGGTTTTGGTTTTAAATTAGAAAATTGCACTTGATACCCAGGGGCATCAAGTAAGAAATGTTGCATTATCCTATCGTGGATGTACTGATAGTTAGATCTAAGATCAGTTGGTATTGATTCTATCACTTTAAGGGGCTCCCCACTGAGGTTCTTCATGTAAATCATGGCCCACATATCGATTGGTACTTGGTGGTATTTCAGCTGATATTCGACATTTTCTGTCCAAGCTGATATTGAATCTTCTTTACAGAATGGCTTAATAATATTTTTGTATTTATTAAGTTTATTCTCTTCTTGTTGACTCTTTAGTTTTGTAGTGGAGATCTCTAAGTGTGACTCTACTTCCATACCTTTCATCTTTAACTGTGTCTCTGATTCAGTCTGTATTTGTTTTTCTTTCACTCTTGCCATTTCATCTATCTCTCTTTGCTTTACTTCTAAGTCTTTCTGTTTTAATTCTTTCTCCTGATCTAATTGTTTTTGCTTAATCTCCTTATCTTGTTCTAATTGTTTTTGCTTAATCTCCTTATCTTGTTATAATTGTTTTTGCTTAATCTCCAATTCCTTCTGTTTAATTTCCTTGTCTTGATCTAACTGTCTCTGTTTAGTTTCTTCAGCTAATTGTGCCTCATTGTGTTTTATTTCTAATTCCTTTTGTTTTGTTATTTCCGCTAGTTCTACAATCTCCTTTTGGTGTTGTCTTTCTCGTGCACGTTCATCTCTCTCAGCATCTTTTGCTTCCCTAAATTTTTGATCAGCATATTGCTCTAATTCCTTTCCTGTGTATTCTAATTCTTTGCCTGCTTTTATGAAATCAGCTAAAGTTGCCATGTTGTTGGGTAATTAGATAGAGTTGATAGGCACTGAAATATTTACTCACTTATTTATATTAGCTATGTCAGGTTTTTAAATCCCTGAGTACAAAAATTATTCTTAGATTACCATCTGAAAACCAGATCACAAACAATATGCTAATACATCACACGCTGAAAAAGAGATGCATTATTAATCATATTGCATGCAAAATCATTTGGGTATACTCATCTTAACATTCCCGAGAATCAGGTATAATCGTTCGGCAACTCAGGTCCAATCGTTCGGTACTTCGACAAACAGCTTGAGTTATTCTCATAAACAGCTCTTGTTACATCTGGTTTACAAGAGCATCAACAATTAACCACTTGTAAACGATATATAATTTTAGACAATTTTGTACAATCACATGCCCCAGGACAATACAATGTGGTTTAATTAATAATAAATGTCACTGTCCTGTCTTCGTTCTAACGTCTTCTGCCTTCCCTAACTCTAGCTGTTTAATTTATGGAAGTGTTGTGCAGACTGCGTCTTATTTGCATAGCAAAAGTAGTGCCATCGCGACGGTAAGAAATAGAAAACGTATGTAAGTAATTAAATAAATGCTTTGAAATAAATATAAAGGTAATAATAATGTTCAAATAAATAAATATATTCAATACATAACTAATATAAACAAATAATATTTGATATAAATTAACGATTCAGGCGAGCAGCCGCTTTGCGATTTGTAAACACTCAGTCGCCGATTGCAAATGGCGTAACGCAGCTGTTTGTCAGTCGCGATACGTCACCGGCGCAGCGCTATTTTTAGCTTGGAAAAATCAATATTGTTCTCGGCATATTTTTGTGTATCGCTCCGCCGTGAATCATATTTGACAAATAGTAGTAAATAAATAAGTAATTGTAGAAATAAATGATACAAAACTATAATAATAATACTTACAAATCAGAAGAAAACATGTTCATAAGCACAAAATAATTCAATAAGCATAAATAAACATAACTTGGTCACGATGGGCACAGCTCGCACTTTGCTCTGTCTGCACACGCCATTGTCACTATCCTAAATCAAACCCTGTGATTATCTAGCCGTAA
This sequence comes from Cepaea hortensis, assembly GCA_963921405.1. Lineage (NCBI taxonomy): Eukaryota > Metazoa > Mollusca > Gastropoda > Stylommatophora > Helicidae > Cepaea > Cepaea hortensis. Next base: position 20,175,433 of record OY992876.1, read on the forward strand.
TACTATTTTAGAGCCGTGGGTGAGTGTTTTAGCTTGAACAATTGTCCAAGCTACACTTCTGACACCACTTTATCCTAGCCTGTCATCAACCGATGTCACAGGCATTCCGGGATAACTTCTCTCGCACCACACAAAAAGACTTGTTAGTCGTACGAGAGGAATTGATTACACATTTTATTGCCACTGGCTCTTTGCATCACATCAATGTACAACAAACAGTCGCTAACAAATCACACAAGAATAAATGCACAGAATTGCCCATCACTAGTCGTTTCCTAACCCTATTGCTAATCTATCTACTCGGCTAACGAAATAAGCATCGACGCTAAGCGATGCGCTCACTACGAAGTCTGTCTCCCGTCTGAGGAATTCTCCGCGTGCTGATTACACGGTACGCGGAGTGACCTTGTGC